>VDFB02252616.1:24780160-24850338 GCA_007258455.2 Sequoia sempervirens | reverse complement strand
TTAGATTTGTATATCATAGTTCAATTCCATGACACACAAGATCAAACAAGGATTTCTCAATAGATTTTTTTTTGAGAAATTCATAATACCAATGCAACTAATTTCTTAGAGATAACTAATTGATTCCATACAACATCAATGTCATTTTTTCCTAATCAAGTCTATAGATATATAGCTTTAGCCTTCACCTTTAATTTTTTAATGTGTATTATAATTTTACACCCACCTAAGATTTAATATAGATTAATTTATACTTACAATTATATTTATTTAGTAAGTTTATCTATGAAATATAATTCATTCTATTACAAATATGCATATTTTTATTTAAACTCTTCTTAAATTACTCTTTAAAATATTAAATTTGTATACAATGAATGTCAATAATAACCTTTTCAATAGTATAAATCTATTTAAAAATTAAGTGTTAGCCTTCCCTTTTCACCTAATTCAAGAATCATTTGAGTAAATATATAAAATCCATGAGTTTGTATGGAGATGTGAATGTTTTTATAATTGAAAAATATCAAACATGCAATATAGTATAATTCAAAGTAGCCTTTTATATATTTAACTTAAAAATGAACAAATATATGTGAAAAAAGTAGTTCTCTTGGCACATGGTTCTACTAGGAAACTCGCCTAGGCTTCCCACTAAATATATCCATCTTTGGCACACTTTAAGGGCAGAAATATTCTTCAGTATTTGGAAAGACAAAAATGTCTGCATATTTACTCATAGCTAGATTGATAAGAATGTTTTTATTTATTCAAAAGATATCATTTTCTCTAATGTGCTTTTGTAGATTCAAGTTCAAGCAAACAAAGTTGCACTTGAGGTGTCTCACCTTCATGTGCTTCTAGACCATTAGGGCAATTCCCTATGTACTATGGTTTGGGTTCCCTCTTCACCCACCTCCTCTCATGGTCAGTCACTTCACGAGGCTAGTGGTAGAGTGGTTCTACTCACCCCCACTCTTAGGATCCTCCTTGTCATGGCTCCTACCCTCCTCAGTGGTTATGTTCTCCTCCTTCGTAGGCTGACCTAGGGTGGCCTTTTAGAGGGGCGACGAGGAGTGGCGGTGGCACCTCTGGGTGGCCCTCTAATAATGCTCTTGGTAGTAGCTTTGGTTGGTTAGACATTGCAAAATGTTTATTGTGTTTGGCTCTAGCAATCTTGCCTCAACACGAGGGGTATGCGCAAGATCATGATAGGCCAAAAAGTGGTGATATGATGGGTATGCATAGGGTATGTGGCTGACAACTTTTTTTTTTAACCCAAAATTGATGAAACGAAAAGGGTTTTTAAAGGAGATTCTCAGATTTTGACTAATATAAATTATGCTTTACTTTGAATTTAAAAGAATATTATTATTCATTTTCTATTTGAATTATGACTAAAGTCTTGATTGATAGGCTGATTGAAAAACATCTATAGCTTTCAAACAGTATCACATTTTTAGAATTTGAAACATGTGTCACATTCTATGCTTTGCATACTATAGGATTAAAAAAAATGAATTTCATGAAGTTTTGACCAAGTTAAGGTGGTTAGACATATGAGTTTATTATAGTTTTTAAAAGTTGTAATAAAAAATTCATAATTAATTATTTACTTAGAAACAAATTACAAAAAAATATTCATCACATTGGGACATGAGTCCTCTACTTATATCAAAAATCTTATAAAAAATATTATCATTTTATTGTGGTTAGGGTGGTTAGATAGACACCTACTTCTTATTTTTTCCTTGAAATTTAAGTGCTACTACACTGAAATTTCAAATTTTCACCAAATAGTTTAATAAAAAAAAAAAACCCAGTAGTTTAGAAACTAAATTCAATTTTGTATAGATTCTATTCTTACATATTTTTGAAATAATATAGATAACTTATTCAATTTTTTTACATCAAGTTGCCTAACTCTGATTTTTCTAAATTTTTCACCACTTAAGGGCCTGTTTTTTCCATGATGATCTTGCACATACCCCGAGGATAAAGAAGAAGATAAAGAGAAAGAAGATGATGATGGATGGGGCCCTCCTAATGTCACTTTAGACCCTAATGGAACCTCTCAAAAAAATTCTTTGGTTTGGTTTTAAATTTTGCAATATTTGGCTTTGACCCTCGTTTAATTTTAGGCTTAGGGTTATGTTCCTCATTATTGTTTTAGGGTTTTTGTTGTCAAAACTCTTCCAAATTAACCTTTGAGTCTAAAAATTCTCAGTTGATGCTCTATTTTTTTGTTGACCTTCTGATATAGTTTCTCGGTTGTCTAAGTTTTTACTCATTCCATCAGGTTCGTTATTTTACCAACCCTTAGGTCCTAATGTTACCGGTTGGTTCCAATGGTCTTTTAAACTATTGTCATTATTTTCCAAGGTCAATATCTTTCAAGTATAAGTCACCTAAGTCTATGATTGGGTTTTAATTTTTACCTTAGCGTCTTAATCCACATCTTCACGTCCCTGAGTATCATCTGCCTAGCAATGGCCCTCTTTTAAGAACTAACATTTGGGGCATGTGCAAATGTTGGTATGTGATGACTATTCAATCACATCGAGTCAATCACTACCATTCCTCACATGTCTAAGCCTTTTCATTACCTAGCTATTATTTTATTCTCATGGGATAGCAAGCATAAGCCATGTGTCTTGTACATTGGTAGACTCGATTCCCTTGATAAAGTTAGCGGGTGGTATTGAAAGGAGATCAATGATTATCATTGAGTAATATGGCTATATCTTGGCCACTCCTCACATGCCTATTTTGTTTTTATTTTCATTAAAGTAATCAAGCAGACTAATGGGCGGTTTCCATGTGTCACGTCCGGTGGTGGGACCACTTCTTCCAAGGGGTTAGTAGGTGTAGCTTTGAGAAGGATCAATGATCGATATCGCAACATGTGTCTTCATCTAGGCCATTCCCCGTGCACCCAAGTGTTCTATGTATTACGGTGAAGTAATCACATGGGATAGTGGGCACTAGACATTTGTTACCTTTATATGGTGGGCCTAATATCCTTTTGTGATTTTCAGGTAGTACCAAGATGAAATCTATGGTGGTTAGCGGGTGACGTGGGTCAATACTGACTGCTCCTCACCACCCCTTTAGATTTTATTTGATACTTATAAAACATCATGGGCTAGTAGGCGAGATGACACCTATTTTTCTATGTGGGGACCTTCCAAGCTTTGGGGAAGGTGAATGTTTAGTGAGAAAGGAGATCAACGATTGATGGTAGGTGATGTAGTCAATCCTAACTACTCCCCTTCATCCTATGAGGGGCCTACTTATATCTCTAGGATTGCATAGGTGAGCGGGCAACTACCAGATAAAATATTTTAATGAATTAGATGAACTTTAGTGGAGATAAAACATTGCTAAAATTTGGCCGAGATGACACTAAGATTAAATTGACACTGTATTAGAACTAGTTTCTTTCAGCATGTGTTTGAGATTTGGGAAATGCTTTTGATTGTACCAATCAATTCTGTTAGATCCTGGTATACAAGTAAAGCAAAGTATGGGCTGACATTCTGAGATCAAATCAAGATCACTCCCCACTATCTTATTGTGATGAATTGCAAGCAAATTAATTCCCATGGGAGAGCAATTAGCTTTGTCATAATTAATCACTCTGATTGTCATTACCATTGATATGTCTTAATGTGTGATCGACGACCGAGGTTCAAAAAGCAAGAGGCTGATGGTTAGATTGCTTTGCACAAGCTTTCCTTGAGTATTAATGGTTGGCATGCTTACATTGCTTGATAGAATGAGGACCAAAGGCCATATTTTCCTCAAAATTTACTAAAATTAGAGCTCAAGTCCATGAGAAGGGTGGTGAAGAGTTTCTTGGGTAAAAGGTTGTAGAGGTATCAAGATAAAATTTTCTCCAAGTAAGTAGGTACTCACACCTACTTGTTTGAATTACAACTATATCAGTTTATGGGTTTTAGAATCTTAGAGTGATGAGGGTTTATTATCTGTGATTTCTAGTTAGTTAGAACTATGGAGTATTGAGTTATCTATTCATCAAGAGTCTCTTTAAGAGTAAACTTGTGAGGTTTTTCCTACAAAATTATGAGTCTCCTTGTTCTTGTCTCAATCATTATGAAAATAAGTAAGCCAATTGAGTCTATAAAGCCAGTCTAAAGGTCTAAGAGACTTAGCCTATTTGAGTCCAAGGATGATGTTCCTGAGAATAAGGTTGATGTACTAGGAGTTCTAGAAACACCAAAGGAGAAGAAAGAACACAAGAAATCCAACAGGACAGTTGTCAAGAACACATATAATTTGAGAGGAAGGACCATTTCAAAAGAATTGGTCAAATTTAAAGGGAAGGAATTGATTGGGCCTTTGAAGAGAGCAAAGAAAAGAAACAAGTATCATAATGCCTAATCTAGCGAGAGACAATTCTCCCAATGAGGTTTCTGATAGACCTTCAGATGGCAGAGGTTATACTGATCTAGAGTATGACCATTATCTCATTTTCCTAGTGCCTTCTAAAGACTCTGATGAGGAATTAGTGATGGTTCCTCCAATTTCACCATGAACAAGGAGTTGGTGAGCATACTCTGATGGTGATGACTTATAGTACCGTCCCGACCTTGTTTTTGTTTTTGATGACACCATCGCCACTACAACAAAATCATCCTCTTTAGCATATCTATGTTGTTTTTTCTATGGTGATGACATGGAAATATTGTAGGTTGGTGTGAGGTGGATTTGTTGGACTCCATAATTTTAATGGTAAGTATGCCTCTTCTGGGTAATATATAAGTTTTGGCTTTTGGTGCTGGTTGAGAATGTTCTTTGGTCAACCTGGACAAGGTGTTTTAGTGCTATTGCAGCAATAAACTATTCCTTTTGGAAGGTTGGCCAGTCTAATTCAACAAAATCATACTTGAGCTTTTTGTCTTTTTCTCTCCCTTGCTTTGAAATAATTACATGTAACTAACTTGGGAATATCTCAAACTCTAGTGAAATTGGTCATGAAATGCAAGTGAGATGTAAATGTAATTCAACTTGATGCTTGTTGCTCCCTTGCTCTATAAAAGGGAGTTCACGGCTGATTACAAGGGTTCAATTTTTGAGTCTTAAAATGGTTTGGGTTGAACAAATGAAGCTCAAGAAGGAGAAAATTGTAAATGTTGATGAATATATCAGAATGGAGTCTAGGGTTTGAGTCATGTATGTAATGGTCTTAAAATAGTTTTACAATAGAATCAATAATATAATAAATATTAGTTATAATGCATATACTCTCCTATGTAATGTTCTTTAGATTATGAATGAAAATGGTTAATGATCATTTCATTTATCTTCAGTTGTTTCAATTGAATGTGTGAGTTTATTTTTGATTCAATTCAAAGAATTGATTAAAATGATAAAATAAGGTAACTTGATAAGTAGTAATGTATTAGATACACTGAGTTGAATACTACAAAGTAGTATAACAATAGCCCATCAATTTCTAAATTAAAATGTTATCGTATTACTAGTTATTGCAAATGTGATTCCAATATCCCAATAGATGAAGCACTAGTCTCTTCATTAGATTATCTTAAATATTGAGTTAGTAATGCATCTGACTGAAGGCTTGAAATGATAATAAAAACCATTTTAAAACTTTCTATTACAATATACCAATCTGAAATACCATCCCATTCCTTGCAATAGACTGTAATTTTTTCATAGGTCAACCAAATCTTTAACAAATGTTTCCTATTTGCACTCTATAGGAATTTATCTATGTGTAGAAGTGATATTGTTTAAATGAATATCACATGAACATATATAGGATCACCCCCTTGGGTTTCACAGAGCTCAAAGTGAAGAAGTAAGGACCTCAAAATTCTTATTTAAGTGTTGACCAATCCTAACCCTTGCTAATAATTCAATTCTAGAAAATTCATAGGGAAGTGGTGAGATTAAGTTTGGTTCATAAAAAGTAACAAACAAACCCTGCTGATGTATGGGGTAAAAAGATGGATGACAGGGACCCTCATGGTTCTGTTGGCACTGCTCTGGCCTCATAATAGCTTTTTTATTTATAATTTTGTAATGTTTATGATTTTTTGGGCTAGGCCCAAGTGACTCTATTTCTGGTTTTTTGGGCTTAGCCCATGTGACTCTCAGAGTTTTCCTTCTTGCCATCCATCCTTTTTTTTGTGAATATGTATTTTTATCTTTATTATTAATATAGATAACTGCCTATTCATAAAAAATAAAAAAAATCTCTTCAATAATTTAAAAAGAATGAAGTGACCAAAAGAAACTTGTTAACAAGCTGCTTTGTTTCTTTTCATGATGTGCTTCATTTTTTTTCCTTTCAACGTCAAAGGAAGCTCACTAAGGTTGCCACAGGAGTTAGGTGTCCTGGGTTTTCAAATCAATGTCTAATACTTTTGGAATTTTGGAACAAATGAACATGCACAATAGCTAATCCATGTAGAATAAAATATCTTTACTTTTAAATTTGGGAAGAGATGGGTTTCAGTTTTCGACTCCAAATGTATCTATTATGCAAATGAAATCTTATTTCTTTTGATAAGCATGGAGATGGGTATGTGATTTTCACTTAAAGAAGTAATTGCTTTTTAGCAGGAGTCCTCTACTCAATATATTCTACAACAATAAATAGTAGCCTAGAAGGTGCAAAGTTTCAAAGTTCTATTAGAAATGCCTATGCTATGGGAAAAGCACGAAGATGTTGGCATGTGAATATGAAACAACTACAAAATTGATGAAGAATAAAATGCTTCTAAAGTTGCTTAGACCGGTGGATTTGTACTATGGCAGATGATGCCTAATATGTGGTATGTAGAGCTAGCAGTTGGAGGCAACAAAGTGCATGTAGGAAGCAATGGAGAGATAGTTTGGAGACACACATCATGGCTTGGTCCATGCGGCAAAAGGGCCTGTCAGTCCTTTGGGTAGACCTCTACAAGTTTAAAGTTTGGCCTCGTCTTTCTTTTGTTATACATATTTGTCCTTATTGGATAGCTGGGGAAATGCATGCAATACTGTAGAATATGATACGAAAGTTTCTATAAAGAGGTTGACGACTAAGGTTCTTTGGAGTTAGGAGAAGCTGATTGTAGACATATGATGTTTCAAAGTGTGAGATATGGTATTTCCAAGTGAGAGATGTGATATATTTTCTGTGAGAGAGGAAAAATTCTCAAACTTGAAGAAACGAGTGCACAGGAGATTGAAAGTTGCTGAAATTAGTTTATGTAATTATTTGTTTTCTCTGTGGATGATGACATTCAGACCCTACTGCAAGTTCAAGAGAGTAGCTATCCTTTACTATTAGAATTGTCTAGTTGTACAAGGGAAGAGTGTATATTCACTTTTTCATCTCCATGTTTTGAGTGGTGTCTGTGATGCACAAGAGAAAAGTGTATATTCAGTTTTTCAACCCCATGTTCTGAGTGGTGCCTGTGATGTACAATTATGTTCAACCAACATTTATATATATATAAAAAATTTAGTGCTTTTGATTATTATGACTCTTTCCATCTTATATTAGACTGTGTATATCTTTTTGTCATTTTAAAATTTGACATGTTGATCATATTTATATTTATAATTATATATTTAAATATATGATCTTAAAAAAAATCATATCAAAAGAAGATATCATATCTGATAAATTAATGGCATCTCACATTTACATATTTTGTCATATAAATTTGAATCTCATTGACATTACATTTAATTCTATTGGGTACAAATATATAAAGGTGTTAGTATGTAATTTTTGTGTTTCTATGTTTCATTTTTTAGGGTCTAGCAATCACCAAGGAAACTAATACCTTTCTACATACATAGCAAGCTCCCATTGCACTTTAGTACCACATTTTTTTCCAAACACATATACATGTAAAAAAAAAATTGCATTTACTAAAGGTCAAACTCCAATGAAATCATGGTAGTTAGATATAACCATGCAAACTTGACCAAATAGTGAGGGTAATCATATCCTAGGACCCAAAATTCTGTACCCATTTGAGCTCCATAATTCCAAGTAGAATTTCAAATTCTCATTCACAAGTGTCTATTTTAGTATTGTAATAATAAAAATTTAAGTTTTGCGAATAACATTATGTATTGAAGTCATCATCCTTAAGAAACTTTCATCTTAGAAGGGATAATCATACATTCTTAAAGAGGGTCCCTATAATCGCATGATATGGATTAATGACATCTCAATTTCACCTATCAATAATTTTTTTTCTTTAATTCAATTTTGTTGAATATTTATCATAGGTGCATATTATTATAGTGTTACAATAGTCAAAGTTTAAGCTAAGGTTGTGTATTTAAAGTTTTCATCCTTGAACACTTTTATATTACAAGAGATAATCAAACATTATTAAAGATGGATCATATCATCACATAATATAGATTAATTCCACCTTAATTCACATATTTAAGACAATAGAATGTCAACACCAAAGTTTTCTTTATTTCAATCTTGTCGAGTCTTAATCTTAGTTGCCTAAAAATCATCAACAAAGTTTAATAATTCCTTTCTCTACATGGAAGGTTCCTGATGGTGCTCTTGTCACTACATTGTTCTCTAGATAGATAAATTAATTCTATCCTTTTCTACATGTATTAAAGAAAAATATTGGCCTTGGACAAAATCATGCTAGGTACAAATAACCCTGCCACTTGGACCAAATGCTATGCCTAATTATAACCCAATCCCCAAGAATCAAGGATTTCAATAATCTTAGGTCTCTGATTCTACATCTAATTCTATATTTTTAATGTCATGATTTTTCTACACCATAATAGTCAAAGTTTATATTATTTTCCTACGTTATGTATTTAAAGGAATAATCCAAAAAATGTTCACATTAAAAATGATTATCATATATTACTAAAAAAAGATCATATCTTAATTTCAATATTTGAAATAATAGTCTTAGTTATATTCACATATTTGATCACACACATATCAATATCAACAACATCAATACCAATCACATCAACCATGTCTACAATAAGACTTTAGTAACCATTTTTTTTTTTTTCTTAATTTCAATCTAAGTGAAGAAATCCTAGAGGTATAACTATCATCAAATAAGTTCAATACTTCCTTCTATACATAGAAGGCTCTCATTGGTCATTTATCCAAGCATATTACATTCTAGATATAGATATACATGTTGGAAAATGTATATGTATGTACCAAAGGACAAACTTAGCATTCAAATAAATTATGTCACATAGACTAGATCCTAGACTTAATAATGTCCTGGACCCAAAGCTTCTCATATTTAAATCATTTTACTATTGAATTCAAATTTTTGTGTCTAGCATTGTGTATTTGAAGGAACCATTCTAAGAGACTTTCACATTGAAAAATATCACTGAATAAATTATTGAAAGGTATCAAATCAGAACATAATATAGATTATTGAAATCTCATAATTAGATATTATAACACACATCCCAATATCAGTTATGTTAGTGTATTGTAGCTTAATGAAAACTATAGTCAAAATCCTAATCAAATTGAGTCAACTAAGTTATGTGCTGAAATAGTTTAATTAATGATAGAGACCTTAGAAAAATATAGAGTTTAATTGGATGGGAAATTTAGAGTATATTTGACAACATTTTTGAATTATAACAATAATTTTTTATTAGTCTATTAATATACATTTTATTTTTCAATTGATATATGCTAGCCATGTGTTTATGTCCTCTCTTGAATATATAGAATATGTAAAATTATACAAAATGGTTATGTACATTAATATACAAAGTGGGAGGAAGATGAAGTGTTTACTAGAACTAATATGTTTGATATGCTACTTCAACCACTCATAATCACCAAATTCTACTCAAGACCTATGGTACCATAGAATTGTATAAGGACTTGTAGTTTGGAACATTATTATTAAGATAGATGAGGAATTAAAAAAACACATAAATGTTGCAAAGAAAACTTCAATTCTTTTCCTAGTAATATCAACCATTGATCAATATGTCTAACTATCCAAATAAATTCTACCAATGAGAAAAAAAATATTAAATTGTACATGCTTGTTAATTCTTGGAAAGAAATTGAAAGTAGTAAATTATAGAGGAAAATTATGGTGATAAATTAACATAATAGATCTATTTTGACATGCGATTTTTGAAGCATGATGTGTCATCCTAGACCTTTACCTCAAGATGTTAATATTATTCAAAGCAATATGGATTTGATACAAATTTTTGAGCACACTAGATAATGAGACATGGGTTGTATTGGTATGTAATAAAACTTAAACCCCTTTGGAACTTGAACTATTCAGCACAATACTTTCTTAAACAAATGTAAACGCTCAAATAGATCAGAATCAAAGAAATATATTGCAATTTAAACCTTCAAAAATTTTAGCAATCTTAAAAAATGAGAGATATAGCAATTCTATCTTTAATCATATTAGTAGCAATGAAAATGAAACAAGAAATAAACATCCACAAGATGACACAAGATTTACGTGGAAAAATGAATGAATGAAAAACCATGATGAGAGTTAACTCAAAATATACAGGCTCACTACCAAAAAGGACTTGCTCACTAAGGCATGCTACCTTAGAGAAAGATACAAAAGACTTGTAAAACTGAAGCAAATACAAATCTAGGGGAAAGATACAAGGACTTGATGAGATTTACCATCTCAGAGCAAGATACAAAAAGGATTTATGAAATTTACAATATTTATCAACAATTCAATATACTAACTGAGGTATTAAGGTGCATCTCATCTTTCTTCTTCACACTTTAGCACTATCTCAACTAGATGTTCAATACATTACATACACACACTTTTCTTTTCACTTCTTCACTCATCCACTCCATTTGTATCTGAAATGTTTTTGCATTTATATCAACCAGAAGACCTTAAAACATCAATTAGGTCAGCTAGGAGAGAATACAAACAATAAATTGAACAAGCTAACCATACAAACATAATGCAATCCTATCTTGAGGATAGATAAGACTAAAACCATCTTATTACATATTACAATGTGATCCAAAGCAATTCACATGCTAGCAAACATCAACCTAAGTTGGCAATAGGGAAACATATAGATGAAACATGAAGCACATAACCAATCAACCCAAAATAATAATTCTAACCGAATTTACTCAGTGTGGTTCTAACCAAGATAGGTCCAGACCAAAACCTATCATAACACAACTTCATGTACTAATGCAA
Source organism: Sequoia sempervirens (assembly GCA_007258455.2). Taxonomy (NCBI): domain Eukaryota; kingdom Viridiplantae; phylum Streptophyta; class Pinopsida; order Cupressales; family Cupressaceae; genus Sequoia; species Sequoia sempervirens. The sequence goes on along the minus strand of VDFB02252616.1, from coordinate 24,839,101 downwards.
ACCATTAAGCACTTAGCATAAGCAAGAAAACAAGCCCTATTAGTTAGATATTCATATATAACCCAAAAAAGCAACTCAAGACACACTATAGCACCAAGGAGATCAAACATTAGCATGTAGATCACATGGGGATATTTGTTGAACATCCAAAAATACTGCCAGACACTTGTTACATACTGTCATGCCACCAATAGCCACCACTAACTAAACATGAACATAATACTTCACCATAAAGGCACAAAATGCAAAGTCATGAAATATTAAATTAATAGAACAAGCTGACCACATTAACACATCAAATTGGAACTAAGAAATGGCATACAAACTAAGAGCACATCCACCAAGTCATGAGAGAAGAGACATTAATATGGAGAAATGTGGACCATTCTCCAGAACAATCCAAAAAAACAAAAATACTTCCAACCTTCTATATTTCACAAAAAATTCCTTAGCAACATAGGTGACCTGAAAATATAGGAGTGCAAAATCCACAAAACACAAACTTTGAATTCCAAATTGTAGGACCATATCTTCATTAGTAGAGGAATGCAAAGCATTCTCCCAAATAGTCTTCAAAGTAGCTTCTTGAACCAAAAACATTCAATCAACTTGTGAAGGCCAAAAATTTCTTTCAACAACATATATTTGATCAGGAATAACATGAGAGGGAATACAATATAGTGTAGACCATCGACAACATCTCTTCACCATCAACAACACATCTAGTTCTTATTTTAATGCTTTTAATTGTCATCCTAATATATCATTATAAAATCATCTCTGCTAATAGTAACTATACTTGATATTTCTTTGATTAACATCAAAAAGGCATGACATCCAACCATGAACTTCAACAACACCACCATTCATCAATGTTAGCCCAAACAAAATATTACCAACAATCTTCCTTACTTCTCAAGAGTGGGCAACAATGACAATCACAAATAATTCACCAAGTTTTTTCATCAATCACTGCCAACAATCTCTCAAACATATGTAACAATCTCACCAAGTGTTGACATAAGTGACAACCAATGCCAACAGAAAGATCTTTGTGTGCTTCATACCTTAGACACTATGAGACATGTGGAATGTTCACATAAACTCATACAATTGAAATTCATAATCTCTTATTGGCGTAAGTATTCAAACATATGTTCTAATGAAGATTAAGTATCTAGAACCAATATTATCAATCTGTCACTAAACTTGTGGAGCACTAGATCACTTGAAACTTCAATATAGAATACATTAGACATCACTCACTATGTCCTAAAAACTACTTGGCCAAAAATTCATATTTGGAGGAATGCAGAGCATTCCAACAAGCCTTCTTAACCTCTTAACTTTATCTTAACACAATCCAATACTTTGTCACTTCTAACTTTCACTACAAAAGGATTATTGATATGAAAAACAATATAAAAAAATCACATCTCCATGAATTTATCTTCTAAACCACAAGACTAGATATTGCTCTATTGAAGGATGCAAACCAAAATATTGTGTCTTTACTTTAGAGTATGTACTATGAATGCTTCAAACAAAACTTCTACAACTTGTCACTAAGTGTGGTACAACAAACTGGCACAATATCATTGTAGGAAAATTGAAAATACATTAAGACATGTGTACCCACAATCACATCATACTAAGACATCAAACTTACTCTTAGTCTTCCACAACACTATAATGCTGATCAACAACATTAGATATATTTGCATAATAGCAATCTCCAAAGCATATACACATTTGAGCATACTTTTAACATCAATGACAATCAAGCTTATCAAGCTGCAACATTTTATGCTCTATTGGCCTCTATTGTATGTTCTATTTTCTCACTCTAAATATAATTATATTCTGTGTTTTCATTGAGAGATTGTAATAGTCGATTGTTATAGCAAGATTTTATAGTTTCAGTTTCACATATGCAGAATTTCGGATCAACTCTTTCAAACTTTTGTAGATCACCATAAAACTAAAATTACGTTATGTTGATTGATGGACAATACTATTGTCACATTTTTATGCATCGCCTTAGAAATTTCATTTCTTCCCCTTTTCCTCCCACCAATTAGTTAAAACGAAAAGCCGGCTTCTAAAATCCCCGAGATTGTTCTAAAGATAGCAATACGATACCACGTTCTGAGAGCTTCCCAAGGGCTGAATCTCGGAAGCATAAGATTTCGAGGTCAACATTTTCAATGGCCAATAAATTTTATCCAATCCCACAAGTCGCTGCTGAGAAGAGGATTATCATTTCCATACTAACTAGAGCTTGTGGGATGGTGAAGTCATTTCCTCTTGGTGGGCCTTTGAATATTTTTGCATGGCAGGTTATCAAAGATTTGGGCTTCTATTCACCGCTGGACTTGATCGCCATGTCTACAAGTTTAGTCTGTTTTTTTCTCTTGTACGTTGATTTTGATGTCTTTGTGAGGGTCTTCAGAAACCCAATTTTTTAGCTTCATGTTGTCCATCTCTACTTTAACAACAGCGAAATTAGAGAACATAAAAAGTATGGCTAAAGCAGCAACAATTTGGTAGCCTTCCCGAGGAAAAGATTTCACTCTATTCTCAACCACAATCATAACCATTAGAAAGCTGGCTAGGACCAGAGCTATATAGAGAAAGCTGTAGAAGCGCTTCAGCTCATTCTTCTCTGTGACAGCTTTTGTGGGTCCCACTATAAACATCAGAAGAAGAGATACAGCAGAGGGCAGCACAGCCAGAAGCAGGATTATGCCTCTATCGTCCTGGTCATAAATTGCATGGTATATTTGAGAGGAGATGGCTCCGCTCAACCCAAGGAATCCCTTAAGAATTCCAAGGACACTTCGCCTGCGCTCTGGGAAATTTTTCATACATGTAACCAGAGCTCCTGTATTGGCAAATGTATGAGAATTGGCTCCTATGAATATATATAAATGCATCTGCCATGCCTTTGGCTTAGCAATGCGGGCTCCAATACCGAGGACTACCCAGGGTGGTGAGACTTCATATATCAGACCAAACACAATTCCAATGTTCCCTCAACGATCCTTATAAAATCCTAATGTAGTCAGTGCTTCCTGATCATAATCTAGGACTGTTTATATTGCTTCAGAATATATACCAAATATTTAATGCCCCACAACAAAAGACATGATAAGAAAACATTAAATACAGCAAACCATCTTTCCTTGGTCACATTTTTGGCCAGAGCAGATAACTCTGGTTTATGCATTTTAACTAAATACACAGTTCAGACGCAGTAGGGTAGTGTTCTTCTGACTTGGTTTTTACAAATCCATAATCAGTGGCACAATCCACTAATGTTTTTCCAGATTATATAGATACAATACTAGTAGCAATAGAGGATCTGAGGAAGTATGCATCCTCCGTGTGATCTCTTTAAATCATGTTTGATGATAGCATGGTTGATAATTGAGAAAAAACTATTCGCTATCTCCCACGTGTAAGATACGCCTATTTGTATTTTATAATGTATGGTAACTTTTTTAAGTGAAAGTATTAAAAAATGATTTCTTTAAATATACATTTGTAGATGTTTAGTTTAAATTTTGATTGTTGTAAAGTGATAAAATAAATCAATTGATTGAAATGTAGAAATAAATCTAATGGAGACCTAAGATGATTCAAATGTTACAATTCTATTCACCTAGTATGATGTTGTTCAAATGTTGTAATTATATCCAAGATTAGGCTTGTCCTTTAATACATGCAAACAATGTTCAACTAAATGATGTGGTGTGAAGTAGCCTCATTAGGATCTTACCCTATATAATAGGAAGCATTCAAATTCCTTTATTATAGTTAGGACCCTAGGATCGATACAACAAGATCAAAACAAAGAAATAAAGAACTTTTGATATTGATGTCCCAATGTAACTATGCTTGATTAATTGAAAAGCATCTAGGTCATTACAACATATAGTAAATTGTGGGTGTTGCTCAAAGGCCCTTTTGGTTTCATTAACAAGTTTGTCATGCAGCTCAACACCAATATTCCAAACCACAAGTTACATCTCACTTATATGGTACTATAAGAAGACTAGCTAGCCTTTTGTCATTGTTAACAATTAGATAGTTGAAGTGATATGAAATTTCTTAGTTTGAATTGATGCTTTGTCTTGCTCCCTGTTAGTATATTAATGTATATTTAACTATTATTTGTAACTAGATATTCAATACATTCAAGGATGGTAACTAGGCATAGATAGTATACATCCATTAACATATATAATCTAGTAAAGTAGCATAATACATATTTCTTGTTATATTTCTAAATATATTATCAAATGTGGGCCAAATGTCTTCTATAAAAATAGTTAGAAATTTTTCATACATAGCCTAATGGAATATCTTTGATTGGGTTGTGTAGTAGGTGCTTCCCTTGGACTGCAAATCAATGGTGTCAAAGAATACACACTCCATATAAAATTGACTAAGCATATACTTGTACTCAATATATTTATAACCTTTACCATTAGTTTGAAATTTTTCATAGATAGTCTAATGGAATATTTTTGATTGGGTTGTGTTGTAGGTGCTTCCCTTGGACCCCAAATCAATGGTGTCAAAGCATACACACTCCATATCATTTTGAATTGGTATTGTAGTGGCATGTGATCTTTATTTATTTTTGTATGCTCACTCATATGAAACATTTTTAATACAAGAATTTGGGCCTCAAAATTATTCATTACCTTTCATCACACCCTTCTACATTTCATTAAATGAGAAAAAAATTATTACCAACAATAAAAATGTGTTGTAGAAAATGATAAAGGATGTATTCTAAAGGAAATTAGTGGAAGAATTCCTTGCAAGTTAAGGAGGAGTATTGGTGATTAATTTTACTACTCTCTAGGTATATGGAAGGACTATTCCAATCTATAAAAACTATTTCATGGCCATACTCCATGTAAGGTATAAGTCGATATATGTATCCTTGTATTCAAATATAAATTATACATGAGTTCCCTAGATTTCTTGCTTGGCCTAACCTATTAATACTACATGATTAATTATTTTTATAAATAGAAAATATTATGTTTACTCTTTTACAAGTTTCTCTCCTTGGCATGAAATGATTGAACTACTACTATAAAATATATGGGGATGGCTTGGAGACACTTGTAGACACATTATTTTTTTATAATACCAAGCCTTAGAGAGGATTTTGATCTAGTTGGTATCTATTTTGTCAAGTACATCACTTTTTTTCTCAATTATGTCAAGGTTGAGATGAATTGATGCAAGAATACTAGATGCTTTTCATACTTTAGTGTCCAAATTTGGTATTTAATAATTAGAGAAATATATTATTTAAAATATAGGTCATGCTTGGGGTGGGGGGCCTAGCTCGATTGGCTAAAGCATCCTATTGAAGGAAAGAGGTCACGAGGTCTAGTTTCCCCCCAAACTTGTGGTATTGGAGGGTGTGTCACACCAACGCCACAAGTCATAGGAAATTTTTTTACTAGGCGCAATACAATTTACAGGGGGGAATATACCCAACCAATTCCTGTAGTCTAATATATATATATAGGTCATACTTGAGGAAACATATCCAACTGACAAGGGTGCAACCCGAGACACAAAAATTTACGCACAAAACTAGAGAATAATTTTATTATTCAAAAAATTTACTTCTTACATGTAGAGGATCAAAAATCTTCAAGCTTTGCAATACATCCAAGCTACAAAAAATTACAGTCACTACAAAATACCCTTTTGCAACATGCGAACTCTTTTTCCCCAAAAAGCTACAAAAATCAAAAAATCCCCCCCATAAATAGCTCCTTTTCCATTTTGGAGCCAAACAAAATTTGAATTATCATATTTTGGTAGTTTGGAACCACAAATTACAATTTGAAATTCAAAATTTAAAACATCATTCGAAAATGAGCACCTTTTGAAAGTGTACCAACTTCCTAGAGCCATAACTTTTGATCTGAGACTCTTTTTTTGAAGCGTTTGAATTGTCGGAAAGGTCTCAGAGTCAAGAAAGTGCTCCAAACTTGCTATGCCAATTTTAGCAAGTTTTTGGGCCGTTTAGTGCCTCAAACTTCATTTGGAAGGTTTTCAAGTATATTTATGGGAGACTAAAACTGTAATATCTTTCAAACCAGGAATGCTCTCAGCCTGATTCTTTCACCAATATTCTTATTTTTCCATTCTAAATCCTCCCATATAATTTTTGTCCCCAAATACCTTCAAATTCCAATACCTGCTAAAAATTACAGTTGACTAGAAAAGGTAGAAAAGCAAAATTGAAAGTGGGGATTTACATTATGATGAAAAGGGTATCCAGAAAAGCAAAGAAATCTAAAAAATATAACCAAAGGAAACATAAATGGAATGCATATTTTTAGGTGATGCAAGATTTCTCTTACACAACTGGATGCTCCTACATCAGACACCCAGGGTAATTTAAGAAGTGACCCCATCACGTCTTAGATGGTTGAGGAAAAACCAAATGGTCAACCTCTGCCTTAAATAACCATGATGAGTCTTCCATAGGCCTTCATCTCCACTTCACTAGATATTCTTCATATTGCCTATTTCTGGTACTTCTTTCCACATGGCTATCCAAAATTGCTTCAATTTCCTCCTTCTTTGAAGTAAATGTTAGAATGCCACACTATTCCATTGCTAGTACTTCCTCTATGCCACCTTCATAATACTCTATCAAATTTGAAATGTTGAACATAGGGGAAATGTTGACTCCATCTAGCAACTCTACCTCATATGCGTTCCCTGAATCATGGGTATGTGTAGGATCATGATGGGCCAAAAAGTAGCAATATGATGGGTATTTGTAGGGTATGTGGCTAACGACTTTTTTTAACCCAAAATTAATGAAATGAAAATGGTATTTAAAGGAGATACTTAGCTTTCTACCAATATACATTATACTTTACTTTGAATTTAATAAATAATTATTATTCATTATCTATTTGAATTACGATTAAAGTGTTGATTGATAGGTTGATTGAAAAAAATCTATAGCTTTCAAATGGTATCACATTTTTTGAATAAAAAACATGCATCACATTCTATGCTTCGCATACTATAGGATTAAAAAAAGAAAAAATAAATTTCATGAAGTTTTGACCAAGTTAAGGTGGTTAGACATACGAGTTTTTATATTTTTTAAAAGTTGTAATAAAAATTCATAATTAATTATTTACTTGTCCAAAAAAAATTACAAAAAAATATGCATCACATCTGAACATGAGTCCTCTACTTATGTATACAATCTTATAAAAAAATATTATCATTTTATTGTGGTTAGGGTGGTTAGATAGACACCTACTTATTTTTCCCTAAAATTTAATTGCTACTACATTAAAGTTTCAAATTTTCACCAAATAGATTTAAAAATAAAAAATAAATAAACCTAGTAATTTAGAAACTACATTCAATTTGCTACAAATTCTATTCTTACAAATTTTTGAAATAATATAGATAACTTATTCAAATTTTTATGTCAAGTTGCCTAACTCTAATTTTTCTAAAATTTTTGCCACTTAAGGGCTTGTTTTTTCCATGATGATCCTGCACATACCCTCATGCCTCTTCAAAATTTTATAGGGACCAAACTTCTTCATCTTCAATTTGTTATAGGTTCCCAATGGAAACCTTTCTTTCCTTAAGTGGGCAATCACTTCATCACCTACGTGAAACTCCTTATTCCTCCGCTTATTATCTGCCTTAGCCTTATATTGCATATTCATCTTATTAATATGTTATCTTACCTCTTCAGATATATTTTTTATGTGCTCTACAAAGTCTTCGGCTTTTACACTAGTCTTCTTTTCTTGGTCCATCTTCCTCAACTCTGGAGTAGTTTTGGGACTACCTCCATACACAATTTGGAATGGTGATCTTCCCGTACTCCTATTGACATAATTGTTGTAAGCAAATTTTTCCTGGGGTAAGATTAGGTCCCATCCCTTGGGTTTATCTCCTACCTAACATCTCAGTAGGTTACACAGAATTCTATTCACAACCTTCATCTTCCCATCATTCTGTGGATGGTGTGCAAAACTGAACTTCAACTCTGTCTTCAACTTTTTCCACAAGGTCCTCCAAAAGTATCCCACAAACTTGGTATCACGATCTGAGATTATACTCTTTGGTAGACCATGTAGCTTCACCACCTCTCTAAAGAACAAGTCAACGATGTGGACTGCATCATGGGTCTTCTGACATGGAATGAAATGCACCATCTTTGAAAATCTGTCAACTACCACAAACACTTAATCATTCCCTCTTTGCGTCCTTGGAAAACCAAGAACAAATTCCATACTTATATCTTCCCAAGGCCTCTCTAGTATAGGTAAGGGCTAATACAACCCTATATTCTAGCTCACTCCCTTAGACATCTGACACACCCTACAACTCTGCACAAAATTCCTCACATCCTGTGACAATTGAGGCCAGTAATGATGCTCACTGTTAATGGCAATAGTCTTATCCCGACCAAAATGTCCTGCCATTCCTCAACCATGCTTCTCCTTTATCAAGTTATCCCTCATAGAACTCCTTGAGATACACAATTGAATTCATTTAAACAACATGCCATCCTATATTATGAAATCTAGCTACCTTGTACTATCAACTGTAACAGGCTTCTTGCAAGCTTTCCAAGCCTCTGCAAAATCAGGATCCTCAGGGTACAATGTCTTCAGTTCATTGAACCCAACCACTTCAATTTGCATCTCATTCACCAATGTTTTCCTCCTACTTAGGGCATCTGCAACCCTATTCGATCTCCCACTCCTATGTTTTAAAACAAAGGTATAGCTTTGTAAAAAATCTACCTATTTCATATGTGGGTATGTGCAGGATCATCATGGAAAAAACAGGCCCTTAAGTGGCAAAAAATTTAGAAAAAATAGAGTTAGGTAACTTGACGTAAAAATTTGAATAAGTTATCTTTATTATTTCAAAAATATGTAAGAATAGAATCTGTAGAAAATTGAATGTAGTTTCTAAACTACTAGGTTTATTTAAAAAGAGAAAAATATATTTGATGAAAATTTGAAATTTCAATGCAGTAGTACTTCAATTTTAGGGAAAAAATAAGTAGATGTTTGTCTAACCACCCTAACCGCAATAAAATGATAATATTTTTTTATAAGATTTTAGATATATGTAGAGGACTCATGTCCCAATGTTATGCATATTTTTTTGTAATTTTTTTCCAAGTAAATAATTAACTATCATTTTTTATTACAAATTTTTAAAAATATAAAAACTCATGTGTCTGACCACCTTATCTTGGTCAAAACTTCATGAAATTGATTTTTTTTTAATCCTATAGTATACGAAGCATATAATGTGACACATGTTTCAGATTCAAAAAATATGATACCATTTGAAAGCTATAGATGTCTTTCAATCAACCTATCAATCAGAACTTTAGTCATAATTCAAATAGAAAATGAATAATAATTATTTATTAAATTCAAAGTAAAACATAATTTATATTGGTGGAAAGCTGAGAATCTCCTTTAAAAAACTTTTTTGTTTCATCAATGTTGGGTAAAAAAAAATCATCAGCAACATACTGTACACATACCCATCATATTGCCAATTTTTGGCCCATCATGATCCTACACATACCCATGCCTCTGATTTATTTTTCCCTAACTATTTACGTACTATAATGCTTGATGATCAGTAAACAAAAAAAATCCTTCGGCAATAGATAATGTGTCCATTTCCTTAATGCTTGAACTATTGCATAAAATTCTTAATCATATATAGAGTACTTTCTCTTTGCATCATTTAAATTTTCACTAAAGTAGGCAATGGGCTTACCTTCTTGGCACAACACTATTCCAATGGCACAACCACTCGTGTCACAATCCACCTGAAACACATTATTGAGATCTGAAATGGCTAAAATTGGTTGCTCTATCCCTTTCTGCTTCAACAGATCAAAACTCTTTGCTGCTCCAATGCTCCACTTGAACTCTTTTCTATCCCCTCATTGTTTTAGTCAGGGGTGCACAAATACTATTGAAGTTTCTAATGAACTTTCTAAAAACTAGCCAAACCATGGAAATATCTCACCTCAATAGTAGTTCTTGGGGTAGGCCATTCCAGAATAGCCTTCACCTTCTCTGGGTCCATCTTGAGACCTTCTACCGAGACAACAAACCCCAAGTACACTAATTCCTTCTTTACAAAACTACACTTCTTCAGATTAATCAACAATTTCTCTTCTCTCAAATTTTCAAAGACTACGAATATGCATCAAATGCTCACCCAGGGACTTACTGCATATCAAAATATCATCTAAGTACACAATAACAAAATTCCCCAGAAACTCTTTCCATACCTCATTCATGAGCCGTATGAATGTGCTTGGTGCATTGGTTAGCCCAAAGGGAATGACTAACCACTCGTACATGCCCTCTTTGGTCTTGAAGGTGGTCTTGCATTCATCTCGCCCTGAATCTGGATATGGTGATATTCGCTCTTTAGTTCCATCTTTGTGAAGTATTTCGCTCCACTCAAACAGTCCATTAATTCATCCAGCCTTGGTAGGGAAAATCTGTATTTGATTGTTATATTTTTATGGCTCAAAAGTCCATGCATATTCTTCACTTCCCATCCTTCTTTGGTGCTAATACTGTAGGTACTGCACATGGACTCAAACTCTCTCAAATCAAACCCTTTCTCAAAAACTCCTAAACTTGTCTATTCAACTCCTCATTTTCTACAAGAGTCATTCTGTGAGCTCCCTTATTTGGAAAACTGGCTGCAAGGATCAAGTCAATTTGATGATTGATAGCACTATTGCATACCTTTTCTTTGGCCTCCTTCAGGGGTTTCAGCTTATGGCAGACTCCATCCTTCATAAAGGAATAACTATTTGCATAGCCATCAAGTATAGCTTGCCTATCGAACTGCCATTGCCTCCCCAACAACATGTGACATGCATCCATGGGGATGATATCACAAAGTACCTCATCACGATAGCTCCCAATTTTGAACTTCACCAGGAACTACTCATTGACTAGAACTTTGTGATCTTTCTACAACCAGGAAATCTAATACAAATGTGGATGCCTTTCCCTCTTCAACGTTAGTTTTGCAACCATCTCTTCTAACACTAGATTATTGGTGCTCCCACTATCAATAATGATATCACAACATTTTCCTTCACATTTGCACCTTGTGCAAAACAAATTCTTCCTCTGTTATGGCTCCTGCTCTTCTATGACCAGGGCTGTTCTCACCACTAGGGCTTCTCCCCTTTCAACCTCATGTAAATGCTTAGATTGAGTCTCCTCATCTGCATGCGCAACCCTTCCATGACCTTCTAGCTTTCTGTCTGTCCTTCCTTGGTGTTGAGGGAATTCATAGGCTCAATGCCCTTCTTCACCACACTGAAAACAAGTACCTCTGAAACCACTTCTTCCAGATCCTTGTCCAGATCTACCTCATCCTCTACCTCTTTGATCACCATTGTTTTGTTCACGAGGGTGGTAGAAATTATCACTCCTCTATCCTCAGCTGGTACCCACATCTCCATTTTTCTTCTCATCCTCATTCTAGCTTCCATAAGATCTTCCACCACCCTTTCCACATTGGCCTCCTTGTCATTTTTTCTTTTTATCAAATCTTTTGTTCAACTTCTCTTCAACTTTCAAAGTGGATTGGTACACATCCTCAATGGTTGTCATTCTGACTAGGCTTAACTCCTCTTGAATACTTGGTCGTAACCCATTAAGATAACAGGCTACCTTCTCCTTTTTGGCATCTGCATGGCCTGTTCTGATGATCATCTTGTGAAAATATTTTGTGTATTCTTTCATAGATCTACTCCCTTGCTTCAACCATTGCAATTTCTTCAAAAAATATAATTCATAGTCCACTAGTATGAATTGTTTCTTTAGTTTCTCCACCATACAATCCCAACTGTTGATCTTTCCTTTTCCTCTTTGATTTATCTCCAACTGGACCTCTTTCCACAAAATATTTGCATGGCCCTTCATCTTCATTTTTGTAAACTTAACCCAATCTAGGTTCTATACTTTGTCATACTTGAAATACTCCTCTAGCTCATTGATCCAGTCGATCAACTCTTCTAGGTCTAGACTTCTAGAATAACTGGGGACTTCTATTCTGGGTTTCTTTACGATCTTTGAAATGGACCTAATCAGCCACATTTGATCTTGATCAATCACTTTTTCTTCCTCTTCTACATCATAATCTTCCACCTCTTCCTCATCCTTGCTTTCTTCTCTCCTTCTTGGGTTTAACCGTCTTCTCATTTTTTCTTACAATGCATCAATTTATGTCTGGAGGGTTCTGAAACCCTCAACCACCAATGGATCTCTTCCACCAGCATTTCTACCACCTATGGCACCACCGAGCCTACCAGGCATCACTGTTGGAGGCATCTTGAATATCTTGAACCCATAACCACAGTCTTAGTGTGAACTACCTCACGATCAGCGATCTGTCTACACGCTCAAGAAAAATCACTTTGATACCACTTGACAAGGGTGCAACCCGAGACACAAAAATTTATGCACAAAACTAGAGAATAATTTTATTATTCATAAAATTTACTTCTTACATGCAAAGGATCACAAATCCTCAAGCTTTGCAATACATGCAAGCTATAGAAAATAATAGTCACTACAGAATCTCCTTTCGCAACATGCAAACTCTTTTTCCTCAAAAAGCTACAAAAATTAAAAAATGCCCCCCATAAATAGCTTCTTTTTCCATTTTGGAGCTAAAAAATATTTGAATTATCATATTTTGGTGGTTTGGCAAGACAAATTACAATTTGAAATTCAAAATTTAAAACATCATTCAAAAATTAGCACATTTTGGAAGTGTGCCAACTTTTGGGAGCCATAAATTTTGATCTGGGACTCCATGTTTTGAACCATCAAAAAAGTATCAAAATCAAGAACATGCTTGAAATCTACTATGCCAATTTTGGCAAGTTTTCAGGCTGTTTCGGGGCATTTTAATGCCTCAAACCTGATCAGGAAGGTTTTTAGGTACATTTCTGGGAGACTGAAACTGTAATATCTTTCAAATCGAGAATGCTCTCGATTTGATTCTTTCGCCAATCTTCTTATTTTTCCATTTTGAATCCTCCCATATAATTTTTGTCCCCAAACATCTTCAAATTCCAATACTTGCTAAAAATAGCAATTGACCAGAAAAGGTAGAAAAAAAAAACTAAAAATGGGAATTTACATTATGACGAAAAGGGTGTCCATAAATGCAAAGACATCTACAAAAGGATAACCAAAGGATACATAAATGGAATGCATATTTTTGGGTGACGCAAGATTTCCCTTACACCACTGGATGCTCCTACATTAGACACCAAGGGTAATTTGAGAAGTGACCCCATTATGTCTCAAATGGTTGAAGAAAACCCAAATGGTCAAACTCTACCTTAGACTACCAGGATGAGTCTTCCATAGGCCTTCCTCTCCACTTCAGCAGATATTCTTTATATTGCTTATTTTTGGTACTCCTTCCCACACGACTATCCATGATTGCTTCAATATCCTCCTTCTCTGAAGTAGATGCTAGAATTCCACACTATTCCATTGCTGGTACTTCCTCTACACCACCTTCATAATACTCTGTCAAATCTAAAATGTTTAACATAGGGAAAATGTTGACTCCATCTAGAAACTCTACCTCATATGTGTTCCCTGAATCATGCCTCTTCAAAATTTTATAAGGACCAGACTTCTTCATCTTCAATTTGTTATAGGTTCCCACTTGAAACCTATCTTTCCTTAAGTGGACCATCACTTCATCACCTACCTAAAACTCCTTATTCATTTGCTTGTGATCTACCTTAGCCTTATACTGAATATTCATCTTATTAATATGTTATCTTACCTCTTCACGTACATTCTTGATGTGCTCTATAAATTCTTCAGCTTTGGCACTAGTATTCTTCTCTTGGTCCATCTTCCTCAACTCTGAAGCAGTTCTAGGACTACCTCCATACACAATTTGGAATGGTGATCTTCCCGTACTCCTATTGAAAGAATTGTTGTAAGAAGATTCTGCTTGGGGTAAGATCAGGTCCCATCCCTTGGGTTTATCTCCTACCAAACATCTCATTAGGTTACCCAAATTTCTGTTCACAACCTCAGTCTGCCCATTAGTTTGTGGATGGTGTGTAGAACTGAACTTCAACTTTGTCTTCAACTTTTTCCACAAGGTCCTCCAAAAGTATCCCACAAACCTGGTATGACTATCTGAGACTATGCTCTTTGGAAGACCATGTAGCCTCACCACCTCTTCGAAGAACAAGTCAGCGATGTGGATTGCATCATGGGTCTTCTGGTATGGAATGAAATGCACCATCTTTGAAATTTTGTCAACTACCACAAACATTGAATCATTTCCTCTACGTCCTTGGAAAATAAAGAACAAATTCCATACTTATATCTTCCTAAGGCCTCTCTTGTACAGGTAAGGTCTCATACAACCTTGTATTTTGGCTCACTCCCTTAGCCATCTAACATAGCCTACAACTTTAAGAAAAATTCTTCACATCCCGTGACAATTGAGGCCAATAATAATGTTCACTGATAATGGCAATAGTCTTATCCCAACCAAAATGTCCCACCATTCCTCCAATGTGCTTGTCTTTTATTAGGCTTTGCATCATGAATCTCCTCGAGATACACAATTCGATTCCTTTAAACAACATGCCATCTTGGGTTATGAAATCTAGCCGCCTTGTCTTGTCAATTGTAATAGGCTCCTTGTAAGCTTCCCAAGCCTTTGCAAAATTAGGATCCTTAGGGTACAATGTCTTGAGTTCATGGAACCCAACCACTTCAATCTGCATCTCATTTAATAATGTTTTCCTCATACTTAAGGAATCTGCAACCCTATTTGATCTCCCACTCCAATGTTTTAAAACAAAGGTATAGATCTGTAAAAATATTACCCATTTCATATGCCTCTGATTTAATTTTCCCTTACTATTCAGGTATTGTAATGCTTGATAATCAGTAAAAAAAAAAAACTCCTTCAACAACAGATAATGTCTCCATTTCTTTAATGCTTGAACTACTGCATAAATTTTTTGATCATATAGAGAGTACTTTCTCTTTCCATCATTTAAATTTTCACTAAAGTAGGCAATGGGCTTACCTTCTTGGCTCAACACTGCTCCAATGACACAACCACTCATATCACAATCCACCTTAAACACCTTATTGAAATTTGGAAGGGCTAAAACTAGTTCCTCTGTCACTTTTTGCTTCAATAGATCGAAACTCTTCACTGCTCCAGTGCTCCACTTGAACTCTTTTCTATCCCCTCTCATTATTTCAGTCAAGGGTGAACAAATAATACTGAAGTTTCTAATGAAATTTCTGTAAAAACTGTATAAACCATGGAAAAATCTCACCTCAATAGTAGTTCTTGTGGTAGACCATTCCATAATAGCCTTCACCTTCTCTATGTCCATCTTGAGACCTTCTACCAAGACAACAAACCCCAAGTACCCTAACTCCTTCTTCACAAAACTACACTTCTTCAGATTAATCAACAATTTTTCTTCTCTCAGCTTTTCAAAGACTCTATGAATATGCATCAAATTCTCACCCAAGGACTTACTAAATATCAAAATATTATCTAAGTACACAATAACAAAATTCCCCAAAAACTCTTTCAATACCTCGTTCATGAGCCGCATGAATGTGCTTGGAGCATTGGTTAGCCCAAAGGGCATGACTAACCACTCTTACCGACCCTCTTTGGTCTTGAAGGTGGTCTTCCATTCTCCCTCCCAAATCCAAATCTGGTGATATTCGCTCTTCAGGTCAATCTTTGTGAATTACTATGCTCCACTCAAACAGTCCATCAAGTCATCCATCCAAGTTGCTAGGGGAAATCTGTATTTGATTGTTATCTTGTTTATGGCTTAGGAGTCTAAGCACATTCTCCACTCTCCATCCCTCTTCAGTGCTAGTACTATAGGTACTACACGTTGACTCAGACTCTTTCGAATCAAACCCTTTCTCAACAACTCCTAAACTTGTCTATTCAACTCCTCATTTTTTGTAGGAGTTATTCTGTGAGCTCCCTTATTTAGCAAACTAGTTGTAGGGATCAAGTCAATCTAATGACTGATCTTCCTCACTAGTGTTAAAACCTCAAGTACATTATCAAAAACAATCTCTTGAAACTTACTCAATAACCCAAAAACTTCTACTGGCACATTCTCACTATCCTCTTTATTCCTTCTACGAATCAATACATAACACATACATTCATGCTTAATGCCTTTTAAAAATTTCCTTCCATCAACATAACAAATCTTAGCACTACTGCATACCTTTTCTTCAACCTCCTTTAGGGGTTTCATCTTATGGTGTACTCCATCCTTTGTCATGGAATAATTGTTTGCATGGCCATCATGTATAGCTAGCCTATCAAACTACCAAAACCTACCCAACATGTGACATGCATCGATGGGGATGCTGTCATAGAGTACCTCATCACAATAACTCCCAATTTTGAACTTCACTAGGCACTACTCATTGACCAGAACTTTTTGATCTTTCTGTAACCAATCAATCTGATTTTGATGGGGATGCCTTTCCCTCTTCAACTTTAGTTTTGCAACTATCTCTTCTAACACTAGATTATTGGTGCTCCCACTATCAATAATGACATCGCAACATTTTCCGTCACATTTGCATCTTGTGCAAAATATATTCTTCCTCTATTCTAGCTCATTATCTTCAGTCACCAGGGCTCTTCTCACCACTAGGGCTTCTCCCCTTTTAGCATCATTTGAATGCTCGGATTGAACCTCCTCATCTGCATGTGCAACCCTTCCATGACCTTTTGACTTTTTGTATGTCCTTCCTTTGTGTTGAGGGCATTCATAGGCTTGATTCCCTTCTTCACCACACTGAAAAAAAGTACCTCTGAAACCACCTCTTCTAGATCCTTGTCCAAATCTACCTCATCCTCTACCTCTTTGATCACCACTATTTTGATCACAAGGGTAGTAGAAATTATCACTCCTCTGTCCTTGACTGGTACGCACATCTCCATTTTTCTTCTCATCCTCATTATAGCTTCTAGAAGATCTTCCACCACCCTTTTCGCTTTGGCCTCCTCATCCTTTTTGCTTGTTATCAAATCTTTTGTTCAAATTCTCTTCAACTTTCAAAGTGAAATGATATGCATCCTCAATGGTTGTCGTTCTGACCAGGCTTAACTCCTCTTGAATACTTGGTCATAACTCGTTAAGATAACAGACTACCTTCTCCTTGTTGGCCTCTACATGGCATGTTCTGATGATCATCTTGTGAAAATATTATGTGTATTCTTTCACAGATCTACTCCCTTACTTCAACCCTTGCAATTTCTTCAACATATCTAAGTCATAGTCCACTAGTATGAACTGCTTCTTTAGTTTCTCCACCATACGATCATAATTGTTGATCTTTCCTTTTCCTTGTCAATTTATCCCCAACTAGACCTCTTTCCACCAAATATTTGCATAGCCCTTTAGCTTCGTTTTTGCAAACTTAACCCAATTTGGGTCCTGTACTTCATACTTGAAATACTCCTCTAGCTCATTGATCCAGTCGATCAACTCTTCTAGGTCTAGACTTCCGGAATAACTGGGGACTTCTATTTTGAGTCTCTTTCCAATCTTTGAAATGGCCCTAATCAACCGCATTTGATCTTGATCAATCTCTTCTTCTTCCTCTTCTACATCTAAATCTTCCACCTCTTTTTCATACTTGCTTTATTCTATCCTTCTTGGGTTTAACCCTCTTCTCATTTCTTCCTGCAATGCATCAATTTGTCTCTGGAGGGCTCTGAAACCCTCAGCTGCCAATGGATCTCTTTCACGAACATTTCTACCACCTCTTGCACCACCGTGCTTACCAAGCATCACTCTTGGAGGAATCTTCAATATCTTGAACCAACAACCATGGTCCTGGTGTGAACTGCCTCACGATCAGAAAGTTGTCCACATGCTCAAGAAAACCTGCTTTGATACCACCTGACGAAGGTGCAACTCGAGACACAAAAATTTACTCACAAAACTAGAGAATAATTTTATTATTCATAAAATTTACTTCTTACATGTAGAGAATCACATATCCTCAAGCTCTGCAATACGTGCAAGCTACGAAAAAATTACAATCACTACAGAATCCCCTTTCGCAGCATGCGAACTATGTTTCCTCAAAAAACTACAAAAAATAAAAAATCCCCCCATAAATAGCTAATTTTCTGTTTTGGAGCCAAACAACATTTCAATTATCATATTTTGGTGGTTTGTCACCACAAATTACAATTTTAAATTCAAAAATTAAAACATCATTCAAAAATTAGGACATTTTGAAAGTGTACCAACTTCTGAGAGCCATAACTTTTGATCCGGGACTCTGTTTTTTGAGCCATTTGAACCGTCAAAAAGGTCTCATAGTCAAGAATGTGCTCATAAATTGCTACAATAATTTTGATAATTTTTCGGGCTGTTTAGTACCTCAAAACTGATCTGGAAGGTTTTTAGGTGCATTTCTAGGAGACTAAAACTACAATATCTTTCAAACCAGGAATGCTCTCGGCCTGATTTTTTTGCCAATCTTCTTATTTTTCCATTTTGAATCCTCCCATATAATTTTTATCCCCAAACACCTTCAAATTCCAATACCTGCTAAAAATAGCAATTGACTAGAAAAGGCAAAAAAGCAAAACCGAAAGTGGGGATTTACATTATGAAAAAAAGGGTATTCAGAAATGCAAAGAAATCTACAAAATTCTAATGAAAGGAAACATAAATAGAATGCATATTTTTGGGTGATGCAATATTTCCCTTACACCACTAGATGCTCCTGCATCACCAATTGGATATGTATTTTCTAAATATCTCTTTAATAAGAGAAGAATATAGATTTTCTCACAAATTTAAAGAAAATGGCAAAATTAGGACAAAGATAAAAGATTATACAAACCAAATAATCCATTGTATAAGCTCTCAAAGTAGGATTCCATTTTTTTATCAATGCAATATATAGAAGTAACAACTACTAAATAACCAAAATAAATAGTCAAAGACTAGGAATTAATGTTTAATTAATAACTCCAACTCTCATTCAAATGTAGAATATTACACTTGGAAGACTCCACATTCTTATCTTGATGAAACAATTAGTATCATGTTCTATGGTAGAAATAATAAAGATGTCTAGTTTCCTTTTAAATATAGAGGAAGAAATAAATCTATTCAATTCTCAAATTTAGATAAATTGTTAGATAAGGATGTTTACTATTGGAAAAAGAAGTTGGATGAAGATAATTTCTCTTAAACTAGTTATAATATTGAACTTTCTATTGAAGCCTCACCCATGATCATACTATATTTAATTCTTTAGTTTGGACATTAAGAAACCTATTATTCAATAGTACAAACTAATATATGCCATTAATCCTTTTAAATAAATAATTCTTTATGATTTTAATCTAATATATTTGTGAAAGAAATCCATATATTTACAATGGGCATGAAGTATGTGAAATAAATCCAATTAATAAATCTTATATGTTTATAATAAGATATATTGTATACAAGAAATACTCCCTAAGCTATTAATTGCTATCTCTAAATAGTGTTGGAAGCTAACTATGTTTGGTGAGAAGTATGTACTTTCATGGTGATATATACAAGTGTAAAGATATACTAATGGAATAGAAAAAATATACAATAGTTCCTTTAGATAATTTACACACTATGTAATAAG
Source organism: Sequoia sempervirens (assembly GCA_007258455.2). Taxonomy (NCBI): domain Eukaryota; kingdom Viridiplantae; phylum Streptophyta; class Pinopsida; order Cupressales; family Cupressaceae; genus Sequoia; species Sequoia sempervirens. The sequence continues at coordinate 24,819,290 of VDFB02252616.1, read as the reverse complement.
GCATACAATTGATTATATTATTGGACTATCTCTACCTAATATCTCTTTGTATTGTAGATATTTTCTAGAGGATAAGATGAGAGAGTGAAAAATCGATGAACTATGGATATAGTATACATTAATCCAAATTCATTATTTTATGCAAACATAATTGTGTTTTCATAGAAGAAATATGGTAGGAACTCTCAACAAGATCATAGTGAAGAATACATACTCATTTCTTAGGATTGAGAAATTGTTGGACTACCTCTACAATACAAATTTATTCACCAAAATTAATCTTGTATGGGTATCATCATGTTCCTATTGATCCTATACACATTTAGAAGATAACTTTCAAGGAAAGATGTTTTTTTAGTAGTTTTCATGCACTTAAATGCACCCAAAACTAGGGAATTTTTATTGATGTATTTTCACCAACATGATAAATAGCTCAAAGTGAGGCCTCATTTTCCTGTGAATAGGATATGGTGTAAGGGGAAATAAGTTACTATGATTTTACAAAATATGGCTCAACAACAGTTAAATTACCTAGGGATTAATTAATTAAACATTAAAATTGACTTTATGGCCGATTTGTAATACATAAGGGCCCTTCCCATCATTACCTTAATTAAAAAATTAAAATTCTATTATTTAACCATACAAATTAATACATGATTAGATCCTAATAATTTATAATTTATACTATAAATTGCACATATAAATCATATTTCCTATTGATATTACTTTATGTTCTTTATTTGAGAATTGTATGACCATTACAATAAAATTATTGCTTAATTTTATGGTCATATTTACTTTGAAATTAAAATCCAGGAGGATATAAAATAGAGAAACTATGTATAATTAGGTTTTTAAAAATTGTTTCACTACCTCAAATGTATGATAAGTTATAAACAAGTGTTGCAAAGTAGTGAAGTTCCTGACAAAAAGTTTTAGAATAGTTTTGTTTGTATTTGTTGTGTTTGATGCGTTTTAGGAACAATTGGTTAGGATAAAGCAATTGTCACCTAAATTTAGGAATTTGATCATTGATAGAGTCAACTTTTTCTTCCATTAGAAAATGACCCTTATACCAAAAGAATTTTGTTCACTTCAAAAAATTTAGATGCTCTAGTTATGATTTTAGGCCATGAAGAAAGTGCAATTTACATGTTGAGAACATTATGTAAATATTAATAAGTTCAAATATTTCCTTAATCATTTAACATATATGATAAAAAATCCTCTTAAAAAAAGAAAAGATCTTTATAACTTTCATTGTACATAGAGTCATGTATAACCAATCTGCTTAAATGTTATAGTTTTCTAAACAAATGAAAATGAAAGCATATAGTCCTAAGTCCTCTTATAGGTTCCTAATGTCTCCAAAAAATTCCTTACAATAGAAAATGATCTTTTTATTCCATTCAGTAATAGATAACTCATTTATAAGCCTCATAAAACTTATAATCTAAAGTTTATTGCAAAAGGCTTGGATCAAACATTAGAAATCTCAATTGAACCCATATGCATGTTTCGTAGATTGTAGAGTAGTGGAAAAAAGCATTGCAATAGTCATTGGACCAAGACCAGAAGTTAGAGGATTAATTGATGAGGCTATTCTTGAAGCCTCTTCATAGGAAACACGACCAACTAATTGGTATTCTCTTTTAGCACTAGGATCTTGCAAAAGTGGGAGCAATAGTTTTAATTTGCTATATATTAACAATCTTTTACTTACATTTTTTTTTTTAAAGGCAGTTAGGAGGTGCCATACCTCTACCGCATTTAATCCAAGATCAACTAGTATTGCACCAGGTTAAAGCCAATCACTATGAACCAAATTTGGCACACCTGCTGTAGCAACAAGAATATCTATTTCATGAGTAAAATCTATAGGAAATTCTTTCTATTTTGAGTAGCTATGGTCTACATTTTTTTTTGTGGAAACATGGTTTAAAAATTTAAATTAATACTTAAGGAAAGATTGTCTACTATATTTCAAATTTCAGAGCTATTCAATAGAATATGGCCCATATTCTGACATCTCAAACACTTTTTTAAGAAGATAAAATGCATTCCACCCTTAATCAATGTGTATTTATTTATAGACTAAACATCTGTACTTATAAATTTATAGATATGTATTTTTCCAGATCCTTTTTCAATTGAAAATATAGATTACGATATTTCTTATAGAGTATGTAAAAAGTGATCTATGAAAATTCAGATCTACCCATTTTGTCTAAATTTTTTGTTTTTAAGACATTTAATTGTTATCGTTGTTGTTCCTTACCTTCAAAATAAAGTGTAAGCTGAAAGTATGGCACAACTAATTCTCAAGCAAAAGTTTTTAGTATTTTAAATAACCATATAAAATTTAAAATTATCGTTTGTAGCTCAAATTTTGATGCTACTCTTTGGATTGCAAATGTTTTACCCTTAAAGAACCTGTTCTTCATGTGACAAATTTTACTCAATATTGTGGTAGAAACATCAGATACTTCAACCATAATAATTAAAGAAATTGATGATTCAAATTATTTTATTCCTTTCAAGGTGACCACACAATGCTCATGCATTTCTAGGATAGTATAGTTATAAGCCTACCATCTAGAATCACAATTTCGTACTACACACTCATCACGGTGTGAACTGATATTTGTCTATGGTATTAATTTTTTAACTTAGACATTGATGTGTATATCCTTAACTTCCAGATCTACTTGTCTCGTTTGAATTTTTTTGACATCACTATCTCTGGATAAGTCATAACCAAATTCTAAGGTCATCTCTAGATGAGCATGCTCTCTACTAGATATGTTCAACTAGGGCATGAGTGCACTAAACGTGTTACATATCCATCAACGTTTTATTTGGATGATAAAAAAACTTCAAGAAATCATAAACATAAAGAGAAAGATTAAATAAAAGCTAAATAAGATACACTCTTAACAATATTTGTTTGGGATTTTCACTGCTATTTGGTTCTATGTTATATTCTTTTCAAAATTGGAAGTTTTTTTGTTATGATCAATTGGAATAGACTCTGTAAGAAATGCATAAATATATTGTCCCGTGTAAGAAGCCCATGAAAAGAAATAATAATTTGTTGATAAATCACAAGAGATAACTCTTTGCAGTTAAACACAAATCTCCATATTTTACACACAGATCCAATAATTATCGTCAATGAATTAGAACAATAGTATCAATCTTAGTTCAATGATATATGTCAATATCAAATTTAGAATTAACAATAAATTATGGATACTCCACACTAGGCACTAAAACAAAATTAAAAGTTGTCTTTATTTGCATCTCCTCTAGAAACTCATCTATCTTGTAAGTCAGGTAACATCTACAAACTGTATGTACTAGCTTCTGCTACTAGAATTGGTAGTCATGTAAATTTGTGTAACATATTGGCTAGTATAAGTTCTATAATAAGGGCCTCTGCCATTTTGATGGAAACAATACATGATAATGGGTCTCTTTAACTTAATCCCCTACTTGGTGAAGAAGACTCTATGGGGGATGATTAATCAAATTGAAAAAGAAGATAATTCATTATGCAATTAGTACTCCCTTGGTTGAAGTTAACAAGAGGTACATATGCAATATAGAAGTTTCCAAGTCAACTTATCAAAGGCTTTCGACATATCCAATTTGATAATCATTTTAGAATAACATTCAAATTTTGAGATATTGAATGGTTCTTCAGGTGTAGGTGGACTTACAAGGTGTACTTTACTCTGAAGTATTCTCATGAGGTCAAACACAATGATAAAAAATATGAACAATATATAAGGTATATAGAAATAAATGTGTTATGGGCTTCGATAAGGGGTCTTTTAAACCAAATTAGCATCTATCATGATCATGACTTAAAAAGTAACCAATATTATTATACCCTATCCTTTATTGAACCCTAATTTAAGCCTAACCCTACCACTTATCATAGCCCTAACCTTAGCTCCAAGTTTTATTTTAGATTAATATTTTTAATCCTAACTTAGCATTAACCCTAACCCTAATTGAACCATAAACCTAACTCTAATTAAACCTTAATTGCAAAATTAACTAAAATAAGCCTAATTGAACCCTAACTATAACTTAAACTTGATCCTAATCATAACATTAATTGAATGCTAACCTTAACCCTAATTGAACCCTAATTCCAACCATAAGCCTAATTGAATCCAAAACCTAACTCTAACTGATCCTTGTTGTTGGGGTTAAATTAGGGTTCAATTAGCATTCTGGTTAAACTCCAATTGTAAGATTAACCAAAATAAGCCTAACTAAACCCTAACTATAACTTGAACTTGACCTAGGTAATGATAACACTATTTAAATGTTATCCCTAACTAGGTAACTGAACCCTAATTCCAACCATAAACATACTTGAACCCCAACTAACTCTTATTGAACCTTATTGTTACGATTTAATTAGGGTTTAATTAGCATTCTAGGATGGAGATTAAGGTTAGGTTAGGGTTAGAGTTGTGAATATCATAATATTAGCTTATAAATTTGACCCTAACTATAATTTGAATTAAATCCTAAACCTAACCCTAATTAAACCCTAATTCTAACCCAAACACTAACCATAATTAAATTCTTGCTCTAACCCTAACCGTAATTAAATCCTATTGTTAGGGTTGAATTAGGGTTAGCTTTAGGGTTCAATTAAAGTTCTGGTATAAATCTTGGGGTTAAGGTTATTTATTTCTTCATATTAGTTTATAAATTTGACATTAATGATAACTATATTACGCAAAGAAAAGTTAGTATATATTTTTATTTGTATACATGAAATTAAGTACTATTAGGGTTAGAATTATTAATGTCTTAATATTAGTTTATAAATTCAGCATTAATGAAAAATATTACAAAAAAAAAAAAGTATTTTAACCTATAATTTTATTTGTATGTGAAATGAAGTATTATTAGAGTTAGAAATATTAATCAAATCACAACAATATTTGTAAAGCTTAGAATTAATTATAAAATTAAACTAAATTTTAATTTTTAAAATTTATATAGTATTTATTATCTACGTTTGAAAATAATCATTTAAATTGTAGTAATTATCTACTACAAATAAATTAAGTTAAAACTAAATTTTATTTTTAAAATAATTCAACAATTATTAATTATAATTCTAGAAACTTTTAACCTAGAATTTTTTAAAGGGGGATGGTGGGTGGCCTCCTATTTTCTTCTCAGGGTTTTTACATTGGTTGGGTTTCTTTGAAGTATGCTCATTTTTACATTTGTTTACTCTAGGCTCTCCTAGTTTCAAGATTGAGTTTTATTTTGAACTGAGGTATTTAAAATTTATTTAATAAAATTTCAGTGGCTAAGCGACTTTTATCAAAAAAAATAATATAATTTTTTAATAAATTAAGTATGACTAAATTTTCTATTTTTTTTTCTTTGCATCCAAATTTTTTTATTTTCTAAAATGAATTAAATTGTAAGTTCAAAAAAATTAGAAATTATTTTGCATTCCTAATTTTGTATTTTTGAGTTTAATTAGGTATATTAGGGATGTTAGAACAAAAGTATAATATCCCCTTGAAACCATTATTAAAAAATTTGATTTAATAAAGAGATCCAAGAGAAAGAGCATCTAATCTCTCTCAACTATTCAAATGCTTCCTTGGTTTTGTTCCATGTGAGCATCTAATCTCTATGATTGGTGATTTTTTTCTTTGCATCCAAATTATTTTATTTTCTAAAATTACATTAAATTGTTACTTCGAAAAAATCAGAAATTATTTTGCATTCCTAATTTTGTATTTTTGAGTTTAATTAGGTATATTGTTCTTTAAATTTGAATAACCAACCATAGAGTAAATTAATAATTAGGTATCTTGGCCCATTCTTTCCCCTTTTAGGTGAAAAACCCTAGAAGGGCTAGAAAGACATTCAAGTGCCACAATCTTTGTTTGCACATACCAAGACTAGTGTCATAGCCTATAGCTAAATATCTTTCAAATAGTGACTCTCACTATGCATAAAAATCACTACCAATCATTGTTAACAACAATACATGATATTGTGGATGAAATTTGAGTGGAGTAAAAGGAATATAATCATCATGTTAATTTCAAGACCCATTGGAAAATTTAATTGCAAAGATCAAACATGAACTATCACCAACTTCTGAATCCAAAACACCAAATCATTGTCCAAGCAAGAGAGTATCATGATTTAAACAAGAAAAAATACAACAAAACACTGAACCAATGCAACCAAAAATGAAACAATCTTTCAAGGATTAGGGATGATAGAACAAAAGTATAATCTCCCCTTGAAACCATTCTTAAAAGATTTGATTTAATAAAGAGATCTAAGAGAAAGAGCATCTAATCTCTCTCAACTGTTCAAATGCTTCCTTGGTTTTGTTCCATGTGAGAATATAGACATTTATTTTTGCCTTTTAACATTTAGCCACTAATTATCTTGATTTCTTCTTAATTTCACAGCCTTGATTATCTAAATTTGTCAAACACCAAAAAATAGAATTTTCAGCCTTGGAATTGCATGTATAAGATATTTTTCATCAACAGTGGAAGGTTTAGTCTTAGTGTATTCATTATCCAATATTTTCCATACATCATATCCTAGAGAAGATAAGTAACACTCTATTCTAAACTTACATAAAGAAAAATTAGTACCATCAAATATAGGTGCATTTGAGGTAGAGGCTCCTTCCTAATTAGTCATAGTATTTCTCTATCAGGATCAACCCAAGTTGTTTAAACTTCTACAGGGAACATGTTGCTTTGATATGAATTGTAGGAATACTCACTATCATTGAGAGGATAAGTAAATCAATGATATACAAAAATAAGACAACTAATCAATTTTAACTTTGGAAAAGCACAAACATCAATAGAAACAGATAAAGATCACTATGACATAATATTTGTAAGTGGAAAACTGTAGAAATGGAAAAACTATTGTGTGAATTGGAATAATCCAATCCTCACAATTTTATTTCCATTGGGTCTCACTAACTAAAATTTCACTGATTACAATAGAGCACCAAGTCTAGGATTTTTAGGAGCACCAACTCCACCAATCAACTTCAATATGAATAAATACAAAAATACAAAGTATTACTCTATTTACAATATGTTCAAAACCACCAATACCCCTTGTTTGACAAAAAATCAAACAACAATTAACCTTGCATACATGGATAATCACTTCTTTTACAAAATTATTCTTAAATTTCAAAAAGTACAAACAAGGTTTAAAATCAAATACATGTGGATAAGAAACTCATTGATTGCACACATCCTGACTGTAACATTCTTTGAATGATCAAATGTATAACAAAAAAGGGACTTACTATTACATAGATACTCTTAGACTTCAATCAAAATAATATCTTCCCATGCAAAGCATACAGACACTATCCTCCCCTCAACTCAAACTCCATTCACTTATGATCACTCTTAAATCACACAAAATTGTGTAGAGAGAGATACATCTCAAGGATATCTATTGTATAGAGACAAGCACATAATCTCTTTATATAATTCCATTAAATACTCCCTGTCAGTATTTAATCTTGAAAAGAATCATGGTATCATCACCTTTAATAAACTTTCATTGAGCCCATATCTAAAAGTGGCATATAATATCGGCATGCAAGCAGCATATAACACTATCATTTAAATATTCCTTGCTATGCATTATCTTTACATAGTCACAGTATCAAGGTATTCCAAAACATACTGATAGAGCTCACACATTGATTAAAACCTTCTCAATAACTAGGAAATCCCCTCAAATCCATCGCTTTTCCAAAGTAGTTACTAAAATTTTGTATAACAAAACCATAGGAAATGACATGCAGATACCTATCAAAGTAGTAGCCTTGGGATGTAGTGGTTTGCAGGTTTGAATGTAGACATTTGATCTTTGTAGCCCACCAAACCATTGATTAAATGATGACCATTGATTTAACAATTAGCACTAAGTTTTAAGTTCTTAACCTGTCTAGTAGGTTAACTTTGAAGGAAGGATTAGTTTCCATATAAGGGTAACCCCCTTAAGTCTACCCTTAAGTAATCCTCAATCAATGATACCAAGTCATCAAGCAAACATAACTTAAATTAAACTTGTCATAAACTTTGCATAATGAACTTCATTTAGGGTTTTAGAAGAAAATATAAAATAATGAAAGGACCCTAATCAATTTCAAAACCTCTATGAACTTAAAACCATGTGATTGCTCTATGACCTTTGATATTCACCATATGCCTTTGATACATAATATTGTGCCTTCAAAATTGAGAAAGAAGATAAGCTTTGATGAAGTATGAGCATTAAGGTTTAGAACCTTGAAATGAATCAACCATGGAATGCATCAACACCATGAACACCATGAGGAGATGAATGAAGAAAAATTAGTTTGCAACTCTCTGAATCATCTTCTTCCTGAAGAAACTCCTGAAGCAATCCTAAAGCAATTCTTAATGATCAAGAAACTTTGCGATTGTGACACTTTTCCATCAACACCATTTTGACAATTTAACATCAACTTTTCCTTTGCACCAACACCAACAAAACATCATGGCAATTTCCTTTGCACCTTGCTTCAACCTTTGACATCAAAGACATGGGTAGCATATATAATTTGAAAAATAAAATGTCTATTAATTGAATAATAAAAAATATTGTTATAATAAAAAATGTATCCTCTAAATTTCCCATCCAATTAAACTCTATATTTTTCTAACCTCTATCATTAATTAATCTATTTCAACACACAACTTAGTTGAATCAATTTGATTGGGACTTTGACTAGCATTTTCGTTAAGCTACAAAACACTAACATAACTGAGTTTGAGATGTGTGTTATAATATCTAATTATGAGATTCCACTAATCTATATTATGTGATGATTTGATGCCTTTCAATAATTTATTTAGTGATATTTTTTGATTTGAAAGTATCTTAGAATGGTTTCTTCAATTACACAATGCTAGCACAAACTTTGGAATTGAATAGTAAAATGATTTAAATCTAAGAAGCTTTGGGTTTAGGACATTATTAGGTCTATGATCTATTCTATGTGACCTAATTTATTTGAACATTAATTTTTTCCTTTGGTACATACATATGCATTTTCCTATATGTATATCAATATTTAGGAATGATGAGGGCAGCTCGAGACTTAGAAAATAACCCACAAACAAGAGAATAATTTTATTATTAAAAAAATGGAGCTTCTTACATGCAGAGGATCTCAAATCCCCAAGTTCTACAACACATGCAAGTTACAGAAAACTATAGAATCACCCTTTCGCAATATGCGAGCTTGTCCCCAAGAAGTTACCCAAAAATTAGAAACCCGCCCATAAATAGAGCTCCTCTTTAGTTTGGAGCCAAAACAACATTCAAATTTGAGTTTAGGCAGTTTGGCACAAAAAATTACAACTTGAAGTTCAAATTTCAAAAGAACATTTGCAATTGTATCTTCTAGAAAGTGCGCCAACTTTCCAAGGCCATAACTTTTGATCCAGGACTTTGATTCGCAAAAAATTTGAACCGTTGGAAAGGTATCAAAGTCAATAACATGCTCAAAATTCGCTACGCCAATTTTGGAAAGTTTTGGGTCCGTTTTGAGAACTCTAAATGCCTCAAATCTAACTCAGAAGATTTTTAGGTGCAAATATGGGAAACTAAAACTGCAATATCTTTCAACCCAGGAATAGAAAATAAAAACCATAAATTGGAAATTTCATTATGACGAAAAGGGTATCCAAAAATGTAAAAACATCTAAAAACCAAGAAACTTGAAATTTAACTATTTTTGGGTGATGCAAGATTGCCCTTACACCACTGGATGCTCCTGCATCAAGGAAGTAATATGGTTGGAAAAAACACAACTAAGAGCCTCCTATGTATAGAAGGAAGTATTGAACTTATTTGATGATAGTTATACCTCTAGGATTGCTCCACTTAGATTGAAATTAAGAAGAAAAAAATTGGGTATTGATGGCTTCTTGTAGCCATGGTTGATGTGATTGGTATTGACATTGTTGAGATTGATATGTGTGCGATAAAATATGTAAATATTCATGACTAAGACTATTATTAAACATATTGAGATTAGGATATGATATGTTTTTAGTGATATATGATAAATAATTTTAATGTGAACATTTTTTTGGATTATTCTTTTAAATACATAACTTGGGAACATAATATAGACTTTGACTTTTATGATGTAGAAAAATCATGACATTGAAAATATAGAATTAGAGACATAAGATGAATGGAATCCTTGAATCTTGAGGCTCCAATTAGAATTAGGCTTATCATCCGGTCCAAGTGGTGGGATTATTTCTACCTAGCATGATTTTTTCCAAGCCCAATATTTTTCTTTAATACATGTAGAAAAGGATGAAATTAATGGATCTATCTAGAAAATAATGTAGTGACAAGAGAACCATTAGGAACCACTATGTATACAAAGGAATTATTAAACTTTGTTGATGATTTTTATGCAACTAAGATTAAGACTCAACAAGATTGAAATAAAGAAAAATTTGGTGGTGACATTCTGTTGTCTTAAATATGTCAATTTAAGATGGCATTAATCTATATTATGTGATGATATGATCCATCTTTAATAATGTTTGATTATCTCTTGTAATATAAAAGTGTTCAAGGATGACAACTTTAAATACACAACCTTAGTGTAAACTTTGACTATTGCAACACTACAATAGTATGCACCTAGGATAATATTCAACAAAATTGAATCAAATGAAAAAAGAATAGTGGTAGGTGAAATTGAGATATCATTAGTCTGGACATATCATGTGATTATAAGGACCATCTTTAAATTCAATTTTAGACACAAAACCTAAATTTTGATTATTACAATACTAAAATAGATATTGTTAATGAAAATTTGAAATTCTACTTGAAATTTGGGAGCTCAAATGGGTATGGAATTTTGGATCCTAGGATATGATTACCCCCACTATTTGGTCAAGGTTGCATGGTTATATCTAACTAGCATGATTTCATTTGAGTTTGGCCTTTAGTAAATGTCGATTTTTTACTACATGTACATGTGTTTGAAAAACAATGTGGTATTGAAGTGCATCTATGGGAGCTTGCTATGTATGTAAGAAGGTATTAGTTTTCTTGGTGACTGCTAGGCCCTGAAGAATGCAACATAGAAACAAAAATAAATACATACTAATTCCTTTATATATTTGTCCCCAATAGAATTAAATGTAATGTCAATGGGGTTCAAACATATATAATAAAATATGTAAATGTGAGATGCCATTAATTTATTTATTATGATTGTTTGATCCATTTTCAAAAATTTATGATAATTTCTTTCGATGCAGAATTTTTTAAGATCATAGATTTAAATATATAATTATATATATGAAAAAGATCAACATGTCAAATTGTAAAATGAGAAAAAGATATACAAGATGGAAAAAATCGTCATATTTAAGACAATGAATTATATATATATATATATATATATATATATATATATATATATATATATATATATATATATAATGTGGATTGAACATAATTGTACATCAGATAGACCACTCAAAACATGGAAATGAAAAAGTGAATTCTGCAACTTTCAATCTCCGGTGCGCTTTTTTCTTAAAGTTTATGCATTTTTCCTCTCACAGGAAATATATCACATCTCTCAATTCGAAATATCATATCTCACCCTCCCAAACAACATATCTCTGCAATCAGTTTCTCCTATCTCCGGAGAACCTCAACCGTCAACCTCTTTATTGAAGGAATCAACATCTGCTGTATCTGATGTGAAAACCCATTTCTTCCAAAATTTCAAAGCAAAGATCGTTTATCCTACATGGATTAGCTGTTGCGCATATTCATTTTTTCAAAAATTCCAAAAGTCTTAGAGACGGATTTGAAAACCCAGGGCACCTAACTCCCATGGCGACCTTACTGAGCTTTCTTTGACGTTGAAGGACAGGAAAAATGAAGCACGTCATGAAAAGAAACAAAGCAGCTTGTTAACGAGTTTCTTTTCGTCACTTCATTCTTTTTAAATTATTGAAGAGAACCGTTTTGAATTTGTCTTTTGAGCTTTTATTATAGTTTAATAGTTCAAATATATCCGTTCATTTTTAAGTTAAATATATAAAAGGCTATTTTAAACTATATTATATTATGTTTGATATTTTGCAATTACAAAGAGATTTACATCCCCATACAAACTTTCAGATTTTATATCTTAAATGATTCTTCAATTAGTTAAAAGGGAAGGTTAGCGTTTAATTTTTAAATAGATTTATACTATTAAAAAAGAAAGGTTATTATTGACATTCATTGTATGCAATTTTTTTTTTTAAAGGGATTTTTAAGAAGAGTTTAAGTAAAAATATGCATATTTTTAATAGAATGATTATATTCTATAGATAAACATAATAAATAAATATAACTGTTAAATGTAAATTAGTCTTAATTAAATTTTAGTTGGGTCAAAAATTATAATACATATTAAAAAATTAAAGGTGAAGGCTAAAGCTATATATCTATAGAATTAATGAGGAGAAAATGGCATTGATTTTGTATGGACTCAATTAGTTATCTTAAACAAATTAGTAGAATCGGTATTATAAATGTCTTAAAAAAAAAGTATTGAGAAATCGAATGTCATGGAATTGAACTATGATGCACAAATCTAAATGGGTGGAAAGAAGGCTTCTAAAACATTTTTGTCTCTAATCTTCAATGTATAATATATTTGTAAGAACATTGGTGTATATAAAAACTTTAAGAAAATCTATGATATTAGTAATGTCAAATTCTCTTAGATACACCCTTTGATAGACTAACTTTATGGCCTAATGAAAAGAAATGAAAGCAACATTCACTAAAATATAAAAGCTATATATGCAAAGGAGGTTGTTTTTTATTCCAAACATTGAAATGTGTTTATTTCCATGTTTAACATTTGAGTTAATGGCCTATAACTCTGTTATCCAGATTTTTCTGTGTATTCATTGCTTACATTAATTGTTTATTCTAGATAAAAAATTAACAAATGGGTATTTTCTTTTACAGTAATACTCAAATATAATTGGCTTAAGTTATTAGAAATACTATTTAGTATATGGTACAAAATCATAAGTGTAAACAATGTTTATATATTACCAATCAATTTTTAGTACAATTACACATACACTATTTCGTGTAGGTTGATATCATTTGTTAAAAAAAATTTAAAATTAATATTATATCATTTATTCTTCCATTTAGATTAAGAATCATTTGAAGATGGAAGTAAGTCGAAGATGTCAATTATGATTTGTTGTTAGAGTTTGATATAGATTGTATTCCAAACATTTATGAATATGAAGTTATTTAAATATAATTAAAAATCTAATAATCGAATAATCAATAAAGATTTAGAACCCGTCCCTATTAAAAGATAATAAATAATTATACTAATTTTACTAACACAAACTATTAAACTATTTGATATTTATTTATTTTTCCTTTTATTTAATAACAATCCATGTAGAAACAAATTATATAATTATTTTTATTTTTATATCCTCTACATAATTTATTAAATTGAGATGATGATAAACTCATTAATTATATTAGATTCACACATTTATCTCAAAATAAATAGAACCAGTTTCGACATAAAAACATATCACTACAACCCAAATTTATCTCAAAATATAATACTGTTAAAAACTTTACAAAGAACCCACCACCCACATTATATAGAAACTGGATTACATATAAAACCAACCATAAACGTCTTCTAAGATATATACTATACACCACAAGTCTCTGTTTGTTCGACTGCACACCTTTGTAATAAGATACTACCTATAATTATGAGATCACCGGGGACAGTAGAGGAGATAATACACTCAATATAAACATTGGTACCTTTCTGTAATGAAATTGCACCAGTAGATGCAATTTTTAACAGTGATGGGATTTAATGTCTTCTAATACCCATAACAGGCGGCCACCTTTGCTCGCCACTAAACATGCATACCATCTCTTATTTCGACGTGACACAATCCTAATTAACTATAATTATCCTCTTCCTTGGACTTTTCAGTTTCAACTCGAAACTTAGCATAGATATCACTCTTATAAAACTTCCTTGTCCTTAAAACAAGGATGGCTGAAATGAGAGCCCCAAATAAGGTAGCCAGGGTCATTATGATAAAACTGAGGCGAAAGCACTCGTGTCCTATGCAAGTCAATTTCTGATGAGATGGTGAGGATGTATGAGCTGCCTGCAGCATGTATTGTTTCCTGGCTTCTTTATCATATAGAGCTCCAGCTACCTTGACCGAGAGAAGGTAGGACCCCAGTGGGCTCGCGGCAGCTCCAAAATTGTAAAGGGTAGCATAATACTTAAGACCAAAGAGCTCTGAGATAATAGCAAGCAAGAGAGGCCATTGAGCTCCAAAGGAGAAGCCTATTGCTATGGACGCTACATACAATGAAGCAGGCAGAGCAAAAGCTATAAAAACATGACCAATACAGGCTATGAGTAACACTAATGTGAACATGAGAGGTCTTGGAAACTTATATTTCTGCAAGAGAAACTCAGAGAGATATCCAGCGACCACCCGGCCGAGGAAACTCCAAATGCTGATGAGGGAAACAAAGGTGCTGATATTCATAGGGGTGTATCGCAGCGCCCTCCCAATTTGTCCCATGTTGTCAATGGCCGTTAAATTTGCTCCAATCCCACAAGTTGCTGCTGAGAAGAGGATTATCATGTCCATACTCACTAGAGCTTGTGGGATGGTGAAGTCGTTTCCTCTTTCTGGGCCTTTGAATATTTTCACAAAGCGGGATATGAAAGATTTGGGCTTCTCTTCACCGCTAGAATTGATCGCCATGTCTGCAAGTTCAGTCTGTTTTTTCTCTTGCACGTTGATTTTGATGTCTTTGTGAGTGTCTTCAGAAACCCAATTTTTCAGCTTCATGTTGTCCATCTCTGCTTTAACAACAACGGCGATATTAGAGAACAGAAAAAGTAATGCTAAAGCAGCAACAATTTGGTAGCCTTCCTGAGGAAAAGATTTCACTCTATTCTCAACCACAATCATAACCATTAGAAAGCCGGCTAGGACCAGAGCTATGTAGAGAAAGCTGTAAAAGCGCTTCAGCTCATTCTTCTCTGTGACAGCTTTTGTGGGTCGCACTATAAACATCAGAAGAAGAGATACAGCAGTGGGCAGCACAGCCAGAAGCAGGATTACACCTCTATCGTCCTGGCCATAAACTGCATGGTATATTTGAGTGAAGATGGCTCCGCTCAACCCCAGGAATCCCTTAAGAATTCCAAGCACACTTCCTCTGCTCTGTGGGAAATTTTTCACACATGTAACCAGAGCTCCGGTATTGGCAAATGTATGAGAATTGGCTCCTATGCACATATATAAATACATCTGCCATGTCTTTGGTTTAGCAATCCGTTGGGTGACAGACAACCAGATCATCAAATAACCAGTGACGTTCATGAGGGCTCCAATACCGAGGACTACCCAGGGTGGCGAGACTTCATTTATCAGACCAGACACAATTCCAATGTTCCCTCCAAGATCCTTATAAAATCCTAATGTGGTCAGTGTTTCCTGATCATAACCTAGGACTGTTTTTATTGCTTCAGAATATATACCAAATATGTAATGCCCCCCAGCAAAAGACATGATAATAAAACATATAAATACCACAAACCATCTTCCCTTGGTCACATTTCTGGCCAGAACAGACAACTCTGTTTTATGCATTTTAACTACATATACAATCTAGATGCAGTAGGGTAGTGTTTTTCTGACTTGGTTTCTACAAATCCATAATCAGTGGCACAATCCAGTAACGTTTCTAACAGATTATATAGATACAATTCTTCTTAGTAGGAAGCCTGCGTCTTCCGTGTGAATCGTGTTCCATGATAGCATGGATAATAATTGAGAAAAAGCTATTCGCTACTACCTCCCAACGTGTAAGATTCGCCTACTGTAATAGTTGCTATTTTTCTTCAAAACCTTGAAGCTGTCACCAATCAGTCATTTCAACTGATTTTTGCGAAAGAATGGCGTCTAACTTATTCTTTCTCTTTGAAGTAGGAATATACTATGCCATCTAAGAAGCCTACTTCATGACAATCACGCCTCTAGGATTGATATTGATGAGACTGAAGCATATGAATAGTTGTTTTGGATGTCGATATCTTAACGCAGTTGTATTTGATGTAATTAAGATTGATGTTAAAATTATTGTGTGTATGTTTGAATATGTGAATGTGAGATGTCGTAATTTTATTGTATATAATGATTTGATTTGTTTTCTTATGGTTTATGCTAACTTTTTAATGTGAAAGTATTTGAAGATGTTTTTAAATATATGATAAGTAAATGTTCAGTTTAAAATTTGATTGTTGTAGAGTGATAAAATAAATTTATGAATTGAAATAGACAAATAAATTTAGAGTTGAAGACTAAATGATTCAAATGTCACAATCCTATGACCTAGTCTGATTTTGTCCTGTAATTATATCCAAGATTGAGTTTATTCTTGAATAATATATGCAAATAAAGTTCATCAAAATGGTGTGGTGCTAATGAGCATAACTGGGATCTTACCCTATATAATAGGAACTATTCAACTTTCTTTATTATAATGAGAACCCTAGGATCAATACAACAAGATAAAAACAAAGAAATAAAGAACTTTTGATGTTGATGTCTAAATGTAACCATGCTTGATTAATTGAAAAGGGTAAAATGCAAGAAGTTGGATCCATGAAGAGGGGAAGTTCTGACCAAAAAATACTGACAATAAAGGGAACCCAAGCCTTAGATCGGGATCCTACTTTAAAATGGGTACCCTTCTAAAAGTAGAACGGGTACCCGTTCTATAAAAACTAAAATCCCAACCCATTTTTTTATTTGGTTTTAGGCTCGGGAAAGACTTGGTAACCCAACCCTTAGCCTTGACCCTCAACTAAAAGAAAAAGGCAATGCCAAGAGAAATAACTGACTTTGACAATATAGTTGATAGGTTTTTTTCATAATTATTTTATGAAATTAAAACTCATTATAGATCATGATGTCTAATTTTCAAATATGTAAATTTTTTTTATGGTTGGATTATGTTTTCTATCTTAATTAATTTCTAAGGAAACTAGTCAATAAACTTGAAATGTTATAATTTTTTATTCTTTTAATACTTCGAATTTGTTAAATTTATTGTAAAAAAATTTATGACATCAATCTAAATTTTTTTTTCCACACAATGAAAAATTATTTCAAAAAATGATTAGATTTTGTCAAATTATGGTGTCCATACATAAGGGTTTTCAAAAATAACATTTAGGACCAATAAAAAAATTAAATATATATATATATATAGAAAAAATATATATAAAACTATCCTCATCAATGTTTAGTTTGCTACACATTATTCTCCAAAAGGAATTATAAAAACACTTTTATTTAGGTCAAATTATATTGTCTATATATGTGGAAGTGACTTTTAGAAAGTGGTTTTATATATTCCTATTAAAAATTAATTTGTATGATCTAGATATTAGAATAAATTACATATTTGGAAACTAGACTCAAAATACAAAATTTCATAGTACTAATTTTTTTAAAGATTCAATGTGTAAGTACTTCAAATTTTTAGTCCTATTGTGAAAAATTATGAAAAATCATTAAAAATACTTCCACTTTTTGAACATTTTGTGGACCAAAATTCTTGCACATGCCCAAAAGGATATGGATCATTACAACATATAGTAAATTTTGGGTGTTTCTCAAATACTTTTTTGGATTCATTAACAAGTTCCTCATCCAAATGAACACCAATATTTTAAACTTCAAGTCACATCTCACTTAGGTGGTACTATAAGACTTGACTAGCTAGCCTTTGGTAGTTGTTAGTAGTTAGATAGTTGAAGCAAGATATCAAATATCTTATTTCCAACCAATACTTTGTCTTGATCCCTCTTTGTATATGAATGTATATTAAAATATTATTTGAAACTAGATATTCTAGACATTCAAGGGAGGATAAGTCATACATACTATAAATCAATTCACATAGAAAATCTACTAAACTAACATAATACATATTCATTGTTATAGTTCTAATTTATACTGTCAAATGGGTGCCAAATGACTTGTATAGTTTTCACACTTAATTTTACTCTATATATTTCTAACCTTTATTATTAGTTATAAAATTGTCATAGATAGCCTAATCGAATATGTTTGATTAGGTTGTTTGGTAGGTGGGCCCCAAATCAATTGTGTTAAATCATGCACAATCCATATTATTTTCAAGTGCTATTGTAGCGGCATGTGATATTTGTATATTTTTATATGATCACTCATATGAGGCTTTTTTAATACAATAAATTTGGGCTCAAAATCTATATTTCATTAAATGAGAAAAAATTATTCTAGAAAATGATAAAGGTTGTATTCTGAAGGTAATGAGAAGAATTGGAAGAATTCCATTCAAGTGAAGAAGGCATATCACTAATTAATTTGACTACTCTCTAGATAAGATCGGGACCATTCCAGTCCATAAAAAAAATTCATGGTCATACATCATATAAGGTACACGTTAATCTAGACATCCTTGTATTCAAAGAAAAATTATATTTGAGTTCCATAAATAGCTATCTTGGCCTAATTTATTCATACTACGTGGTTAATTATATTTATAAATAGAAAAGATTATGTTTGATCTTCTACAAGTTTCTCTTGGAAAAGAAATGGTGGAATTATTACTATAAAACACATGAGGATGACTTAGAAATATTTGTAGACACATGATACTACTTTGTAGCACCCCTCAAAGAAAATCTTGATCTATTTGGGAACTATGATGTCAAGTACATCATTTTTTTATCAATTATGTTAAGGTTGAGATAAATTGACGTAGTAATACCAAATACTTTTCATACATTGGTGTCAAAATTTGGTATTTAAAATTTAGAGAGATGTCTTATTAAAACTATAGTTCATTCTTGAGACAACATATCCAATAATATGTGTATTTTCTAAAGATTTCTTTAATTAGTGAAGCCTATATATTTTCTCACAAATTTGAAGAAACGAACTAAGTGAAGAAAAATATAGAAAATTCTAGGTCCCAAATAATCGATTGTCTAAGATCTCAAAGTAGAATTTCAAACATTTTTTTCTCTTAGTGCAATAAATAGAAGAAGTAACAAATAAAAAATAGCCAAAACAAATAGTCCAAGACTAGAAATTAGTGTTCAGTTAATAATTTCAATAGTCATTATAATGTAGAATATTACACTTGGAAGACTCCACTTTATTAGCTTGATAAAATAAGTAATATAATTTCCTATAGTAGGTATAATAACCATCTCTACTTTTCTTGAAAATATAGAGGAAGAAAAAGGTCTATTCAATTCTCAAATTTGGATCAATGGTTAGCTAATGAAATTTATTATTGACAAAAAAATCTAGAGAACCAATAGTTCTAATAATGAACTTTTCATTGAAACCTCACCCAGGAGAATAGCACATTCAATGGTTTAGTGTAGACATTAAGGAACTATGACAATAGAAATAGGGAGCCCCAACCTTCAACGGGATAGGGTTCCTACTTCATTATTGTCACACCCAAGGATACCTTAGAGACATCAATCCAAAGGTATAAAGAGGGAAGAGATCTTGCAATAAGGTGTCCTAGGGTGTGATTAGAGACTAAAAGCGGGTTCACCACCAAGCTAGGGCTTGGAAAGACAAGTAACATGCAAAATATAATGATCAAACCTAATGATATGAAAAGCTTTACTAAATGACATAGGAAAGAATGCAAATCCAAATAGAAAGCTGAGAAATCTAAATGGTGCACTTGGAAACTTGTAGCAACTTGAATGGAGACCTAAAATGCTAAAAACACTAAATTTAATTTAGACTAGCACTCATACGCTAGACTAAGTGATTTACTCTCATATTAGGGTTTGTAGGCAGGAATATAAATCTAGCATAGACAAGTTTGAAACTCTTGAAATTTGGAAATTTGGTTGTATTGGGAATCATATGCTAGAAGTGGCATATCAATCCTACTTGGATTTTTGTAGGATTAGGATCTAAATATGCTCTTCAATCTTTGGTTTGTCTTCTCAACTTGATTTCTAGGTTTGAACTGCTAAATTCTGCTCTGTAGGTATCCTTCAATGGTCTTGTAAGCAAGGTGACAACTTTTATGACTTTGCACACTTGACAACTTTTTCCCAATCCTGCTCCTTAGAGGATCTTCAACCTAGATCTACAAATAACACACTAAAGAGAGGGAAAAATGTTGTTTTCTTAGTGGAAAGGGGTTTGCCTTGGTCAAACCCCATTCTAGTAATCAAACCCTATAATGAAATCAAATGTAAAGGAGGAATGATGAATGAAAAAAATATAATATTGCAACTCACCAAACCCTAGGAATAAAGTGTTGCAAACATGTATGAAATTACTCCAATGGATGTAGATCTTGATGCTTTCTTGAATGTCATAGATCTTTAATTGAATGCTTGTTTGAATCATAAAACCCTACATCACAAATGTTAGGTCAACAACACACATGATGCTTGATGACTTTGACATGATGCTTGATACTTGAATAATGCTCCAAAATGCTTAATAATCAGCTCTTGAAGACTCTTGAATGCTCTTGTAAACACTAATTTTCTCTAAAGCATGAATACTGAAATTTCTAGGTTACTTGATTACTTGTTAGGTCACTTGATTGCTTGTTAGGTGAAAATGAGTGAAATAACCTTTTATTTATACTTGTTTATGCTAAATTTCCCAAAATTATAACACTACAAGCTCACATCAGATATAGGAGGATAAAATCCCATAATGAATTTGAATTTAATTTAATTTTGAGTCACACGGGACTCATATGCCAAAAGTGGCATATGAGTCCATTAGGCTAGGCTATGGGACACATTTTTCAAGAAATGCTTAGATTCTTGTGAAATCTAGATCAAGGCCCCAAAAATTAGGTGGGACCCATATGCCCAAGATGGCGTATGAGTCCCATATCACTAAATTTGGGCCATACAATCTAAAAACACTTGAATCATGATTGGATGCTAGTTTATTTTAGGATTATCCTTGGAAAGATGCATTAATTAAGTCTTGTGGATGAAAAATATGACTAAATAAGGCATATAGAAGCCCAATTTATTAATGAAAACAATAGATTAGTGTGAAAGTTTAATACAACACTTTACAACACCCTAAATAAGGCACGTAATCAAATCAATTTAGTTTACAAGGGCCCAAGACCTAATGTGAATGTGTTAAATACACATTACAACACTAAATCAAGGAAAAATTATGCTTGAATTAAGGAGGACCAAATCACATGTGAAAAATGTAAGGGTATACATTTTTCGTCATTAGAAGAACATGTTTCCCAATAGTGGAAACTAATATATGTCATCAAACATTTTAAATATATAATTGTTTATAATTTTTCTCTAATAGATTCATATGATCCATTACTTAGGAAACCATATACTTACAATGAAAATGAGGTATGTGAAGCAGATCCAATAAATAAATTCTTAGATGTTTATAATAAGATATATTGTATAAAAGGAATACTCCCTAAGCTATTACTTGCTAGATCTCTAAATAGTGTTGGAAGCTAACTATTTTTGGTAATAATTTTATGTTTTTCATGATAAGACATAAATATAAGGACATCCTCATCATATAAAACATGTACTATAGTTCCTTTATCTAATTTACACACTATGTGATAAAACATACTATTAATTTTGTTATTGAGCTAGCTCTACCTAATGTTTCTTTGTATTGTAGATAATTTCTAGAGGATAAGAAGATCGAGCAAAAAATTTATGAACAATGGTTATAGTACAAATCAAGCACAATACATTCCTTTATGCAAACTAGTGATAACTTTAAGAAACCCCACTCCAAAAAGATATAAAATCCTAGTGAATATTTCATTTTTTTAGGAAAAAATATTAATTTCTATTGGTAAATATTTCCTTTCTTGTTAAAAAACATTAATTTTATTAGCAATTTTTTTTACATCACTAAAATTTTATAGAAAATATTGGTGAATCTTGAAAAATAATAGGAAAATGCATTAATTATGATGGTGAATCCTTCCCATCTATAAAAATAATTATTATGGAGAAAAAGGGGCCTAAGGGTGGAAATTATTAATGGGTTTAAGGGGTAGACTATAATATTTATTTGGCTTGATTAATTTAAAATGTAATCTAATGACCCTCATTGTATTTTGCAAGGTAAAATGTGTATGATCTATAATACTCATGGGTAGCAAAATTGTGTTTGGTTCGTTGATCTAATGAACCTCATTTTATTTTGCGAGGTAAAATGTACCCACAACCCAAAATTTATTTTGGATCATTGAAGACCAATGATCCAAAAGCAATTTTAGGTCCCATTAGAATTACAGATCATAGGTATATTTTACCCTACAGAATACAACAAGGGCCATTATATTATATTATAAATCAATGATGGAGATTAAAGATTGAATATATGGCCCTAAAGCAATTGATAATTATGATATACTATTGGAGAATTAATATATATTTTCGATATAACATAAAATTTAGGTAAATCTGAACTAATCATGTACCAAATATTGTGGAAAATTTTTGAGTTAATTATTTTTAATAAAATAAATTCTTTAGCAATTTTAATCACACTACAATAAAATTTTGTAAAAATGTGGTGATTCAAGTCATGTTATAGCTCGAACTATTAGCCAATTTTGGATTCCCAAATTTCAACTATTAACCAATTAGTGAATATTAGCCACTAAAAAATCAATGATGCAAACCTAATTGTGCTTGCAAAGAAGAAATATGGGAGGAACTCTCAACAAGATCATAGTAAATAATAAGTACTCATTTCCTATGATTGAGAACTTGTTGGACTACTTCTACAATGAAAATCCATTCACCAAAATCAATCTTATATATGTGTCACCATATTCCAATTAATCTTATAAATATTTGGAAGATAAATTGAAAGGAAAGAGACATTTATTTTGTCATTTATGAAATGCACACAATAGTAGGTAATTTTTATTAATGTATTTTCACCAACATGATGAATAGTTTAAAGTGAGGCCTCAATTATTGGTGAATATGATAGGCTATAAAGAGAACTAAATTACTAATATTAGGCTATAAAGAGAACTAAATTACTAATATTTTACAAAAAAATGGTTCAACAATAATTAAATTACCCAAGGGTTATTTAATTAAACATTTAAATTGAATTATTTTACCATACTAATTAATGCATGATTATATATTGATCATTTAAAATTTAAAATTAAAATTACATATCTAAACCATATTACCCATTAATAGGTTATTAGAGTTGTATAACCATTACTATGACATTATTGCTTAATTTTATGGTCATATTTACTTTGAAATTAAAATTTCATAGGATATAACATTTAAAAAAACTATGTATAATTAGGATTTCAACAATTGTTTCATGGCCTCAAATGTATGATAAATTATAGAAAAATATTATTGTCCCATGGTAGTAGCAATACCATAAAAAATTACTTCTTTACATTCTTCTATGGAGCAAAAAACTTATATTCACATTTAGTTTATTCATTATAATGCATTCTCAAAATAATGGCATACATGGACTCAAATTTCAAGCATAGAGTTCATGTAATAGTACCATTTTCTATGTTTTATTTGGAAGAAATCGAGATCATATCTCCAATCTATGATATTTATTTAGTTTATAGAATGTTTATAATGGCTCTTTTGGTGTTATTGTAAGATTATAAATAAATAGGTTTTCTCTATAATTTAATACTTTTAATTTCTTTCCAGGAATTAATAAGTGTCACCAAAAAGTGTATACCTTGCTTGATATGAGAATAATTAATGACAAATTGGACTTAATGAGGCCTTTATTTGGTGTCATGAGGTGTTTTACACATTCAAGCATAGAGTTCATGTAATAGTACCATTTTCTATGTTTTCTTTGGAAGAAATTGAGATCATATCTCCAATCTATGATATTTATTTAGTTTATAGAATGTTTATAATGGCTCTTTTGGTGTTATTGTAAGATTATAAATAAATAGGTTTTCTCTATAATTTAATACTTTTAATTTCTTTCCAGGAATTAATAAGTGTCACCAAAAAGTGTATACCTTGCTTGATATGAGAATAATTAATGACAAATTGGACTTAATGAGGCCTTGATTTGGTGTTGTGAGGTGTTTTACACATTCACACTAGGTCTCAGACCCTTGCAAACTAAATAAAATGTATTTATTGATGTCTTGTAAAGGTGTTGTAAAGTGTTGTAAAAGACTTTCACGCCTCTCTAGACTTAATGGACCCATCTTTTCCTAATTCAATGTTGTAAAATATATTTAATGATATTCTCACATCAATCTAGAAGGCTTGTAAATTAAACTTAATGTTAATCTAGTGTTGTAGTGTGTCTTACACATTCACATTGGATGTTATGCCTTTCTAGGTTATGTGAACCTCATTTTAGTGTTGTAAAGTGTATTTAATCACACTTTCAAATTGAGTTTTATGTTCCAAACCCTAATTACCCTTTACATCATCATTAATAGGCCTCTATGACCCCATATTGTGCATCCCAAGGCATAATTTGATCAAACACCTAATGAAATCAACATAAGAACTGAAATTCCTCATTCCCCAATATTTCAGCTATCAAAAGGGCCCCTCTAGGACTAAGTCACCCATCTGGGTGAATGAGTCCCTTCTAGATGGGACTAAGTTGCCCAACATGTGAATTAGTCTAATTTGGCCTATTTTCGAGGTTTGAACGAGAAATTTTAGAATTTAAGTTTATTTTTCCTTCATGTCAACCTTAGGGATCTAATTAACAGAAAAATAAGGTGAATTTCCTATAAATACAAGTCTCTAAACCATAATTCATCATTAACTCATCTCATCCATCATCCATCATGTTCTCAAGTCAAGCAAGTTAGGGTTTTATCATTCTAAGTCATCAAGATAGCATTTAAGCTCGATTTTAGGGCATTGAAGAGCAAGATTCTTGATCCATTATTACAAAAATCCAAGATCTATCATCATGGAAAGGTATTAAATCCATTTTTTCATGTTTCATTACATTATTTCTTCATTTTGGTTTAATTACCTAAAAAGGGGTTTGACCAAGGCAAACCCCCATGCCCTAACATTCACCATTTCTTTCTCTTTCATTGTTTGTTTGTAGATTTAGATAATTTGAGGGTTTGAAGATCATTGAAGAATTTTTGAAGACCTCTACTTTCTTGCAAAGCCAAAATATCCATTAAAAGTCACTTTCAGACCCAAAAATTAGAGGTTCAAAAGCAGACACCTATTAGGAATTGAAGTGTAGACCAAGAGCTTTCATTTACACTTTTAAAATTTTTAAAAATTCAGAAGTAAACTAAGCCACCAACAATGGAGACTTAGTCCCATTGAACCTATTTTTTGGAGGTTTCTATAGATTTGGATACCCATTTGACCAAAACGGGCTCTAGACCAATTTTTCCAAATCTGGGACTAAGTCACCCAGATTGGCACAAGTGTCCTAGTCAATTTATGCAATAGTTTTGTTAGGATTATGGACCTTCATGCCATCTTTCTTCAGCCTCTAGGTGCACACATTCTATTCCATATCTTTCTGTTTTGTTTTGTTTGCATTTCTAGGTCATTTACCACATGATTTCATATCACAATCTGTTTTCAAAAAACTTACATTTCTTAGTTTTGCATTAATAATCATCTTTCTTTTTTAGTTTATTGCATTTGGATATTATATTTGGGCATATTACGTCCATCCTTACATTAATTTTGAGTGTAGACATTAGCATTTTGGACTCATTTCCTTTCCTTTTAGGTGAAAAACCTAGAAGAGTTAGAGGAACCCTTGGATAACCCAAATCATTGTCCACAATAAGCAGACATAATTTTTTTTTTCGCTCATTCATATAATTTATTTTTTATAGTTAGATTGTATATTGATCAATGGTTGATATTCCTAAGAAAGTAATTGGTTTTTTTTCCAACTGTTATGTTTTTTTTTTAATTCCTCATCTATCTTAACAATAGTGTTCCAAACTACAAGTCCTAACTCAAATTCAAGGGTAACATAGGGCTTAACTATAATTTGATGATTACCATGATTGGTTGAAGTAGCACATGAAACATATTTGTTCTAACAAACACTTCCTCTTCCTACCACTTTGTATATTAATGTACATAACCATTATTTATAATTTTACATATTCTATAAATGCAATAGAGGACAACAAGACATGGCTAGTATATCAATTGACAAACAAAATGTTTAAATAGAATAATATAAATTTATTGTTATAGTTCTAAAATTGTTGTCAAATGTCCTCCAAATTTCCCATCAAATAAAACTCTATATTTTTCTCACCTCTAGCATTTATTAAACTATTTCAAAACACAAATTAGTTGAATCCATTTGATTGTGATTTCCATTGGGTTTTTCGCTAAGCTTTAAAACACTAACATAATCGAGAATGGATTTATTATATGCCCTAGGAAGTGTTTGTTGGGATCCACTGGATGGAAAAGACAACACATGATCAAATTAACATTGAATAAAATTTATGGAATGGTGGAACACGAGTGCGAGCACGGGCGGGAGAAAAGGAGTTTCAAAATTCAAAGAAATGGAAAAGGAATCGAAGCAAGTTCAGGAAATCTATAGTCGAATCAGGAGCTGGAGGCACATCAGAAGCAAGGTAAGGATGACCAGGATGATGTGGACTCCAGAAACAAAATACAGGTGGAACCTGGGGGAAAGGAAAATTCAAAGATTAACCTTGCAACATCTCCCGGTAAAAGTGAGAAAGCGAAAGGGGGTGTGGGGACCACAGTAGGCATAGGAGGAAATTGCAAACCCTGGACTTCTTTGTTCAGGGTAAAACCTAATGAAAAATATTTTTTCCCTCTAGTGCAAAACATTTCATCTCCAGTAGGAGGTAAGTTTGCTATTTCAATTCCAGATCTACTCATTGACCATAATATAGCTCTTATGGATCAAACTTTGGTAGGAAAGTTTATGGGCCCTAGACCAAATATCGAAGTGGTCAGGGAGTTTGTTAAAAATAAATGGAGAACTAGTGGGAAAGTTTCAGTTGCTGCTCTTCCAAAGGGTTTTTTTGCGTTTGATTTTACTTGCAGAGAGGACATCATGGTAGTTAGAAGTGGTGGCCCCTGGGTGATAGGGAAATCATCCTTGGCCCTAAAGAAGTGGTCTTCCAACTTAGATCTATCGGACTTCATCTTTGAGAATGTCCTAGTTTGGGTTAGACTTCCAGGCCTGCCCCTGGAGTATTGGAGTGAAGATATCTTTCATGGTATTGTGAGCTCCTTTGGGGAGCTTCTCTTTATTGATTCAATGACAGCAGCTAGAAAGAGAATGGTCTTTGCGAGGATATGTGTGGGAGTATCCCAAGAAGCAGATCTTCCATCTTCGATCGAGATTCAATCTAAAATGGGATCCTGGGTGCAGAATATAGAGTTTGAAACCATTCTGTTTGTCTGCTTCAAGTGTAGGAAATCTGGTCACTAGGCAAAAAAATGCCCCCTAAATGCCACCTCAGAGAAAGAAAAACTAGCATGATCTGGAAAAAAGGAGTGGAAAAAAAAGAATGATTCAGGAGGAGAAAGGAAGGAAAACAATGAGCAAGTATTGGAAAAAATGGCGTCTAAAACTCAAAGAATCTCTCCAGAGATTGAAGTGGTTATGGAATCTAAAGGTGAGATCCCTGGTGATCTTCATCACATGAATCTTGTTAAGACGTCCCCATCAAAGGAAACAGAGTCCGATGATGACACCTTAGTTGGTGAAGGTGATCTAAACCTTTCTACCTCCTCATCCCAAATGACAATCCCTTCTGACAGAAATGAAGTTTTTCTGAGTCTGGAGGATATTGCTAATGAGGGCTTGTCCTTGGAACTGAACATTCCCTTTCCATCCTCGTCCCCTAATAATCTTCCCCCTCAAGAAGCAGTGTATGTGATGGATCCTAACTTCCTAGATAGGGTTTTAGATTCCCTTGAAAACCTGAATCACATAGCAGATATGTCCAGTAATATCTTGTTTGGTCAAAAGAACGGTAACATGGACACTTTACCTTGGGAACAAAGGATACCAACTGATAAGAAATGGGAATCCAGTAGAGAGACGGATAGCCAAGAAGAGACTGATAAAGAGGAGAATATATCAAAGAAGAAAAAAAGAAAAAAATACTCAGTGGAAGACCCCAAGTAGCATTTCTACTAGATCAAGAGTCAAGGAAAACTGTGGAGCAGTAAAGAACTCAAGAGGTAAAAATTCTTTGAAAAAGAAAAGAGAGTTGAACAACTTTTAGGATATTGCGGATGGGTCTCAAAAAACCATCCCAAAATGTCTTAACTCCCCTGGTATATAATGAAGATTATGTCCTAGAATATTAGGGGACTCAATAGCCCCCACAAGCAGGATGTTCTCTACAATTTCGTTAGAGATCACAAGCTAGATATTCTTTTAATTCAGGAAACTAAAATGCCAAAGGAGAAAATTAAAAAGATGAAACTGTTCCAGTATTACAATAACCAGGGTAACAACTCGAGTGGAGCTTTTGGAGGTATAGTGTATTTCTGGAATAGTCACATAATCAGAGATGTTCCGATCTTGGAAGGTACAAATCATATAGCAACTAGATTTACTCATATAAGAGATAACTTCTGCTGGATTCAATTGAATATTTATGCTCCTAATGGAAAAGGAATGAGAAAATATTTTTGGTTAGAATTAGCTGCCTTTAGGAGGATTTTTGATAGAGAAGCTTGGATTGTTATGGGGGATTTCAACACACCTCTTATGAATGGAGAAAAATTTGGGGGATCCTAGATCAATCTGGAAAGCAAAGAGGATCTTCAGAATTTCATTGATAATCAAGGATTGATTGACATGGATCTCCAAGGAGCCTCCTTTACCTAGTCTAATTTCAGAAAGGGGTCGGATCTCATAAAGGTCAGATTAGATATATCTTTAATTTCCAATCATTGGTACTTTGACTATTACTGCTCCCTTAGAGCTCTTACTAGAATAGGGTCCGAATATTTTCCTATTAGTTTCATTGCAGATCCAATAAAAAAGAAGAGGAACACTCCTTTTAGATTTGAAAAAATGTGGATCTCTCACGCTACTCTTAAAGAGGAAATTAGGAAATGGTGGAATATAAGAATTCAAGGAACTGCTATGTTCAGAGTTTCTAAAAAGTTAAGGGAAGTGAAATGCAATTTAAAAAAATGGAAAAAGGAATATTTTGGGAACATCTTTAGGAATAAGTCTAATCTTTAGATGGAATTAGGAGAAGTTCAATTTAAAATTCAGAAGGAGGGCTATTTGAATGATACTAAGGAAAAATAGAATGAGATCCTCATGAAGATGCATGACATAATTGGTAAGGAAGAGGAGTTTTGGAGACAAAGATCTAGAGCTCTTTGGTTATCTGCAGGAGATAGAAACAACATGTACTTTCATCTTTTTGCTTCAAAACATAAAGTTGTTAATAGAATATCTCAAATTGAAGTGAATGGAACCAGGTATGAGGAGGAGGAGGATATTAGAAAGCAGGTGAGTTCCTTCTTTAAACACCTTCTATCGGCCAGTGAGGAAATAAACCAAAATGAGTAGGATCAGTTAGTGGAAGTTATACCAAGAATTGTCAACCAGGAAAATAACTCTTTTTTGACTTCTATCCCCACCAACGAGGAAGTCAAGCGGGATATCTGTTCCTTTGAAGGGAGTAAAGCTCCAGGGCCTGATGCTTTCCCTTTATTTTTCTTTCAATGGCTATGGGAGATTGTTGAAGAAGATGTGGTAAATGCTGTCAAATAATTTTTTGGCTTTAGAAATCTTTTAAAAGAATTAAATGCTACCTTCTTGGTTCTTATTCCCAAGAAACCTGGAGCTAATAATTTTGAGGCTTTTAGGCCTATAAGCCTCTATAATTATTTATATAAAATCATATCCAAGGTCTTAACCTCAATATTCTTAACTCTTTTGCCTTCCTTGATTTCTCCTCAATAGAACAGCTTTGTCCCTAGTAGATAAATTCTTGACTCTATTGTTACTGTTCATGAGAATATTCACTTCCTTGTTGAGTCAAAGACTGAAGGCTTTTTATTAAAGCTCTATATTTCAAAAGCTTATGATAGAGTTGACTAGAATTTCTTACTTAAAATTTTAAAGGCTTTTAGTTTTTGTAACAGGGTTATCCAAATGGTTGAACAACTTGTGTCCACGATGTCCATATCGATTATGGTCAACAGAGCCTCCACCTCCTTTTTCCAGAGTACCAGAGGTCTAAGCCAAGGTGATCCTATCTCTCCTATTTTATTCACTATTATGGCTGAAAGTCTAGGCAAGAACCTGAAAAAGTTGGTTGACTTCAAATTTCTTGATAGTCTTAAACCTTCTTCGGGCAATCTAGTGTGTTCCCATCAACAATTCATTGATGACACTATGCTTATGGGTAAATCCACGGTGGCTGAAGGTAAAACCATAAAAAAGTTGCTAGACAAGTATGGGAGAGTTTATGGACAACTGATCAATAATAAAAAAAAGCTCGTTGTTCTTCTTCAACACTCTAGATCATAGACAGGCTAAAATCGCTAGAATCCTGGGCTATAGAGTGGATTCCTTTCCTACCACCTACCTTGGTCTACCCTTAAGTTTGAAACCTCCAGAGTCATTCTGACTCTCATTGGTTGAAAGATTCAGTAAAAAGCTCGTAGGCTGGAAAGGAGCCATGCTAAGTCAAGCCGAAAAACTTCAGCTTCTCAAAGCCTCTCTCCAGAATTTTCCTATCTATGCCCTTAGTCTTTTTAAGATTCCAGCTAAATTTGTTGATGCCATTGAAAAAATCCAAAAAAGATTTCTATGGTTGGGTGTTGAGGAAAAAAAAAGACTTCCCTTAATTTGTTGGAATCTGGTTTGCAGACCTAAAAAGGCCGGAGGACTTGGTTTAAGAAGAATGAAAACAGTTAACAAAATTCTCCTTGCTTAATTTTTTTGGAGAATCTCCTCTTCTTTTGGGGAGTGGATTGATATCCTGGCTAGCAAATACTTAGAAAACAACTGCTCTTCCATAATTAAGAAGGACCTCCACCTTCTTCCCAGAGGGTCAACATGCTGGAATAATATAATCATTGGAAAAAAGATTATGGATGAAGGTATTGGTTGGCAAGTTAGAAATGGTCATCATACTAGATTTTGGGAGGATAAATGGCTTTTAAAGGAACCCATTATAAAAATCAACTCCTTCAGCAAATGGGCAGAGACCTACAAGGAACGGTTCAAAAATTATGTGAAAGATTACAGAGTGAATGGTAAGTGTGTGGACTTGTGCAGTGTTAGTCAGGCTTTGGCTCCTATCCAATCTTCTCTGATGGCTATTAGACTTAATTCGGAGCAGCTAAATGATCGTGTGGTTTGGGCTGATGATCCCTCTGGAAATTTCTCCATGTCTT
Source organism: Sequoia sempervirens (assembly GCA_007258455.2). NCBI lineage: Eukaryota > Viridiplantae > Streptophyta > Pinopsida > Cupressales > Cupressaceae > Sequoia > Sequoia sempervirens. Next base: position 24,787,642 of record VDFB02252616.1, on the reverse strand, counting down.
CTGCTTTTGCCAGGATCACTTCTTCTTTGGATCGTCCTCCCTTTTGGTCTAAAGCCTGGTTTAAACTTTTAATACCTAAAATCAATATATTTTTCTGGATCCTTCTCAAAAATAAAGTGCTTACGATTGATAACCTGTGTAAACATGGATTTCAAATTCCTAATAGATGCTTTCTTTGTAAGATGGAGTCTGAATATGTGCGTCACTTATTTCTTCATTATTTTTTTACTGCTTCTATCTGGGGAAAAATCATCAGGTTATGGCACCTCCCTTGGGTCTTCCCTTCGTCCATTGAAGACTTCTTCTCCCAATGGAAAGCTCTGACAAGAAATCCTATGCTTAGATCTTTTTGGGATTCAACATTCCCTCATGTTGCTTGGGGCCTTTGGAAGGAACACAACAATATAATTTATAGAGGTAAAGAAGCCTCTGAGGATATTGTCTGTGATCAAATTGTTAGATTTCTAAAGGAAAATTTCATTGTTTTGGTTCAAAAGGATAGCATGTCCTTGAAAGCGGAGCACTCTCTCTATGACCTTACTGTTGCTAAGGAGTGGAACATAAATCTTGTCCTGTCTAGTACATCTTTGATAGCCAAGAAGGATAGAGAGGGTGCTTGCTAATCTTTTCCGCCAAACAGTTGGATCAAAGCTAACTTTGATGGTGTGTTAAAAGGTAATCCAGGGGCAGCGGGCTGCAGTGGAGTCATAAGGGACTCCTTTGGCAATTTCATTGGAGCAATGGCTTCTCCCCTCATCTCCCAAACTAATCATTTGGCAGAGGCTTCTGGAGCTTTTCACAACATAAATTTAGCTCAAAGTCTTAACATTAAACATATGTGGCTTGAAGGAGACTCCAAAAACATAATTGACTATTTTAAGGATAAGTTTCCCCCTTCGTGGACCATCAAGTCTTGGATTGAGGAAGCCAAGTTGACTTTGGCTAAATTTGATAAAGTTAAAATATCACATGCTTACAGAGAAGCCAATGTTGTAGCAAATTTTTTTGCTAACGAAGGAGTTAAGAGTAAAGATGTGCATACCTGGCTTAATACAAATGATCTAAACTCTAATATTTGCGCCCTATTAAATTATGATAAATCACATGGAAAAGCGATGTGTTATCCCTTTAATGAAGACAGATAAGACCTTTCACATCACAATCATTAGATTGTATGGGACCGATCCTAGTGGCTTAATTTGCAAGAAAGGCCCATACACTTTGTGGGTGCTATGTTGTGGTGGGGCCAATTTTAGTAAAGCTTTCATTTTGATCTTCCCCACTATGTCGGCTGAGATGGGAGGAGACAAAAAGCGTATTGAGCCGGATAGCTATGAAACTCACATGAAAAATGTCAAGACCTGGGAAAAATTTAAAAGTGGAGGGTTGCTTCCTTTCTTGGAGAAGCTCCATGGCTCTAGCTAGGAGGCTACAAACCTCTTTGTTAAAAATTAGAATAATGACAATTTGACCCTGTTTGGCAGGAATGTTGAGCTCAGCGAAAATTTAATCGTAGAAGTTACAGGCTTATCTACTAATGGGAAGAAGTTTTTTAGGGACAGGGATTTTTCTAATGAAGCCATGATTAGATTTTCTAAAAAAGACAAAGAAAGGTTAAGCCTGATCAAAATTGCTAGTAGCTACTTTGATGCTGATTCTATAAAGACCATTTGGAGGAAGGTTTTGCGGGTCATCATGGAGTACATTATGGTGGATGGGCACTTTACCAGAGTTTATGGCTACCACTTTGCTCTTCTCAACCACTTCTGCCACAAGGTTAGGATATCTCTTCCCTATTATAATCTTTTATGTTCCTTGAAGAAAAGCTTGGAGGATAATAAGAAAAACCCCAATAGATTTCCTATCTTGCATATGGGGTTAATAAGATTGATTGTCGAGCATTTCCAAAACATGTCTGCCCCCACTATTTTGGATACCACTCCCAACTCTGAGAGTGACGATATGGAGCCCAGTGGCTCGGGGTATCTTCCTAACACTAGTTCGGCTAGAAAAGTCCTTAGCTTGCATGCTGGCCCTTCTGGGAAAAAAAAACCATACTCCCCTTTCTGGTAAAGCCCGTGCTGAGCTTGAGCTTGATAGCCCCTCCCTTTTGAATAGCCCCATTCATAAGAAACCCTAGGCTAAAAATCTTGTTGACTATTCTGAAGAATCCTCTGATTCGGAGGAGTCCAAAGCCAACAAAACTGTGGCTAATTCTAAACCTCTATCAGACAAACATGCTGAAGACGACTCCCCTATTAATCCTAACACTGAGAAAACTATTCCTAATATTGATGAAGAGCCCTCTCTGGATTTTCTAAACCTTGCCAAAGCCAATTTTGAGTCCCACTCCAAACTCCTGGATTGGACTTTCACTGAAATCAATGAGTTGAAAATAAAAAATTGGGCCCTTTAAAGCAAAATCGAAGATTTGGTTGCTAAAATTGCTAAGATTGAAAAGAAAGATGTGAACAAGGAGGTCCAAGGTAACAGTAACAGAGACATTGATTCCAAGGTTGATTATATAATGAATACCATCAAGACCGTCACTGAGCAAAACAAAAAAATGGCTAGACATAATGCCATTATCATTAACGCAATGGGTGAGAAGCTCGATAAAACCTAGTAGGGTTCTTTGGTGGTGGACCTGGAGGAAATAGAGGACAAAAGCTAGGACATGGACGCGAGCATCTCCAAAAGAACTAGAGCCAATTTGAAGTGCAAGGTCCCCCCTACTTCTAGTATGATCCAAACTTTTAAAAAGGGTGTCAATGATATGCAAAAGCTGGAGGAGGAGACAGAGTCTATCCTCAAGATTTTGAAGTAATGGTTGGGGTTTCTGTGTCCTCTATTTTTTCCTTTTTGGTTTAGTTTGGGTGGTTGCTGCTGATCTTTTCTTGAGTAGCTGGTTTTTGTGGTTGGAATTCTTAGTCCTCTCCTCTATTTTGTAAACTTTGTGGTTTTGGGTCCTTGTAAAACCTGTTTTACCCTTTTATCAAAAACATTTAATCGAGAATGAGATGTGTGTTATAATATCTAATTATGAAATTTGACTATTCAATATTGTGTTATTATTTGATACTTTTTAATATTATATTCAATTATATTTTTGATGTGAACATCTCTTAGAATTATTTTTTTAAATACACAATGCTAGACACAAAATTTGAATTGAAGACAAAAATTAGTTAAATCTAAGAAGCTTCGGGCCTAGGGCATGAACAAGTCTAGAATCTAGTCTATGTGGCACAAGTTATTTAAACACTAATTTTTGTCCTTTGGTACATATATGATACATTTTCCTATATGTATATCTATATATAGTAATAATATGGTTGAAAAAATGACCATTGGGAGCCTCCTACGTGAAGGAAGTATTGAACATATTTGATGATAGCTATACCTCTAGGATTTCTTCACTTAGATTGAAATTAAGAAAAAAAAAATGGTGTTGATGTCTTAATGTAGCCATGGTTGATGCGATTGAAATTGATGTTGTTGAGATTGAGATGTGTGTGATAAAGTATATGAATATAAATAAGAGTATTATTGCAAAGATTAAGATTAAGATATGATCCTTGTTTAGTAGTATATGATAATCTCTTTTAAAGTGGACATTTTTCTTATTATGCCTTTAAATACATAACCTAGGAACATAGTATAGACTTTGACTATTATTATGTAACAAAATCATGACATTCAAAATATATAATTAGATCTAGAATTAGAAACCTAAGATGGTTCAAATCCTTCAACCTTTTTTTTGGGTTAGAATTAAGTTTGTCACTTGGTCCAAGTGGTACAATTATTTCAAGTTAGCATGATTTTTTCCAATGCCAAGCTTCTTCTTTAATACATGTAAAAATGGATGGCATGAATGTGTCTATCTAGAAAATAATGTAGTCACAAGAGAACCATTAGAACCTACTATGTATATAAAGGAATTATTAAACTTTGTTGATGATTGTTAGGAAATTAGGATTAAAACTCAACAAGATTGAAATAAAGAAAAAATTCATGTTGATGTTCTAATATCGTAAATATGTGAATTTAAGATTACACTAATGTATACTATGTGATGATATGGTCCCTCTTTAATATTATTTTATTATCTATTTTAATATGAAAGTGTTCAAGGATGAAAACTCTAAATACACAACCTCAACTTAATCTTTGACTATTTAAACACTACAATAGTATGAACCTAAGATAAATATTCAACAAGATTTAATTAAAGAAAAAATAATAGTGAGGTGAAAATGAGATGCCATTGATTCATCTTATGTGACTATAAGAACACTCTTTCATAATGTATGACTATCACTTCCAAGATGAAATTTTCTAAGGATGATGACTTCAAATGGACAATGTTAGACACAAAACTTAAATTTTGATTATTGCAACACTAAAATAGATGCTTTTGAATAAGAATTTGAAATTCTACATGGAATTAAGGAGCTGAAATTAGTATTAATCTAGGAATTATGGGTCCTGGGATATGATTACCCTCACTATTTGGTCTAGGTTGCATGGTTAGACCTAACTAGCTAGCATGATTTCATTCAAGTTTGGCCTTTAGTATTTTTTACTACATGTATATATTTTTTTAAAATAATGTGGTACTAAAGGGAATTTTTGGGAGGTTGTTATGTATATAAGAAGTTATTAGTTTCCTTGGTCATAGGTAGGCCTTAAATAATGTAACATAGAAACAAAAAAATCTACATACTAATGCCCTTATGTATTTGTGCCCAATACAATTAAAGTTAGTGTCAACGAGATTGAGATGTATATAATAAAATATGTAAATGTAAGATTCCATTAATTTATTTAATGTGACAATTTGATACACTTTCAATAATTTATGATAAGTTCTTTTGATATGAAATTATTTCAACGTCATACATTTAAATATATAATTATAAATATAAAAGTTGTTAACATGTCAAATTTTAAATGAGAAAACGATATCCACATAATCTACTCTAGGATGGAAAAATGTCACCATATTCAAAGACAATGAATTTTATCCATAAAAAATATTGGTTGAACACAATTGTACATCATAAACAGCACACAAAATGACTCGAAACATGATGATGAAAAAGTGAATTTACTATCACTTTTTTAATATGAATATTTTGAGATCGTGCATTTAAATATATAATCATAAATATGAAATATTTCAACATGTCAAGTTTTTAAATGAAAAAAATATACACACAATCTAATCTATAACGAAAAAATGTAGGCATATTCTAAGACAATAAAAAATAATTACAAAAAATAGTTGTACATGAGAGACACCACTCAAAACATGGAGATAAAAAAGTGAATATACACTCTTGTATAACTAGACAATCCTGACGCTACTCTCTTGAAATTGCAGTTAGGTCCGAATGCCGTCATCCACAGAGCAAACAGCTAATTACATAGATTATTTTCTGCAACTTTCAATGTCCGGTGCGCTTTTTTCTTAAAAGTTTGTGTATTTTTCCTCGCTCACAGAAAACATATCACATCTCTCACTTCGAAACATCATATCTCTCACTCCCAAACATCATATCTGTGCAATCAGCTTCTCCTAACTCCAAAGAACCTCAACCATCAACGTGTTTATAGAAGGGATCATCATATGCTGTATCTGATGTGAAAACCCATCTCTTCCAAAATTTCAAAGGCCAGGTCATTTATTCTACATGGATTAGCTGTTGCGCATGTTCATTTCTTCCAAATTTCCACAAGCCTAAGACATGGATTTGAAAATCCAGGATACCTAACTCCCATGGCGAGCTTACTGAGCTTTCTTTGACGTTGAAAGACAAAAAAAATGAAGCACGTCACGAAAAGAAACAAAGCAGCTTGTTAACAAGTTTCTTTTGGTCACTTCATTCTTTTTAAATTATTAAAGAGAACTGTTTTTAATTTGTCTCTTGAGCTTTTATTATAGTTTAATAGTTCAAATATATCCGTTTATTTTTTAAGTTAAATATATAAAAGGCTATTTTAAACTATATTATTTCATGTTTGATATTTTACAAAGACATTCATATCCCCATACAAACTCTTAGATTCTATATTTTATATGATTCTAAAGTAGTTGAAAAGGGAAGTTTAGCACTTAATTTTTAAATAGATTTATAGGATTGAAAAGGGAAGACTATTATTCATATTCATTGTATGCAAAATTTATATTTTAGAAGGTTATTTAAGAAAAGTTAAAAAAAAAAAAAAGAATATTTGTGATGGAATGAACTATATTTTATAGATAAACTTAATAAATAAATATAATTGTTAAGTATAAATTAATCTACATTAAATTTTAGTTGGGTCAAAAGTTATAATACATTTAAAAAAATTAAAGGTGAGGGCTAAAGCTATATAACTATAGAATTAATGGGAAGAAAATGACATTGATGTTGTATGGAATCAATTAGTTGTCTCTAAAAACATAGTGGCATTGGTATTATGAATGTATCAAAATATTAAATATATTGAGAAAACCTTATTGTTTGATCTTGAGTGTCATGGAATTGAACTATGATGTACAAATCTAAATGGATTAAAAAAAGGCTTATAATACTTGTTTTCTATAATGTTCAATGTTTGGTAGGTTTGTAAGAATAGTGGTGTTTATAAAAACTTTAAAAAATCTATAATAGTAATAATGTCAATTTTTACTAGATAGACCCTTTGATAGGCTAACCATATGGCCTAATGAAAATAATTGAAGACAATAACCACTAAAATATAAAAGGTCTATATGTAGATGATATATATTTTTTAATTCAAAAAATTGATTTGTGTTTATTCTTAAATTTAGCATTTGAGTTAATGGTCCATTGAATATTTTAAAATGACATGACATAACAATGTGTCACTCAAATGCATGTTAAGCTAGCTCATAAGAGATAGTTAAAAGGGCTAGAAAGATGAAATTTAAAATTAAATGTTTAAGTTAAATTGCATTAATTTTGATGGAATTAAAGATAAAACTAAAGCAATACCTAATGACACATAAATGAACCTTAAGGATAAGGCTATCTTTCCAAGGCAAAAAATAAATGCATACGAGTATAAATAAATGGTGCAATAATGAAGGACAAATAACCAACATATAAGGACAAATTTAAGTAGGTGTAAATAAGATAGATATCGATTTGGGAATCAACAAAAATTAATAAAAGAGTCCCACTTGTTGATATTTAATTTTTTTAGGCATCCACATGGTGGGAACATAACTAAATGGAAAATTATATGAATATCCAAATTTTATCATTAAAATTTTTCCACACTTTGTTTTGTGTGTGAATTTATGAGGAGAATCCATTTCAAAATATGTTGGAGTTATCAATTAATATGAAAATTAAATATAAATGCACACTCTTAAAATGGACATTAGATATTCATAAATTAACATCAACCATTCTTGAATTCTTCTTGTATAGAACTTTTTATGAATACTCTACCAAAATTACAAAA
>VDFB02252616.1:24615040-24780060 GCA_007258455.2 Sequoia sempervirens | reverse complement strand
CTCATACCAAGAGGCGACAAGGGATATAGAGGATCTAGAGGACATCCACCATAGGGGGAAAATCTTCCGAGGGTTCCAAAAGCAAGCCACCCCTCCAGAAGCACCAAGAGCCCCCACACACTGGAATTCACCATATTTCCATAGCTTAGGAGCCATGGCCAACATATTATCTACAGATAATTTAGTCTCCTGAAGAAAAAGAACATTCGGAGAATGATTCCTAACCAAATCACGAACAACTTTTTGTCGAGGGCCACTGTTCAAGCCCCTTACATTCCATGAGAGAACAATCATTTCTGGGGGCATGAAAAATGTGAATCAAGAGTCTTGACTGACCCTGACTCCACCAAAGTTTCCCCAATTAATTTAATCTTCTCCATATCCTTTTTCCTTCCCAGCTTGGAAGTCCTATCACCAACCCCTTTCTTCAGTTCATTTTGTTGAATACCTAAATGAGAGGAGGCCAAAGAGCTCTTCCCCACATCCTTGCCACCTTTCAGGGGCAATGGGGAGCCACCTCCACCACTCTTCGAAGCTCCAATAGAAGATTCTTGTTCAGTCTGGACAATCAATTGTTGATCTGTATCCATCTGCCCAACCCTAATCTCTTGCACATCCTGCATGGCCTCCAATGGTGGCCCATCCTGTCCTGTACCCAAAGTTCCCTGATCCAAGTTCAGCAACCCCGGATTCACTTCCTCCTGGCTGAGATCATCCAGCACCTCAAACCTATTAAAGGTTTCATCATCCTGCCTCTCCCTCAAGGTCCGCTTCTGGCCCCGATTCCTATTGCGAGCCTTAACAGGGACATAACCATCATCTCCATTACCATCACCCGGAATAGGCTCCTTACCATTATCAGTCCTATGAGGATTACGAGAAGGCTGAGAAGGTTGGGGCCCCACAGGCTTAGCCCTAGGGCACCTACGCTGCAAGTGACCATATTCATGACAAAGACGACACCGAAAAGGTAGGGTTTCGTAATCTAGCTGTTGAACCCAAGTATATGATCCAGCACTCACTTCAATAGAATCTGGCAGTGGCTTGCTTAAATCAATTTCTACACATATACGAGCAAAATTCATTACCTTTTTATACTGCGTCTGTTGTGAAGACCCAATAGGTTTACCGAGCATTGAAGCCACCAAATGCAACACATCATCCCGCCAACACTCAACTGGAAACCACGGCAACCAAACCCAAACTGGAATCCGACTCGGTATTGCCTCAGTCGGGTTGAAGCCAGCATGCCATGGCTTGATAAACAAACCCACCTGGTTATAAAAATAGGGGCCACCCTCGAAGACCTTATTCCGATCTGCCATGCAATCAAAAGAGACCAAAAAAAAGTTGTTCGCAAGGAGCCTAATCTCCATCTCCCCCTCCGGCATCCAAGTCCGTTGAGCCCAGGATTCCAAAAAATGCAGCGAGACTCTCAAACCCATGAACTTGCAATAAAAGAGTGCCTTGAATAGTATTCAATATCATCTGCAAGCATTTCCATCGGGATAATCAGCTTCGGTCGCTCTTTGCATCTTTCCAAACACCCCTTAATCTTCGTAATTCGGGAACCATTAACCGATCCTAGATCATTCATCTCCATCTCTGAAGAAAACAACGTATTATCAAAAACATTCACTCCATGCACCGAAGGCTTCAAACCAAATGTTGAACGGTAATCCAATTTTGGGCTAACCCCAGATGTTTCCCCACCCGGCATAGCAAAAAACAAGATCCCCAGCAGGCATGCAAACCCCGAGGACACTTTAGCAAGAAATGGAAAAAAGAAAAGACCCCAAGGGCAGGATCAAAACCCTTCCACCCACAAGCCACCCAAAACCCACTAATCACATAAATTAATGATTCAATGTTATCCAATTTAATTCATAACCTCTATCAAGACAAGGCACATATAGCACTAGAAAATAGTGACTGAGATCATTGGAAAATAGTGAAGGAGCAAGAATAATATCACTGTTATATACTTGCAACAAGATTCTCACAGAAAAATAACACTGAGATAGAGATCTACCATTGGATACTAACATCTCATAAACCATTACCCATCACTTTGAATCATCTATAAACTATCACCTTGTATTCACACTGTAAATGAATCATACTATGGACACGAAAAAAGTAACCCTTTTACTTTTTCTTGTTTTGTCCCTACTTGTGCTTATTTGGCTTGATTTTTCCTTGATTTAATGTTGCAATGTGGCCCACACATTCACATAGATCTTGAATATTTATGAATCATTAAGACTTTATGATATCTTGTAAAGGTATTTGCAAGTGTTTGCTTAACCTACACTTTTCTGAACTCTTCTTGCCATTCACCTACATGCCTATTTTTATCACTTGCAAGTCTTATTTTAAAGGGTGTTGTGAGTCTTTGTAACAAACTTTCATGCTTTTCTGAACTTGTCATCAATAAATACACCTTTCTTATGCTTTATTTAGCCTCTTTATTCACTTGCAGGCCTTAATTAAGTGTATTTTTTAATGTAAACCTGACAAACATCATTTAATACAATATAATTCCCAACACCCATTCACATGCCTTGAGTGGGACCCATTTTCCACTAGGGGCAAATGAGTCCCTCTTGGCACAAAAATTAAAATAAACTTAAATTACTTGACGGGGTTTTATTCCCTAAAGAGCCTAAGATGGGCTTGCGGAGAGTAGGGCATAATTGTGTGGCGCAATGCATGATTTTATATTCATTTTAGCCATTCATTCTGTTCACTCATCATTCAAGTATTCATGCATTCATCATAGCATTTAAGCACTCTAGCATTCAATCAAGAATTCAAGCATCTTGGAGTAGCATATCTTCAGACTTCAACAACAAGGTTTTGGTGAGTTTATGACATTACATGTTATTTTTTCATCATTCCTTTATTTCATTTCATTATCAATGGTTTGATTACCAAATTGGGGCTTGACCAAGGCAAACCCCTATACTCTAACCTTTAACCCTTTAACCCTCTTTGCATGTGTGTTTGTAGGTCTTGTAGGAAGATTTGTCAAGGAGAAAGGTTTCAAAAAGGTGTTGCAAAGTCATCAAAATCATCAAAGTCAACATAACCCTATTTGAAGCTTGGAGACCACTTTCTTGTCAAATTTTCCAGATTCAGATTCGACAAGCTGTCAGGCAAAAAAGTGTAGACTAGGACCCACATAGTTGACCTTTGAATTTTTAGAAATATGCAGGTGGACTAATTTTCCATATGTTGCGAATGAATCCCACTACCAGGCTGGAAAAAGAGTTTTCTAAAGTTCCGTGTTCTCGAAATCCTGAAACCTATTCTGACAGATTTTACTAGAAACATGACTAATTTCCCATCTGTGGTGAATGAGTCCTAGTGGGCTTCAACATTGATTTCTGTATCATTAAAAAACCTTGCAACAATAGCTTCCAATATCAATGTGCACCTCATTCAGTTTCATTAAAAATTTTTCTTGTTTGTTCATGTTTGCATACAACACCGTGTTTTCAAACACAAGTTTGCATTTCTTAGTTTTACATTCATAATCAATATCTTTTACAAGCTCGTTGCACTTATTTTGAATCTCATCTAGGTACATTCCACCCACATCACATTAATTTTGGAATTTTTACATTGCATCTTGGCCCATTCTTTCTTTTAGGTGAAAAACCCTAGAAGGGCTAGAAAGACATTCGAGTGCCACAATCTTTGTTTACACATACCAAGACTAATGTCATAGCCTATATCTAAAGATATTTCAAATAGTGATTATCACTATGCATAAACATCACTACTAATCACTGTTAACAACAATACATGATATTGTGGATGAAATTTGAGTGGAGTAAAAGGAATATAATCATCATGTTAATTTCAAAGACCCATTGGAAAATTTAATTGCAAAGATCAAACATGAACTACCAGCAACTTCTAAATCCAAAACACCAAATCATTGTCCAAGCAAGAGAGTATCATGATTTAAATAAGAAAAACTACAACAAAACATTGAACCAATGCAACCAAAAATGAAACAATCTTTCAAGGATTAGGGATGATAGAACAAAAGTATAAGCTCCCCTTGAAACCATGCTTAAAAGATTTGATTTAATAAAGAGAGCCAAGAGAAAGAGAATCTAACCTCTCTCTCAACTGTTCAAATGCTTCCTTGGTTTTGTTTCATGTGATAATATAGACATTTCTTTTTGTCCTTTAACATTTAGCCACTAACTATCTTGATTTCTTCTTAATTTCACAGCCTTGATTATCAAAAAAATGTTATATCCAGTATCACAAATTTGACTCACACTCAACAAATTGTGTTTAAGATCTTCAACAAAGTAGACATCATGAGTAGGTGTTTTTCCATCTAAAAGAAATGTACCTTTACCTCTTATTTGGAAGTACTTAGTATTGTGTCCAAACTTGACAAAGCCTCCATCATGGTCTTCAAACTTGGTGAGCATTCTCTTGTCACTTGTCATGTGGTTTTAACACCCACTATCTATGATCCACAAGTCCTTATCTCGTAGAGAAACTTACACAAACATTGAATTTTCTTTTTTCCTCTAGACTAATTTTGGTTTATCCTCCTTATGAAGGTTTGTAAGATTCATCTTCTTCATGGAATGATCATTACTCCTTTTATTTTGTTCATCAGAACTAAGTCTACAATACTTGGCTATGTGACCAACATTATCACAATTGTAATACCTCCAACTACTTAAGACATCAAATAGATTTCTACTAACAAAGTTTGATCTTCTTCTTGAAACAAATTTACAATCACTAGCTTTATGGCCATATCGATTACAAAAAAGAGATAACCATAAAAATATAGATTATACTTGAATAGTGTGTTCATTCTTGCAATAAATAGTTTCTTGAAATTTTGATTTTTAATTTTCATAAAGTCATCTATATCAGCATCTTGGATTAGGTTATTTCACCACCTTTTAAAGGTGCTTGAGAGCACTATTTAACTTATTTCATTTGATCATCACAACCATCTGAAATTTAACCTATCTCATAACCAAGACTAGGTCTATCATTATAACTTTTTATTCCTTTTCAACAGATCTTCCAATCTATTGGTGCCATCAAATTTAGCTAGCTTCCTTCTTTGATATTTTAATCTCTCCTAGAGAAAAAATTATTTCTCCTTCAACGTCAACTTCACTTTCTTCAACTTGCTACTCCTTATCAAATTTATTTACACACTTTTCTTTCTAATTTTCACTTGGTCTAACAATAGTCATAAATAATTTGTCTTCTTCTTCTTCAATGGAGTCTTCAAAGTTGCTACCAGATGCATGAACATAATTGACGAAGAGAATTTTCTTCTTTTTAAAAGTATTCTTTCTTCTAAAATTACGCTGCTTCTTTTTTCCTTGTCTTCTATCATCTTCCACATCACTTTCATAGTTTGCATAAGGACGCTTGCCAACAAAATTTCCTATTTTTCATAGTTAACTTACATGAAAGCAAGATTTCTTTTGTACTTTATTGACCCCTTTAACCTTCTAACAAAATTTGACTCATTATCATCTAAGTCTTCAGATTCAAATTCTATTTCTTTGTCTTTCTTCATAGTTTTAAATGCTACTTCTTTATTTGTTGACTCATCATTGTTTTTTCTCATTTCATAAGCAGTGAATGTTCCATGTAACTCAACCAAGGTAGTCTTGATTAAATCTCTTTCCTTTACAACAAATAAATTAGAATCATATTTATATTTTAGAGAACTTAACACCTTTTTGATGACTTCTTCTTCTTCCAAAGTTTCACCAAGACCATGGATAGCATTAACTATTTCATGTACCCTTAGAAGATGATCAACAATCTTGTTTTCTTCATTCATTTTCAATCCTTCAAATTTTCCTCTAAAGGCTTGTAGTTTTGCTTCTTTAACTTTAGCATCACCTTGATAAATACTAGCCAAATTGTCCCAAACTTCCTTTGAAGGTTTACAATGCATAACCTTAACTAGGATTTCATTTGTCAAACCACAAAAAATAGAATTTTCAGCCTTTGCATTGCATGCATAGGTTTTTTTCATCAACAGTGGAAGGTTTAGTCTTAGTGTATTCGTTCTCCACTATTTCCCATACATCATATCCTAGAGAGAATAAGTAACACTCTATTTTAAACTTACAAAAAGAAAAATTAGTACCATCAAATAGAGGTGCATTTGAGGTAGAGGCTCCTTCCTAATTAGTCATAGTATTCCATTATCAGGATCAACCCAAGTTGATTAAAATTCTATAGGGAACCTATTGCTTTGATATGAATTGTAGGAATACTCACTATCATTGAGAGGATGGGTAAATAAGTGATATACAAAAAATAAGACAATTAATCAATTTTAACTTTGGACAAGCACAAACATCAATAAAAACACATAAAGATCACCATGAAATAATATTTATAAGTGGAAAACCATAGAAAGGGAAAAACCATTGTGTGAGTTGGAACAATCCAATCCTCACAATTTTCTTTCCATTGGGTCTCACTGACTAAAATTTCACTGATTACAATAGAACACCAAGTCTAGGCTTTTTAGGAGCACCAACTCCACAAATCAACTTCAATACATGAATAAATACAAAAATACAAATTACTACTCTATTTACAATATGTTCAAAACCACCAATATCCCTTGTTTGACGAAAAACAAACAACACTTAACCCTGCATACATGGATAATCACTTCTTTTAGAAAACTTTTCTTATATTTCAAAAAGTAGAAACAAGGTTTAAAATCAAATACATGTGGATAAGAAACTCATTGACTGCACACATCTTGACTGTAACATTCTTTGAATGATCAAATGGATAACAAAACAAGGACTTCCTATTACATAGATACTATTAGATTTCAATCACAATAACATCTTCCCATGCAGAGCATACACACACTATCCTTCCCTCAACTCAAATTCCATTCACTTATGATCACTCTTAAATCACACAAAATTGTGTAGAGAGAGATACATCTCAAGGATATCTAATGTATAGAGACAAGAACATAATACTTTTATATAATTCCATTAAATACTCCCTGTCAGTATTCAATCTTGAAAATAATCATGGTATCATCACCTTTAATAAAATTTCATTAAGCCCATATCTAAAAGCAACATATAATATTGGTATGCAAGCAACATATAACACTGTCATTTAAATACTCCTCGCTATGCATTATCTTTACATAGTCACAGTATCAAGGTATTCCGAAACATACTGATAGAGCTCACACATTGATTAAAACCTTCTCAATAACTAGGAAACCCCCTCAAATCCATTGCTTTTCCAAAGTAGTTAGTAAAATTGGGTATAATAGAACCATAGGAAATGGCATGCAGATACCTGCCAAAGTAGTAGCCTTGGGATGTAGTGGTTTGCAAGTTTGAATGTAGACATTTGATCTTTGTAGCCCACCAAACCACCAATTAAATGATGACCATTGATTTAACAATGAGCAATAATTTTTAAGTTCTTAACCTCTCTAGTAGGTTAACTTAGAAGGACGGGTCAGTTTCCATATGAGGGTAACCCCCTTAAGTCTACACTTAAGTGATCCTCGATCAGTGATACCACGTCATCAAGAAAACATAACTTAAATTTAACTTTTCATAAAATTTGCATAATGAACTTCATTTAGGGTTTTAGAACAAAATATAAAATAATGAAAGAACCCTAATCAATTTCAAAACCTATATGAACTTGAAACCATGTGATTGCTCTATGACCTCTAATATTCAACATATGCCTTTGATACATAATATTGTTGGAATTCAACATTGACAAAGAATATAAGCTTCGATGAAGTATGAGCCTTAAGGTTTAGAACCTTGAAATGAATGAACCATGGAATGCATCAACACCATGAACACCATGAGGAGATGAGTGAACAAAAATTACTTTGCAACTCTCTGAATCATCTTTTTCTTGAAGAAACTCTTAAAGAATCCTAAAGCAACTCTTAATGATCAAGAAACTTTGATTGTGATACTTTTCCATCAACATTTCGCTTTCCATCAACACCATTTTGACACTTTGACATCAACCTTTCCTTTGCACCAACACCAACAAAACATCATGAAAATTTCCTTTGCACCTTGCTTCAACCTTTGACATCAAATACAAACATCAACAAGAAAGACATGGTTAGCATATATAATTTGAAAAATAAAATGTATATTAATTGAATAATAAAAAAAATGTTATAATAAATTTTTTTGTCAAATATCCTCTAAATTTCCCATCCAATTAAACTCTATATTTTTCTAACCTCTATCATTAATTAATCTATTTCAACACATAACTTAGTTGAATCAATTTGATTGGGACTTTGACTAGCGTTTTCATTAAGCTACAAAACACTAACATAACTGAGTTTGAGATGTGTGTTATAATATCTAATTATGAGATTCCACTAATCTATATTATGTGATGATTTGATGTCTTTCAATAATTTATTTAGTGATATTTATTTGATGTGAAAGTATCTTAGAATGGTTCCTTCAATTACACAATGCTAGCACAAACTTTGGAATTGAATAGTAAAATGATTTAAATCTAAGAAGCTTTGGGTTTAGGACATTATTAGGTCTAGGATCTAGTCTATGTGACCTAATTTATTTGAACACTAAGTTTTTCCTTTGGTACATACATATGCATTTTCCTATATGTATATCAATATCTAGAAAGTAATATGGCTAGAAAAAACACCACTAAGAGCCTCCTATGTATAGAAGGAAGTATTGAACTTATTTGATGATAGTTATACCTCTAGGATTGCTTCACTTAGATTGAAACTAAGAAAAAAAATTGGGTATTGATGGAATGTTGTAGCCATGGTTGATGTGATTGGTATTGACATTGTTGAGATTGATATGTGTGTGATCAAATATGTAAATATGACTAAGACTATTATTACACATAGTGAGATTAGGATATGATCTGTTTTTAGTAATATATGATAAACAAATTTTAATGTGAACATTTTTTTGGATTATTCTTTTAAATACATAACCTAGGAACATAATATAGACTTTGACTTTTATGATCTAGCAAAATCATGACATTGAAAATATAGAATTAGATATAGAATCAGAGACATAAGATGACTGAAATCCTTGAGTCTTGAGGCTCCAATTAGAATTAGGCTTATCATTTAGTCCAAGTGGTGGGATTATTTCTACCTAGCATGATTTTTTCCAAGGCCAATATTTTTCTTTAATACATGTAGAAAATGATGAAATTAATGTATCTATCTAGAAAATAATGTAGTGAGAAGAGAACCATTAGGAACCATTATGTATACAAAGGAATTATTAAACTTTGTTGATGATTTTTATGCAACTAAGATTAAGACTCAACAAGATTGAAATAAAGAAAAATTTGGTGGTGACATTATATTGTCTTAAATATTTCAATTTAAGATGACATTAATCTATATTATGTGATGATATGATCCATCTTTAATAATGTTTGATTATCTCTTGTAATATAAAAGTGTTCAAGGATGACAACTTTAAATACACAACCTTAGTGTAAACTTTCACTATTGCAACACTACAATAGTATGCACCTAGGATAATATTCAACAAAATTGAATTAAACAAAAAAGAATAGTGGTAAGTGAAATTGAGATGTCATTAGTCTGGACATATCATGTGATTATAAGGACCATCTTTAAATTCAATTTTAGACAAAAAACCTAAATTTTGATTATTACAATACTAAAATAGATATTGTTAATGAGAATTTGAAATTCTACTTGAAATTTGGGAGCTCAAATGCGTACGGAATTTTGGATCCTAGGATATGATTACCCCCACTATTTGGTCAATGTTGCATGGTTATATCTAACTAGCATGATTTCATTTGAGTTTGGCCTTTAGTAAATGCCGATTTTTTATTACATGTATGTGTTTGAAAAACAATGTGGTATTGAAGTGCATCTATGGGAGCTTGCTATGTATGTACGAAGGTATTAGTTTTCTTGGTGACTGCTAGGCCTTGAAGAATGCAACATAGAAACAAAAAAAAATACATACTAATTCCTTTATATATTTGTCCCCAATAGAATTAAATGTAATGTCAATGGGATTCAAACATATATAATAAAATATGTAAATGTGAGATGCCATTACTTTATTTATTATGATTGTTTGATCCACTTTCAAAAATATGATAATTTCTTTCGATGCAGAATTTCTTAAGATCATAGATTTAAATATATAATTATATATATGAAAAAGATCAACATGTCAAATTTTAAAATGAGAAAAAGATATACAGGATGGAAAAAGTCGTCATATTTAAGACAATGAATTATATATATATATATATATATATAAAATGTGGGTTGAACATAATTGTACATCGGATAGACCACTTAAAACATGGAAATGAAAAAGTGAATTCTGCAACTTTCAATCTCCGGTGCGCTTTCTTCTTAAAGTTTGTGCATTTTTCCTCTCACAGGAAACATATCACATCTCTCAATTCGAAATATCATATCTCACCCTCCCAAACAACATATTCTGCAATCAGCTTCTCCAGAGAACCTCAACCGTCAACCTCTGTATCTGATGTGAAAACCCATTTCTTCCAAAATTTCAAAGCAAAGATCGTTTATCCTACATGGATTAGCTGTTACGCATATTCATGTCTTCAAAAATTCCAAAAGTCTTAGAGACGGATTTGAAAACCTTGAGCTTACTGAGCTTTCTTTGACGTTGAAGGACAGGAAAAATGAAGCACGCCATGGAAAGAAACAAAGCAGCTTGTTAACGAGTTTCTTTTGGTCACGTCATTCTTTTTAAATTATTGAAGAGAACCATTTTGAATTTGTCTCTTGAGCTTTTATAGTTTAATAGTTCAAATATATCCGTTCATTTTTAAGTTAAATATATAAAAGGCTATTTTAAACTATATTAATTATGTTTGATATTTTTCAATTACAAAGACATTTACATCCCCATACAAACTTTCAGATTTTATATCTTAACTGATTCTTCAATTATTTAAAAGGGAAGGGTAGCGTTTAATTTTTAAATAGATTTATACAATTAAAAAGGAAAGGTTATTATTGACATTCATTGTATGCAAATTTTATTTTTCAAAGGGTTTTTTAAAAAGAGTTTAAGTAAAAATATGTATATTTTAATAGAATGATTATATTCTATAGATAAACATAATAAATAAATATAAATGTTAAATGTAAATTAATCTACATTAAATTTTAGTTGGGTCAAAAATTATAATACATATTAAAAAATTAAAGGTGAAGGCTAAAGCTATATATCTATAGAATTAATGAGGAGAAAATGGCATTGATGTTGTATGGAATCAATTAGTTATCTTAAACAAATTAGTGGAATTGGTATTACGAATGCCTAAAAAAAAATGTATTGAGAAATCGAGTGTCATGGAATTGAACTATGATGGACAAATCTAAATGGGTGAAAAGAAGGCTTCTAAAACATTTTTTTCTCTAATCTTCAATGTATAATATGTTTGTAAGAACATTGGTGTTTATAAAAAAATTAAGAAAATCTATGATATTAGTAATGTAAATTTCTCTTAGATACACCATTTGATAGACTAACTTTATGGCCTAATGAAAAGAAATGAAAGAAACATTTACTAAAATATAAAAGCTCTATATGCAGAGGAGATTATTTTTTATTCCAAACATTGAAATGTGTTTATTTCCATGTTTAGAATTTGAATTAGTGGCCCATTGAATATTTTAAAATTGCATGACATAATAGTGTGTCACCAAATGCATATTAAGTTAGCTCATAAAATATAGTAAAAAGGGCCAGAAAGCATTAATATAAGATTAAATCTTTATGTTTTGGGTTAATTTTGATGAAATTCAAGTTGTTGGCAGTGATAATTGATGTCAAAATATGTATGCTGACGTTTGTATATAATCAGGAGATAGTGGAAGTGTAATCATATTTGTTGATATAGTTAGCAATATAGTATATGGAAGAATGATGATCAACTTGGTGTCTAAGTGCAATGTAGTCACAGGTACATGTGTTCTAATCTATTTACAATATGTTTACATTGATATTATTCCTATTTGGTATACCACACATGGATATATGTTGCAGAAGTTTCGCCGAGGCATTCACAGAGTATACTCTAAGACATAGTCATGGAATTTTGGTTTGCACCCTTCCGTAGAGCAAGATTTAGACTTGTGGTTTACAATATAAGATGGTGAATATGTGAAGGTGTTATATCCAAGAATTTATGTCATTATATCTTGTACAGTGAAATTTATAACTGACATAATTCTTGTTTGTGCTCTGACCGAGAAAAGTGTTGATGAAGGTCTACTAGAACTCTCTGCATTCCTCTAGTAAGATAGTTTGGTTGTGCTTCCACTTAGGAATATTCTAAGAAAGGTGTATTGGTTTATCCTTCCAATTCTCAGATGTTTTGGTGTACATCAATGTAACATCCTATGTTTTGAAGTTTTACAGTAATCTGGAATGCTCTACTTTCACCAGTTCAATATTTTTCTCTTCTTGTGCTAGCATATGATGACCAATTTCCTTGAGATAAGGTTGAAGAGATATTGTGCATAGTATAAATTTCTTTCATCTTGGTTCCCATAAAGATTTTGGTCTATCCTTGGTGGTGTAAAGTTGATTAGTTGGTAGTTTTCATTGTTTGGGCTGACAGGATCATTTCCTTTAGCTTTGGTTGGTCCTAATTAATTAATCTTTTGTTGGAGGATGTGTTGAATTTTTTTTGTCCTAATATGCCATGTGTTGATCCACAACTCATTTTCTCTTCATATTGTATATGTTTGGAGCTAACTTGTGTGATATAATACATTTCTTCTAAAGGTCATCTGATAGCCAACCTAATCAAGGTTTCCAGTTGTTGTGTAATATATATAGAAGATAAAAATTATTTTTGATGTAGTTGGTGAATGGTGAATTGAACTTGGGGCAATATGTTGAAGATGAAGAGTGTGAAGTCTGTATGATGGAATAGTTGTGCAAAAAAAGGGGATGCAACATTAGCATATGTTGGATGCTTCTTTCATAAGAAATTCACATTTATAGTTTGCATTATAATTTTTCATGTATCCTAATTTGAGATAGTGAGTCTCAATAAGTCCTTGTATCTTTCCCTAAGGTTCTACACCTTATTCTACAATTCCTTAGGCACTGAGCCTTGAACTACATTCTAAACTTTGTAAGAAGTGAGCTTCACATATTGTGAGTTAACTCTCACCATAGTTTTTCCCTCATTGGTTTTCTATGTAAGAATATTGGTGACCTTATGTTGTACATGTTTTCCATTTCTGGTCTTGTTTCAGATAAATATGATGTGATGTTTAATCTACAAACATAATGATTAAGTTTTGATGTATTGATTCAACCCCCACCCTCTCAGCACTATAGTGTGTTGAAAACAAGATTGAATGAAATAAATCAATAGTAGCACATAAATTAACCTTAAGGATAAAGTGGTATTTTAAAGGTAGAAAATAAATGTGTAGAAGTGAGTGTAAATAAATGGTTCAATAATGAAAGAAAAATAACCAACATATAACAATAATTTTAAGTAGGTGTAAATATGATAGATAGGGTTATATGTATCTTTGTATGAACACTACAAAAGTTACAAAATAGTAAAAAGATACATGTAATAAGTGTATTTTGTCTCATAATCAATACAAGTACAAATTTTGATTAGATTCAATTCTTTATAAAAAGAAGAGAAAAAGTGAGGGGTTAGAAAAATAATTGTGTGGAAAGTGATATAACAATACCTTGTGCAATTTGCTAATGCAACATATAAAATTTGTGTAATAAACACACAATAAAAGTAAAGTAAAAACATAAAATGTATTGAAATAAAAGAAGCATAATCATTTTATTATTTTCCTAGCACCACTTCAAGGAGGATAACCTCCCAATAGGCCATACACTCTAATTAAAAATATATAAGATATATTTTATTTTAGAATTCATTATAATATATAGATCTTTTCCAAATAAAAATCTTACCATCACATGTATGGGGAACAATTAATTTAGTCTACGTAACTAGTGGGACAATTTTCAAAGAATGTGCATTCACATTTATTTAATATTACTTATAGCTAACCTTCAAAGAATATGTGCTACACTAATACTAGATGTACCATATAAAAAATGGGGTCCATAATAGTGCCTCCCCAATGAAAATTATTTATCCTCAAAACTTCACATGAGGTTAATTCCAACAAGTTTCCATTTGTTTTCTTCAAATGTTAGACCCTTCATGAATATTTGATCCATAAAAAATTGGGCTCTCCACATCAAACTCCATACACTCATTATCCATCACAATATTAGTATATTTCTATCTTAGATCAATCCTGTGATCACAATATTGATCTCATACTCACATATATAAACCCCCATTTTTCTATAATTAAAATTTAAGTTTCAACTTATTATGGCTCATTCTTTTCGTATAATAAGTTAACTACACAAGTTTTTTCATAATCAATTACTATATCCCTATATTTAAAGGCATTCAATTGTATTCATTTATCATCATGAATTATCAAGGAAATATATTTTACATTTAAGAAGGACCATGCTAGGAACCAATTTACATTAAAAATCCTAAAATGAACCTAGATCTACATGCATATCTATACATATGAAGCTTGTCATTTCTTATTATTAGCATGACTATAAAGCCACCCTTCTTTTTGGTTGACCTAGAAAATATTATTCCCTAGCAATCCTACAACCCTCTAAATGTATTAGTAAATACCACAAATCCTTAGCAATCCTACAACCCTCTAAATGTATTAGCAAATACCACCAATCCTTAGATTAAAGTAGTGAATAATGAATTTTGTGAAATAGGAAACATGAAAAGACAACTAACCTAATCATTTCTATATGTAGATATTAGATATATGACCAAAGAAAAGGAAAAGATTCATAGGCAACCATTCCTTGAGCATATATATAGCATGTTGTAGATCTATGGTAGATTGCTAATAAAGGCCTCTTATTTCTAAGCATCAATAACAATTTAACATATTTCCTTCATTCTAGAGCTAGGTTCCCTATCTTTCACATTTACATTCCTTATCTAGCATTTAATGTTTTTAATTTTCTTCTATTAATTGCCTATAACTCTGTTATCCAGATTTTTCCATGTATTCATTGCTTACATTAATTGTTTAGTCTAGATAAAAAAATAACAAATGATTATTTTCTTTTACAGTAATACTTAGATATAATTGGCTTAAGTTATTAAAAATACTATTTAGTATATGGTACAAAATTCTAAGTGTAAACAATGTTTATATATTACCAATCAATTTTAGTACAATTACACATATACTATTTCGTGTAAGTTGATATCATTTGTTAAAAAAAATAAAATCAATATTATATCATTTATTCTTCCATTTAGATTAAGAATCATTTGAAGATGGAAGTAAGTCGAAGATGTCAATTATGATTTGTTGTTAGAGTTTGATATAGATTGTATTCCTAACATTTATGAATATGAAGTTATTTAAATATAATTAAAAATCTAATAATCGAATTATCAATAAAGATTTAGAACCCGTCCCTATTAAAAGATAATAAATAATTATGCTAATTTTACTAACACAAATTTATCTTTAACTATTAAACTATTTGATATTTATTTATTTTTCCTTTTATTCCATGTAGAAACAAGTTATATAATTATATTTATATTTATATCCTCTACATAATTTATTAAATTGAGATGACAATAAACTCATTAATTGTATTAGATTCACACATTTATCTCAAAATAAATAGAACCAGTTTCGACATAAAAACATATCACTACAACCCAAATTTATCTCAAAATATAATACTGTTAAAAACTTTACAAAGAACCCACCACCCACATTATATAGAAACTGGATTACATATAAAACCAACCATAAACGTCTTCTAAGATATATACTATACACCACAAGTCTGTTTGTTCGACTGCACACCTTTGTAATAAGATACTACCTATAATTATGGGATCACCGGGGACAGTAGAGGAGAAATACACTCCCTATAAACATTGGTACCTTTCTGTAATGAAATTGCACCAGTAGATGCATTTTTTAGCAGTGATGGGATTTAATATGTCTTCTAATACCCATAACAGGTGGCCACCTTTGCTCGCCACTAAACATGCATACCGTCTCTTATTTCGACGTGACACAATCCTAATTAACTATAATTATCCTCTTCCTTGGACTTTTCAGTTTCAACTCGAAACTTAGCATAGATATCACTCTTATAAAACTTCCTTGTCCTTAAAACAAGGATGGCTGAAATGAGAGCCCCAAATAAGGTAGCCAGGGTCATTATGATAAAACTGAGGCGAAAGCACTCGTGTCCTATGCAAGTCAATTTCTGATGAGATGGTGAGGATGCATGAGCTGCCTGCAGCATGTATTGTTTCCTGGCTTCTTTATCATATAGAGCTCCAGCTACCTTGACCGAGAGAAGGTAGGACCCCAGTGGGCTCGCGGCAGCTCCAAAATTGTAAAGGGTAGCATAATACTTAAGACCAAAGAGCTCTGAGATAATAGCAAGCAAGAGAGGCCATTGAGCTCCAAAGGAGAAGCCTATTGCTATGGACGCTACATACAATGAAGCAGGCAGAGCAAAAGCTATAAAAACATGACCAATACAGGCTATGAGTAACACTAATGTGAACATGAGAGGTCTTGGAAACTTATATTTCTGCAAGAGAAACTCAGAGAGATATCCAGCGACCACCCGGCCGAGGAAACTCCAAATGCTGATGAGGGAAACAAAGGTGCTGATATTCATAGGGGTGTATCGCAGCGCCCTCCCAATTTGTCCCATGTTGTCAATGGCCGTTAAATTTGCTCCAATCCCACAAGTTGCTGCTGAGAAGAGGATTATCATGTCCATACTCACTAGAGCTTGTGGGATGGTGAAGTCGTTTCCTCTTTCTGGGCCTTTGAATATTTTCACAAAGCGGGATATGAAAGATTTGGGCTTCTCTTCACCGCTAGAATTGATCGCCATGTCTGCAAGTTCAGTCTGTTTTTTCTCTTGCACGTTGATTTTGATGTCTTTGTGAGTGTCTTCAGAAACCCAATTTTTCAGCTTCATGTTGTCCATCTCTGCTTTAACAACAACGGCGATATTAGAGAACAGAAAAAGTAATGCTAAAGCAGCAACAATTTGGTAGCCTTCCTGAGGAAAAGATTTCACTCTATTCTCAACCACAATCATAACCATTAGAAAGCCCGCTAGGACCAGAGCTATGTAGAGAAAGCTGTAGAAGCGCTTCAGCTCATTCTTCTCTGTGACAGCTTTTGTGGGTCGCACTATAAACATCAGAAGAAGAGATACAGCAGTGGGCAGCACAGCCAGAAGCAGGATTACACCTCTATCGTCCTGGCCATAAACTGCATGGTATATTTGAGTGAAGATGGCTCCGCTCAACCCCAGGAATCCCTTAAGAATTCCAAGCACACTTCCTCTGCTCTGTGGGAAATTTTTCACACATGTAACCAGAGCTCCGGTATTGGCAAATGTATGAGAATTGGCTCCTATGCACATATATAAATACATCTGCCATGTCTTTGGTTTAGCAATCCGTTGGGTGACAGACAACCAGATCATCAAATAACCAGTGACGTTCATGAGGGCTCCAATACCGAGGACTACCCAGGGTGGCGAGACTTCATTTATCAGACCAGACACAATTCCAATGTTCCCTCCAAGATCCTTATAAAATCCTAATGTGGTCAGTGTTTCCTGATCATAACCTAGGACTGTTTTTATTGCTTCAGAATATATACCAAATATGTAATGCCCCCCAGCAAAAGACATGATAATAAAACATATAAATACCACAAACCATCTTCCCTTGGTCACATTTCTGGCCAGAACAGACAACTCTGTTTTATGCATTTTAACTACATATACAATCTAGATGCAGTAGGGTAGTGTTTTTCTGACTTGGTTTCTACAAATCCATAATCAGTGGCACAATCCAGTAACGTTTCTAACAGATTATATAGATAAAATTCTTCTTAGTAGGAAGCCTGCGTCTTCCGTGTGAATCATGTTCCATGATAGCATGGATAATAATTGAGAAAAAGCTATTCGCTACTACCTCCCAACGTGTAAGATTCGCCTACTGTAATAGTTGCTATTTTTCTTCAAAACCTTGAAGCTGTCACCAATCAGTCATTTCAACTGATTTTTGCGAAAGAATGGCGTCTAACTTATTCTTTCTCTTTGAAGTAGGAATATACTATGCCATCTAAGAAGCCTACTTCATGACAATCACGCCTCTAGGATTGATATTGATAAGACTGAAGCATATGAATAGTTGTTTTGGATGTCGATATCTTAACGCAGTTGTATTTGATGTAATTAAGATTGATGTTAAAATTATTGTGTGTATGTTTGAATATGTGAATGTGAGATGTCGTTATTTTATTGTATATAATGATTTGATTTGTTTTCTTATGGTTTATGCTAACTTTTTAATGTGAAAGTATTTGAAGATGTTTTTAAATATATGATAAGTAAATGTTCAGTTTAAAATTTGATTGTTGTAGAGTGATAAAATAAATTTATGAATTGAAATAGACAAATAAATTTAGAGTTGAAGACTAAATAATTCAAATGTCACAATCCTATGACCTAGTCTGATTTTGTCCTGTAATTATATCCAAGATTGAGTTTAATCTTGAATAATATATGCAAATAAAGTTCACCAAAATGGTGTGGTGCTAATGAGCATCATTGGGATCTTACCCTATATAATAGGAAGTATTCAACTTTCTTTATTATAATGAGAACCCTAGGATCAATACAACAAGATAAAAACAAAGAAATAAATAACTTTTGATGTTGATGTCTAAATGTAACCATGCTTGATTAATTGAAAAGGGTAAAATGCAAGAAGTTGGGTCCATGAAGAGGGGAAGTTTTGACCAAAAAATACTGACAATAAAGGGAACCCAGGGCTTAGATCAGGATCCTGCTTTGAAATGGGTACCCTTCTAAAAGTAGAACGGGTACCCGTTCTATAAAAACTGAAATCCCAACCCATTTTTTTATTTGGTTTTAGGCTCGGGAAAGACTTGGTAACCCAACCCTTAGCCTTGACCCTCAACTAAAAGACAAAGGCAATGTCAAGAGAAATAACTGACTTTGACAATATAGTTGATAGGTTTTTTTTTCATAATTATTTTATGAAATTAAAACTCATTATAGATCATGATGTCTAATTTTCAAATATGTAATTTTTTTTATGGTTGGATTATGTTTTCTATTTTCTATGGATTAAGGCAATGAGAAGAATTGGAAGAATTCCATGCAAGTGAAGAAGGCATATCACTAATTAATTTTACTACTCTCTAGATAAGATCAGGACCATTCCAATCCATAAAAAAAATTTCATGGTCATACATCATATAAGGTACAAGTTAATCTAGACATCCTTGTATTCAAAGAAAAATTATATGTGAGTTCCATAAATAACTATCTTGGCCTAATCTATTCATACTATGTGGTTAATTATATTTATAAATAGAAAATATTATGTTTGATCTTCTACAAGTTTCTCTTCGAAAAGAAATGGTGGAATTATTACTATAAAACACATTAGGATGACTTAGAAATATTCATAGACACATGATACTACTTTGTAGCACCCCTCAAAGAGACTCTTGATCTATTTGGGAACTATGATGTCAAGTACATCATTTTTTTATCAATTATGTTAAGGTTGAGATAAATTGATGCAATAATACCAAATACTTTTCATACATTGGTGTCAAAATTTGGTATTTAAAATTTAGAGAGATATCTTATTTAAACTATAGCTCATTCTTGAAAATATAGAGGAAGAAAAGAACTAAGTGAAGAAAACTAAAGAAAATTCTAGGTCCCAAATAATCGATTGTCTAAGATCTCAAAGTAGAATTTCAAAAAAAAAATTCTCTTAGTACAATACATAGAAGAAGTAACAAATACAAAATAGCCAAAAAAAATAGTCCAAAACTAGAAATTAGTGTTTAGTTAATAATTTCAATAGTCATTATAATGTAGAATATTACACTTGGAAGACTCCACTTTATTAGCTTGATAAAATAAGTAATATAATTTCCTATAGTAGATATAATAACCATCTCTACTTTTCTTGAAAATATAGAGGAAGAAAAAGGTCTATTCAATTCTCAAATTTGGATCAATGGTTAGCTAATGAAATTTATTATTGACAAAAAAATCTAGAGAACCCAATAGTTCTAATATTGAACTTTTCATTGAAACCTCACCCAGAAGAATAGCACATTCAATGGTTTAGTGTAGACATTAAGGAACTATGACAACAAAAATACGGAGCCCCAACCTTCAACGGGATAGGGTTCCTACTTCACTATTGTCACACCCAAGGATACCTTAGAGACATCAATCCAAAGGTATAAATAGGAAAGAGATCTTGCAATAAGGTGTCCTAGGGTGTGATTAGAGACTAAAAGGGGGTTCACCACCAAGCTAGGGCTTGGAAAGAAAAGTAACATGAAAAATATAATGATCGGACCTAATGATATGCAAAGCTTCACTAAATGAACTAGGAATGAATGCAAATCCAAATAGAAAACTGAGAAATCTAAATGGTGAACCTGGAAACTTGTAGCAACTTGAATGGAGACCTAAAATGCTAAAAAAGTTGAATTTAATTTACACTAGCACTCATACGCTAGACTAAGTGATTTACTCCCATATTAGGGTTTGTAGGAAGGAATATAAATCTAGCAGAGAAAGTCTGAAACTCTTGAAATTTGGAAATTTGGTTGTACTGGGACTCATATGCTAGAAGTGGCATATCAGTCCTACTTGGATTTTTGTAGGATTAGGATCTAAATATTCTCTTCAATCTTTGCTCTGTCTTCTCAACTTGATTTCTAGGTTTAAACTGCTCAATTCTGCTTTGTAGGTATCCTTCAATGGTCTTGTAAGCAAGGTGACAATTTTATGACATGCACACTTGACAACTTTTTTCCAATCCTGCTCCTTAGAGGATCTTCAACCTAGATCTGCAAATGACACACTAAAGAGAGGGAAAAATTTTGTTTTCTTAGTGGAAAGGGGTTTGCCTTGGTCAAACCTCATTCTAGTAATCAAACCCTATAATGAAATCAAATGTAAAGGAGGAATGATGAATGAACAAAATATAATGTTGCAACTCACCAAACCCTAGGAATAAAGTGCTACAAACATGTATGAAATTACTCCAATGGATGTAGATCTTGATGATTTCTTGAATGTCATAGATCTTGAATTGAATGCTTGTTTGAATCATAAAACCCTAAATCACAAATGTTAGGTCAACGACAAACATGATGCATGATGACTTTGACATGATGCTTCATACTTGAATAATGCTCCAAAATGCTTGATAATCAACTCTTGAAGGATCTTGAATGCTCTTGTAAACACTAATTTTCTCTAATGCATGAATACTAAAATTGCTAGGTTACTTGATTACTTGTTAGGTCACTTGATTGCTTGTTAGGTGAAAATGAGTGAAATAACCTTGTATTTATACTTGTTTATGCCAAATTTCCCAAAATTACAACACTACAAGCTGCCATCAGATCTAGGAGGATAAAATCCCATAAAGAATTTGAATTTAATTTAATTTTGAGTCACACAAGACTCATATTCCAAAAGTGGCATATGAGTCCATTAGGCTAGGCTATGGGACACATTTTTCAAGAAATTCTTAGATTCATGTGAAATCCAAATCAAGGCCCCGAAACTTAGGTGGGACCCATACGCCCAAGATGGTGTATGAGTCCCATATCACTAAATTTGGGCCATACAATCTAAAAACACCTGAATCATGATTGGATGTTGGTTTATTTTAGGATTATCCTTGGAAAGATGCATTAATTAAGGCTTGTGGATGCAAAATATGACTAAATAAGGCATAAAGAAGCCCAATTTATTAATGAAAACCATAGATTAGTGTGAAATTCTAATACAACACTTTACAACACCCTAAATAAGGCACATAATCAAATCAATTTAGTTTACAAGGGCCCAAGACCTAATGTGAATGTGTTAAATGCACATTACAACACTAAATCAAGGCAACATTATGCTCGAATTAAGGAGGACCCAAGCACATGCAAAAAATGTAAGGGTATACATTTTTCGTCATTACAAGAACATGTTTCCCAATAGTGTCAACTAATATATGTCATCAAAAATTTTAAATATATAATTTTTTATCATTTTTCTCTAATAGATTCATATGATCCATTACTTAGGAAACCATATACTTACAATGGAAATGAGGTATGTGAAGCAGATCCAATAAAAAAATTCTTAGATGTTTATAATAAGATATATTGTATAAAAGAAATACTCCCTAAGCTATTACTTGCTAGATCTTCAAATAGTGTTGGAAGCTAACTATTTTTGGTAATAATTTTGTGTTTTTCATGATAAGACATAAATATAAGGACATCCTCATGGCATAAAACATGTACTATAGTTCCTTTATCTAATTTACACACTATGTGATAAAACATACTATTAATTTTGTTATTGAGCTAGCTCTACCTAATGTCTCTTTGTATTGTAGATGATTTCTAGAGGATAAGAAGATCAAGCAACAAATTTATGAACAATGGTTATAGTACAAATAAAGCACAATACATTCCTTTATGCAAACTAGTGATAACTTTAAGAAACCCCACTCCCAAAAAGATATAAAATCCTAGTGAATATTTCATTTTTTTGGGAAAAAATATTAATTTCTATTGGTAAATATTTCTTTTTTTGTTAAAAAATATTAATTTTATTAGCAATTTTTTTTACATCACTAAAATTTTATAGAAAATATTGGTGAATCTTGAAAAATAATAGGAAAATGCATTAATTATGATGGTGAATCCTTCCAATCTATAAAAATAATTATTATGGAGAAAAAGGCGCCTAAGGGTGGAAATTATTAATGGGTTTAAGGGGTAGACTATAATATTTATTTGGCTTGATTAATTTAAAATGTAATCTAATGACCCTCATTGTATTTTGCAAGGTAAAATGTGTGTGATCTATAATACTCATGGGTAGCGAAATTGTGTTTGGTTCATTGATCTAATGAACCTCATTTTATTTTGCGAGGTAAAATGTACACAAAACCCAAAATTTATTTTGGATCATTGAAGATCAATTATCCAAAAGCAATTTTAGGTCCCATGAGAATTACAAATTATGGGTATATTTTACCCCACATAATACAACAAGGGCCATTATATTATATTATAAATCAATGATGGAGATTAAAGATTGAATATACGACCCTAAAGCAACTGATAATTATGATATACTATTGGTGAATTAATATATATTTTTGATATAACATAAAATTTAGGTGAATCTGAACTAATCATGAACCAAATATTGTGAAAATTTTTGAGTTAATTTTTTTTAATAAAATAAATTCTTTAGCAATTTAAATCACACTATAATAAAATTTTGTAAAAATGTGGCGATTCAAGTCATGTTATAGCTTGAACTATTAGCCAATTTTGGATTCCCAAATTTCAACTATTAGCCAATTAGTGAATATTAGCCACTAAAAAATCAATGATGCAAACCTAATTGTGCTTGCAAAGAAGAAATATGGTAGGAACTCTCAACAAGATCATAGTAAATAATAAATACTCATTTCCTATGATTGAGAACTTGTTGGACTACTTCTACAATGCAAATTCATTCTCCAAAATCAATCTTATATATGTGTCACCATATTCCAATTAATCTTATAAATATTTGGAAGATAAATTGCAAGGAAAGAGACATTTCTTTTGTCATTTATGAAATGCACACAATAGTAGGTAATTTTTATTAATGTATTTTCACCAACATGATGAATAGTTTAAAGTGAGGCCTCAATTCTTGGTGAATATGATAGGCTATAAAGAGAACTAAATTACTAAGATTTTACAGACAAATGGTTCAACAATAATTAAATTACCCAAGGGTTATTTAATTAAACATTTAAATTGAATTATTTTACTATACTAATTAATGCATGATTATATCCGAATCATTTAAAATTTAAAATTCAAATTACATATCTAAACCATATTACCCATTAATAGGTTATTAGAGTTGTATAACCGTTACTATGACATTATTGCTTAATTTTATGGTCATATTTACTTTGAAATTAAAATTTCGTAGGATATAACATTTAGAAACTATGCGTAATTAGGATTTCAACAATTGTTTCATGGCCTCAAATGTATGATAAATTATAGACAAATATTATTTTCCCATGGTAGTAGCAAGACCATAGAAAATTACTTCTTTACATTCTTCTATGATACAAAAAACTTATATTCACATTTAGTTTATTCATTATCATGCATTCTCAAAACAATGGCATACATGGACTCAAATTTCTATGTTTTCTTTGGTATAAATTGAGATCATATCTCCAATCTATGATATTTATTTAGTTTATAGAATGTTTATAATGGCTCTTTTGGTGTTATTGTAAGATTATAAATAAATAGGTTTT
This sequence comes from Sequoia sempervirens, assembly GCA_007258455.2. Lineage (NCBI taxonomy): Eukaryota > Viridiplantae > Streptophyta > Pinopsida > Cupressales > Cupressaceae > Sequoia > Sequoia sempervirens. Next base: position 24,755,439 of record VDFB02252616.1, on the reverse strand, counting down.
CTCTATAATTTAATACTTTCAATTTCTTTCCAAGAATTAATAAGTGTCACCAAAAAGTGTATACCTTGCTTGATATGAGAATAATTAATGACAAATTGGACTTAATGAGGCCTTGATTTGGTGTCGTGAGGTGTTTTACACATTCACTAGGTCTTGGACCCCTGCAAACTAAATAAAATGTATTTATTGATGTCTTGTAAAGGTGTTGTAAAGTGTTGTAAAAGACTTTCATGCCTCTCTGGACTTAATGGACCTATATTTTCCTAATTCAATGTTGTAAAATATATTTAATGATATTCTCACATCAATCTAGAAGGCTTGTAAATTAAAGTTAATTTTAATCTAGTGTTGTAATATGTCTTACACATTCACATTGGATGTTATGCCTTTCTAGGCTATGTGAACCTCATTTTAGTGTTGTAAAGTGTATTTAATCACACTTTCGCATTGAATTTTGTGTTCCAAGCCCTAATTACCCTTTGCATCATCATTAATAGGCCTCTATGACCCCATATTGTGCATCCCAAGGCATAATTTGATCAAATACCTAATGAAATCAACATAAGAACTGAAATTCCTCATTCCCCAATATTTCAATTGTCAAAAGGGCCTTTCTAGGACTAAGTCACCCATCTAGGTGAATGAGTCCCTGCCAGATGGGACTAAGTTGCCCAACATGGTGAATTAGTCTAATTTGGCCTATTTTTGAGGTTTGAGCTAGAAATTTTAGAATTTAAGTTTATTTTTTCTTCATGTCGGCCTTAGGGATCCAATTAATAGACAAATAAGGTGAATTTCCTATAAATACAAGTCTTTAAACCATAATTCATCATTAACTCATCTCATCCATCATCCATCATCCATCATGTTCTCAAGTCAAGCAAGTTAGGGTTTTATCATTCTAAGTCATCAAGATAGCATTCAAGCTCAATTCTAGGGCATTCAAGAGCAATATTCTTGATCCATTATTACAAAAATCTAAGATCTATCATCATGGAAAGGTATTAACTCCATTTTTTCATGTTTCATTACATTCTTTCTTCATTTTAGTTTAATTACCCAAAAAGGGGTTTGACCAAGGCAAACCCCCATGCCCTAACATTCACCATTTCTTTCTCTTTCATTGTTTGTTTGCAAATTTAGATACTTTGAGGGTTTGAAGATCATTGAAGACTTGTTGAAGACCTCTACTTTCTTGCAAAGACAAAATATCCATTAAAAGTCACTTTCAAACTTGAAAATTAGAGTTTCAAAAGCGGACACCTGTCAGGAATTGAAGTATAGACCGAGAGCTTTCATTTCCACTTTCAAATTTTCAAAAATTCAGAAGTAGATTAAGTCATCAACAATGGTGACTTAGTCCCATTAAACCTATTTTTTAGAGGTTTCTATAGATTTGGATACCCATTTGACCAAAATAGGCTCTAGACCAATTTTTCCAGATCTGGGACTAAGTCACCCAAATTGGCACAAGTGTCCTAGTCAATTTCTGCAATAGTTTTGTTAGGATTATGGACTGTCATGCCATCCTTCTTCAGCCTCTAGTTGTACACATTCTATTCCATATCTTTCTATTTTGTTTTGTTTGCACTTCTAGGTCATTTATCACATGATTGCATATCACAATGTGTTTTCAAACAACTTACATTTCTTAGGTTTTGCATTAATAATCATCTTTTTTTTTCATTTTATTGCATTTAGACATTATATTTGGGCATATTACGTCCATCCTTGCATTAATTTTGAGTGTAGACATTAGCATTTTGGACCCATTTCCTCTCCTTTTAGGTGAAAAACCTAGAAGAGTTAGAGGAACCCTTGGGCAACCAAAATCATTGTCCACAATAAGCACACATAATTTATTTTTTTCGCTCATTCGTATAATTTTTTTTTTATAGTTAGATTGTATATTGATCAATGGTTGATATTCCTAGGAAAGTAATTGGGTTTTTTTGCAACTGTTATGATTTTTTTTAATTCCTCATCTATCTTAACAATAATGTTCCAAACTACAAGTCCTAACTCAAATTCAAGGGTAACATAGGGCTTAACTATAATTTGATGATTATCATGATTGGTTGAAGTAGCACATGAAACATATTCGTTCTAACAAACACTTCCTCTTCCTACCTCTTTGTATATTAATGTACATAACCATTATTTATAATTTTACATATTATATAAATGCAATAGAGGATAACAAGACATGGCTAGTATATCAATTGACAAACAAAATGTTCAAATACAATAATACAAATTTATTGTTATAGTTCTAAAATTGTTGTCAAATGTCCTCCAAATTTCCCATCAAATAAAACTCTATATTTTTCTAACCTCTATCATTTATTAAACTATTTCAAAACACAAATTAGTTGAATCCATTTGATTGTGATTTCCATTGGGTTTTTCACTAAGCTTTAAAACACTAACATAATCGAGATTGAGATGTGTGTTATAATATCTAATTATGAAATTCGACTATTCAATATTGTGTTATTATTTGATACTTTTTAATATTATATTCAATGATATTTTTGATGTGAATGTCTCTTAGAATGATTTTTTTAAATACACAACACTAGACACAAAATTTGAATTGAAGACAAAAATTAGTTAAATCTAAGAAGCTTCGGGCCTAGGGCATGAACAAGTCTAGAATCTAGTCTATGTGGCACAAGTTATTTAAACACTAATTTTTATCCTTTGGTACATATATGATACAATTTCCTATATGTATAATCTATATATAGTAATAATATGGTTGAAAAAATGACCATTGGGAGCCTCCTACGTGAAGGAAGTATTGAACATATTTGATGATAGTTATACCTCTAGGATTTCTTCACTTAGATTGAAATTAAGAAAAAAAAATTGATGTTGTTGAGATTGAGATGTGTGCAATAAAATATATGAATATGAATAAGAGTATTATTGCAAAGATTAAGATTAAGATATGATCCTTGCTTAGTAATATATGATAATCTCTTTTAAAGTGGACATTTTTTATTATTATTCCTTTAAATACATAACCTAGGAATAGACTTTGACTATTATTATGTAACAAAATCATGACATTTAAAATATAGAATTAGATCTAGAATCAGAAACCTAAGATGGTTCAAATCCTTCAACCTTTTTTTGTGTTAGAATTAAGTTTGTCACTTGGTGCAAGTGGTACAATTATTTCAAGTTAGCATGATATTTTCCAATGCCAAGCTTCTTCCTTAATACATGTAAAAATGGATGGCATGAATGTGTCTATCTAGAAAATAATGTAGTCACAAGAGAACCATTAGAACCTACTATGTATATAAAGGAATTATTAAACTTTGTTGATGATTGTTAGGAAATTAGGATTAAAACTCAACAAGATTGAAATAAAGAAAAAATTCATGTTGATGTTCTAATATCGTAAATATGTGAATTTAAGATTACATTAATGTATACTATGTGACGATATGGTCCCTCTTTAATATTATTTTTTTATCTATTATAATATGAAAGTGTTCAAGGATGAAAACTCTAAATACACAACCTCAACTTAATCTTTGACTATTTAAACACTACAATAGTATGAACCTAAGATAAATATTCAACAAAATTTAATTAAAGAAAAAATAATAGTGAGGTGAAAATGAGATGCCACTGATTCATCTTATGTGACTATAAGAACACTCTTTCATAATGTATGACTATCACTTCCAAGATGAAAGTTTCTAAGGATGATGACTTCAAATGGACAATGTTAGACACAAAACTTAAATTTTGATTATTGCAACACTAAAATAGATGCTTTTGAATGAGAATTTGAAATTCTACTTGGAATTAAGGAGCTGAAATTAGTATTAATCTAGGAATTATGGGTCCTAGGATATGATTACCCTGACTATTTGGTCTAGGTTGCATGGTTAGACCTAACTAGCACGATTTCATTCAAGTTTGTCCTTTAGTATTTTTGACTACATGTATATATTTTTTTAAAATAATGTGGTACTAAAGGGCATTTTTGGGAGCTTGTTATGTATATAAGAAGTTATTAGTTTCCTTGGTCATAGGTAGGCCTTAAATAATGTAACATAGAAACAAAAAAATCTATGTACTAATGCCCTTATGTATTTGTGCCCAATACAATTAAAATTAATGTCAATGAGATTGAGATGTATATAATAAAATTTGTAAATGTGAGATTCCATTAATTTATTTAATGTGATAATTTGATACACTTTCAATAATTTATGATAAGTTCTTTTGATATGAAATTATTTCAAGGTCGTACATTTAAATATATAATTATAAATATAAAAGTTGTTAACATGTCAAATTTTAAATGAGAAAACGATATCCACATAATCAAGTCTAGGATGGAAAAAAGTCACCATATACAAAGACAATGAATTTTATCCAAAAAAATATTGGTTGAACACAATTGTACATCATAGACAGCACGCAAAATGACTTGAAACATGATGATGAAAAAGTGAATTTACTATCACATTTTTAATATGAATATTTTAAGATCGTGCATTTAAATATATAATCATAAATATGAAATATTTCAACATGTCAAATTTTTAAATGAAAAATATACACACAATCTAATCTATAACGAAAAAATGTAGGCATATTCTAAGACAATAAAAAAAAATTACAAAAAATTACAAAAAATAGTTGTACATGAGAGACACCACTCAAAACATGGAGATAAAAAAAGTGAATATACACTCTTGTATAACTAGACAATCCTGACGCTAAAGGAAAGCTACTCTCTTGAAATTGCAGTTAGGTCCGAATGCCGTCATCCACAGAGCAAACAGCTAATTACATAAATTATTTTCTGCAACTTTCAATGTCCGGTGCGCTTTTTTCTTAAAGTTTGTGTATTTTTCCTCGTTCACAGAAAACATATCACATCTCTCACTTCGAAACATCAAATCTCTCACTCCCAAACATCATATCTGTGCAATCAGCTTCTCCTAACTCCAAAGAAGGGATCATCATATGCTGTATCTGATGTGAAAACCCATCTCTTCCAAAACTTCAAAGGCCAGGTCATTTATTCTACATGGATTAGCTGTTGCGCATGTTCATTTCTTCCAAATTTCCACAAGCCTAAGACATGGATTTGAAAACCCAGGATACCTAACTCCCATGGCGAGCTTACTGAGCTTTCTTTGACGTTGAAAGACAAAAAAACAAAATGAAGCACGTCACGAAAAGAAACAAAGCAGCTTGTTAACAAGTTTCTTTTGGTCACTTCATTCTTTTTAAATTATTAAAAGAGAACTGTTTTTAATTTGTCTCTTGAGCTTTTATTATAGTTTAATAGTTCAAATTTTACCCGTTTATTTTTTAAGTTAAATATATAAAAGGCTATTTTAAACTATATTATTGAATGCTTGATATTTTACAAAAAAAACATTCATATTCCCATACAAACTCTTAGATTTTATATCTTAAATGATTCTAAAGTAGTTGAAAAGGGAAGGTTAGCACTTAATTTTTAAATAGATTTATAGGATTGAAAAGGGAAGACTATTATTCATATTCATTGTATGCAAAATTTATATTTTAGAAGGTTATTTAAGAAAAGTTAAAAAAAAAAAAAAGAATATTTGTGATGGAATGAACTATATTTTATAGATAAACTTAATAAATAAATATAATTGTTAAGTATAAATTAATCTAGATTAAATTTTAGTTGGGTCAAAAGTTATAATACATTTTGAAAAATTAAAGGTGAGGGCTAAAGCTATATAACTATAGAATTAATGGGAAGAAAATGACATTGATGTTGTATGGAATCAATTAGTTGTCTCTAAAAACATAGTGGCATTGGTATTATGAATGTATCAAAATAAAAAAATATATTGAGAAAACCTTATTGTCATGAAATTGAACTATGATGTACAAATCTAAATGGATTAAAAAAAGGCTTCTAATACTTGTTTTCTATAATGTTCAATGTTTGGTACGTTTGTAAGGATAATGGTGTTTATAGAAACTTAAAAAAATCTATAATATTAATAATGTCAATTTTTACAAGATAGACCCTTTGATAGGCTAACCATATGGCCTAATGAAAAGAATTGAAGATAATAACCACTAAAATATAAAAGGTCTATATGTAGATGATATTCTTATATTTTTATTCAAAAAATTGAATTGTGTTTATTCTTAAATTTAGCATTTGAGTTAATAGTCCATTGAATACTTTAAAATGACATGACATAACAATGTGTCACTCAAATGCATGTTAAGCTAGCTCATAAGAGATAGTAAAAAGGGCTAGAAAGATGAAATTTAAAATTAAATGTTTTAGTTAAATTGCATTAATTTTGATGGAATTCAAGATAAAACTAAAGCAATCCCTAATGACACATAAATGAACCTTAAGGATAAGGTGGTCTTTCCAAGGTAGAAAATAAATGCGTATGAGTACAAATAAATGGTGCAATAATGAAGGACAAATAACCAACATATAAGGATAAATTTAAGTAGGTGTAAATAAGATAGATATCGATTTGGGAATCAACAAAAAATAATAAAAGAGTCCCACTTGTTGATATTTAATTTTTTTTAGGCATCCACATGGTGGGAACATAACTAAATGGAAAATTATATGAATACCCAAATTTTATCATTAAAATTTTTCCACACTTTGTTTGTGTGTGAATTTATGAGGATAATCCATTTCAACATATGTTGGAGTTCTCAATTATTATGAAAAGTAAATATAAATGCACGCTCTTAAAATAGACATTAGATATTTATAAATTAACATCAACCATTCTTGAATTCTTCTTATATATAAATTTTTATGAATACACTACCAAAATTACAAAATAAGGGTATGTGCAGGATCATGATGGGCCAAAAAGTGGCAATATGATGGGTATGTGGCTGATGACTATTTTTTTACCCAAAATTGATGAAACAAAAAGGGTTTTTAAAGGAGATTCTTAGATTTCCATCGATATAAATTATGCTTTACTTTGAATTTAATAAGTAATTATTATTTATTTTCTATTCAAATTATGACTAAATTTCTAATGGATAGAATGATTGAGAAACATCCATAGCTTTCAAACGGTATCACATTTTTTGAATCCAAAATATGCATCACATTTTATGTTGCGAATACTATAGGATTAAAAAAATAAAAATTGAATTTCATCAAGTTTAGACCAAGTTAAGGTGGTTAGACATATGAGTTTTTATATTTTTTAAAAATTTGTAATAAAAAATTCATAATTAATTATTTACTTGGAAAAAAATTACAAAAAAATATGCATCACATCGAGGCATGAGTCCTCTACTTATATCTAAAATATTATAAAAATATTATCATTTTATTGTGGTCGATGGTCAAATAGACACCTACTTATTTTTTCTCAAATTTAAGTACCACTACATTGAAATTTTAAATTTTCACCAAATAGATTTTTTTCTAAAAACTTAGTAGTTTAGAAACTACATTCAATTTGCTATAGATTATATTCTTACATATTTTTGAACTAATATCGATAACTTATTCAAATTTTTACGTCATGTTGCCTAACTTTGATTTTTTTGATTTTTTTGCCACTTAAGGGCCTATTTTTTTCATGATGATCCTACACATACCCATAATTAAAAGATACATTATGAGTATATTTTGTCTCATAATAAATACAAGTATAAACTGTAATTAGTTTCAATTATTTTTTAAAAAGAAGATAGAAAGAGGGGTTAGAAAATAAATTGTGTGGAAAGTGTTATAATAATACCTTGTGTAATTTTCTAATGCAATATATAACATTTATGTAATAAAAACAAAATAAAAATTAATTGAACACATAATGTATATAGAAATAAAAGAAATGCAATGCATTTACTATATTCTTGGAATGAATTCAAGGGGGATAGCCTCCAAATGAATTTGAGAATTGGATGTTCCCATTTATCTAAATAATTCTAGATGGACAACAATTTTTGGACTAGGGGAAGTTGATGTTTGACAATATTCATAATCAGATGATCAAAGTAAAGGAAGCCAAGACATTTTATGTCTTCCTATATAATCTATTGTGTTGCTTGAATGGGAAGGTTTTTGGGGTTGACTACTGTAGGAACAATTGAAGAGGGTCCAAAATAGAAAAAAGGTATGGGAAAATTTTGATCAGTTGGAGCTTAAGGAATTAGAAAGGCATTTAAAAAGACTGAATGGTGCATTCCTATATGTAGTCATCAATCAGCTCACTATAGATGTTGGCTTCAGATTGTCAAGGGAAGCCATGGAGTTCATTGAAGAGTGGGGAATTTGGTTTAACCAATACCCCAAACCTGCTAATAGTAGACTATTTGGATTTGACAAGCATCGTTTCAAACTACCAAGGTGCTATAGTGAGAGGTGGATTTTAATGGAATTTTCTCATCAAGTAGCTAAAGTAGATGCAAAATTTTCAGATAAACACAAAGTTGGTTGCCACACCTTCCCTATTCAATTGGAATTTTATTCTTGTTCTTCCACCATAGCAACTAAGTCAGTTATAGAAGAATTTCAATCTTTAAATTTGAAATTTCATACATCAAGAAAGAATTTTGATCCAAAGTGAAAATTGAATGGTTTGTATGCTTCATTATTTCCCTTTCATGAGATTCTTCTTGAGGATTTTTGGACTAACTTGTAGGATGAGTTTGAAGTGAGAAGGAAAAGATATGAAAGATTTACTCCCACAAATGAAGGACTTTGGAGTTAAAGAAGATATACCAGAAGGTGTTTTAGATGATGGAATTATTCTTGATCCTTAATATGAAATTGATAAAGTGGATGCTAAATATTTGGATCCAATTAATTGGATGGAGAAAGAAGAAATAAACTGTAAACAAAGAGTTTGGCACCCAAGAACTTTCTAGCCCTTCTAGGGTTTTCCACGTAAAAGGGGAAAGATGGGCCAAAATGCAATGTAAAAATTCAAGAATTAATTTAATATGGATGTAGTATGCCTAAATTAGATGATCTAAATGCAAAGGAATGATAAAATAGATTGATTGTGTATGCAAAACTGGGAAATGCAAAGTGTTTGAAAACACATTGTGATATACAAAAAGACCTAGAAAGATGAATAAAACAAAACAAAAAGCTATAAAATTGAATGTGTGCACCTGGGAACTTGTTGAGGACTAGAAATGACTTTTAAATTATGAAGATACTAATTTTTAGGCTTGGTGGGACTCATTTGCCATTCTGGACGAATCAGTCCCAATTCTAGAAAACTACACCAAGGCCCATTTTAGAAAAATGGGTGTCCAAATCTACAAAATTCTCTAGGAAATAGGTACAGTAGGACTCATTCAACACTTTGAGTGAATTATTCCACTTTGACTTTTCTAAAAACTCAAAAATGGAATATGAAGCCCCTGATTTGCTCAATCTACACCTCTAGGTGTCCAGATCTGAAACCTTGTTTTTTAGCACTGTTGGTGATTTTTTGTGTTGATTTTGGCCTTGAAAAAGTGGAGATGACTTCAAAAAGTATGCAACCTAATATTCTATCATTTTCAAGCAATCCAGGCATGTAAATCTGTAATCACAGAAAGGAAGAGAGAGAAAATGTTGAATGTTAGGGATAGGGGGTTTGCCTTGGTCAAACCTTGTTTAGGAAATTAAACCAAAATGATGAAATAAGATAATGAAACATGAAATATGAATCAATGCAGTTAGAAACTTTCCATGATGATAGATCTTGAGTTGCTACAACAATGAATGAAGAATCTTACTCTTGAATTCCTTGATGACGCTCTTGAAGATGCTTCCTTATGAAGACTCAAAATGTTAAACCCTTTCTCGCTTGAATTGAGATGGAGAATGAATGATGAATGAATGAATTGTGAATTATAATGAATAATTAATTAGGGTTGAAATGTCTCCTTTTATAGAAAAAATTCAAATGAATGGCTAGAATAAGTATCATGATCAAGGACCAAGATTAAATTAGAAAATAACTTAATCAAGGGTGGAGGTTAATTGAGAGAAGAAAGACATGGATAGATAAAGAATTGAGGTGGAAGATACGATTTTCACACAATAAGAGGTGATTAAAGATTATTTAATTTAGATGGCCAACATAGGAGAAATAAACAAAATATTAATTTTATTTATTTCAAAAGAGAGGTGAGAACAAATTATATAATTAAATAATTAAAAATAATTATTTAATTGGGGAGATAAAGGAAGGATAAATAATTAAATAAATATAAAATTGATTTAATTATAGAGAGGAAAGGGCTTATTAATAATTAAATAATTGAAATAATTGTTTAATTATAGAAGAAGACGGAAAAACTAACTTTTGAATTTAAAATAATATTATACTTAAATGCTTAATAAGAGTCTAGAAAAGTATGAAATTGATTTAAAACACTTTACAACACCTTTACAAGACATCGTTAAATGCATTTTTTTCAATTTTCAAGGGCCCAAGACCTAATGTGGTTGTGTAAAACAACTCACAACACTAGATCAAGGCCTCACTAAGTCCAATTTATCATCAATTATTCCCAACTCAAGCAAGAAATATTTTTTTTCTATGGTACATAAACATAAATAAAATTTCACAAGTGGTCATTGAGAGGAGCCTAAAGTGGATTAACCTTCATATTAGTCAACCAAGGGTTAAGGTCTCAAGGAAGAAGAAATATTCTAGTAGTGAGCCTACTTTGTCAATTGAAACAAGGAAGTACAAAATATTGAAAAAGGGTACAACAAATGGAAGAGCTTTCCCCCACTATTGAAAAGATCATGAAGGCTTTCCAAAAGGATACTGCTACATATATGAAGCTACTTTTGGTAGATTAGTGGTAAGGTTGGGTGTCCAACCAATTTCTATAGTGTATCGAACTACAAAAGCCACTCAAGAGGGTACTACAGTTGCACCACCATTGGTCACGACAATGAATAAAGATGGTCCATCTATTGTTCCTTCAACTATAGAAGTTGTTGTAAGTAGAGGAGAATGTGCCCTAGTTATTGATGTAACTGAATCACCTATCCCCTCAGACTCTGAGGAAAATCCACTTCATGAGGAAGGAAAAGGGGAAGATGAAGAATATTTTGAGGAAGAATTTGGAGCAAAGGACACTGGGTTTCAAGAAGGAAGCCTTTGAAATGATGCTGAAATGAATGATGTCTTAATATAGGAAGAGCAGAAAGAGATATTAGAAAGTGCTCAAAAGCAAGATACTGAGGAGCTAGCTCATGAAGAAGAAGAGCAAAAGAAATAAGAAGAAGCTCAAATAAAGGAGCTTGAATAGAAACAAAGAGATGAAGAAGAGGCTCTACAGAAGGAGTTGGAGATAAAGAAGATGGTAGAGATAAAGGATCAAAATGAGAAGATTGAACAAGAAAGGTTGTTAAAAGAAAAGGATGAGGCATTGAAAGAACAAGAGAGAATGGAGACAAAAAAGTTTGGGCAGAAAATGGTGGTAATAACTTCACTGTATTCTCAAAAAATGACGCCTTTTCCAAGTTCTCCAAGTGCTCTTACATGGTTACAATTAAAATCTAGAAAAAAGTTAGCAAGTTCAAGCTCAACTAGTGAGTTGGGATGATATAGTGAAAGAAGTGGACAAAGTAAAACCCAAGGAGAAGCCTAGAGCCATTCATTCCACAAAGATCACTGATGATAGGGACTTGGTGGTAGATATTGAAAATCCCATAGTTGACAAAGATGATAGGGAGTTACAAGCCTCATATTATAGAATCAACACTGTCAATTTGGGAAAACAAATGAGGACTCAACAAATGAACCTTATTGATATTGTAACTACTACAACAAAATCAACAATTATTAAAGATAAGCAAGCCAAGGATGAGCTCAAAGCTCAGGTAGGGCATCAACTGAAATACCTTTATTAATGAGTTGTAAGGAAGTTGATGAGCTAAGCAAGATGAAAATAAAATATCAAATGATGGATAAATGGGTTGGTAATCTCAAGACAGAGATAGAGGAGCTCTTCACTGTGGGACATAAGTGTTATACCGAGGTGTAGGAGATGGTAAAAATTCTAAAGGAATATGCTCATAAATTATGGAAGGAAGAAGATAAGTATGAAGAATACAAGTGGAAGTTGAGAATAATAAACAAGCTGGCTAAGGGGGACTTAGTTGAATACTGTATTCTAGAAGATCAGGATCTAAGTTTTGTTGATAGGTGTATGAATATATTGATCTTCTGATTAGAAGTTATCATGGAGCATAGGAGGATCTTGCTACAAGCTCAACAAGATATATCTAATCAAGTAGGAGTGTTTAAGGCGATTGTTGTTGAAATAACTAATAATGAGGTTTCATCAAGGTCTGGATTGACTTCTCTATAGGAAATAAAAGATAAATGGAATAGCTACTTGGAGAGAATAATAAAAGGAGATAATGATGAAGGGACCCTTTTGGACAAATTAATGGAAATCAAGTTCAATGTATGAGATGTTGCTAGGGACGTTAGTAGGGTACAGGATATGTATGTTGCTACCACCAAAGAGTTTGAAAGGGAAATATTCAAAGTTGAATGGGTTGATGGACCCAAGGAAGAGACCTTGGAGAAAATTTTTAGTATCACTAAAGAATATTTTAAACAAGTTAAAGTGGCCAAGAAATGAAAGAGTGTTCTATTTTTGAAAGAGAATCTGGTCAACAAAAGTCAAACTCTAGCTCAATTTTTGACAAGTAGTTAGCTCTAGATCAATTTTGACAAGCTAGGAATTGGGCACATTTCTCTAGTAGTGATGATAGTTCAACTTTAGATCAATTTTGGCAGCATAGGAAGAAGATGCCACTCTTCACATCAACAGGTTTTGAAAAAGTGAAGACTATAGCTGAACTAAGACATCCCCTTTTTTATGGATCTGGGTGCCCATTTTATGGATCATGATTTTTAAAAGGAGGATGTAGTGTTTTAATTTTCTCTATAACTTTAGAAATCCTACTCATTGTAAAGGTCAGCAAATTGAATTCAAATTTGCTGCCTAAAAAGCTAGACACTCTATTTTACAAGTTTTATGCAAACAAATAGATATTTTTATAGTTTTAAATGCAAATAGTTAAATTTTGAAAGTTTCTTAGTTTAATGATGATGTTAATAGAAAATGATTTTCCGTACACCATTGGATCTTGTTGTGCATAATTTTTTCTTAAATTGATTAATATCAATAGAAGATGCCAAATTTAAAACCATCTATTGAATTATCTATGGATGCTATTCTCTTATTATTTATTGATCTACAAAGTTTATGTGGAAAGTTGATAATGTTCTTTATTTAATTGATTCTAAAAATAATTTGAAATGTGATTACGTTTATTAAATCAATACTATCAATGGGTGTAATTTCATGGTTATTCATGAGTTATTCCATTTATTTTTTTAATCTTTACTAAAAATGCTTGCTATAGAAGTTGCATGTTTGAATTTGGGAGAATGTTTGTGCACATTTCTATTCTAATAACCAACGATATATATTTTTCTATTTATTTAAAACCCCCATGTTAGAGTATTTCAAAATGATAAGTTGTTTACCATGTTTGTCAGCAAAGGCCCCTTGAACATTTTCATCATATTAACCATTGAGTGATTCAGCACAGTTGAGAACCAACTACCAAGACCTTGGAAGATAGTTGATTTAATATTAGTTATATTTTTTAGGAGTAGGATAGAAATATTTTGCTTAACATTTGTTGTGTTATTTTGACCATCAACAAAGCCCGTTTAGAAAAACTAATAGGTGGAGCAACATGAACTATAGGTGAAACATTCATATTCAAGACTGGAGAAGACATAATCATGGTAGAGATATCCTTGTCCAAAATGTGAGTAACAGGGGCCTTTGGGAGCAACAAGAACCTCCTGGAAGGCAACACACACAACATCAGGAATAACTATATCTAAAATCTGAGCAATAGGAGCCATAGGAGGAGCAACACTATAAACAACATGAATATTCTTTTGAGTAGGAGGAGAAGGAGGCCCTAAGTCCTCACTATCAAAAGAAGAGGAATCAATAGGGAACATAGTAAGATGGTCCCTGAGAGAATTTTTTCACCAAGTAGAGGAAGAAACAAGACAAGAGCCATGAGGATGATGGGTCCAAACTTATATTTTATAACATATTGCATCTACACATCTAAAAACAAAAATTCTAAATAAATATGATATGCAACATGCAACCTAGATTCTTATCTCCAAAAGCCCTTAATCTCAATGACATAATAAGTATGAATTATTCAATCACCTAACTAGCAAGTGATTAATGAATTATAAGGAAGCTTGCCTGATTCAAACATAAATATTGAGCTTCCAACCCTCCATATATATAATCCAAAATAATTACAATCTATTAAAAAAATTAACAATAAATCTCTTATGTCACCTAAGTATAAATTACAAATTATATTTGTGAGCAAGATTTTTGCTTGGCTATCTAAATCAACACAACAAACTATTAATCAAGTTAGCAAAAAACAACAATCAAACTCCTTATGAAGTTCTTAATCACATCAAGACAAGGAAACATGATAAAAAGCATTACAAAGAAATCATAAACATGTAAACCTATCTAAAATGGAGTAAACCTTCACTTCATAAGTGGATTGGTGCTTCTTTGATGTGGAAAGAAGCCCTTTCCCAACCCTTTCTTAAGCTTGAATGATGAAATTGATATGAATATGATATGAAATGCTAAGATGATCAATGGATAAAATCAATTCTCAGTTTAAGAGAATGACCTTGCATCAAGTTGTGGAGGATTTTCTTGAAGAATGATGCCTCTATTTATAGATTCTTAAATGCTAAGAGTGCCAAACATGGACGATGTGGGAATAAAGATAATCCAATGGGGAGAGGTCATTTGTCATCATGTCATAGGTTGGAGGATGTGTAAGATTTGGGAAATGTGCCCAAGAGGGGGAAATTTCAAATTTGAATTTGATAGTTAATGTTGAGTTTGACTTGTGCAAGGGACATGTAAGAGACATACAAGACCTATTAAATGCCTTGTTGGATGTACCTTTCAACTTGCTTTTGAATTAAAATTTGAGGGAAGATGCCATAAATGCCATGTTCAGTGAAAATGATGATTTTAATAAATCAATAAATTGATTTATTTGTGCAAGTGGGATTATTTAGAGGATGTGATGGGTGATTAGGCTAGTTAAATCAAGATTAGATTAGCTTAATGATGATTAGGTGATTTTTACTTTTAGGACTTAAATATTTGATTTATTTAAATTAGAAAAGGATGGAAAATGCATTTGGGGATTTAATTAAATAAAGTTTTGTTTATTTAATTAAATATTGATGTGAGATAAGTTGATTTATTTAAATGAATAACCTTAGGACTAAGGACCTGATTTACTTAGTGAATGGAATATGATTATGCATGATGTAAATTTTGTGTGTCTACATTTTTCCCCTCTTTGAAGCAATGTACTTGTTGCATTGGTTCAAAGAATAAATTGCCGCCATCAAAATTAAAAAAATCCTAAATTTTTGGATGCCCCAGTGGAAAGAAGTACACTGGTACAATGCCCCCTCGATAGATCAAGTGAAAAGATTTGATTTGAGGGTCGATCTCGCGGTAAAGAGGTTCAAAATGGACGGTTATGGATGATGATGCAAATGAGATGATTGTAAGATGCTTAGAATAACAAATCTATATTATCCTAAACAACTTAAATGATGATATGATGTAAGATGGATGAGATTGATGATGTGATATGTTGTGATTATGCAATGGGTGATTTATGAGATGCTTAGACTAACAGATCTATATTATGATGATGAAAATGGATGATGGATGCAAAATACTAATGGTTTATGGATGCAGGATGAATGCATTGGTGATGATGATGTTAGCATGGAAATGAGATGATGACAAGAGGATCCAACAAGTCCATGATTTGACGAGACTTTATTAGAGATGGTGATGATGATTTTCTTATCAAGGATTGGGATTTTAAAAGGGCTACTTACCTTATGTTTGATAACACACATAGGCATGATGCATCAAGGTAAAAAGAACCAGGATGGTGTTGAACCTAGTGCGATGGAATTTGACTCAAAAAATAGATAGGAGTATTCTTATTCACACTTGACATACATAAACCTTGCTAGGACATACCTAACAAAGCATGTATTCGCCAAGTTATTTTACAAGAATGTCCAACAAGCACAACAGACAAAAGATAATGATCATTGCCCCATTCCTATCTCTCTAAATCCTTTGTTCAGATATCATTGAGAGGTCCTTGGAATGAGTGTAATAAGATGAATCAAACGAAAAGATCAAGTATGCAAACAAGGCAATGTTCTTCATACCTCTAGTGAAAAGGATTTGTTTTGATAGGATAAGAATCCAAAGTGATATCCAAAATGATGCCCATTGTCAGAACGATATATCCTAGGACATGCATTGTATAGGATGATGATGGGTTGATAAGTTAATTGATAGGCTATTGATATAAGGTTGATTGAAATGTTTGCAATTGATCAAGAGTTTGATTTTGTGTTTAACGGTTTGTTGTTTGCTTTTGATTTTACGATTGAACCTTGCTTTTGCTGATTGTTGTGGTTGTTTCTGTTTGTTTTACCAAAGGATGAAGGTGATGATCAATTTATTATGGATGATTGTTTATTGCGGGTGCAAGCGAGATGAGACAGATGGATATTTGGATGTTTTTAACATTTTTGAAATGTTTTGAGGCTATTTTTGGTGTTTTTGAAGATTTTTCCAATGTTTTGATTTTTGATTTTTTGAATGTTTTTGGTTTTTTTGAGATTTTATGAATGCTTTTGGATTTTGGTGTTTTTTTGAATGTTTTTGGATTTTGATGTCTTTTGAATGTTTTTGTATTTTGATGTTTTTTGAATGTTTTTGGATTTTGATGTTTTTCAAATGTTTTTGGATTTTGATGTCTCGGGGGCTGATCAAAGATTAGTCTTTCCTACGTGTAAGCTTAGAGACGATGTAGTTCAGATTCCAAATGTTTTTGATATTTTTTTGATCTTTTGAGTGTTTTTAGATTTTTGATATGTTGTGGATGTTTTTGGATTTTCTGATGTTTTGATGTTTTTGGATTTTTGATATGTTTTGGATGTTTTTTGATTTTCGCATGATTTTGACATTTTGGAAATTTATATGTCTGATGATATCAGTGCTTTGTTTAGGATTTTGTTGAAAACCAAGCTAAGGTTGATTGATCGGATCGATAGATTGATGATGATAACATTGTTGAGGAGGCACAACAATGCAAGGATTGATTGATCGGGATTGATGACAATAACATTATTGAGGATGTACAACAATGTAAGGATTTGATTGATCAAGATTGATGATGATAACATTGTTGAGGATGCACAACAATGCACGAATAGTGTTAAGCAACACAAGGATATCTTGAGATGATTATTTTTTGATTGGATTTTATTGATCATGATTGATGAAGCTTGGTTTGGAAAAAAAAGTTGTTTGAATGATTTGATGTGATGGTTGAGGTGGAACTTAGATGCGACTAATATCGATTGTTTGGATTGATGTATGATAAAAGATGAAGACTGATAAAGAATGTCTTTTCGTCAAAATATGCCATGGGCTAGTAATTTGGATTTTGGATCCCAAATGCTTGACCAATTTGATTTCATGTTTTCCAATGTTCGGATCACCACATAAGTTAGAGGATATAGATCAAGATTTATTCTCAAAGCAAGATGTACATATTTGTCCCTAGTGTCTAGCAATGTGTGAAATGCCATGGATGGATGCTCAGATAGGTGTATTGATGGATGGATATGGATTATCTTGTGATAAGATAAGGTGTTCAGATAAAGAATGCTCATTTGGATAATGCTTCAAGGCTCATATAACATTGGATAGGATAGGATCAATGAAAATGACCCATGTCAAGATGTTTACCATAAGCAAGTGTAAAGTGTGCTCCAAACTTTCATCAAGATCAAGATAATTTGGACTATGGATGTAGATGGATGAAAATGGATTGGATAAATGGTTCATGGATGAATAGATTTATTATGGATAAGATGGATGGAATGCTCAATTTATTACGAATGGGATGAGATGCTTTCACCTGAACTGGCGCACGTAGATGCTTGATTCTACACATGACACCTGTTTGCCAGGTTTTCATCATGGTCTTGCCCAAAGCACCATAGTAGTGGTTTTCACTAGAGGACGATTTTTCTCTTTATTATTTTCAATCATTTTTCTAAATTTTTTTTTTGTGGATTTTTTATATTTTTATATTTTTTTGATTTTTTTGAAAGATTTTAAGCTTATGTTGAACCATTTGGTGGTATCGATGTAGATGCTTCTGTCATAATGTGCCATCGATATCCTTCTTGAAGAATTTGCTTTGCTAAGATATGTGCACTTGAATACAACTTTTGAGATTTTTGATCTGCTTCCTTGATACCTGGTTTAACTCTATCCCTATGTGCACATCACGACAAAGTGCCTTCAAAATCCTTATGATGAAGGGTTGTTGCCAATGCATGGTCAATGTGATAATTGGATATTATGTGTGGAGGAGTGGATGGAGTGTGTTTAGGGATAAGAGATGGATTGGTTTATAGTTTGGAACCTTTGACTCTCCAAACTTGGGAAGATGAACAATGATGGGTGGATACAGAGGTGTGCATGGAATTGGGACCAACTGCTTGATACAGTTTGTATGTCACTTGAAAAGCCTACTTTTGCTTTGTGGATATCCTTGATGGATACTTTTCCCTTTTTTATTTTTCCCCATAGTTTCTTTGACTGATGGAGTTTGATAGGGATGATCTTTCTGTGTATTCTTTGGTATCCATTTGTATTTGATTTGTCCATTATTCTTTCCAGTTTCTTTTTCTTTGATAATGTTCTTCGTGCTTTGATTCAAATCTTTATTTTGATGTTGGTCCCAATTCCTGGATGGGGTGATGGGGGGATGAAGATTCATGACATGGTTGGTTGTAGTATCGGCATTAGTTTCATCATAAGGATTCTTCGTGCTCCCTATGTTGACATTTTCTTGAGACATAGTTGCCCCCAATATTGTGGAAGTAGTATCACTGTTCTTTGATTCTTCTTGTTCTGAGATGTCTTGTTCAATTAGTGTTCTCTGATAGATAGCCACTGTAGATGACGTTAGTTCAATTTGTTGCTCTGTTGACTCTGGAATATCTTGTTCTATCTGATTTGTTTCCTTGAGTGGATAATGTTGTATATCTTTATTCATGATTTCCTTAGTATGAGTTTTGGATATACATGATCCTGATGTTGATAACTCTATTTGGTTGTAGGAATCAATAACCTGCTCTTTTTGTGTAATAATATCAAGAATCAAGGAATCCTATTCTGAATGAAGATCATCTATGTGTCCCTCCACAGAAAGCATCTCATGGGTAGATGGAGGAGTATGTGCATCTTGCATAGATAGGAGAGTGTCCATTAGATCATTGTAGTATCTTGGAAATAAAAATTCTTGATCTTGAATGATTTCAGAGTTGCTTTCATCATGCTTTGGATCAAATTCTCGACATGGATCAGTTTCAAAGGATGAATTGCTTACAAAGGGTTCTTGGATGTTGTCATTAGACATGGTAAGTGGTTGAATATCTCCTTGATCTTTGAGTGTACTTGGATCAAGTGTCGAGTTCATATTTCCTCCAATATCTATAACCATGAGGTCAAAGGGGGTCAACATGTCTTGGAAAGGACCATTGCTAGACCTTAGTGGAAGATTTTTTTCTTGCTTTGGAATAAATTCTTGAGATATGTCCTCTAACTCATAAGGTGATGTAGAGACATTTTCAACATGATCAAAGGTGAATGGATCGTGCATTATGTCAATAGGATCAAATAATCCTAACACTCCTTGGAATAGATCACTAAAAAGTGGCTCTTGATGTATGGTGAGTTGATCATCAGATGGGGTGGAAACATCTTCAAGGTGCTCATTGATGGATAGATCTTGATCATTGTTTTCAACAATTTTGGTGGAGGGATTTCTGATGTCCTCAACAATAGGGTCAAATGATGTTGATATTTCTTGGATTGAATCATTGTTGGTTGGATTTTGATCATGATTGAAAAGTGACTCTTGATATATGTTGATTTGACCTTCAGACACTATTGAAACATCTTCAATGTGCTCTTTGATGGATAGATCTTGATCAATGCTTTCAACAATTGTGGTGGGGAGATTATCAATGCTATCACCAATGGTTGAATGTTCATCGTTATCCCCAATAGTTATCATTTTTCATATTTGTGCTTGTGTTTTTTGGGTAGCTTGAGAGGCTTGGGTAGCTTGAGAGGTTTGTTTCACTTGGATGGCCTTTTGGTAGTCCTAGTGAGCTTTTAGTGCAATGTCATATTGTCTTGCTACATTTGGTTTTGGTGGTAGTGGCGGTGGAATCGGAATTGTGTTGGATGTAGTGATAAGTGTTTGAGATACACTCAGAGCGATCATGGTAGTGAGGGGTTGAGATGTGATGGGTGGAGTGATTGAGGTGATAGGAATGGTCAGAATGACCAAAGTGATAGGTCCTTGGGAGACCATGTTTTTATTTTTTAGGATTGATGTTGTCATTTGATTAGATACCATCTATTGGTGCGATGTCAATGGTATATCCAAGGATTTGATGTGATGACTTGATTGGTGTTTGGTGGATTGATTTGGATGGAGTGATTGGTGCTAGGTAAAGGGGAAAGTACTAAACCAAGGAATGATATAGGTAATGGTGGTGGCGATTTCCCTTGGTGCAATGACTCAACTATTTTGGTAAGTGTAGCAATTTGATCTTGCCAAATTTGTTCTCGATTTCGATCTTGACTCCCTTGATACAGTTGATTTGGATTTTTTTTAATCATATTTGGAATGTGTACTTGTGTTTGATTTTGGACAATGTTTTGATTTGGGATGACACTTAGATTTGGCATGATAGGTTGAAATTGACAATTGTTGATGTTTGGAATATTCATATGATTTTCAAATGTATTTATCCCAAAGTTTTCCGGATTCATGTTTCGAACACTTGTACTTGGTACCTTCTCATTTGGCTTGTAAGGTTTGATGGGATGATGTTGTTCATTTGAAGGCTCATTCTTTGATTTTTTCATTGACATACTTGTAGGTTTGGATTTAAATCTACCATCGGAAAAGGTGTTCCAAAATTTTGATTGGGCATACTCACATTTGTACCGTTGAAGTTTGTAGAAGGTAATGATCCCATGTATGGATTGTATAAGTGTGAGTTTTGATAATCAATCGACGTTGTAAGGCTTTGATAGCTTACTTGACTTGGATTAATCATGATGTATGGTTCAAGTTTATATTCCATGTTCCTCTTGTGTTTTGACCTTGTTGCAAAAGTGACCTCTAAGGTTCTTAGGACCAATGACGAGATGAAGGATGAAAGGTGTAAATGATATGAGTGTTTGAATGTTTAGGGAATTTGTATCAATGCTAGACTTATGGTTTGATTTTGATTGGTTTGATTGGATAATGAACTTGTAAACCCTAAGATTTTAGATGTTATCTTAGGATGAATTTGTTCAAAGGATTGCTGATTTAATTAGAGGTATGAGAAAGGATGCATTCCCCTACACCTAACTAAACAAGGTGATTTTGATTTTGATGACTTACCTAAGCCTAGCGTGATGTTTCCAAAAGCTCTAAAGTTGTTTGGTGGGATGGATTTTGATAGATGTTTGGAATTTGGATGAAGTTTTTGATTTGAAACTACATGAACCTAGGAAGGACTTGTTTACTAGGCCAAGATAGTGAAGAACATGCCTTTCTCTAAGAGTAATTCAAAATCAAAAGACCAATGTTTGCATGAAAACTATATGACCAAAAGATGCCAAGCACATGTGTGGGGTCCAATTGATTCAATATTTGCTTAATGGATTATTTTTACCACAAACACACTCTTGATTAGGTTTTGAATCTAGATGTCTAATGTCTCACCTTTACCCTTATCCCACAAAGTGTATTTATGTGGAAACCAAGGAAATTTGAGGCAAGAGTTACCTAAAGTTGACTTTAGTAGAAGCAAATTGAGATAAAATCCTAATGTTTAGATGCCTCTAAGAATATGAATCCCAAGGGCAAGCAATAACATGTGAATTTGTTCAAGGATATTTTCCTCTCCTAAAGGGTTTGCAATTTTGATGATTCGTTGAATGTTGGTTTTCCAATGTTTTCAATTAAAGCAATGTGTTTTCAAACCAGGAACAAGTACAAACCCTATGGATGTGAAAGACAGAATTTGTTGAATCCCCACTTGGACAAGTCCAGCTATGCTTATCTTTAGCAAATGGTTAGTTGCTTGATCCCATTGGTTCCCCTCCATGACACTCACTTATATGGGGCAACCAAGCATCAACACCCATGAAACTCCCATGGCATGTTTTCCATTTCTAATAAAAGACTGTAAAAGTGCGGGTGGCTTTAGAATGACCGTTCTTGCACCAAAAAATAGATTAAGGATTTTGGAAAATTCTAGCACATGGGTTCTAGTAAGGACTTTTTGTTCATAGGAGTTGACCCAACGTGGCAAGAGTCCCCTTTCGGATCCATCTTTTCAGAGTCAACCATGTGATATTGGAATTTCTTCCAATATCCACATTTATATCCTGACTAGAAATACTCTCAGGTTCAGAGTGTTACTGGTAGAGTCGTTCCCTTGGGTGAGTAATTTTTCCCCAAGGCAGGGCCTCTAGGATAAACAAAAGCAAGCAAAGACAAAATCTGTAACTTGACCAATCTTTGACGACTCAAAGAGAGAATATACGTGATGATGCTCTACTCACACTCACACAAGATGTTCAATTTTAAACCCCAAATCAAAGTGTGTATGGGAAATTATTTATGCAACTTAATGTCACCAAAATCCTTTTGATTCTCAAGATCGCCGTGAGGAGTGAGAGAAGCGCATGTACGTCTTTTGATGATATTACTTTGTGTAAGTAATTACAAAACAATAAAGGCACACATTCGTTTTATCCTTCAAAGCAATGATTTGATTCATTTTAAAACACCAAAGGAAAGATGAAGATTGCTTGTCCAATTTTGGCCCAAATTGAAATCTAGTAGGTGTCTAAGTTTCAATTTTAACCCTTTGCAAATGAAAAATCAAAGTGTTCTTTTTAAACCCAAATGAAAATTAGTGTCTTAAAATGAAAAGATAAACAATTCCGTGAAAAGTGTTTTAAAAAAACACTTTAATCTTCCCCAAAAACATCATCTTCATTCTCCTCCTTTCATTTTTTTTCTTCATTTCACCTTCACTTTCCTTGCTCTCCTTTGTTGTCCTTTCACTTTCATTTGTTTGTACCTTTGTTGTCTGTTGTACCTTTTCCTTTCGCTTTTCCTTTGTTTGCTTTTTCAATTTCTGAACCAAACTCACTTAGTTACTATTGTTGAAGTTAGAGGAAGAGATCATAAAAAATGTGGTGCAACCCCTTATACACCTGCGAGCTTTAGTAAACATTAAAACAACCAAAGATAAATATGATCTTTAACTAATTGCAATACAACAAAGCGAGCATAGAAGGTGCGTGTTTATTGAGAAAAACTCCTTAACTTTCAAAGACTTTTGAGATGAACATGATGCAACAAGATGACGTTTGTTTCACTTATTTAAAAATCGTGCCCCACACAAATTAAGACCTTGTCCTTATTGCTCAGTAAGTTTGGTTCTACACATTATTGAATAAGCTACCTTCCTTTGGTCTGT
This sequence comes from Sequoia sempervirens, assembly GCA_007258455.2. Taxonomy (NCBI): domain Eukaryota; kingdom Viridiplantae; phylum Streptophyta; class Pinopsida; order Cupressales; family Cupressaceae; genus Sequoia; species Sequoia sempervirens. Next base: position 24,731,671 of record VDFB02252616.1, on the reverse strand, counting down.
ATTCACTTAGATATGGATGCAACTCGCCTTTAGTCTATGTTTATTGCTTCCTATGCTACCCATCTCCACAAGTAGACCCGCCACCAAACATTGAAAGCACACTGACTGAGGGAAGATACCAAAACTATAAAATCTCGGTGGATGTGACAAACATATAGCCCTCATTGTTCAAAAATTATCTTGTAGCCACCATGTCGATTCAATAAGACACGTTATTTACCAATTTCATGCACTTTCTACAAGAGCCTTTCTTCTTGGCCCAGACACTCACTGCCAACTACAAATTTGTACGTCCATACATGAAATTATAGCATAAAAGATACCAACTACAAGCATTAAATCTTAGACGCCTATGCAATTGTACAAGAACATACATCATATCGATCCACATTAAATTTTTTTTGACACTCCCTGCAGACATCAAGCTCAATATAGAAACTAGAGAGTAAAATAAATCTATAGTCTTTAAGTCAATGCATTTTCTAGGTGTGACCACTCAAAGAGACTTTAAAGATAAATGAAATTGGCAGGAATAAAACTAAATTCCATAGAGGCATGTGCAAATTTCGATCAATCTCTTTACTTCCTTGCAGAAATAATAACTCCATTTATTTCCATCAATCAATCCCTCGAGCCTATCAGCTGGGTATGAATACGGATGTTTGTAAAGTCTTCATCAGGCCATTTTCAATTCACCTTTTACATAGTTTTGATTGTTGCACCAACGACATTAATAGAAAGTGTACATGATTGTGAAAGTTAAATCAAAAAATCACGTTGGAAATCCCAAAACACAGCTACAATTAGTAGGCATATGAATGCTTTTAAAAGTTTCCAAGTCAACGCACTCAATACATACAGACCTTTAATGCAACCAAAAAATATAATCAGCATAGAAAAACTTATAATTTAATGCCCATGCCAACATCAGATAAATATTTTTGATAGTCACGCCCTGCTTCATGTGCCAAGATAGGAGCTGTGTGATAGTGTACGGACATCTAGTATAGCAAGATCTAGCACCATTATTTGTATGTTTTGATAGAATGCCTTAACCACATGTTATCTCATGGAACACAGCAGATGCAGGATATGCACAAAATGGATTTATTTGAATAGGCTTCAGATTTTCAAGCAAATGTAACTGCAAAGTCAATGAACAAATAACTTTTAGAAACTTTCAAGATAATGCAATTGCAGATGTTAAGCCAGTGAATCAGAATGGGAACATAAAGAAGGGATGCAAACTATTTGATAGAAAATGTGATCTTAGGGAAGGATGTGATGTACGAAATGGATTCTTTGAACGGCTTTAGATATTTTCAAACAAAATGCATTTGTTAGGTTTAAAAAAAAATGCATTCCACAACCTTTGCTATCTGCTTACGCCAAAATGGGAACTTTAGAACCATCTATGGATATCCATCAAAAGTGTAAAGCATGGAGTATTTTTTCAACTGTATTAGTCATAGCCAAATATATATGCAAACCACGCCAAGCATAGACAAGGCACAAACAAGGCATGTTAGAGAAAACAACAAACATTCCACATGAAATTATGTAGCCTATCACATGAAATTTGTACATTACGCACAACTAAAGTAGAATACAAAGATATTTTTATGGAGGAGCTTTAGTTTGATGATAAAAAAGTAATGAAATAAAGCATGAAAAGCCCTTGGCTAAAATTTGTCAGTCAAACAAGAAAACTGCATTATGTAAGTTGCTGAAAAATGGTGGTTGTGGTTGTGCCCTCCTTCTAGCGCCAGTATGTGAGCAAGATTTTTGTTTGGCTATCTAAATCAACACAACAAACTAGTAATCAAGTTAGCCAAAAACAAAAATCAAACTCCTTATGAAGTTCTTAATCACATGAAGACAAGGAAACATGATAAAAAAACATTACAAAGAAATCATAAACATGTAAACCTATCTAAAATGGATTAAACCTTCACTTCATAAGTGGATTGGTGCTTCTTTGATGTGGAAAAAGCCCTTCCGAACCTTTTCTTAAGCTTGAATGATGAAATTGATATGAATATGATATGAAATGCTAAGATGATCAATGGACAAAATCAATTCTCAGTTTAAGAGAATGACCTTGCATCAAGTTGTGGAGGATTTTCTTGAAGAATGATGCCTCTATTTATAGATTCTCAAATGCTAAGAGTTCCAAACATGGAGGATTTGGTACTAAAGATAAGCCAATGGGGAGAGGCCACTTGTCATCATGTCATAGGTTGGAGGATGTGCAAGATTTGGGAAATGTGCCCAAGAGGGGGAAATTTCAAATTTGAATTTGATAGTTAATGCTGAGTTTGACTTGTGCAAGGGACATGTAAGAGACATGTAAGACCTATTAAATGCCTTGTTGCATATACCTTTCAACTTTCTTTTGAATTCAAATTTGAGGGAAGATGCCATAAATGCCATGTTGAGTGAAAATGATGATTTTAATAAATCAAGAAATTGATTTATTTGTGCAAGTGGGATTATTTAGAGGATGTGATGGGTGATTAGGCTAGTTAAATCAAGATTAGATTAGCTTAATGATGATTAGGTGATTTTTACTCTTAGGACTTAAATATTTGATTTATTTAAATCAGAAAAGGATGGAAAATGCATTTGGGGATTTAATTAAATAAAGTTTTGTTTATTTAATTAAAGATTGATGTGAGACAAGTTGATTTATTTAAATGAATAACCTTAGGACTAAAGACCTGATTTACCTAGTGAATGGAATATGATTATGCATGATGTAAATTTTGCGTGTCTACAATATTTAATATATAATAATAAAAAAAGAATAAAATGGTTTGAACACCTTCCTCACGAGTCCAGCTTATCCTACACATTCTAAAAAAAAATTGACTACCAAAAGATCTAACCAGTCAAGAGAGAACAAATTCATCTACATATTTAAATACCATCCATTGTCATTTGTTTCTGAAAAGCAAAGGATAATGTTAAAACCCTTCCTCCCTAGTTTTTATACACGGTTGATGGCAAAGGATTTTTGTTCACAAATTCAACTTCAAGGCTTGCCATACTTTCTTGAAGTAGTCCCCACTATTGTTATCATACAGAAAAAAAATGTCATACAATCAAAATTGATTTACCCATTCCTTCACTTGAATAAGACATTGCAACATTGAATGAATCACACATTCCTGAACTTGTATACCTACCTTAATGTTAATCTAATCCACCCAATCCTTATCAATGGCATCCATAACCAAGGTGACGTGGTAGGGCTAAGTCTTTTTTTCTATCTAATCGTCAACCAATAAAATGAAGTAACAAGACACAAATTTATGTGATAAAATTATAATAATATTTCAAAGATATCTATTAGAAAAAAACATTATTTTCTTATTATCAAGCTGAATCATTACAATCTTCACTTAACTGTTACTATTACAAATCATTTTTTTTGCAAAGACTATAAAATTATGTGTAATATCTTATAAATAACAATCACCATCAAACTTTGAAAATATCTAGATTTTTTTGTTGAAAAAATTATAAATTATCTTTTAAAAAAGATATATAAGATTTAATTTTACATTATTATAATAATTTAACATTTTTATGTAAGATTGATCACAGGTCAATTATTCAAGTTCCCAACTTACTCATTGTCTTAGGAACAATGTCTTACACAATGCTTTGAAACAAATGTGTTAATAAGGAATTTTGATGTTATTTTGGTAAAATATCTAAGAGTAATCTAGAGAAAGCAATAAACAAATGTAAGATGAACTTCAATTTGTAGTGTGTAAGAGCAATCCAACGTAGTTGTAGTCATATTTTTTTATGGTAATTATGAAGGTTCTAATTGAATGAACCAACTCTACACAATTTTAATAAGTTAAATATTTAATATAATAATAAATACATCAATTATTTTTTATAAAATTATAATGTATAATTAGTACATAAGTTTATATATATAATAGGATATATTTTATGTATGTAAAATTTTTAATATTATTTTTGTTTGTATGTCATATTTGGATTCTTGTTCATAGTAAGATTAAAATATTATTTAATGAAAGATATATTGAAAAAATCAAATCTCTAATGGTGAGTATGAGTATAATAAAATTAAAATTTAATATTTTGATAATGATCGATATCTAATAGTTTTATGTCTTCTTAAGTTTTCAACTTTTTTTTCTATTTTATTGATTAGGAGTGTTTGGATTATTCTTAGAATATTGTTTACTTTTGAACTTTAACACTTTATTCAAACATCATCTCATTTAATAATTAAACAGTCAATAATTTTATTTCTCATTTTCATAAAAAATAACAAGTATTTTGACAAAAATAATCAATTATGAAACCTTTTGAAATGCTTCTATGATTGACAACTCCCCTACCTTTATTATTCAATTTTGGCATGGTTTTTCCCATATTCTTATATTTTCTTGGAATAAAGTGTCTGATGATTATAACACTAGTGAGAAGACAATATCATATCACATGGACACACCAATTTTTTTGAAAACATATGGATGAGGTCATATTCAGTTACATCCAAATTTAACCATAATATGCAATGAAGGAATACTTTTATAGTGGGAACTTTTTGTTACAACAACAATCTCTTATTCTTAAGCAAACATTGTTAGTTTCTTCCATGAATGTAAGAGACTACAAATTATAGCTTCATGGGAAAATATTGTTTCACACGATGGGAAAAATGAGGACATTAACCCAAATCCACAGTATCTTTTATTCATTTGATTTAGTAATTTTTTTTTTTATGAGAATAATGGAAATATCTTCAAGGAAAGTAGTACTTAATGAAAACATTTGTATATTATGTTATTTTCTATTTAATTTTAAGTTTATTTTAATGAAATGTCTTGATCAATGTATAAGGTAATTTGGATTTATTTATTTAGTTTGTATTAGTCCTTATATGCACATATCTCTACAAATATAATACATATCTTATTCATATGTTCACATTTTTTTAATACTTCTATTCTATCTGTTTTGATTACTATACACTAACACACACACACACACACTTATATTTCTCTAATGACTATGCATTTCTATCTAGTACTTAATCTATTATATGATGAGTCTATAATCATGAGGATATTATCATGGACATGAAATTATCCAATACTAATTTAAATTCAAAAATATCAATCATGATCAAATAGCCTTCTTTATCTTTTTCTCCCAAGAAAACTAAACACATTTGCATGTGTAGTGTAGAAAATTGTACCCATTTCTAGGAGAAAGTACAATTCACACTTATTTGGACCTATTTTGGTGACCTTTTAATTAATGCATTTGAAAGACATCATTAATAGGCCCCTAATACCACTTCATCATGTATCCCAAGGCCTATTTTACTTAATTTTATTTAATTCATGACACCACAGCCCATATTGAATAAATTCTATGGATTAAATTAGTGCTCTGACATTTAAGGAGTCTTGAAGTTTTAGGCCAAGACTCATTCACACATGGGAGAATGGGTCCTCATTAATTGCCTTAAACTCAACTTTGGATATGTTTTTGGTGGCATTTCAAGCTCTCAAATTCAAATCTCAAATGTCAGCTTTTAGGATCTGGTAATTGGAAAATTAGAAAGGAAGCTTATAAAACTAAGTCGCACATTCATTTTACACTAGAAAAGGAAGAGAAATATATATGAGATCAAGCACTCATATTCAAGAGCAAGGAGAAGCATTCAAAAATGAATTCTTTGAGAAAAATTTGAGTTTTTTTTGCAGGTCTTCAAGCTCATTTTGATATCAAGATCAAGCATTGCCAAAGGATTGATAATAGATGCCTATAGAGGATATATGTCTTTCATCAAGGTTTAAATACCAAACTTGGGGTTTGACCAAGGAAAACCCCTATCCACCAACAAACAATTGATAGTTTTGTTTAAAATATTTTGCTTAGATCTAGATCTAGGAGTAGAAGTAAAGAGTTACAAGGAAGAATTACAGGTCTTAGGTCTCAATCTCAAATTCAAAGTTTTTCAGAAAATCTTTGTAGGACCCATTCACGGGCTAGGGCGAATTAGTCCATGTTCTACTTACATAAACAACAACTTTTGAAAGGTGCACAACATTTCTTACACTTAGATTCTCCACAAACTTTGTCAATTTCATTAGTTTTATGCATAATCTATTATATCCAAGTTCTAGATTTAATTTTGGATTTAATTTTCTATTTTAATATTTCTCCCCAAAGTGTTATTTGACCTAGACCCCAATTTTTTCAAAAAAGTGAAATTTGTAGATTCACACTTTGAGTTGACTCACCTAAAGGTTGATAGTCATTTTGTTGTGTGGATCTCATTTCCTAGTGAAATTAGAGAATTAGGAGCCTTTTTCTCTCTCTAGATCCACTTTTCCATTTTGGGAAGCCTAAGGACCCTCCTATTTTTCTTCATTTCATTTTGGTGAACCTAATCTTGTACAACAAAATTCAAAATTTTTGAGTCCTTTCAACCCTACATCTATATTTTGCACTAGGTTTCATTAGGTTTGTATTAGTTGCATTGCATTTCATGTTCTTCAAATCTTGCATTAGTGAGCATTTCATTTAGAGTTAAATTTGCATGTTTGTGTCACTTAAAATCATAAAAAAACTAAAAAATTGCATTAGACCTAAATTTATTTTGCATGGTACTTGCATTAGGATCATCATTCAATCATTTAATTTCAAATCTAGATTCATATTGCATAATAAAATTTGTCACACAGTCCATCATTTGACCTTATTTTAACTTCCATTTAGAGACAAAGATCTAGAAAAATTTGTTACAATTTTTTTTGTTAAAGATCATAAATAGAAAACACATAGGATAAGCTCAAGATCTGAAAAAATTCAAATTTAAAAATCCCTAATCTAGGACCCATTCACCCTAGGTTGAATGAGTCCCTATGCAAAAAAAATCAACAAATTTCTAAGTTCTTTTTAATCTTTGCTTTGCATTTCTATTTCTATTTCTAGATATGAAAGTTAAATTTTTGAAATAGTTTATCTTCACATTCAAAATATTGGTCATTTAGTTAGATCGTGTAATATTTTGGAGATCATTTTCTCGAGTATTTTAGTCAAAGTTAGTGTTAGATATACTTTTCTTTCATTTTTAGCATCATTGTAGTGTTAGATAGATTAGTTTGAATTTTGCAATCATTAGAAAACAAAAAAAAAACCAAAAACATAAAAAAAGAAACAAGAAAAAATTGATGAAAGTCTTGGAGAAAGCATAGTTATTTGATCATGTCAAATCTCTTTTTCCAAGTTAACATATCCCTCAAGCCTTTCAGTAGTGATGAATTTGATATGTTAGATGAAGCCCTTGAGGATTTCATCTCACAAGGTTCATCAACTAAGGTTTTTCATGATAAAAAACATAGAGATGTTAAGGCAATCACACCTCAAATTATCCTTTACCCACTCTCACAACAACTTCAAGTTCAAAAAAACTTGTGCTTATCTTAGAGCCACCTAAAGAAGAACCATTGAAACTAGGAGATATCTTTAAATTTACAGTGCAACTTCATAATGATAATTTTTCATAGCAACTTGGTTACAATACTGTTGCTCATACATACAACACAAGGAATAATAGGAAACAACAAACTACCCATGTTTCATTACCATTGCCTCAACATATTTTTCCTAGTACTCCTCACTTCCCTTCACATAGTGGAAATTAAAGGAGTATGATATTGTTGAACAATTCAAGAATACTCTTGCTAAGATATCCTTATTGGATATTTTTCAAGCCTCACCTAATTACCATAGTATGCTTGAAACAACTTTACAAGAAGTTGTGATTCCTCCTAATACAAATACAAAATGATGTGGAAGCCCTAGTTTAAGGAGAGAATGTGGTTAATCTAGACATTATTTTTTACCAAAGTGAGTTACCCTCCTTGTAAGTTCAAAAATAATATGAAGCTTTCATGATCATAGCCATTACTAATAGGAAAGGAATAAAGAGAACCCTTGTTGACAATATCTCAACTCTTAATGTGTGTAGTGTGAACCTTTTGGATAAGTTTAGTATTGATAAGACTAATATTGAACCTGACTCATTGTTCATTCGAGGATTTGATATCATTAGAAAACAACAACTTGGTGTGATCACATTACCTATTACCATTGGAAAATATACATTGAAAACTACTATACTTGTTATGCCTCATGACCTTTCATATAATCTTCTTTTAGGTAGACCATGGATTCATGAAATGAATTTGGTGCCTTTAAATCTTCATCATTTAATGAAGTATTTTTATACAGCAATAAAGCTTACATAGTCAAGGCTGAAGTTGAATCTAAAAGTTGTTTGCACATTGAGAAATATAAAAAAAGGTCCTATGAAAAAATTGATACCAACTTTAAAACTTGAAATCATGCAAGAACAAGAAAAATAAAAGCATATTGAAGAAGTCACAAAGTTATTGGAATATGATTGGTGTTCCTTAGATTTCACACCAACATTCATTGGAGAATACAAGATGAAAAACAAAAAAACCTAGAAAAATAAAAGAATCAATGGTAATGTCAACACAAAACTCAGAAGAACCCTCACAACCATCTACTGCATCCACTTTAGAAGAAGAAGATACAAGTTATAAAACAAACTTTGATGAAATGGACTATGAACAACCACCAAATTTGAAAGAGATTGAAAAAAATTATGGAATAGGTTAAAATATCTTGAAACAACTTGGTTATAATGGAAATGAATGTGAAATAAAATAAAAGTGCTTTCGTGTTCCTATGGAGCCTAACACACAAGAAACAAAAAAATGGTCTTGGATATTGTCCTTCTAAGAAAAAAAAGCAACGGAAATACCTTCACTCAATATCAACACCATCATGTGTAGTTGGAATCTAAGACAACTCTCACTTTGAAGCATCCTAAATTGATTGATACAACATATGAGGAATCATTGGAATACTTTGAAGATGATGAATCTTTGAAAGAAATTTTAGGAGTTTATGACAAGTCATTTACTCCCCCTAAGAAACAAGGAGTCACTTGTGCAATGGTTAGTGCTAAACAAGTGTATGAAGAAAAAGATATTGATGATGTTAATGATGATAAAGAAGAGAATATCCTTTAAGTTTCAAAAAAAAATTCACTTCCTATGGGAGATACAATCCACATAATTATCGACACATCCAATGAAGAAAAAGTGATTAAAATATGAAAGTGTCTTGATGAGGATGAGCAAGAAGATCATGCAACTCTATTACAAAAATTTCATGAATTCTTTGATTGGACTTATTCGGATATGTTGGGTATTGATGCTAAGATAATGACACACATCATAGTCCTTGAACAAGATGCAAAACCAACAAGACAAAAGATACAAAAGATGAATCCTAAGATAGCTTTAGTGTTGAAGGCAAAGATTGAAAATCTCCTTGAAGCTAGCTTTATATGACCTATAAAGTATTCTCCATGGATCTCAAACATTGTTGCAATAACAAAAATTGATAATTGTATTAGGTTATGTACAAATATATGTGGCCTTAATAAAGCATCTCTTAATGATGACTTTCCATTTCTTAATATCGACATGATAGTAGATTCGACTATAGGACATGCTTTTTTGCAATTTATGGATGGATTCTTGGGATATAATAAAATATTTATCAACCCTCAAGATTAATAAAAAACAACATTTACTATAGCTTGGGGGATATTTTGTTGGGTGGTGATGCCTTGTGGATTAAATAATGTAGCAGTAACATATCAAAGAGCTATGAAATTGATATTTTATGATTACATACACAAGATTTTGGAAGATTATGTTGATGATATTCTAGCCAAATCCTCAACTTGACAAGACAATGTTAACATCCTTTAGAAAATATTTGAAAGAATTTGTAAGTATAATATGAGATTGAAACCAAAAAAGTGTGTCTTTGGCATGTCGATAATGGAAAACTTTTAGGTTTTATAGTATCTCATAGATGAATTGAGGTAGACACAAATAAAATTGATGTTATCATTAGCATGCCACCTCCAAAAAATATTTCTTAGTTTCATACCCTACAGGGGAGAATACAAGCTATCGATCATTTTGTAGCATCCTTAGCAGACCGAACATTACCCTTTATACAAATTCTTAAGAAGGAGGTTGAGATAAATATAATGAGGATTGTAAGAATTCCTTTAAGAGTTTGAAATATTATCTTGCTACTCCACCTATTTTACAACTCACTATGTAAGAAAAACCATTCATCCTTTATACAATAGTATCATCCCAAGCTCTAGCAATATTGTTGGATCAACAAGACAATAGTGGTAGAGAGCATCCTATTTATTACATTAGCCAAACATTATTGCTTACAATACATGATATACAATGATAGAAAAATAATATTTGGCTCTTGTATTTGATACTAGTAAATTGAGACATTGCTTGCTAAATGTGAAAATTCATGTGATGACAAAATTTGATCCTTTAAAACATCTTTTTGCTAAAACTAATTGATCAAGATGTTTAGCTAAATGGGTTATGTTGTTTACTAGTTTTGGTCTTAAATTTTTCTCTCAGAACGCTATCAAAGTAAAAGCCTTAATTGACGATTTAGTTGATGCCCGCTCTCCCCTAGCATTACCTAATATGGACTCATTCCCTAATGAAAGTGTGTTGACTATCAAAAAAGAAAAAGAAACATGGGAAATTTTTTGATGGTTCTAAATTTCGAATTGGTTCTATTGTTGGGGTTATAATAATTCCTTATTTATGAAAATATATTCCCTTATCCTACTATCTAAACTTCTAATGTACAAATAATATTTTAGAGTATGAAGCCTTAATCACTAGTATACATGCAACACTAGCCTTAGGCATTCAACATATTTTTATATTTAAGGATTCTCAATTAGTCATTAAACAAATAAATGGCTTGTATCAAGAAAAATATGATAATCATTCGATACAAGGACCTTATGATGAAATTATTATAAAAATTTGAATCATACACCATTGATAACATACCACGAAAGGATAACTGACATGCATATGCAATGGAAAGTGACATCTCCTTTGTATCTCTTGAAGATCCTTTTGTTGATTTCACATTCACAATCCAAACAATCTTAAAACCATTGATCAATGACAAAGTTAAAGAAGTGTTAGTATCCAATGTCAAAAACTCTAGAAAATGGTACACAACAATATTCAATTACTTAAAAGAAGGTACCTTTCCTAAGCATACAACTAAGAACACTTGAGCCCATCCTCAAAAACGTGCATCTAAATACATAATCTTAGTAGATGCTCTAAATAGACAATCATTTGGTATCTTGCTAAGATGTCTTAAACAATCCAAAATCCCTATAGCACTTGAATAATCTCATGTAGGTGCTTGTGGAGGAAATTTTGGAGGAATATCGTTAGTTCAAAACTTAATTGATTTAGGATATTATTGGAGACATATGGAAAAAGACTATTTTTCTTACATTAAGAAATGTGATAAATTTCAAGAACAAAAAAATTTGATTCATGCTCCCACTTCCAAACTTTGTGCCCAATTTCCTATTTGGCCATTCTCAAATTTTTATGGTGATTTTGGCACTAGAACAATGCAAGCAGAATATTACTGCTCTGCTTCTCCTAAAAGAGAAAGGCAACACATGGATGCCTTAGCTCCCAAGGTCATTGTAGTTGGGTCTCAACAGTGCTAATGTTACTCAGTGGTCAATGCAACAGTAATATTCAAAGGGCCTGTTGGTATGAGCTTCTGGATTGTTCTAAGATTAAGCATGAATTAAAACCTATTCTAACTAGGGGTTTTAAAGAAATATAAAAAGATAGATCAAGGTTTTTGAAACAGATAAGAACAATAGTTCATCCAACCTTAACCAAACTTGTTAACTTCAAGGAATTTGTAAACTAAAACTGCAGAACAAAGTAAACTTGTGATTTACACACAACCTCTTTCATTCACAGTGCTAATTTGAATAACATATTTTTTAGTTACCATTTAGATAAAACACAAATAACATTTCATTCCTTGGAGACTTCACAAATCAAATGATCAATTTAAGACAAATATCATTGTGGAACACAACAGGAAGTAGATTAAACTTTGATTGCTTCTACTATTAGTTAAACAGATAAGCAATATTTACAAAACTGGCACAATCACCAGTGTACAGAGAATCTGCATCTCCAGATTGTTTCCAACTACACTAAGAGAACTTGGAAAATATATTACTGTCTGTACTGAATTTTACTACTAGATAAGAAGAAAAAGAAGCTCTCATTACTAAGAATCAAGATGCAACTCTATCTCCTTCTGACTATCTATTATAATAGTTCTAGCTCTTAGAAGTTCTCAGTGTAAAAGTTCTCTAATCCTAACTATCTACTGCTTTTTTTTATTGTTTCTCTCTAAAAGTTCTTTTTCCAAAAGTTTCTACCTTAGAAGTTCTAACCCTAAAAAGAGGCAAGAATGCCATTTTATACAGAGTCTGTACCAAAAGAATGCATTGTCTGCTACACTAGGGTTTACAAAATATATGCCTCTAGGAGAGTTGGCTCTCAAATCTTTCTGAGGAAAGTCAAAACTACATTCAATGTGAAGCCTTGTTGTCCATATTGCTGAAGGGTTGCTCCATGGATGACCTTAGATCTTTTGTTGTTGCCACATTTACTCTTTTGTCTCCGTGTCCATCATTGAACTCCATCGGGGTGACCTTGAATGCTTAGAATATCATCATTAATATTGATCTACCTCTATCCCAGTAGTCACTACAACTATCCTTATGAGTCACAGGTTCTTCCTCCCTTCGCCTTCCTTTCTGTTTTGGACTTCCCTATACGTTGACCCTTTTCTGGAAGCACATCGGGCCTCCTTGCAGATCTAAATGTCGTTGCCTGAGCTAATCCATCATCAACTGTTCTTAGAAGGAATCCATCTTGCTTTGCATTTTTTTGGTCTTCTTACACAGGGGTGGTCAATCGGTCAAAGGGGCCAATGATTCATTCTTTTAGTTTCCTCTGATTGGTTGGGTATACGCCACGCAGGCTCCATAGGCAATCAAAGGTGGACTGAACGGTATCACACATTGGTGAGACACCACCGATGTCTCCCCGATACGATGATATCACTCTTATCAACCATCGACATGATATTAGACAGTTGGCAAGATGTTTCGGTGAGCTGAAGAAGTCATATCGAGCTCGAAAAACCAATCGGCAAGACTACATGAACTCAACAAGACCACATGGCGAAGTCCCTGCTCTCTCAACGAGCACATTTCGTATCAGGGAGACTTTATCATGTCAGGGAGGCCTCACCCTGAACTCCTCTATTCTTTTCGGGCCCCTCTTTGTTGTCGGCAAGACATCCTACTGTCAGCCAAAGGCTATGGTGACTTCCTCTTGTAGCATCTACCATCGCTGTGACACCATTAGGTCAACAAGACATCTTACCAAACCCGTTCCATCCACTCAGAGTCTCCCTAAGTTCCCTTTATTCCCCCGCACTCAGGTCCTTTTGCTTCGGTGTGACTTTCATAAGCTGGTGAGACATAAGGCTTTCACTGAGACCCTACACTGAAGTTGTGTCCTTTCACCGAGAGCTTACTTCACTTCAAGGATACTTTGCCTGGTCAGAGAAACATTACACTGCTCTCAACATGCTATACCAAAGGTATAAAATATGTCAGTGGGATCCTATCAAGTCGGCAAGACCCTCTTCCTTCCACTAGACATCACGCCAAACTTAGATCTTTTTGTGAAACTCCCTTAAGAGATATCTTAAGCTAAATAACCTGATCCTGCCAAAACAGATTCCTCCATTATTTCACAAAGGCAAATAAAACATATTATTATTTATTATGTCTTTAATTTTATCAAAAGGAAACACCACTCCAACGGAGGTGGAAGCGGGACCAAGACAGAATCGGAAACAATAGCTACCTTCAAAACTGGCAAGGGCAGAACCAAGATTAGGACCAGGACCAAGAAGCAAAATGGACACCGCAGAACCGGGACCAGGACCAAACCCGAACTAGAAACTTTTTCAAGTTTTGGGTTTGGATTCCATTCTAGACCTGCCTTCGACGTCATCCGAAAAGAAAAAGAAAGGACAAGGAAAAGAAAGAGAAAGGGGAAGAAAACCCCATGACAAAACAAAAGAAGAAAAGGTAAGCGAAAGAACGAAACACGTGGAATCAGGATCGAAACGGAACCCAAACCAGAAACTTTTTCAAGTTTTAGGGTTCAGTTCTAGTTTTGGTTCTGAGTCCGCCAAAACAAAACAAAAAGAACAGATGCCTAGGGCCGAAAACATCCAAGGCATAGGACACAAAAACCAACAAAAGACCAACATAGGAGAGAGAAAAGTAGAGAGGCGGGGTTGGGGCCAGGATGGAACCCGAATGAGAAACTTTTTCCAGAAGTTTAACATTCGGATTTGGACCCAGACTCATCTGCGAGAAAGAACAAAAGATGAAGAAAAAGGGTTGTCAAAACTGGAACCGAGGCCGAAAAAATACCAAAACATAGAAGAAATTTCCAAGTTTGGTATTGGTCTTGGTCCTGCTTCTGACAAAACTTGAAAGAAAAATGCCCAAGGTAGAAAACCAAAGGCCAAAGAGAAAAGACAAAGGGGGACCCATTTTGTTCCAGAATTAAATGGGGTGGTTATGCAAGGCATAACAAATGGCGACTCAGATAGGAAAATGGTTTAACCATTTTCAAGAAACCGATGGATTCAACTACCTAGAATCTCTGGTTTATGAGCATTACAACTCCAGTTGGGTTAGTTTTAGTGAGCAAGGTTGAACTAGAATCTCAAATGTAAATCAATCAATGGCTACCCCTGAATCTATGTGTGTGATTGATAGTGTATCATCCTTTCATAAAGTTTCCCCATCTTTTGAACAACAATGTGCAAGATTTGAGCTACATGAGTTGATTTCCTTTTAGCTGTCATGCAATGATATCCTGGGCATTGCTCCGCTACTAGTCAGGCATCCATAGCCCTGATGGAGATATCTCTAGTTTTCTCACAGCATTGCTCTACTACCAGTTAGGTGTCCATAGCCCTGATAGAGATACTAGAACCACCCATTCATATTGAATCCCCTTTTCTCTTTGAATAGTTCTCTTTTTTTTTGTTTTCTCATAGAGTCTCAGATATTTAAATTAATTCCTTTTCAATATGTCAGATGTTTAACATACGATCTAGGTTGAAAACTACCATGGACCTCATAACAACACTTGGAAAATTAGATTTTTCGCTCAAATCTTACAACACTATCACCCTAGGATAGATATACCATTACAAAAGGAGATGATCTTGATAATTTGTGATAGATTCAGAGGGAGCTAATGAAGGCTATTTACTTTGCACCTTGTTCTCAAGACTTTCCACAACTCATGTTGACAATGGTCATAAAAAAAAGAATTTAGGATGAAATAATCCAATTAGAAAGCTTGAAAATATCTAAACCACTTCTCTCCTAACAACCAAAGTAAGCTTCGGATAACAACCCACCATTTCAAGATGGAAAGAAATAGATCAAACCCAAAGAACAAAACAAACAAAAACCAAATAGTAAAAGAAACACAAAGAACAAAAGGAAAGAACAAACCAAGAGTAAATTATTTACAAACAAAGAGCAGCATATTATTCACATAAAGAAAAGAGTTATTTACACACATAAGCACATAAGCTATTTACATAAATGTAAATTATTTACAAACAGAAGACCAATAAATTATTTACATTCAAAATAGAAATTAATAGCTTTATGGTTGAAAATAGTGCTTGAGAAACTGTCCATTCATAGGAAATGGAATATGTTCTCTAGTTAAGCTACTCAGTCTGAAAGCATTTTCCCCAGGATCTCAGCAATTTGATAAGGACCTAGCCAAAGTTTGTCAAATTTCTGGTGACTACCCTTCTTTTCACTGGCTTTGTCCCATAACAACACTAGGTCAGATGATATCCTAAAAGCCTTGATTTTGGCTGTTTTGTCAAACCAACGTTTGACAACAACCTAGTGCCTAAAGAATTGTTGCAATGTGGCATCTCTCTATTCTTCTAACTTCAACAAAGTAGCTAATCTGACTTCTATCCTATTGTCCTTAGAGTAGAATTTCTACATGAACTCAAGGATAGGTATTTGCAGATGGATGGGAAAGACAAGCTCTTGGCCATATACTAGCTTGAATGGTGAGGTATTTAAGGCATCCTTAATCCTAGTCCTATCTGCCCATAATGCAAACCATAGCTGGTATGCTAGTCTTTAGGGTTATGCTCTAACAGTTTCTTAATTACCCCTAAGAGATTCTTATTGGTTGACTCTGCAACTCCATTTCCTTGTGGGTAATAATTTAAAAAATACTTTAAGACAATCTTGTGATCATATGCCCAGGAAATAAACTTAGCAAAAGAAAAAGTAGGGTTGTTGTCACATACCAGAGCAAAGGGTACCCAAAACCTTGTGGTGATGCATTCGATGAGGAACTTGATCACTACCTATTTTGTTCTATTCTTGAAGGGTATAGCCTTTGTCTTCCTCGTGTAGTAGTCAGTAGTAGTCAAGATAAACTTGTGTCCTATAGAAGAATTTGATTTAATCACCCCAATAAAATCTACTGCCCATTGGGCAAATGGCCTTACCTCGTAGACAAGCTGCAATGGCATGGCTGCATGGCATTCCTTTGATGCATAAATCTGAAAGATGTGGCATTTCCTCACATGCTGATGGGAATCTTTGAATACACAGGGCTAGTAATAACCAAATCAGAGGATCTGGTGTGCCAATGAATCTACAGAAGCATGACTTGTGCCATGTTTCCCATGAAATTCAGAGATCACATGTTTAGCCTCTTGATGATCAAGGCATCTTAGGTATACTCCTTCGAAATTCCTCCTGTATATCAACTGTCTTTTGAGCACCAAGGTAGTGACCTTCTTCTTGTGTTAAAACATAAGTCCCCATGCCAGAGCTTCATATTCTACCACATTGTTTTTGCATCCAAATTGCAACCTGTAAGAAGTAAAGAAAGTTTTCCCTTTCAGGCTGGTTAGTACAATTCCAACACCACATCCCATTTTAGATTTAGATCCATCAAAGGCGAGGGTCCACAGTTGATCAAGGGTTGGAGTTGATTACTTTGAACTTGTTATAGGTGTTTGAGTTAGATGAGTCACCATTGGGGCTGCTTGATCTTTTGTATCATGTATAGGGAAAGGACACTTTGTAAGTTCTTTAGGTATAATTTTCGATTCTGGCTCTGTTGTATCATCTAACCTGTGGCTATCCTTCTAATAGTCACTTGTTTCTTTGGTTAACCGCTTAGGCTCTAATGTATTTGTGAGTGCAGGGGTGTCAAACAAACCTTGGGGTTGCCCCTCAAAAACATCAATATGCTGATTTGGACATGTGTTTGTGGTAGGTTCAATTTGAGAAGGAACCTCCTTTGAAGGTATCCTACCTCTGGTTAGAATTATTGCTTCCTTGGCTTCAAATGAGAAGCGGTCTATAATGATCTCAGGATGGCTTGTGCTAGCTTCCTCAGCTTTGGAAACATGATTTAAAATGTCAATGCAGGGTTGGCAAGTCAGTTTAGAATGATTTTGGTAATGTACCCTACACCAATTGGGGAGCAAACTTTGTAGATCTACATCTTCTCCCAAGAATAGCTGATCTTGCTGTAGTTTTCTGAATAATTCTTGTTGATTGTCATCAATCATAAGATCAGGGGGCTTTAGTATGGGTAGTTCTTTAGGATCAAAAATAGAAAAGGTTAAAGCTTCTTTTTTATAAACACCTATCCCAGTTTCGAAATAGGCTACCTCATTGTGTCAATCATATTCAGTAATGATATTCTTGAGGTGAGGCACACTTTCAATCCTAATCTGAGTTGGGATCCCTCTCCATGGTAGCCACATATGTGAAAATTCAAGGGAAAGATATCCCCCTAGACTTTTCATCAAATCTCTACTCAGCAGCATACCATAGGTCTCAGGAATGTTTGCTACTTGAATATCTATGTTTGTTAGGATCTTAGGGTTAGATCCTACTTGAACATGTATGTTTCTTAATTCCCCCACCACATTAACCTCTATTTTTTCAAGTTGAATGACCTTCTTATTGGTTTGAATGGGGTTTAATCCCAATTTATGGCATACAAAAAATGGAATGAAATTTCCTGAAGCTCCTGAATCTAATAGACAGTTGTGAAGGTTCCTCCCACTTATTCTTAAACTTAAAAGAAATGGTGGAGTACCTACCTTGTTTCTGTATAAGGTTGCATTCACGTCCCCAGTATGTGCCACCTTGTTCTTTCCCTTTGACTTGTCAGCTTGATCCAAAGCTTTTAGCACTATTTCCCTTTGGGAAAGGCACCACTTTAGAATGTCAAAATATGACAAAGAAGTTTTATGTTTTTGCATCTCAGAAACAATGTCAAATTCTGCACTACCTTTGAAAGCACCAAAGGAATTTCCCTTGTTATAGGAATCAGGCGGGCCTTGTGGTCGAGGAGGATTATTATCGGCACTTTGATTTGGAGGAACCATATGATTAGGAGGTGTCGATGTAGTGAATGGCCCCTTACTTTGATTTCCCAGGAAGTTTCCTCCCTTTGTCTGAAAAGCTTGGGAATCATATGAATCCTCCTCTGGTTCATTCTCTTCTTGCCTTGGGAATGAAGGTTCCTCTTCAAAAAGGTCATAAGTCATTTTTGTTTCTACTGAATCACCTTCTTTGTTTGAATTCCACTAGAAGGTGTGGGCATCTTCATGTGCCATCTTGACAACTTTCTCCATCTGAGGGAAGTTCACCTCAGAATGGGTTGCAGTATCATGTAGCCTGTACCAATTGGTAATGAAGTTGAGGTCAGCCACATTTGCAACATGTGCCCTCTCCTCATTTTCTTGATAGTTATGAGAAACCCCCCCATTATTGGGCCCTGTGTTCCATTGTCTGTTGTTGTTTGGCCCCTAATAACCCCTTTGGTTTTAATTGTTGTTATTCTGATAAGTACCCTGATTGTTGTTGTTTTGATTGGGATAATACCTTGGCTTTGAGGGGGATTCAGTTGAAGCTAAGCCATATCATGTGTGACTTGGGACAACATTTTATTCAAGGTTTTTACCTCATTTGTAAGTTGAGTTGTCTTTTCACTCTCCACACTCTTGGCAATAGGTGGCTGATCAACATGACTTGGAGTTCCAATTTGGTTATGATAACCATGGGAACTTGGAGGAACCTACGGTTGTTGAAAGAGATTAGAATTCCCAGTAGCAAAGAATGGAAAAAGTGGTTGGGTTTTCGGTTCAGACATAGGCCCATAATGGGAAGGAGACATCCCTAGGACAATGCTTAATAGAGGAGTTGGGGTATGCATCTAATATCCCATTGAAGGGAAACCTCCCCCAGACTTCCTTGTTGAGAACTGATTTGCTGCTGCACCTTAATAGCCAATTGATAGACTTTGTATAGAGAATCAATATGAATTACTAGATATTTTCTCTGCAAGAACAAGCCAAGAAAAGGGTCTATAACCCTAAAATATGCTTGAATAGCACTATTCTCAGTAACTAGATAGGGATCTTGCAATCTCCTATACATTTGCTGGAACCTAGTGTTGAATAAAGGCAAGGATTCCATTGGTTCCTTCCTTATGGTTGCAAACTAATGGTATAAAAGAGTTGGATCCACATACACCCTGAACTGGTTAATGAAGGCATTTTCCAAATGTGTCCAGGTCAGAATGGAACCTTGAGGAGGATTAAGGTACCAATTGTATGCTATATCCCATAAGGAGTAAGGGAACAATATGTAGACCACATCATGGTAAGCTATTTGAGCTCTGGTACAAGCATCCTTGAAAGCTTGTATGTGCTCTTCAACACTTCTTAACTCACCATGGATGTACTTGGGGAAAAACTTCTTAGGGTTCTTGGGCATATCATGGAAACCTCCCAGAATAGTCCCCAATGGAAAGGGATTTTTTTGAAAAAATGCCATTGGTAGGGGTGGTGGTGGTTGAGCCAACTGTTGTATAGGTTGAATCAGTTGTGATGACAATTGAGATGAATTGGATGATGGATTGATGGGTATCCACTGGGGTATTGGTGAAAATCCTGGTGGAGCGAGTGGAGTTGATAAGGGTGGTATGATGGTTGCCCCAGTTCTATGATGCTTATGTCTTGTTGGGGTCTTGAGTTCTATGAAAGGTGATGGATTCCCAATTGATCGAAGGACTCTGTGGGGCCGTTTTGGGGAGAAAAACCTAGTTTAATCCAACTTTCCCTTCTAGGCCCTCCTTCTAGCACTAGTTCTTGTTGATGGCAATTTTGGCACCACAACAATGCAAGCAGAATATTGCTACTTTGCTTCTCCTGAAAGAGAAAGGCAACACATGGATGCCTTAGCTCCCAAGGTCTTTGTAGTTGGGTCTCAACTGTGCTGATGTTACTCAGTGGTCAATGCAATAGTAATATTCAAGGGGCCTGTTGGTATGAGCTTCTAGATTGTTCTAAGATCAAGCGTGAATTTAAACCTATTCTAACCAGGGGTTTTAAAGAAATATAAAAAGATAGATTAGGTTTTTTGAAAAAGAAAAGAACAATAGTTCATCCAACCTTAACTAGACTTGTTAACTTCAAGGAATTTGTAAACTAAAACTGCAAAACAAAGTAAACTTGTGATTGACACAAAACCTCTTTCATTCACAGTGCTAATTCGAATAACATATTTTTTAGTTACCATTTAGATAAAACACAAATAACATTTCATTCCTTGGAGACTTCACAAATCAAATGATCAATTTAAGACAAATATCATTCTGGAACACAACATGAAGTAGATTAAACTCTGATTGCTTCTACTGCTAGTTAAATAGATAAGCATTATTTACAAAGCTGGCACAATCACCAGTGTATAGAGAATCTGTGTTTCCATATTGTTTCCAACTACACTAAGAGATCTTGGAAAATACATTATAGTCTGTACTAAATTTTACTACTAGATAAGAAGACAAAAGAAGCTCTCATTACTAAGAATCAAGATGCAACTCTATCTCCTTCTGACTATCTATTCTAATAGTTCTAACTCTTAGAAGTTCTCAGTCTAAAAGTTCTCTAATCCTAACTATCTACTGCTTTTTTTTTATTATTTCTCTCTAAAAGTTCTTTTTCCAAAAGTTTGTACCTTAGAAGTTCTAACGCTAGAAAGAGGCAAGAATGACATTTTATACAGAGTCTGTACCAAAAGAATGCGATGTACCCTGCAATAGGGTTTACAAAATATCTAGCTCCAGGAGAGTCGGCTCTCAGATCTTTCTGAGGAAAGTCAAAACTACAATTCAATGTGAAGCCCTGCTCTCCATATTGCTGAAGGGTTGCTCCGTGGATGACCTTAGATCTTTTGTTGTTGCTGCATTTACTCTTTTGTCTCCGTGTCCATCCTTGAACTCCATCATGGTCACATTGAATGCTCAGAATATCATCATTAATACTGATCTACCTCCTTTCCAACAGTCACTACAACTGTCCTTGTGAGTCACAGGTTCTTCCTCCCTTCTCCTTCCTTTCTGTTTTGGACTTCCCTATACATTGACCATTTTCTAGAAGCACATCGGGCCTCCTTGCAGATCTGAATGCTGTTGCTTGAGCCGATCCATTGTCAATTGTTCTTAGAAGGAATCCATCTTGCTTTGCATTTTGTTGGTCTTCTTACACAGGGGTGGTCAATTGATCAAAGTGGCCAATGAGTCATTCTTTTAGTTTCCTCTGATTGGTCGGGTATATGCCAGACGGGCTCCTTAGGTAGTCAAAGGTGGACCAAACGACATTGCACATCGGTAAGACACCGCCGTTGTCTCCCCAATGCGATGATATCACTTTTATCAACCATCAGCATGATATTAGACAGTCGAAAAAATGTTTTGGCGAGCTGAAGAAGTCATATCGAGCTCATAAAACCAATCAGAAGGACTGCATGAACTTGACAAGACGACATGGCGAAGTCCCTCCTCTCTCGATGAGCACATTTTGTATATGGGAGACTTTATGATGTTGGGGAGTCCTCACCCCAAACCCCTCTTTTTTTACTGAGCCACTCTTTGTTGTCAGCAAGACATCCTACTATTAGCCAGAGGCTATGGCGAGTTCCTCTTGTAGCATCTTCTGTCACTGTAACACCATCGGGTCAGCAAGACATCTTACCAAACCTGTTCCATCCGCTCAGAGTCTCCCCGAGTTCCCTTTATTCCCCTGAGCTTAGGTCCTTTTGCTTTGGTGTGACTTTCATAAGTTGGTGAGACATAAGGCTTTCGTCGAGACCCTACACCGAAGTCGTGTCCTTTCACCAAGAGCTTACTTCACTTCAGGGAGACTTTTCATGGTCGGTGAAATGTTACACCGCTCTCAACATGCTATACCGAAGGCACAAAATATGTTGGTGGGACCCTATCAGGTCGGCAAGACCCTCTTCCTTTGGCCAAACATCACACCAAACTCAGATCTTTTGGCAAAACTCCCTCAAGAGATATCTTCAGATAAATAACCCGATCCTTCCAAAACAGATTCCTCCATTAGTTCACAAAGGAAAATAAAACATATAATTATTTATTATGTCTTTAATTTTATCAAAAGGAAACACCACTCTGGTAGAGGTGGAAGCAGGACCAAGAAAGAACCAGAAACAACACCTACCTTGAAAACTGGTAGCGGCGGAACCAAGATAAGGACTAGGACCGAGAAGCAAAATGGACACCGTGAAACCGAGACCAGGACCAAACCTGAACTAGAAACTTTTTCAAGTTTTGGGTTTGGATTCCATTCCGTACCTGCCTCCAATGTCATCCGAAAAGACAAAGAAAGGACAAGGAAAAGAAAGAGAAAGGGGAAGAAAACCCCATGAAAAAAAAGAAGAAGAAAAGCTAAGCGAAAGAACGAAACACATGGAACCGGGATCAGAATGGAACTTGAACCAGAAAATTTTTCAAGTTTCAAGGTTTGGTTCCAGTTCCAGTTCTGAGTCTGTCAAAACAAAACGAATAGAAAATATTCCTAGGGCTGAAAACATCCAAGGAATAGGACACAAAAACCAACAAAATACCAACATAGGAGAGAGAGAAAAGCGGAGAGGCGGGGTCGGGGCTAGGATGGAACCCGAACGAGAAATTTTTTCCAAAAGTTTAACATTTGGATTCGGACCCGGACCTATCTCCAAGAAAGAACAAAAGATGAAGACAAAGGGCTGTCGGAACCAGAACCAGGGATGAAACAATACCAGAACATAGAAGGAATTTCCAAGTCTGGTATTGGTCCCAGTCCCGCTTCCGACAGAACTTGAAAGAAAAATGCCTAAGGCAGAAAACCAAAGGCCAAAGAGAAAAGACAAAGGGGGACCCATTTTGTTCCAGAATAAAATGGGGTGGTTATGCAAGGCATAATAGGTTTGGGGTTTGGATCTTATTAGAAAATATCACCACTCTTTTCTATTGGACATACATTTATAATTATTGCAATAGATTATTTCATGAATTGGGTAGAAGCTATCCCTCTTTATTCCACAACAACTAATGCAATATGTCATTTCATATTGGAACACATTATTACTCACTAAATGTGCTTCCTTCCACACTAGTTTTGGACAATGGAACTTGATTTAAGAAAAATGACATGAAGAGATTCTTGGAAACATTTCATATTCAACATCATTTTTCGACACCATATTACCCAGAATCAAATGGTTAAGCAAAATCAACCAACAAGAATCTTGAACAAATCTTAAGGAAAATAGTAAGTAAGCATAATAAAGATTGGCACACTCAGTTAACTTATGTGTTACATGATTATTGTACAAGTATTAGAACATCTAAAGGAAACACTCTCTACAACCTTGTTTATGGTTCCACAACAATAATTCCCCTAGAGTTAGAGATTCCATCATTGTGAATTGCTCTCAAGGGGCTTATTGATGATACTACCTATAAAGAGCAATGATTACATCAACTTTAAATGCTTGGTGAATAGAATATTAATGCTTTTGAGCATCTTCATGCTTATTCCAAATGAATGCAACATAGTTATAATGATCATGAAATCCCTCATTCATTTAATAAAGGTGGATTCACATTGTATGAGAATCAATGTAACAAAAATGACGCCCTAGATTAAAATGGAAAATTCAACCCTAATTGGCTAGGACCTTATATAATTGAATAAAGGTATCGGTTTGGTGTGTATACATTAACAAAAATGGAAAGTACACCTCTAAAACAACCCATCAACATCATGCATTTGCATCAATACTACACCTAACATATTTTTGTGAATAGTATGTTGTTAGAGTAGTGTTGCTAGATTAAGTAGATAGTGTTGTATTTTTATCTCACATTGCTTCATTCTTTGACAAATGATCTTGGTGTGTCTTAGATTCTAAGATGATTATTCAAGTTAGTTTGAATTATTACTTTAATTGGCATAATATTCAAATTCATCTTGTGTGTTGTGTTAGATTAGATCCTTTATATGCATTTAATATTCTAAAATTAAATTATAAATTGCATTTAATTTAACATACCAAACTTAATCACAATGTAGCATCTAATTTAAAATTAAAAGTTCTAATTAGATCACATAAACATTAGATCATGGAGACATTTATTAAATACTCTAAGGATTATTTAATAAATCACATTCACATCTAATTTAACATAAGAACAAAACAAAAATGCTCATATATATCATGAATAAAGAGTTAAAGTACATAACATCATGAATACAATGCTAGTGGGTCCTATGGTTTCTAGACCCCTTGGGACCTAGTGTTTGACCAGTTGAGATATAGTAGAATGTGATCATGACCTACTTATGGATTCTCGTAGGCCCTCCACTTGACCAATTTCTCTCACCTCCCATATGAGTTCCTCAATACACTCTTGCTCTATTTGATCTTTTTCTACCTGCACCCTTGTAAACTCCCCCTAGAGCCTCCAGAGATATGCTCGTAGGGTGGCCTTCATCCTGTTTTCAATTGGACCTCAAGATGCTTGACATTATTTAGTGTAGAGCTGCACTTTCAACCACACAACATACATAGTCACCCACATCTATTCTTCACACAAGTATATATATATATATATATGTATATATATATATGTATATATATATATATGTATATATATATATATATATATATATATATATATATATATATATATATATATATATATATATATACTATGGAACAACTAGTGATAATTATAGACTTGTTCATAGGAGTTATTGCATTTAATGTTATATATATATATATATATATATATATATATATATATATAACTCCTATGAACAAGTCTATAATTATCACTAGTTGTTCCATAGGAAAAATTAAATAAAAAGAAAGTTATATGAAATTCCACTAAAATGGAAGACACATAAATAGCTATAGATAGATTGCTCCCAAATAGCTAGCAAAAAAAAATGTGAAGGCCACATAAATACCTTAAATATAAATAAGTCGGACTATACACCACAAGGGATGAAAATACAAGAAAAGCATGTTTTCATTTTGCTAAATGCACATGGAAAACAACCAATACAAGTGTTAGAAAGAAATAATAAATAAGAAAAAAACTTACGGCATCGGTGCCAGAGGGTTGTCAAGTAGCCTGAAGAGAGCTAGAGTCAACCGACATTGTTGGGGCTCCTCTTTGAAAAGGACATAGATGAAATGCCAACGACTGGCCACAAGCTCTATTATGACAACACAACAACCAAAGATTCAATTAAACCAACAAAGGCTAATGAGCTTTGTTCCTAATTTTTAAATTATAATTTTTTTTACATTTCAATTTTTTTGTTGGGACAGTTAGAATATGACTGAAAAAAATTAATATAAAAAAGGTATATTGATTAAACTCTTCATAAATAATTTCAAAAAACAATCTATGTTCCCCTAAGACAACCAACTTAGAACATAGAATTTCCATCAGTGTGATGAATGGTGGCATCAATGTTCCATATAACAACAAAAATACAACTTATCATTCCAAGAATGTCCCAACAAAAACTAACATAGCAACCACTATGTATGAATGTTGTTTGCATCCACTATGACATACATACATATCTAAACATAAGGGAGGAATGAATTTCTAATTCATGCCCTTCATTTTCTCACCATGATTACAATGCTAAACAATAGAGAACGCTATTAAGTTTATTTTGGTTTGCATAAGGCATTCTTCAAATTATTATACTCTATCCTAAGCTGCATTGTATCATTTTCAACAAGTTGTTGTTGAGAAGGCTATATTCTTTCAATTTCAAATAAGGTGTTGTTTAGAAAAGTTTGTATTGTTTGATCTATGGATTGCATGTATTCATTTTGAAACCATCGCCCAATGCAAAGAAACCAAAATAACCTCCAATTACCTTCACATAAGCTTTTTAGTTATTATTTCTCCCAGCCTCAAGAAGGACTTGTTGCAATGATAGCCTGTATCTTAAGTGTGTCAAGAAACATTGGTTTCACCATTGATGAAAGTGTTGGACAATGTATGTTCTTGCTCAGGGGTTTATGTTTTAGGTTATGCTAGCAATGGAATAAAATAGTTAATTTTATACACATTGTGTTAGATTCCATTTCCCATTGTTGACTATGACTATTTCATAATTTTGTTTTCTACATCTAATATTGTATATGTAGATTTCTATTGATAGTCGAAATGAAATCAGTCGGTATGAAAGTCAAGAATGGCTTATGGATAACAACATCAACTCTATAATATTAACTATTTTATTATGCATTGCAAATGAAAGTATATAGCCAAAGGTAGAGAACAATAATTAGCATTGTGTTATGGAAAACAACATAGACTATTTTAATATATTCCAACATATGTATACATACATATATATATACATATATATACACACACACAAACACATATATATATACAAATCTATATACATATCTATATATACATATATACATACACACACACACACATATATGTATATATATAGACATTTTTCATTGTTGTGGAATAGATTTGAACATATTATTTCATTTATGGTTTCCATGTAGTGGAAAAAGTTGCAAAGCAATAAAACAATGCACAAAAACACACATTAACAATGCAACATAGAAACAAACAATATTGGTTACAACAGCGACCAAGATGGGAAAAAACCAACAAAAACACATGGATACACAACACACAATCAAACATTATTGTCTTCCACCTACCGCAACCCCATCAAAAAGGCTATATTCTCCATCTGAGATGCTATTAAAACTAATGTTATTTCATATATGGTTTTTGTTTTGTGGTTATGGTTGGAACAAAATAAAATAGTCAATTTGTTCATTCTATATTTGGTTACATTAGGTATTGTTGATTATTGTTGTCTATCTTAGGCTATATTGTGTATATTTTAATATTAATATATTTGTATATATATGTGTAAATATATACGTATATACATGTACATATACACATATATTTATATACATGTCAATTTTTTTTGGGTTTCTCTTTATGGCTTGCATTTAGTGGCTATGTTGGCAACACAATAAAATTGCTGACATTATGTAGTTTTTTGTCAATTGTTATTGTCTAGCTCAGCCTATATTGTCTTGTTTTTGACAAGGTTCTTTTCATAAGGCTATATTGTTTCAATTTTTCATAAGGTAAAATAACATAAAATATTTTAGAAATAGAAACTCTCCTCACTTGCTTTCTCCACCGCCTGCAAAAAATGGGCACAAAATTATCACAACGCACACTTTTCTAGTGCTTTGCAACCATCAACACATGCAAAAAACACAAAATAACCCCCAACCACCTTCACAAAAATCCCACAGCTGATGAACACACCTTGCACCTTCATAGAAGTTTTCCCTCCTCACTCATAGTTATCTTGAACAACAAAATAAACCCAGAGAATGGCACCCTACAATGCGTTATCGAAAATTGCAGAGACATTCACTTTGTTTTCCAAGGACTTTAAAGATAGATGTTACTTGCACCATCAACACTACATGGTAACCATACAACAATTAATGTCGATGCCATTTCACTGGCCTTTTTTGTCATCGGGCCAAATTCTTTTTGAAAAGAACCCAAAAAACAATCCTCCACCTTTTCCATGGTGATAGAGACCTCAAAAAGCAAGAAGTCCAACAAAAATTCTAACCAAAGTTCACTAAAATAGGAAAACAACCTGCCACCTTTTCCCCAGAGCTAGGGAATGTTGTTTGATTTATGGCTTCCGTTTTGTGGTTATGATTGGAACATAATAGTATAGTTAATGTTGTACAATTTATGCTTCGTTGCATTGGGTATTGTTGACTATTGTACATATACACGTATATACATATATATACATATATATACATATATATACATATATATACATATATACATATATATACATATATACATATATATACATATATACATATATATATATATAAATTATGTAGATATAATATAGATATTTATAGATATATATATATCTAAAGTTAGATGCAAACATAGGAGTATATTTTTGGATGGATTTGTCACTATTAATTTTCAAGAGGGTGTTGTTGAGGAGGCTATATTGTTTCAATTTGTGAACCTCTCTAGGTTTCTCTTTATGGCTTCCGTTTTTTGCCTATGCTTGGAATGAAATATAATTGTTAATGTTATCTAGTTTCTATTGGTTGTTGTTGGGTATGTTTGACCATATTATCCCATGCTCAAAAAGGCCAACTAAGGAAAGACTATCATACCTTCAACTATATTTTTTGCATTGGTTTATTACAATGCATTTTTTGGGTGCTTGGTACAATAAACTATACGTTCATGTTATATAGTCTATGTTTGATTCAATTATGCATTGCTGATTATTGTTCTCTAGCCTAGGCTATATTGTGCTACTTTCAATATTTTTTTGCTTATGGTTGTGTTATGTGGCTATTGTTCTGCATGGGTTTTGTGGCTACTATTTTGTGGGTTTCTCCATCTGGGTTTCTATTGAAACCAATGTTGTTAGATTTATGGCTTTCATTTTTTGGTTATGGTTGGAACAAAATAAAATAGTTAATGTTGTTGATTTTATGTTTGGTTCATTAGGTATTGTTAATTATTGTTCCTTTCCGGAGGCTATATTATTTCATTTTTGATAAGGTGCTGTTGAAAATGATATATTCTCCATATGCATGGCAACAGAATAAAATTGTTGATGTTATGCAATTTTTGGTCGATTGTTATTGTCTAGCTCAACCTATATTGTCTCATTTTTTATAAGGTTTTGTTCTAAAGGCTATTTTGTTTCAATTTTTGAAATGTTGTTGATTTTATGTTTGGTTCCATTAGGTATTATTGATTACTATTCCTTGCCTGAGGCTATATTGTCTCATTTTCGATAAGCTGCTGCTGAAAAGGCTATATTCTCCATCTGCATACCAATAGAATAATTTTTTTGACATTATGTAGTTTTTTGTTGATTGTTATTGTCTAGCTTGGCCTATATTGTCTCATTTTTTATATGGTTTTGTTCGAAAGGCTATTTTGTTTCAATTTTCGATAAGGTGTTGTTGATAGAAGACAATATTATTTGTTAAAAGAAATATTATTTCATTTATGGTTGCGTTATATGGCTATCATTTTGCATCGGCTCTATGGCTACAGTTTTGTGGGTTTCTCCATCCGGCTCATTGTTGAAACCAATGTTGTTTAATTTATGGCTTTCATTTTCTAGTTATGATTGGAACAGAATAAAATAGTTAATGTTTTGCACTCTATGTTTGGTTACATTAGTTATTGTTGATTACTCTTTTCTTCCTAAGGCTATATTGTTTCATTTTTTATAAGGTGTTATTGAAAAGGCTATATTGTTTCATTTTTTGATAAGGTCCTGTTCAAAAAGGAGTATATTTCTGCATGGCTTTTTCACTATTAATATTTGAGAAGGTAATCCTAAGAAGGCTATATTGTTTCAATTTTTTATAAGGTTTTGTTGAGAAATTAATATATTTTTTACTTTCATTTCTCATTGTTATATATATACATATACACACACACACACATATATATTTGTGTTTGTGTGTGTGTATGTATACATATATACATATATATATTTCTTAAGTTAGTATGTATATATATGTATATGTTTATGTATATACATATATATAGATATATATATTTCTTAAGGTGGACGCACATATATACGCATTATTGATTGTACTCTACAGAAGAGTATATAGCCATAGGGCAATGCCCTGTCAAAAATTCCACAAACACTTGCATTGTTCTCCAAAACCTTCAAAGGCAAGCATTGCTTACAACCATCGCCACTATGTGGAAACCATACAACAATTAATGTTGATACCATTCCACTGGCCTTATCTATCGACACAAGAAACACTTTTTATTTAAAAATAAAAAAACAATCCACCACATTTTCCTTGACCACGCTAAATAGAAGCCATAAATGAAACAATATAGCCTAAGGTAGAGAACAACATGAACCACATAACATTAACTATTTTATTGCATTGCAACCATTGCCACAAAATGAACACTATAAATGAAACAATATTATTATCAACACTCAACCAAATGGTCAAACCCATAAAACACTAAAAATCATAGTGAAAAACCCATACAAAAACATCCCCACAAAAGCGGAACCACAATTCAAACAATATTGGTCTGAAAAAACTATATAGTCTTTTTTCAATAGACCCTTTTCAAAAAGGTAACAATATACCCTAAAGTAATGCAACTTGTATAACATTAACTATGTCATTGCATTGCAACCATTGCCACAAAAACACACCTTTCAATAGTGACCCACGTGAAAATCCCACAAAACACAAAAAGCTCACAGTAACAAATTGATTCAAAACCTTCACTAGAAAATGTGAATAATACGTGAATCAATATTGGTTTAAACAACAACCCAGATGGAAAAATTCACCAAAAACACACAAGATTAACTATTTTTTAACCATTCACACAAAATGAAAGCCATAAATGAAACAATATAGCCAAAAGTCACCCACATGCCAAAACCCACAAAACACAAAAAAAATTGGTTTCAAGATTAACCAAAAACATACTAGATTAACTATTCACACAAAACGAAAGCCATAAATGAAACAATATAGCCAATAGTCACCCACGTGCCAAAACCCACAAAACTATACAACCTTTTCAACATAATCGACAAAATGAAAAAATATTGGTTTCAAGAGTAACCTAGATGGAAAAGCCCACAAGAAACACAAATTCAACAAAGGAAATGCAAAAAAAAAACAATATTGTCCTCCACCCATGGTGGCTACATAGAAACCATAAACTGAACAATTTAGACTAAGCTACAGAGCAACAATCAACAAACCCCTTTGAAAAATAACATAAATTGTTTTAGAAATACACGACAAACCGTTTTTTCAATATGCACCTCTTCCCACTTCCTTCAAATTCATCGCTTCCCGCTTGCTTTCTTTTCCCTTTGTTCTTTCTCCACTGCCTACAAAAAATGGGCAGAAAATTATCACAACCCACACTTTTCTATTGCTTTTGCAACCATCGACGCATGCAAAAAACATAAAACTAGCGCTTGCACCTTAGCAAGGCACAATGGTTATGCCGATAGGAGGGTATACTATGGCAGTGTATTCGAAGGGAAGAGAGGGGGAGAATGCATGGGTAAAGTGCAATTTGGTTTTTTTCAAGAGCAATTATTCATAGCAAATGTGAATGGGTGGTGGGATGCAAGTAGAGTTGAATATGAACACGTTGTTTGAAGATGCAAGTAGAGTTGATTATGCCAAGTGGATGAACAACACAATATATTATCTTAAATGGTAGAAGTGTTGCAACATTATAGCTCAACTGGACCAAGTACATTTGTTGGTAGTTCATGATATACAAAATTTGTGCTATGAAAAGGAAAAATATTGATGAGCAATTTTGCACCAATTTTTTTTTTAAAGAAAGTATAGTACAATTGTTGGTGTTTGATGGTGAGGGGCTATGATATATGCCATTTGGCTTCAAGGCCTGCAAGGAAAAATAAATGGAATGGTTAGGTGGAAACATTATTTGTTGACATGTACAATGATTGCTCCATGTTCAATTTATCATAACACTATTAATGGGAACTATTTTTTTTTGCCAATAAAATAAGAAAATTACCCAAAGGACATGAACATGTTGAGGGCATGTTCAATTTGTAAAAGAGAAATTGTTGATATAACAATAAATAGGAGCAACATGAGGGAGAAAGGGAAAAGAGTTGTGTACCTTGACTTTTTAGAGATAATTGTTGTAATCGGGCTTCCTCTTCTTTTCTCATAATTGTGTATGGGTGGTTATGCATTTTTGAGTATCTCTCAAAGGAGAACATTGGCTGAATATGAAGGTTGTTCAACGATTTCACTCTGGATATAGTTGTAAATGTTAGCCCTTGTTCTATTTTTCCAATGTCGATAGTTGCTCTGGCTAGCGTAAGGCCTTGGGATTTGTGTATGGTAATAGCCCATGCCACTGTGAGAAAAATTTTCCTACAGCTGCCCAATGATACAGGTATTATTGGTATAATTTTGGGGTCATTTTCATTCCATGCTGGCCCACTATAATTATCAATCCTTGGCACAACATAAAGTGGAACATTTGGTGGTCTGGAACCAAGGCTGTAAACTATCTCAACAACTTCACCTAGAGCTCCATTTACAAGGCCTGCTTGTGTCCATATGTTGGTTGTCAGCATGATGCATTGCCCTCTACAAAGAAATACCTTCTTTTCAAGTTGTTCATTAGTAGTTGCATTATCTGCTTCAGTCCTGGTGGTAGTTGCAGCACTTATTGCAATTGGACGGTTTAACAATTTTAACATTCTTCTATTGTGAAGTCTAACTAAATCATTGGTAGCAAACAAGTGCATTGAATTATCAAACATTTCTTTTTCGCTAGAGGTGAGATGCTTGTCTGTGTGAGTCTTTAAAAGTTCCCAATCCTCTTGTGATGCTTTTACATTGTGTATGTTTTGCAACAGTTGATGGAACTGTCTTTGTTCTGGAGTCTCACCTTGTTGACGAAACACTGTTTCTAAGGTGACAATGGTCATGAACTGGCTCCATAGTGTTTTTGCATTTGAGTGTGATGTGTAAATAGGCTTGTCCATTACAGGCGGGAGCTATGTAAGGTCACCAATCAGGATTATTGACACCCTACAAAAATAAAGATTTTGTCGATGCGGGAAGGCCTCACGTAGTCTCGCATCTATCTTTAGTAGCAACTTTGGTCCTATGAAGCTCATCTCATCAATCAACATATATCTTATGTGTTTCATCTCTTCCTGAAATTGGTGTAGGGGCACCTTGGCTTAACTACACTTTGTTTGTCTTCAATTTTGGCTTTTACCTGATCTTAGCCAAATCAGGGTGTTAGTAGGTTGTGTTGGACCTTAGAAGGTATTGTGTGTGTGGAGAGTTAGTCATTAGGACTAATTTTATCCTAGTTAATCATTGCTGATAAATGTTGTTAAATTTTGGCTTTAATTAGCTTGGGACAACTTATATTAGAATGAAGGTGTTAAATGTGTTCTAAACACATGGTCATTGTTAAAAAGATGCCAAAGGACAGTTAAGGAGTTGATGGTTCAGAGTAAGGAGATTGAGGTCCTAAACTTTAGGATCATAACATATTGATAAGTTACAAAATGTTGGTAAAAGTTGCATGACCGCAGTTGTGGAGTTGCATGTAACTTATTTGGCATTGGGAATCCCTTGAAACCAGGGTAAATGCTTGATCAACTACCCTTGAATGATGGAGAAGGCATCAAAATAGGTGTGTGACTCGTAGTTAGCAGTGAGAGGATATTGTAATCAAACTTTTTGGTGTGGAATAGAAGACAGTTTTGAGCAGATTTTTGTGTTCATTGAAAACCCCGTGTGTTTTGTGGTGACAGTGATACCAAGGCATTATTTTTACTATTTCAACACTGTGTTTAAGATCATTTGATAGTGTGGAGCATAGTTCAATTGGTAATTAGGTAGCTTAGAGCAGAGATATTGTTTTGAAGTTCATAGATTAGATTGTAGAGGTTTATTTTCTCTGTTTTGAACAGTTAGCTTTTAAATGGCTCCCCCATAAACACTTAGCACGTGATTTCCCTGAGAATAGGTGAATATGGAAGGGGAGCCAAACCATTGTAAATATTTAGCAGTAGGTAGTTTAGAGAAGGGAACAAGCATTTGTAAACCCAAACCCTAGGCGAGCTAGGACTGTCCGGTTAGGGAATTGGGAGTGAAAATTAAAGAACCTAGGCAGGGGAAGGGACTTTGGTATGGAATCTGTACGGTGTCAGGGAGGTTTTAGTCACAATTTAATAGGTTGAAAGGGTTGAGGCTTCAAACAATCTTTTGGAAGGAGATTTGCATCAAAGAATAGTGAAACCCTAGATATTAGGTCAATTAGCCCTCCTATCCAAGATTATAGGAATCACCTGTACGGTACTGACAGAGGCTTGAAAACCTATGCAAGATTTAAAAGCCTGAAAAGGGTGTTAGGAAATGTGATTTTTTTGCTAGGTTATGTGGAGAATTTGGGCAGGAAAAGCCAAAAATCGATTGGTAAGGGCTACAAGAAGATAGGCCTCACCAAGAAAAGATCTTAAGATCGGGTAAGTTGAAAGTGAGAGAAATTTTAAGATGCATTGAAGTGAATGTGAATTGCAAGAAAACAATGTGTCTAGCTCCCCTGCAAGAAATTCTAGTTGGTTGATGAAGTTGGCATCTACACCCTTATAGGTGTAGTGAGAAAGATTGCAAGTTCAAGTGGTGTTTGTCTACCCAAGGTAAAGTACAAGGTAGGAAACTCTTTGAGAAGAGTTGGAGTAGGGTTTGGCGAATCAACCAAGCTCAAAAAGAACCCATTGGAGTTAGGTTCCAAGAAGGAGACAGTGAGAAAGGTCTTCTAGGAGTTGTGCAAGCAACCTTGGGTTTCATTTTACACCATATTGGTATCAAAGAATAGCTGGATTCAAGGCTTGTTATTGATGTTGCAACCCATTGAGTCAGTAGGAGAAAACACACCAGAGGAAGGAACCATGGTGACAAATGCAGAGCTAGCTAAATAGGAAGAAGGTCAAGAGGAAGACAACCGGTTGCTTAGAGAAAGGATATCTCAAATGGAGAAACTCTTGGATGAAGTCCATGAGACAGTAGATAATGTGAAGGACAAGATAAAGCAGAAGGAAGAGTAGGAAGCCAAGGAAAAAGAAGAGGATTTGGAGGAAGCTCCAAATCCTGACCCTATTCTTGCTGAAGAACCATTCTTGAAGGCATTGCAAGCCTTAAGTGGTAAAGCATTGGAGGGTGTGCCTCTTTTCAGTGGACAAATGGACCCTGATTCAGTTGTAGACTGGATTGAGAGCATTGAAAATCACTTTGAATGTGATGGCATAATAGAGGCCCAAAAGGTAAAGGTGGCCAAGTCAAGGTTGAGAGGAGCAGCCCTCACATGGAGGAAGTTTGTACAATCTGAAAGAGAGAAAGAAGGCAAAGGTCCCATAGTTTCATGGAGAGGAATGGTAACTAAGATAAGGAA
Source organism: Sequoia sempervirens (assembly GCA_007258455.2). Classification (NCBI taxonomy): domain Eukaryota; kingdom Viridiplantae; phylum Streptophyta; class Pinopsida; order Cupressales; family Cupressaceae; genus Sequoia; species Sequoia sempervirens. The sequence goes on along the minus strand of VDFB02252616.1, from coordinate 24,696,056 downwards.
GACCTATCTCCCTAATGATTATGAAGTTTAGTTGCATAGGAGAAGACACAATCTAAGGCAAAAAGACATGGATGTTCAAACATATACAGAGGAGTTTCAAAAATTGTGCCTTACATCAAAAGTGGTTGAAGATGAGAGTATCAAGTTAGCAAGGTACTTGAATGGGCTCAAGTGGTCTATCCAAGAAGACATGAGCTTAGTAAACTTCAAAATAGTCCACCAATGCTATCAAATGGCTTTGAAGATAGAGGAGAAAGGCAAAAAGAAACAAGAACAAAACCCTAAAAGCAAAGGTAAAGGGAAAGACAGTAGAGGACAAAGAGGAAGTTATAGTGGAAGAAGTTTAGAACCAAGAGCCCAAGGAGAAGTCAGATTTTCAGAGCAACAAGAAGGAAGCTCTAGTAGAGGTGATAGAGGAAGAGGTTTCAGCTCTAGAGGAAGAAGTAGTGGAAAAGGGATAGGCAGCTACTTCATCAACATGAAATGTTACCACTGCAACCAATTGGGACACCCGGCCTATAGATGTCTAGAGAAAGGTAGCACTTCTCATGGAGGAGCTAAGAGAACTAATTTGATTCAAGATGAGATAGCTGCAACAAATAAACAACCTGAAGTACCATTGAACTCAGAGGAAGGTGAGAATCTCATGATGAGGATAACTTTGATCAAGGAACCAGTTAAAGAAGAGCCAAGCCAAAGGAGGTCCTTGTTTAGGATAAAGTGCAAGATGATGGGTAAAGTGTGTAAGGTCATTATAGACTCAGGTTCTATTGACAATATTGTGTCAGAAGAGGCAGTCAGCAAGCTGAAATTGACAATGATACCTCACAATAATCCTTACAAGGTCACATGGCTCAATAAGGGTCAACATGTCTTGGTGAATGAACAAGCATGGGTGGAGTTCTCAATTGGTAAGTACAAAGATAAAGTTTTGGTGATGTGTTACCTATGGATGCATGCCACTTGCTCCTAGGTAGACCATGGCAATTTGACCGCCAAGTTGTGCATGATGGAGCAAAGAATTCATATACTTTCAAGAAAGACAATATAACCTTCAAGATCAGTCTTTGTTAGAAGATACAGAGGTGCAGAAAGTAGGTTCTAAACTGCTCATAGCTGGTGAAAAAGAGTTCTTAAAAGCCTTGGAAGAAGGAGAAGGAGTTGGCTATGCAGTGATGATCAAGCCAAGAGAGGTGAGCAAAGAGAAAGTAGCTGAAAAGCAAGAGTTACCCAAGGAGATACAACAATTGTTGCAGACCTATGAAGGGATTGTAAGTAGTGGTCAACCAGCAACATTACCTCCTAAAAGAGCCATAAGTCATAGGATAGACTTGATACCAGGAGCCACCCTTCCAAACAAAGCAGCTTACAAGATGACACCTCAACAAAATGAGGAAATAACCAAGCAGATTCAAGAACTTCTTGACCAAGTTCTCATTAGGAAAAGCATTAGTCCATGTGCAGTACCCACTGTCTTAGCACCTAAAAAGGGAGGAGAATGGAGGCTTTGTACTGATTCCAGGGAAATAAATAAGATAACCATCAGGTATAGGTTCCCTATCCCTAGGATTGAAGATCTCATGGATTGTCTAGGTGAAGCTAGGTACTATACCAAGATAGATTTAAAGAGTGGTTATCACCAAATTAGAATACATGAGGGAGATGAGTGGAAAACAGCCTTCAAAACCAATGAGGGTCTCTATGAGTGGCTAGTTATGCCATTTGGCTTGTCTAATGCCCCCTCCACATTCATGAGACTCATGAATGAAATCCTCAAAGACTACATTGGCAAGTTTGTAGTAGTGTATCTTGATGATATACTAATCTATAGCAGAACAAGAGAAGAGCACCTCCAACATATTGAGTTGATTTTCAAGAAGCTGTAGGAGGAGAAGCTAATGATCAATCTGGAAAAGTGTGAGTTCATCAAAACAGAGCTAGTGTACCTTGGATTTGTGCTATCACATGGCAACTTGAAGATGGATAGTAGCAAAGTGGAAGCCATCCTCAATTGGCCTACTCCAAAGACAACAACAGAGATAAGAAGCTTCCATGGTCTTGCTCAGTATTATAGAAAATTCATAAGATAGTTTAGTGCTATTTGTGCTCCTATGTTGGACACCATTAAAGGAGGAATGAAAACCAAGTTTGTATGGAATGAGAAAGCTAACAAGAGTTTTGAGTTGTTGAAGGAAAAGATAGCTACCCAACCTGTTTTAGTGTTGCCAAGCTTTGAGAATCTATTCACCATTGAGTGTGATGCAAGCAATGTAGCTATTGGAGCTGTTCTCAGTCAAGAGGGTAGACCGGTGGCTTTTCATTCAGAGAAATTAAGTGAAGCTAAGAAGAAGTATTCTTCTTATCACCTTGAGATGTATGCCTTGGTCCAAGCTCTAAGGAAGTGGAGGCACTACTTGCTTCCCAAGGAATTCATTGTGTATTCAGACAACCAAGCACTCAATTTCCTGAACTCACAAGAGAAGTTGAGTCATAGACACATGAAATGGGTGGAGTATTTGCAAGCTTACACCTTCAATATCAAGCACAAGAAAGGAGCTCTCAAAAAAGTGGTTGATGCATTGAGCAGAAGAGTCCTCACAATTTAGGAAATTCAGTTGAAGAGCATGGGAATAGATCATTTCAAAGATCTATATGCAGATGATGAAGACTTTGCAGATGTTTATAAGGTATGTCTTGAGTACAAGAATCATTTTCATAGAAAATATGGTGAATATACCTTGCAAAGTGAACTTTTGTTTAAAGGAAATCAGCTTTGTGTTCCTAGAGGTTCTATTAGGGAGAACTTGATACAAGAAAAGCATAATGGTGCATTGAGTGGTCATTTTGGGATCACCAAAACTCAAGAACTGGTTCAAAGATTTTACTTTTGGCCAAGAATGAATTTAGATTTCAAGAGGTATGTGGAGAGTTGTGTAGTGTGTCAAAAGGCCAAAGGCACTTCTTCAAATGTAGACCTATACCAGCCACTGCCTATCCCTTCTAGGCCATGGGAATGCTTGAGCATGGACTTTGTAGTCGGGTTTTCCAAGACAAAGCAAGGTATGGACAGTGTTTATGTTGTTGTAGACAGATTCATAAAAATGGCTCACTTTGTGCCATGTAAGACAACCAATGATGCCAGTCAAATAGCCTCTCTTTTCTTCAAAGAGATAGTCAGGATTCATGGCTTACCAATCAGCATTGTATCAGATAGGGATACTAAGTTTATGAGTCATTTTTGGAAGACTCTTTGGCAAAGAATGGGCACCAATTTTTCCTTTGGATCTGCATACCATCCCCAAACTGATGGTCAGACCGAAGTTGTGAATAGGACACTTGGAAATCTCTTAAGATGCTTGACCAAGGAGTATGGTCAACAATGGGATCAGATTATTGGGCAAGTTGAATATGCCTATAATGATACTGTCAATAGATCAACAGGGAAGAGTCCCTTTGAAATTGTATATGGCTTACATCCCATGGGTGTCTATGAGCTGAGAGAGTTGAAGGATGGAGTCAAAGGAAGTGGATATGCTGAAGACTTTGCCTATGCAATGCAGGAAATTCATGAGACAGTTAGAAAAACCTTGGCAGAAAATACTATGAAACATAAGATTAAGGTGGATGAGCATAGGAAAGATGTTCACTTTAATGTTGGTGACTTAGTCATGGTACATTTGAACAAGTATAGACTGCAGAAAGGAGTTCCTCACAAGTTACAAATGAAGAGGATAGGTCTTTGTCCTATCTTGGAGAAGTATGGAAGTAATGCATTCAAGGTACAATTGCCAGATGACAGTGGATTGTCCCCTATTTTTAATGTTGCAGATCTAGTGCATTATAGAGGACCACCACCAAACATGGACCAAACCCTTCATGAAGTTAGCCAAGATGTGCAAGAACTCAAGCTGCCCTCCACTGCTATCAAGCAAGCTAATAAGATCTTGGATACCAGGGTCTACAAGAGAACAAGAACCAAGGAGTACAAAGAACATCTGATCCAAAGACAAGGACAACCAGAAGTTGATGCAATATGGATCAAGGAGGCAGAGCTCAAGAAGTTGGGAGTTGATCTCAACTTGCTCAATCCAAGGATGGATTGAATTTTCTTGTTTTGGGGAGGATGGTGCAGGGGCACCTTGGCTTAACTCCACTTTGTTTGTCTTCAATTTTGGCTTGTACCTAGTCTTACCCAAATCAGGGTGTTAGTAGGTTGTGTTGGACCTTAGAAGGTATTGTGTGTGTGGAGAGTTAGTCATTAGGACTAATTTTATCCTAGTTAATCATTGTTGATAAATGTTGTTAAATTTTGGCTTTAATTAGCTTGGGACAACTTATATTAGAATGAAGGTGTTAAATGTGTTCTAAACACATGGTCATTGTTAAAAAGATGCCAAAGGACAGTTAAGGAGTTGATAGTTCAGAGTAAGGAGATTGAGGTCCTAAACTTTAGGATCATAACATATTGATAAGTTACAAAATGTTGGTAAAAGTTGCATGACCAGAGTTGTGGAGTTGCATGTAACTTATTTGGCATTGGGAATCCCTTGAAATCAGGGTAAATGCTCGATCAACTGCCCTTGAATGATGGAAAAGGAATCAAAATAGGTGTGTGACTCATAGTTAGAAGTGAGAGGATATTGTAATCAAACTTTTTGGTGTGGAATAGAAGATAGTTTTGAGCAGATTTTTGTGTTCATTGAAAACCCCATGTGTTTTGTGGTGACAGTGATACCAAGGTGTTATTTTTACTGTTTCAACACTGTGTTTATGATCATTTGATAGTGTGGAGCATAGTTCATTTGGTAATTAGGTAGCTTAGAGCAGAGATATTGTTTCGAAGTTCATAGATTAGATTGTAGAGGTTTATTTTCTCTGTTTTGAATAGTTAGCTTTTAAATGGCTCCCCCATAAACACTTAGCACGGGATTTCCCTAAGAATAGGTGAATATGGAAGGGGAGCCAAACCATTGTAAATATTCAGTAGTAGGTAGTTTAGAGAAGGGAACAACATTTGTAAACCCAAAACCTAGGTGAGCTAGGACTGCCCGGTTAGGGAATTGGGAGTGAAAATTAAAGAACCTAGGTAGGGGAAGGGACTTTGGTACAAAATTTGTACAGTGTCAGGGAGGTTTTAGTCACATTTTAATAGGTTGAAAGGGTTGAGGCTTCAAACAATCCTTTGGAAGGAGATTTGCATCAAAGAATAGTGAAACCCTAGATATTAGGTCAATTAGCCCTCCTATCCAAGATTATAGGAATCACCTGTACGGTACTGACAAAGGCTTGAAAACCTATGCAAGATTTAAAATCCTGAAAAGGGTGTCAGGAAATGTGATTTGTTTGCTAGGTTATGTGGAGAATTTGGACAGGAAAAGCCAAAAACCGACTGGTAAGGGCTACAAGAAGATAGGCCTCACCAAGAAAAGATCTTAAGATCGGGTAAGTTGAAAGTGAAGGAACTTTTAAGATGCATTGAAGTGAATGTGAATTGCAAGAAAAAAATGTGTCTAGCTCCCTTGCAAGTAGTTCTAGTTGGTTGATGAAGTTTCCATCTACACCCTTCTAGGTGTAGTGAGAAAGTTTGCAAGTTCAAGTTGTGTTTGTCTACCCAAGGTAAAGCGCAAGGTAGGAAACTCTTTGAGAAGAGTTGGAGTAGGGTTTGGCGAATCACCCAAGATAAAAAAGAACCCATTGGAGTCAAGTTCCAAGAAGGAGATAGTGAGAAAGGACTTCTAGGAGTTGTGCAAGCAACGTTGGGTTTCATTTTACACTAGATATGTTATTAATGATTGTCCTTGTAGTGGGTGCATTTCTTTGACAGGAATTCAAAGCATTGAATGTATAGTTGATGCATGTATATTAAATGCAGCAACCCCTATAGGAGCCAATGTGAGTAGTTGGCTTTGCTGGTGTGGATTGCAACTATCAACTTATTTTCTTATGCGAGCAATCAAGTATGATTTCCTTGTACCTGCTGTCCCTTGAATAATCATGTGCAATGGTTTATTTGAGTGATGTTTGCTATGGTTGATAATATGTGTGAGTGCTAGTTTTTGTTTGGATGATAATGTATAGTCCGGGACATCATATTTACTTGGAGCATGCCTTTCATGGCTACATGCTTTTTCCATTTTTATGAATTGTGTGGCAATTTCATGAAGCTCCTGGGGCACTGCAAGTTGTTCCCATCTGTAGCTGCTATCAAACTCATGCCTACCAAGCAAGTCAAGCTCATTTAGGCTGATGTTGTTAGAGGGGACCATTTGCGAAAATAATTCCCATTCATTCATTTCTAGTATGTCCCTTTTGTCCATCTCAATTTCCCTGTCTGATTTTGCATCATTTGTGTTTTCGTCTGAGGGGGCGGTGTGAGGGACATGCCATACATCATATTTGGATGCATTCATTTGCTTCCAACTTGTAAGTATTGTATCCTTAGTTATCCCTCTATCGATTTCCAAGCTTCAGAAGTGTTTGTACAATAGGAGCTCACTCCAACAAAATGTTTCAAACTGGTATGAGCCCTCGTTTGGGATGGTGTAGAACTTTGGGAAAACATTGAAAATCACTTTGACCTTTCTTTCTTTCCACTTGCATCCCTTGCGACTCACAGAGTACGAGAAAGATCGTGCAGATTCAAGTAGCATTGTTGTCTCCAATTCTGGAGGTCGATTAATGTACGAATGAAGATAGCTAGGTTGTAGGTGGCTTTCATGTGGTCCTCTTGTTATTCGATGGAACATTTTGTGTCCAACATTCAAAGATGTAAAAGGTCGATTACAAACAATAAGCGGCAATTTCTGAAGCATATGGCATGTTTCTTGTGCTCCAATATCACGCTCTGCCATGATTTCTGCCATGAATTTTTAGTATGCTGCAAGGGTCGGGACATCTATTTTTTAGGTTGCAGATATTCTTGCTAGCATATCAGTACAAGTCTTAGATGTTCTCTCTGCTTTTGATGCATATTTGGCAATGTATTTCAGAACAACTGCCCGCGAGATGACAGGCTGACAATCTATGTTGGCTCTCCATATTGAAATCATTTCTGGATTGTGTATGTTTAGCCTATCATCATTCCATGCAGGTTCATATTGTTTTGTTCCACAATTGTCACGCGATAGGGTAGATACAATTTTCTCTTTCCATGGAGCTTTGTATTGACACTCTATTTTTTTCCCTTTCTTTCGCAAGCATGTCCCCTCTCTACATTTTGTGTGCCTCTGGACACGATTGATGATCTCTTAATAGTCATGAGAGGGGTCTATAGCAAATATTTTTGTTGTGTCTAGTAAGCAAGGGTCATCTAGGAAAGATCAAGAAATCAAGTTGTTTCTTGCTGATGTAGCACGGGGATTCCAAGCACTGACATACTTGTCAAAGAATTTCCTAGCATGTTGAACTACTACACTGTCATCCCAATCAAGTTTATCCATGTTTGGTGCATCATGGAGCCAAAGGAATCCATGTACATGTGCAGTGCTACAATGCTGCCACTCATACCTATACCAGTAATCTTTTACATTGAGGAGTTTCTCAATTACCTCTTCACGAAACACTATGAATCGTTGATGCAAATATAATGATGTGGTGTGGGGGTTGTTGACTACATTTTCTAAGCATTGTTTATTTGTTTGCATTCCTACTGGTACACCATCTGAGATCAAACATTGTAGGTCTAGCCACTTTGTGTCAGCTGCACTTAATGTGAAGAATAGAGTGGGAGACCCTATTTGGTTGATCATATTTGTTAGTTCAGCATGGCACTTGTTCCAATATGGTCTTGTGCCCCGCATTGAAGAGCCAAAGTGCATGAGCTCTTAAGCTAATTGTGAGGTAAGTTCTTCAAGTGTGCTCGGAGGTCCTCAATAGTGGTTGGCATGTTTTCTTCTGCATTTTTTTTAATGAAAACTACAGCAAGCCCCTGGCTACGATGCCGCATCATAAGATTAAGCATGAAATATCAGAACCTTGGATGCCTTCCAAATCTATGGTCATGAAATTTCATTAAGTGGAGTGTATACTCATGCATGTGTACTTCCCTTATTCGTGGTTGCATTTGTAGTGCAACTCCATTTGGAAAGAGTGTCAGAAACACCATATCAAGCAAACCCTCAGTATTGTATTCATTTATTGGCGATGAGTTTATTTCAGGCCAGTCTATAATGTTGTTTGTGGTGTCCTCAAGGTCCAATGTCTTCTTAATAATTTCTAACTCACGGCATCTGTTTGGAAGTCTAGCCATAAATGATGTGTTTATTGTGCTACATTCAATATCATCCCCATCAGAGTCAATTTCATTATTTGGAACCACCATGTCTTCACTGGTTTCAACAGTGTGTAGCATATTCGATATGTTTGTTCTTGCTTCAAGAAACTGCTCTAAGTGCTCAAAACTTATTGCAACATCATGATAGTATGGGTCATATTTGACTTTGTATTGCAACGCATCTCTGATATGACTTCTACTGACATAACAATCATAATAATGACCTTCTGTATGTAGTCTTCGAACTATGAGAACGCCCAACTCTTGTATTCTTCGTGGAAGAACTTTTGAAATGTCAGTGATATCTTGTGGGAAGCTAATCATGTGGCCACTATATCTATACTGGCCTCCAAGAGTGTGGGTTACTTGTAGTACTGGGCTGACTTTGGCAATGAGCATTTCCTCCACTTGGGTGAGTCTTTTCAAAACAAACAGTTGGTCTCCTGGGTCCATGTTTTTGAGTGCAGAGAACCGATGGATGCCTCTCTCAGCGAAACATGTTTTACAAGTTACATTAGTATCTGATGAATGGAAGAGCATGCCTGGGTAACATTCCTTGCATACAATGCATGTTTTCTGGTTGGACAGTGCATCTATTCTTTGATGAAATTTTTTCATTGCCATCATGAAGTTATCATTGTTGTTGCATGTTGTTCCATGTTGATATAGGAATGTTTGTTTTTGTAAAGATCTATTGTTCTTTTTTGTGTTTCTTTCCTCTCTATGACAATCATAGTAAGCTTGACTTTTCTCACAATCTTGTAGTCTTCGGGCTTGTGTTTGTTGGGGGCTATTTTGACTTTCATGCAATCTTTTTTGTTGTCTTCAAGTAGCTATCTCTTCTCTATGGTGAGCATAGTAAGCCTGATTTGTTTCTCGGTTTTGTTGTCTTCTTACCTCTTTTTGATATGGGTCACTTGCATTGTTCCCTGTTGAGGAGTCTGCCATATGTGGGTCTGGACACGTCAGGGTAGATCAGGAATAAGAGCATAGCAAAACCAGATGAAACCAAAATGCTTACGTAGCCAAAGTGTAGATGAAAATGTAAAGATATTCCTCACTGGTTCACGATTGCATGTTGCAATATGAGAAGGAACACAATTTGAAGGTAGAAGACAAAGGTGCATATGTAAGCTTCTAAACAAACATGTGCATTTTTTTAAATAAAGAAAAACAATATTTCACATATTTCTATCCATCTAAAGGCATTAACATGATAGTATTTTAGATAAATAATATGTTGACATAGTTCTTTACAACGAGTTTTTTTTTCCATGCATACCATCCATAGTCATACTACACTTGTAAAGAGAACATGGCAACTATATTAGGCTATGTAATATGGCTAGGGCGATCCTATGAGTTGCACAACCAGCTCTGGTACAACATCGGGTTCAATGGGGGGAGAAGCCTTTACATTGCACATTTCTTGGATACTTTTTAGCAAAAAGCTATTCTCTTCAATGTAATCTAGTTGTTCGACCTTGACAATGGTTGCTTTTAAGCGTTTCTTTGCATTGTACATTTCATGGTTACAACACAATGTGAATACATAATGCTTGTTCAACACATTCCTAATCACCTCCTCCACATTTCTATCAGTAGCTTGATCAAATTGTAGATTGTATAGTTTGTCTGCAGGCATGCCCATGAGCTTTGTTGCCCCTTTGTTAAATGCGATTGCCCATATTATATTTGTGTGGTCCTGCAACTTGACTTGAAGTATATACCTATAGTCATAGTTGGTAATTATTGCATTACATTTTGTACAGAACCACTTTCCATCATTTGTCTGTGATAGTCTTTTCTTACAAGGCTTGTTACTTGAGTGAGAAGGGCATGCTGGATAGAAAAATGAGTTAGTTTTTATGAATCGTGTTGTTGCCACCAACAGGCATTGCAGAGGTTGTGATGTATTTCGAGCCTCCTCATGAGTGAAATTGATCGTCAGTCTTCTAGCAGGTGGGGGCATGTGAAAGGAGCTAGTAGACAAAGCCTGAATGGTAGTGTCATTTTCTTTGAACCATTTTTTAATCTACTCTGACTCTTCTATTTGAGGGTCTATCAATAGTTTTGTAGTGGATGAGGTGTTAATCACCTTTCCATTGAATTCAGACACATGCCCATTTCTAATAGTGAGAACTGGTGATTCACGCATGAGGTGTTTCTCTTGCAGCTGTGCACCCTCCTTTTCGGCTGATGAACCCCATAAAGTAACATTTATATTTGTGTTGGACATGTCAAGAATTGTTAAAGTCTATCTTGCAACCTCTATCCCATCTCTTCTCTTGATTGTGGTGCATGGATGTACACAAATGACAATTCCAATTGCATCAACATTTGCACCGTTGCTTTTGCTCACCAATGCATTGAGGGGTGTGAAAGAGTAGTGCTCTTTAGGGATGGAATCATCATCTTCACAGAGGGAAACCCTTGAGTCAGGCATAAGAGAAATTTCCAACCCACTATTAAGCTTGTTATAGACTCTATTAGTAGGTCGAACTGTGCCTCCAGACAATGTGTATGTAGCTCCTGCAATAATTTTATCACAATGGGTGTGAGCTGCTTCATTGAAGCATGTCACATGTGTCTCAGTTCCTTCACAATCTATGATATCAAAGGTGAAGATATGGCCACTTCCTTTCTGTGTGGTGTAGCTACATATTTTAGACTTCACAGTTACATGACCTTTAACAGTCCACCTTGGCTGAAACATATTCAAGTTTTTGATAGGCATTATTGTCAATGGTGCCCCCTTCAGCAAGATTGGATTGACACCAAATAGTAGATGTCGAGGAGCTAGTCTTCCAGGAAGGCAAGGGTTTTTTGAAGATGTGACCAAGTCAGAGGATTCTCCTATTGAGCGCCCAAGTTGTTCAAGATCTTCTGTGCATAGGAAAAATGGCTCCCCAACAATAACATGTGTTGTGTGCACAATGTCAAGGTCAGCAATAACAATCCACCTAAATATTTAAAGCGAGATAAAGTATAAGTAACAAAATCTAAGAGGAGAGTAGGTCTCACTTATTCTTGTGCCATATAGAAATTAATTCATAAACATACCGTGTGCTAGCTGTTTGAGGAGAGCTGTATCTTTTCAATTGCACGATGGAGCCAAGGGCAAGCACATTCAATTCTATGTAGGAGTTATACTTAGTTGGCAATGATGCTTTGTGCTTGTGCACATCATCAGAGATTTCCAACCTATATTGATTGATGTGTGTATATTCAAAGCCAAAACTTGAGATAGCTATGACTTGGACATGAGGTTCCAAACCCACATTTCCTCCATGCATCAATCTAATTGCATCTAGAGTCAATAATCTTGCCATGGTGTGAGGCAAGGAGAGAATCCTGCACAAATGTATTGGATGTAAGGCGCTTGTGTGAAGAAGTCAATAGAACAACCCTTCCATCAAACTATAATAACTTATTGGTAGATAAAGTCGAGTAGCCCAAAGAAGAGCCAAGCAACTAAACTGAAATGGGTGTAAGGAGCAACACGGCTAGAAAAAAATCAGTTATGCACATTTTTTATGAACATCTAACTCATTAAGTGGAGCAAGGAAAGGAAAAATAGATACTCTCTATGCAATTTATTATCAGCTATACTAATTTTTAGTTAGTTGCATACATGGCATATGTATAGTTTTGATTGCAATAGCTCAAAGATACATGTGTATAGTTCAATTAGAATAGATTCAAGATACATGAAGTCAAGAAGATAGAAAATTAACACGTAGAAACATCGAGTCAACTGCCATATTGGTTGATGCATATGTACAATGGAAAGGACCAAAGGAAAAAGTAGTAGAGTGGGGGGAAGGAGTTGTACATTCTTCCCACTGCACAATAGATTTTCCAACACCACATATAAGGTTTAACTACTTGTGCTAGAGAAAAGAAGGGGTCAGATGATTAGTAGGTGTTGTATACATTCTATATCAAGAGGGAAGCCATGCTCCCCATCTTCACAAAAAATCATAAGTTGATGTCATCATGTTGTGTCAAAAGTGAAACCATTCTCCCCAACACCACAAAAAAAAAGTAGCTATCTTAAGCAAGCTATTTACAATCTTCTTTATGTCTACTAGGAGTTTTAGAAAATCTTCCTTAATCCTAGTACCATTTCCCATTCCATACAATGCATCATATTTCATTGCTCGAAGGAAGTCGCAATACACATCCAAAACAAAATAAGTTGTATGGAATTTCTGGACTGCCTGTTGCACCTTCTCGATGTCATGGGTTTCCACTTGGAAGGCTTCTTCACATGTCTTTTTAGCATCTTCAATAGTGTCTTCACAACCTCTCACAATGTTCTCTGTGAGGACTGCAACATTGCTTTGGTACACGCCAGCCCAAATAATAGAAGAAGAGTCTAAAGGTGGGTGAGGAGCAGCATTAGCTTTTGATCCTGTAATGTCTCCCTCAGACGAGCTACTAGATATCGTGATAATGTCTATTGGTGGGTGGAAGTTTTCCATCACCTGGGGAGTTTCATAATAGGAACACCTTTGATTATTTGATAACAATAAAAGTTGCATGTGTGTGATTTGTAAAAGGACATGTGGAAATGGGGTGGGTAAATGACAACCATAATAGAAACAAAATCTTCACTGAGAAATGCTTAGAAAATAAAATAATGATTCTCTTTACGAGCATGCTTGGAATTGATGAAGGGAGATCTTTTATTAGTTCAATTAGTCATATATTTGTAATTAGATCAACAAATAAATAATAGCATTTTTTTTAGAGAAAAAATTATTCTATCTAAGGAATAGATTTAAAATTAAATTACAATTTTTTAAAAATAACATACACCAATAAATAAACATACAAATTCCCTTATATGCATAATCAAGATCAACAAATATAAATATAGATTAAAATTCCCATTATATTCATGATGTTATTTTCCTTTTAACTATAAGGAAGCGGGACAATTAAATTTGAAATCCATATATATAACTATTATAAAATTCCACCCACTATTTTTTTTTTAAAAAGTACATTTATTCAAGCATATGTAAGCCTAATCTTTTTAACATGAAGAGTTCGTTAGTTTAAGGTCTATAAAATTATGCATTGCAATGAAAAGCAATATAGAGGATATAAACTAATGTAATTAATGGGAGAAGAATTGTCTACCCAATAATTCAACATTTCAAAAGTTTATCAACATCATTCATTTACCTAATTTTTCCACACATATCTAAATACCGTGAATCACACTATACTACTTAGGAATATACTAATCCATCAAGTAAACATTCGACAAACACCCATGAACCAATCTCTTGATATATGACAAGTACTCCTATGGAGGTACTTTGTTGGGGAAAAAACAATAAGGGAAAGTACTCTACCCAGGGCAAGAAATTCAATCTTCACAATAGAAAAGATTAAGGGAGGCCCCTTTGCTTAAAATTTGTAAGGCAACTACCAAGTGACCATCAAAGAAATATTTATAACCAACTACACTATTTCCCATAGTACTATTTACCTTAAGCCATCAAATTAGAACCGTTAAACTAAGCAATGCACTAATCTTCTCTCATACACTTTTTCCCATATTAGGGTAAAAGAGATGCAAAATGATTTAAATGATCTTACATGTTTGATGGTTCTAGAAGAGATGCAAAAGAATTTAAATCATCTTACATTGTACTTTAAATTTTTGTATTTGATTATACACCTAAATGATTAGATAAACTTATGTTAAGAAGACATTTCTATTTTGAAACATAGCACCTTCAAGACTTTAAATTTAAAGAGCTTTCATGAAGAATCTCATCATAGTCCCAAAAGATGTCATTTCTAATGTAGTTTCTAAGAAATTATTTGTTTTTTGAATAAAACCATATTTTTCGGATGAAATTGTATATTTGAAATAGTTCTTATTTTTTCAAATTTACAATGAGCAAATATATTTATATTTATTTGAAATAGTTGATTTTATTTTATCAAATTTGTAATGAGTAAATGTATTTATACCATAAGTATTTTTAGTAAAAGAAGTATTTGTCAAAGTTAATTTGAAAATATAAAGGACATAATGATGTGTATAAAATATATCGATAAGTATAAAATGATTTTTTATAATATAAGTCATATAATGTGTAAAATGTGGTCAAAATTTAAAGTTTCAAATACATAAAGTTGAATAGAGATTATTATGTTCATATTTCAAGATGTATGCCTATTAAGCATTAATATATATACACTATATTTAATAAATAGTAATTTGTGAATAAAATGGAAATTTGGAAAGATGTGTTGGCTATATGTCTCTACAGACCCTTTTTCCCAATTCACTTTTAGTTGAGAAAATCTAAATGACAATATAACTGGATGAAGTATTTGGAATTAATTTTATCATTGTGTTGAAGAAAAAATTAGTAATATAATGAATATCAATTTATGAATAAATATATTGATGGTGAAATATATATGCCGCTGGGAGGAAATAAATAAACCCCAAACATTCTCAGTTAAATGAAATTTGGTTGTGCCAGCTCACTCATGTAGTTTAGGTTTGGGATATGAGACGTCATAGCCAAAGTGTTTCTATTTCTAATTTTTAATTTATCGTTCAAACATTCCAATCGCTTCACACATGGGGTCCACGTGGGGCCTTAAATGGAATCTTTTGTCTTACCATAAATTCAGTGAAAAATTTCATTTGTCACCCGTGAAAAGGATTTTATTACTCCACTAAGCATCAAAATTTTATTCTTTCCTTCACTACCTCATTCTATAATTTTTTTGCCATTGCCTTACAACAAAATGGTTACGATTTTCCAAAGTATTATGAAAAATGTGTGTTTAGACAAAGCATGCAAACTGTGGAATCAGAGAGATTATTTAGACCTCTACAACATTCTGTTTTCAAGTACATCATATGTGACGGCTTGCCAGCCACACCGAGAAGGCTGTTTAAACTTATACACTCTCCTAAGCCTAAATGCCTCAGTTGAGATAGGTTTCGAATGGTATTAAGGGCATTATTTACATTTACACACCCTCCAAAGTCTAAACACTGTAGCAATGATGGACTACCAAGAGAATCAGGGAGATTAAACTTTTAAGCTTCCTATTATGTTCGAGCAATGTGGCTGAAACAGGTTGTTAATGGAATCAGAGAGATTATTTAAACCTCTACAACATTCTATTTTCAAGTGCTGCAGATGAGACAAGTTGCCAAAGGAATTAGAAAGGTATTTTAAACTTTTAAAATGTTCTATTATGTTCAAGTGCAGTGGCTAAGACAAGTTGACAATGAAATCAGAGAGATTATTTAAACCTCTACAACATTCTCTTTCCAAGTATAACATATGTGATAGGTTCCCTATGAAAACAGGAAGGCTATTTTACCTCTACAGTCTTCTATGTTCAAGTGTTGTTGCTGTGACGGGTTGCAAATGGCGTTAGGGACATTATTTAAATTTATACACCCTCCATTGTCTAATCACTGCAGTAGTGATAGGTTGCCCAAGGAATGAAGGTGATGAATGCAGAATATGCACAAAATGGATTTTACAAGGGAGCTCTAAAAATCATTCATTCGATGAAGCACTCTGATTCCCACCTTTTCCAGCATCCTAACTACCTGCGCCAATATCAAGGCTTGGAACAAGTTAAGGCATCAACCAGGCAAGAGGGTAGAGAAGATTTTATCAGAAGCTGTCGGAAAGGTGTAAGCTCTGGAAAGACATGAAATCTTCTAACAACCGAAATGGAAGAAGATATACATGGAGAATTTAGGAAACTATCAATAGCCAATGCAATCTAAGGAGAGCTCTTACCTATTGTGTAAACTTACTGATCTCCACTAGACTGTTACCTCCTTCCTTTCTCCTTCCAATCCTTTCCAATGTATCCTCTCCTCTTTTCGCATGCAAAAAATGCAAGAGCCTAAAAGGAATGGCTATTTTGTTTGACCGAATACCTCCCCAGAAGAGTAAACTTAGCAACTATGGTAAAGCCCTGGTAGACAGGTATGCAGAAAGAAGAAAACCATCACTAGGCGTGTCCCCCTGCCATAAGCCAAGTGTGGGCAAGAATCTGAATCAATGCACGACCAACAACTACTTAGATAAATGCATGCACATCTAGTTTAAAGATCAATTGAAAAATAGAAAGTATAACCATGTGGCCTTTTCTTACTTACATATTAGATTTATTTGAGGTGAAAATTGATGAGGAGCATAATTTCGCCACACCAGCTCTACGATTTGCAACACAGGTCGAAGACTTCATAAAGAGTCTATAAACAGATCTACAAAGCTAAACATTTATATGCTGAAGCACAAAGCTAAACTAAACACAGTCATATAAATTTTAATCACATTTATTACCTATAGTGAAGTTTTGGTAGCTGCTTAAATTGCAGGGAAAGCACGGGGACCCCAAAAGATGGTGTGGAACAATGCGAGCCATACCTGCTAACATAATGCACCATCCAAAATCTGTAGTGTGTGTACTTACAGGCGCCTATTCTCCCATGTTTCCCATGACAAGATCAATTTGACACCAGCTGAAGATTTGTTTAGTGATTTTTGGTGTCCTTCGTATGCCTGGCTAATCAGTCATCCGTTGCTCAGTACAATTCTCACTTAATTCTCACCTAAAGTTCCTTTGTACGCCTAGTTAGTCATCGTTTGAATTGGTCGGTGCAGCTGGTAGTACGCCTGGTCTTTGCTTAACTTCTACATTTCATTCATTTTTATTCAATGGTTCTCCAATCAGAAATTTAACACTGATGTAAACTGTACGAGACACCACATGCTACTGGGGTCCTCCTGATCGGGATTTTCCACCGGAAAAGTCTAATATTTTTAGGCATGAGACAGTAAGACTTTTCTGGTGGAATTCTCACCTATAATAGCCTATCGGCTAATAACCTACAACAACCTTCACAAAATTCCATAGCTGATGAACACACTTGCACCTTCACAGAAGCTTTCTCTCCTCACTCATGGCTATCTTGGACAACAAGATAAACCTAGAGAAGGACACCCAACAATGCATTATCAAAAATTGCATAGACATTCACTTTGTTTTCCGAGGACTTTAAAGAAAAATGTTACTTGCACCATCACCACTACACGAAAACTATACAACAATTAACGTTGATGTCATTTTGTTGGCCTTCTCTATCGTCACGCCAAATGTTTTTTATTTAAAAAATCATAAAACAATCCGCCACCTTTTCCACAGCTCCAGAGACCTAAAGAATCGAGAAGGCTAACGAAAATTCTGACCAAAGTTCATCAAAATGGGAAACCAACCCACCACCTTTTCCCTGGCGCTGGAAAAGTCTAAAACTGGGAAGGTTGATGAAAGTTCCGACCAAAGTTCACACAAATAGCTTATCAACTAATTACAATTTATTAAGAAAATTAACTTCAAATCTCTTATGTCACCTAAGTATAAATTACAATTATAATTAATATATAATAATAGGAAAAAAATAAAATGGTTTGAACACCTTCCTCACGAGTCCAGCTTATCCTGCACACTCTAAACAAATTTTGACTACCAAAAGATCTAACCACTCAGGAGAGAACAAATTCATCTACATATTTAAATACCATCCATTGTCATTTGTTTCTGAAAAGAAAAGGAGAGTATGAAAACCCAGTCTCCCTCGTTTTTATACACGATCCACGGAAAAGAATTTTTGTTCACAAATTCAACTTCAAGACTTCCCACACTTTCAAGTAGTCCCCACTATTCTTATCATACAGGAAAAAATTGTCATACTATCAAAATTGGTTTACCCATTTCTTCACTTGAATAAGACAATGTGACATTGAATGAATCACTCATTCCTGAACTTGTATACCTACCTTACATTCTCGCGCCAATCACGCAGCGATGCACTCCACCATTGTATTCCACCCACTGATAAAAATCTCATTTTCGACTTGTCTGGTATGATCTTAGTCTTAGGCACCCAATCCTTATCAATGACATCCATAACCAAGGTGACGTGGCAGGGCTAAGTCTTTTTTCCTTGTCGAAACGTCAACCAATAAAATGAAGTAATACTGTAGCGAAGAAATAACAGAAACCATAAAATAGAATAATCAAATAATAGACAACAAGACACAGATTTACATGATAAAATTATCAGATAAAACATGGTTTTTTATTGTCGAGATGAATCATTACAATCTTCACTCAACTGCTATTATTACATATTGAATTTCCTTACAAAGACAAGATACACGTAATATCTTGTAAATAACAATCACCATCAAACTTTGAAAATATCTAGATTTTTCTCTTGAAAAAATTATAGATTATCTCTAAAAAAATATATATAAGATATAATAATCTAACATTTTTATGTGAGATTGATTACAGGTCAATTATTCAAGTTCCCAACTTATTCATTGTCTTAGGAACGCTGTCTTACACAATGCTTTGAAAAAGATGTGACAATAAGGAATTTTGGTGTTATTTTGGTAAAATATCTAAGAACAATCTAGAGAAAGCAATAAACAGATGTAAGATAAAATTCAATTTGCAGTGTGTAAGCGCAATCCAAAGTAGTTGTAGTCATATTTTTTTATGGTAAGTATGAAGGTTTTAATTGAATGAACAACTGTATGCAATTTTAATAAATTAAATCTTTAATATAATAATAAATACATCAATTACATTTATAGAATAATAATATACAATTACTACATGTATATACATATATATAATAGGATATATTTTATGTATGTAAAAATTTTAATATCATTTTTGTTTATATGTCGTATTTAGATTATTGTTCAGACTAAGATTAAAATCATATCTAATAGAAGATATATTGAAAAAATCAAATCTGTAAAGGTGAGTATGAGTATAATCAAATTAAAATTTAATATTTTTAAAATGATAAAATATTATTTAAAAGAAGATATATTGGAATATGTCGTATTTAGATTATTGTTCAGACTAAGATTAAAATCATATCTAATAGAAGATATATTGAAAAAATCAAATCTGTAAGGGTGAGTATGAGTACAATCAAATTAAAATTTAATATTTTTTAAATGATAAAATATTATTTAATAGAAGATATACTGAAAAAATCAAATTTGTAATGGTGAGTATGAGTGTAATGAAAATAAATTTCATATTTTGATAACGATTGATATCTAATAATTTCATGTCTTCTTAAGTTTTTAATTTTTGTCAATTTTATTGATTAGAAATATTTGGTTTATTCTCATAATCTTCTTTACTTTTGAACTTTAACACTTTATTAAAACATCATCTCAATTAATAATTAAACAGTCAATAATTTTATTTTTCATCTTATCAAAAATAACAATATTAATTTTATTTCTATCGACAAAAGTGATCAATTATGCAACCTATTGAAATGTTTAAATGATTGACAGCTCCTCTGCCTTTGTTATTCAATTTTGGCTTTTTTTTTTTGGCTTTTTTTTTCCCATATTCTTATCTTTTCTTGGAATAAAGTGTCTTGATGATTATAAATAACACTGGTGACAAGACAATATCATATCACATGGACACACCGAAAATTTTGAAAACATGCGGATGAGATCATATTCACTTACATCCAAATTTTGCATGAATACTTTTATAATGGGAACTTTTTGTTACAACAGCAACCTCTTATTCTTAAGCAAACATTGTTAGTTTCTTCCATGAATGTAAGAGACTACAATTTATAGCTTCATGGGCAAATACTATTTCACACGACGGGAAAGGTGAGGACATTAACCCAATCCATAGTATCCCTTTTTTCCGCTGATTTAGTATTTTCTGTTCTTTATGAGAATAATGGAAATATCTTCAAGCAAAGTAATCTTCAATAAGCATAGGTGGTAACGTGTCAAAATAATTAGGTAAAGAAGTGTAATGATAAAATTTGTATATTATATTGTTTTTTTTTAAATTTTAAGTTTATTTTAATGAAATGTCTACATGTATAAGGTAATTTGGGTTTATTTATTTATTTAGTTTTTATTAGTCTCTATATGCATATATCTCTACAAGCATAATATATATCTTATTCATATGTCCACAATTTTTTATACATCCATTTTAACTATTTTGATTATTATCCACACATATTTATCTAACGACTATGCATTTATATCTAGTACTTAATCTATTCTATGATGAGTCTATAGTCATGAGGATATTATAATAGACATGAACTCATCCAAACCTAATTTAAATTCAAAAATCTCAATCATGATCAATTAGCCCTCTTTATTGGGGCGGTGGGCCTAACTCGATTCGCTAAAACATCTTGTTGCAAGCGAGAGGTCACGAGGTCTAGTCTCCCCTCCATCCCCATTGTATCGGAGGGTGTGTCACGCCAACATCATCGGTCACATAATTTTTTTTTACCAAGCACACTATAGTTTATAGGGGGACAAATCCCTGACCGATTCTTGCAGTCTTAAAGAAAGATTAGCCCTCTTTATCTTTCACTCCCAAGCAAACTAAACACGTTTGGATGATTTGTTGTCTTCTAGTATTTAAATATATTCATCGCATTCATTTTATTTATTAAAAAATTAATATCTTCTCATCAAAACCTTACATTTCTCCTTTCATTATAAAACATAAAAAATAATTAATTGTGAAACACCACAAACTTGGTGCACTAAAATTACTAAAATTACTAAAATTACTACATCTTAAAAAAAAAGTGTATCATCTTAAATATTTATCCAATTTATGAGGATTGATCTATGTGAAAGGTCCTTGAGGCCTATTGAAAATCCTTTAAATTATTTTAAAATAATACTAGTTGGCCAAAATAATAGGAAGAGTAGAACACACAAATATCAATAGGCTAAGAAAAAGAGGAGATTTACAACTAAAGGTCAACACAAGTAAAGGTGTAGAGGACTAGATCATAGTCATGGACCTATGCTAGATATATGAACATGTAGTAATGGAAAATTATCTCTTTTCCTTACTTTGGGAATAATTGTCAATGAATTAACTTAATTTTGCCTAGGTTTAATGTTGTAATGTGTTATAACACATACACATTGACCTTGGGACCCCTTTTAATAAAATGTGCTTAATTTGTACCCTATTTTAAGTTTTTTAAAGTGTTGTAACATACTTTCACACTTACTTAGGGTCTCCTTAATTAATTGTGGTTAACTAGAGTTAATTAGCCCCTTTAATTCAAATTTAAGCCTTATTTGTGACACCTTCCAAAGATCCATCCTAACACCCATAATTCAAATTGCATAACATTTAATTGGGAAAATTTGAGGTCCTAGAAATTAGTTCTAGGACCCATTCACCCTAGGTGGCAAATGGGTCCTCCCTCAATAGGACCCTCCTTTCTTTGTATATCCTACATGGGTTTTTGATGTACTTTCATTCCCCGAAGGCAAGGTCTTGGAAAATAGTGCCAGGACCCATTTGCCCTAGGTGGCGAATGGTTCCTCCCTTAATGAAGACACCCTTTTTGAATTTGATTTTGGTGGGATTTTAATAACATTTATTTCTAGATCTAGTTTTTGCTTGAATTGTTTGAATTTTGAGGTTAATCTCTTGATTTAGTATAAATAAGGGGTTAATTCACATTTTTTTTCTTAGCAAGTTTACAAGACATCCTAGCAAATTCAAGAGAGAATTACAAAATCTACAAGATAATTTTCAAAGGAATTTCAAGGCATATTATCAAGGTTTTATTGCAACAATTCAAGATCATTTCATCATATCAAGGGTTTAGTGCATTCATGCATGTTGTTGAGCTAAGATAGTGAATGTAGAATTGGAGATCTACTTGCAAGAATTGTTACACATCTTATTCAAGGATCGAGATCTACATTCTTCATGGCCACTACATGTTAGATTGCAAATTCATCTTCCAAGAAAACTTCCAAGGTATCAACATTGCATCATTTCATATTCATGCTTCAATTTCCTTATTTCATCATTTGGTTTAATTACCTACAAGGGGTTTGACTTAAACAAACCCCTATTTACTAACAATCAACAAGTTTTTCTCCTCTTTAGTGTGTTTTTGTAGATTTATAGGTTGAAAATCAAATGGAGAAGAAGTTTAGAGCAAAATTGTTAGAGTTGTCAAGCTACAAGATTGATCTTTATAGTGCAAGAATAGAGAATTAAAGCTACAAAATTTATTACAAGTTTTTGGGAGTTGAAAATGGAGAATAAGAGTGTATACATCAAGGAAAACAACCCAGATCTTAGTTTTAGAAACCCTAATAGGGACCCGTTCACCACTAAAGGCGAATGGGTCCTTTGTGCCTTAAGAATAGCCTCCTTACAACAAGGTACACATCATTTTAAGCTCTAAAAACGTCCCTCATAGTTGCTATAATAGTTAGGATTAGTTTTTTGATTGTTGGTGGCATCTTATCACACACAAAATCACATAATATTAGGGTGAAAAACATAGTGGTTTATCATCTTGATCAATTCATTTTGGTAAACCTTATTTTCCCCCCTTATCAACACATACTATCATAATAGTTTATAGGTTACACATAAAATTAGAGGCACTAAGAGATTTCATTTCCCAAACAAGGATTAGAATATTCTAAAATATACATCAATTTTCATTCATCCTTCACTCATGGAACTAAGCATTTTTTTCCCTTTCATTTCATTCTAGGTATTCTACATATAGTTCTCAAAATATCAAACATTGCTTATCTATCTATAGTCTAGGTTGAATTATCCTTGTGTATGCATTCTATTAAATTATCCTAGACTAATCCCTAGGGATTGTCTTTTTCATTTTTAATTTTCCTTGTGTCATTTCTCATTTAGTTATATGCTCATTTTAAATAATTGTAAAATTGTAGTGTCAAACATTTGTACTCATAAAATTTCATACATTATATTTTGAACTCTCATTAGCTCAAGAGTTTTTACAATATATTTCAATATTTCTACATAAAATAATTTTCCTCACATCGGAAGAGTATGATATATTTCAATCATGTATATCAAATTTTAACAAAATCCTTTTGGACAGTAGCATAATATACAAATATCTACACAATGTAATGGCATCCTTTAAAAAACTGAGATTCAAAAGTGTACTTTCCATGTGTCTTGTTTAAAATGCATGTTGTAATGGCTGAACACAAAAATAATGTATCTTTCTCTCATCCAAGAAAACAAAACTCAATCCCTCATCATTTTCAAAAGACCCTTTTACCATTTTTCAAACAAGATCTCTAGTTGAAATCCTTGGGGAAACTCTATGATTTTTTTTGTAATTATATTCAATCACTCATAGATGTCTCATTTACAACTTTGTGTATTGTATTATTTTCTTCTCTTATTTAATAGTCTAAGATTCTCCATAAAGGGCATTGAATTTTACATTTATCATACTCATTGAAAGTAGCTCTCACTACTAGTAACATTCTTTATTTATTCTCATATTTCTCTTTAATGTGAGACAATACCTTTGGTATAGAAATAAATAAATATATTGTTATTATTTTACTTGCATGAAATAGTGATTCTCCCCATAGATTAGGGTTAACACTATGATAAAATATTTCATTTTATTATTTTCTTGAGTTCTTAATACACATAGGATTTAAAATCATTTATTTTTAACACATTTTCCTTTTGACTATAGGTCTCTAGAGGTTGAAAGACCAAAATAGGGTTTTACTAAATAAAACCACTATATAGCCCCCAATTTTATTTTTGTTTCATTGTATTTTAAAATTAGAGTGATTCAAGATTATGAGTCGTACATTATAAGATATTAAAGAGTAACTTGTGAAGTATTATTACATCACATGAGTGTTAGGAAAAGGTTGTTGTACACCTTTCAAAACAATGAAATATTCTAATTGTGTAAAATAAATATTTATTTGTGGTGCATCCTATTGGTGTGTTTAGCCATATTAAATATTTTTTGTGTCCACATGTAAAATTGTATTTAACATTGGTTTAGTTATTAAATATGTCACAAAAACATAAAAAGATTAATTATTTAAAAAACTTATTATTGTGAAAACTTAGTATGAACAATTAAATGTGAGGTTGATGGTTTTTTGTACTCATGGTTTTGAGGAACATGGTTAAATTATCTTACCACTTGGTTTTATTTAGGTGAAATTGAATCTATAAAAGAAAGAGCATGTTTAGTGGTGAAGGTTGGCTAGTTGAGTTGGCTATTAGTGTATTAAGTTTCTCTTGTGAGTGTATATGCAAAGCATTAAATGAGATGTGTGGTAACATGATTATCCACATGGAGAGTGTATTGGAGGAGCTTGATATTTTAGGAGTATTCATAGAAACTGTGTAAGTGTAATGTAATATTTTATTCTTGAATTGTACATAAAGAGTGGATGCTTTTGGAGGCTAGGTGTTTCCCTCTATGAGGGTTTTCCTAGGTATACATTATGTTATCATTTGGCTTTTTATATTTGATCCTAAGTGACTTATAATTATTTCTTAATCTTTCATGCATTTTTTTCCCTCATGTGTATATGTAGAAAATCGATTGATCTTTCTAGATATTATGCATTAATTTCCTAATAACAAGGTGTAGGCATTTGAATTTGACCACTCCCATATGGTCAAATTCACCTTTGCATTCCTCTATCCAATATCCCTAAACTATAGTAATTAAATAATTTATTATTTGGTTAATATTTCACCCTATCCTAATGTCTCCCAATGTATTTGATTAATTAATTGAATACACAGGTATGTGCGGATTATCATGGAAAAAACATGCCCTTAAGTGGCAATAAATTCAGAAAATTAGACTTAAGAAACTTGATGTAAAACATTTGAATAAGTTATCTATATTATTTCAAAAATATGTAAGAATAGAATCTAGAAAATTCATGTAGTTTCTAAACTACTAGGTTTATTTAAGAAAAAGAAAATCTATTTGGTGAAAATTTGAAATTTCAATGCAAGAGTAACTTAAATTTTTAGGGAAAAATAAGTAGGTGTCTCATTCCAATCTAACCACAATAAAATGATAATATTTTTTTTATAAGATTTAAGATATAAGTAGATTGACTCATGTCCCCATTTGATGCATATATTTTTGTAATTTTTTCCAAGTAAATAATTGATTATGAATTTTTATTACAAATTTTAAAAAATATAAAACTCGTGATGTCCTAATTAACCTTAACTTGGTCAAAACTTCATGAAATTCAATTTTTTTAATCCTATAGTATGCAAAGCATAGAATGTGTTGCATGTTTCAGATTCAAAAATGTGACTCTTTGAAAGCTATAGATGTTTTTCAATCATCCTATCAATATGATTTTAGTCATAATTCAAATTGAAAATTAATAATAATTATTTATTAAATTCAAAGTAGAGAATAATTTATATTGGTGGAAAGTTGAGAATCTCCTTTAAAAACCCTTTTCGTTTCATCAATTTTTGGTTAAATAAAATTAGCCCCACATGGACCACAACTTCACTTACGATCACCACTTCTTGGCCCATCATGATCCTCGCCATACCCACCTTACCTTATTCCTTTCTAAATTAAATAAATAGTTCAATTTATTTAATTTAGTCACTTTGTCCAAATGAACTAAATCAAAATTTTAATGCATATTTTATCTCTCCTCATGTAAACATCCTCCATAATCCCCTTCCAATCTAGGTTAACCTAATTAATTTGTGATTAGGGTGTGCAAATCCCTAATCATCATTACGGTCATATCCTCCATAATTTTCCACTTGCTTCCAATCTCCCATTAGCCTACATAACCCTTTATTTGCACAACCTTAATCACTAATTATCCCCCAACCTCACCTATTTCCATTTAAGGCATGTACCCCTAGTCAACCCTGATAAATACTTTCTCCTTTTGGAGAAGTCACCCTTTTACCCACTTGAATTTTTAATTCAAGTTTACTCACCCATTGAATTGTGAGGAATTTTTAATTCCTCACAACCCCTCATAAGGAATTTTTAATTCCTTTATCAATCCCCATGAGGATTTGTGAAGAATTTTTAGTTCCTCACTTTTCCTCTCATTGTACATGGGGACAAATACCTCCTTTATGATGATATCTTGTCCACTCCCAAGGTACTTTCAAGTACCTCCATGTCACTACTACTTCATCTCCAACTCACCCTCCTTTGACTACCTCACCATCCACATGTCCTCATGTGATGGATTGAGAGGTTCAAATGCATATGAGCCCTCGATCTTCTCTCCAAGGGTGAATCTCAACCATCCATCCATTTGGAGGCATGTCACCTAAAAGTAGTGGATTTGTCCTCATTTGAAATTATGCATTCACTTAGCCAACTCTAGCTCCCATACACTCAACCACTCAACCACCATAGTTGCAACCTTCTAAGCTCCTAGATTGCACCCTATCACTCATTCAACTCCATCATTGCATTCATTGTAGCATCACCATCATTTTGAGCTCACTTGCATACCATTTTGTCAACCAAGGAGCACACAAATCAACTATCAAAGGGCCAACCAAAGGAACAATTCAAACATTGTAACTTTGTTGTTTCTCTTGTGTTTTGTTTGAATTAAACTAGGCTTATCTTGAGGTGTTGTTAGTTTTTTCCATTTTTTGCATGTTTAGAGTAGGAAGTCACACTACACACATTTCTAGCATGCCCGACGGGACCCAGGTGATGGGTCTACTTTCACATTTTTTGTTTCAAATTTTGTAGGATCAGATTTAGACCACTAAGGCGAATCTGATTTGATGGGTGAATCCATCCAGCATAGGGATGATTCTACATCAGCATGGGCAAACACACTTCTACCTTTTGTATAAAAGGGAGAACCTACAACCTGTACCCAAGAACCTGAATTTTAGAGGTGAATGCACTTGGGTGACCTTAACTGATGGACTTGTTTAAGGAAGTGGTGATCCTTGATTGATCATAGAGGTAGGTCCGCTTATGCCTCTCCCTTAGATAGGAAATATCACAATCATCCATTTCTTGAAAAGGAGATCTTGTGTCTATTAGAAAGGTGAATTCATTTTGCATAAAGGTGGGTCTGAGGTAATCCAAAACCTTAAATATTTCAATTTATGCTTTTATTTGGTTTCAAATTTGGGTACTAATCAATTGACTTGTTTTTTGTGCTTGTGAAATTTTACTAAATTTTTTGTAGCTTATCATACGCCTAAGATCAAAGGTCAAAATTACTAACTTGTGTGTTGCAGGATGAGTGCTCAAAGTTTCCTAGTTAGATTTGTGTGTTGTTTTTCACACTAGCTAGGAACACATAGATTTAATTAAAGGGATTTTTTGTGTTTGGGAGCGTGTTGTTGACAAATGCTCTCCCCTTGCACTATACGGTGAGCCTTGGTGACCGGAAATCACAACTCATTTTAGTCCAATTGAGTCCACCTAAGGGTGCTAATACACATATGCACTCCCCTTGACTATGTGTGAGCATGGGGACCAAAAAAATCTAATACTTCCTGCCCGTTAGTGAGACCTGCCTAGGATTTCATCACTCAGGGGATGATCTTGACCATGCGTTATTGATGAGGTATATAAAGGGGGGAGAGATAAAGTAGTACCCCAATCTAGTCATGTCATTTCTAGCGAAGTGGCGAAGCTAGGGTGATACCTAGATAAGATGTGCAGGGTTGGTTTGAGTTTCTAGTGCCTCATTGGGACTCTTGATCCACACTTGTGATGGGTTGGTGTTCATGGTTGTGCCTCTTACACCCTCCTAGTGTATCGAGGACTCCCTAGAGAGCTTGTATATCCTAGATAGAGACATGTGTTTAGTCGCGGCTTGGTGTAGTGTAGTGGATGTAAATTGTACGCTAAAGTTACTCACCATGTAATTCCTTTGATTGAGATAGAAGTCCTCATGATGAACTATGATAGTTATTGAGTGAGAGAGTGAAGGTGAGCCCATGGTTTTTGTTGATGACCCTGTGCCATTTAATCTCTAGCTATCCACCGTCATGAGAAAGAGTGATCTAGAGAACCACCCCAATATCACAGAGTATTAACCTTGAGGTGTCCCCTCAAGGTGGTGGGCCTACATTGAGTTAGCAAACCTTTACTAATTTTAGGCTTGTATTGTCTAGTGTGCCTTCTTATGAAATGTTAGTGCTTGTCGTTAGTCTGAGTTAGTCCTATCCCATTCCTTGTTGTTTGTTGTTTACATCCTTTTCCATAGTCTGCCCCTACCCTCAATGGAAATTTTTCTTAACATAGGGGTGAAATTTCCTTGTGGATAAGAGATCCTACCCTCACAAGGAAAAAATTGTGTAGTAGTCTACTAAAGTCATTTGATAGGTGAATTCACATGTGATTCTCTTAGATAGGTGACCTTGCTCCACCTATTCCTTGAATAGGAAATATTGTTATCCTCACAAGCGATTCCATGTATGTGTCTCTTAGTCCTGTGTTCGTACATCCTCTAGAATAGGTGAACCTATTGTCCAAAAAGGTGATCCCACATCTAGTCCATACCATCCCTATCCATACATCCCCTAGAATAGGTGAACCTACTTTCCATAGGGGCGATCTCGTGTTGAGTTCATACCATCACTATTCGTACATCCCAAGAAATAGGCGATTTTGCTCTCCTCGTAGGTGTTTTCATGTCTTATCTATATAACTAAAGAAAGGGGTGATCCAGAGACCTAGATAGATGAAAAAGTGTTCAAAAGAGGAAATCTTGTGTCCATCCATACATACAAAATCCTATTTAGGTGATCTCGTTTGTTTCCTATCTTGACAATCTTGTGAGTCCAGATAGTACAATCTAAGACATAGCAATCATGTGAACCTTAGAGAGTCAATCTTGTGATACATAGAGGTGATTTTGTGGTCCTTTAGATAGGTGATCCTATTATGTGAAGGCATAATCCACGTGAAAAAGAGGATAATCCACCTCTCATACAAAAACCCTAGGGCTAAACCCTCTTGATCGTTGAAATTTTGTTGTTTCCTAAGTCCATTCCTATGATCAATTTTTTTATCACCATCCATATGCTCATAATCATCATTTTAGTTCATCTACATTTTTCAAAAGTCATCAAATCAACAATAAAATCATGTAGGTACATCTTAGGACATCTTTAGACTACATATTCATCATTGATTCATCAATTTGAGTCCCTTAGGAATTGTTTTGGGGGCTCTTTTATACAATTGGGTTAGGAAACTAACCCTAATCATTATCTTTCACACTTAGGATTGTCATCCATCTTGAGTTAGTAATCCTTCATGAGCTCATCAATCTACTTCCATCTAGAGGTGAATTTTCATTGTAATCAGCATCCTCATCATTATCATCTTGCATCATCTAGTCACACACTTAGACCTAGTTTGTAGTTAATCCTATCGGTCATATCCAATCAATCATCCTAACTAGTCAATCAATCCAACTCAATAGAATACAATCATAAATCCATAATTATCCTATAAATCATCCAATCAATTGATATTTCATCTTAGTAACTCACTAAGTCATTATCTAGGTCATTATCACTTAAGTGCATGGGTGATCCCACGATAGTGGTTTACACTTGTTGGGACATCCTAATTTTTGCTGAAATCACATTTTTTTGGAAAATATAATGATTCAAGCCTTGAAGAGTTTCATTTAAAGGATTCCAATTGAAGAGGATTTAATCAAACAACCTTAGATCAAACCCCCTTTGATAGAATGCTGCTAGTTTCAAACCATACCTATAATGGAATCTCCTTTCCACCTATCAAAATGATGATAAAAAACCATTTTTTTACCCTTTGGGGGATCAAATAAATTCATTTAAAATTTATTTTTTGTAAGTATGTAGTCCTTATTATAAGCTTCCCAAAAAGGCTATCCTTGAGGAATGGAAATGATATTGGGGTCTCAAGGTGTAGTGGCTAAAATGAAGAAAATCAAATCTCTATGCTTTGGGAGATAGAACTAAAGGGGAATTAAGGTTCCTCCATAAATTTTCTTCAAGTTTCATTCAAGGAAACCTTAGATATCTCAATCTAAGGATGAAATGAGAGAAAGAGATCTACAATAAGTTTTCCTATGGGTGTGATTAAAGACTAAAAGGGGGTTGATCACCAAGGAAGGGCTTGGAAAGAAAGAGATGAATGCAATGTGAAAGCCTAACT
The DNA here is from genome assembly GCA_007258455.2 of Sequoia sempervirens. Taxonomy (NCBI): domain Eukaryota; kingdom Viridiplantae; phylum Streptophyta; class Pinopsida; order Cupressales; family Cupressaceae; genus Sequoia; species Sequoia sempervirens. Next base: position 24,665,673 of record VDFB02252616.1, on the reverse strand, counting down.
ATATGACATAGATTATGAAAATAAAAAATGACAAACTGAGAATAAATAGAAAGGTATCTGGAGAAAAGGTGTGGTCAAAAAAATCCCTAAAACCCTAAAATTTTATTGTTTGAAGCTCACTAGGACTCATACACCATTTTGGATGATTTAGGCCTAAACTAGGGTTTCTGTGTAGAAACTAAAATCTATCAGTGACTAATTTGGATCTCTTGAAATCTAGAAAAAGGTAGTACTGAGACTCATACACCCAAGGTGGTGATTTAGTCCCACTATTATGGTTTGGCTAAAGTTTTAGTATTCCCTGTGATCTGTATATTTTCTCCTATCAATTTTTTTAGTCTGAAACTTTGAATTCTAGCCTATACGTGACTTTATGTGAAGATGACAACCTTGTGACAACTTGGAAACTTTATTCACTGTTGTAACTTTATTTTCAAAGGATCTTCAAAATCTCAAAACACCTAGATCTTCAATCACACATCAAAGGGAAGAAAAACTTGTTGATTGTTAGGAAATAGTGGTTTGCATTAGTCAAGCCCGGTTTACGTAATTAAAAATTATGATGAAATAATGAAACATGAATCATGAAACATTAACAATGATACCTTAAATGACATCTTCAAATTCTCATATGTAATCTAACATGAAGTGGCCATGAAGAATGTAGATCTTGATCTAAATTAGATGTGGAACAATGCTTAACTTGGATCTTGAATGTTAAATCACAACACTAGCTCAACAACATGCTTGATGCTTTATGCCTTTGACATGATGATGGATCTTGAATTACTACAAGAATATTCTTCAAATCTACCTTTGAATTCTCTTGAAATTCTCTTGAATATTCTTGAATGCTCTTGTGAACTCTTATGAAAGTTCTCTTTATTGCTTATAAAATTCTAAGGGGTAGCTTAGGTTTAATTGTTAGGTGAAATTATATGAAATAGCCCTATATTGATACTTGTTTATGCCAAATATTTTCAAATTACAACACTACAATCCAACATCATATCTAGGAGGATAAAATACCACCAAGAATTGAATTCCAAATAGGTATCGATTAGAGTGGGACTCATATTCCCAATGTGGTGTATGAGTCCCCGTGGCTCAAAATTGGGGCATAAACTCCAAGACAGGTCCCGCTTAATGTGAAACCTAAAATTAGGTCCCAAGACCTAGGTGGGACTCATGCCTAAGGTGGAGTATGAGTTTTAGATTACCATATCTAGAACACATGACCCAAAACAATAAATTATGGTTGGTTAGCTGATAAGTGTCGAGATTATCCATAGAAAGATGCAATTAATAAGGCTTGTAGATGCAAAGAAGGACCAATTAAGGCATAAATAATCTAAATTAATTAATAAAGCCCTAGATTAGTGTGCAAGTGTTAGGACACACTTTACAACATACTAAATAAGGAACAATTAGGTTCATTTTCTCATTAGTTATTCATTCCCAAATTAAGTGTGAAAAAGGAATAGTTTTCCTACACTACATTTAGCCCCCACTTTAGTGAGAGGAGGAACTTCCTTCAAAATCACACTAAATTATACATTCAAGTGGGTTCTGAGTGTACCAATGTAGATGGTCTAGGATGAAAAATATCAAGGAGGTAACCAATCCCCTAAGGTCTAAGATCCTTTGTCAAACTAACATAAGCAAAAAGGGACACACACATGGTGCATGTATACAACATTGAGATACACAAATATGCAATGTCAAAGACATAAAGATGAAAGAAAAAAGAAAGAAACTTGGTGGATTAAGCTTCAAATATTTTTTCCACACGTTGTGGATCAAATCTAAGCTTTTTTTCCAAAAAATGCACTCTCACTCTAAGGCAACATGGCTTTATGTTGTTTGTTGGGTGAGTATCCAAAAAAGGGTGGCTTACAAGTGGAATACAATGTCCATTATGAAAACTAAATGCATGCTCATAAGGGCTAGTGGAACCTTAGGCCATCCACAAGGTGATCCCCTAGAGAGGTGAGACACATATAGACACGACTAGTATGTGCTCACATACACAAGCAAGTGGTTAAGGGAAATTCACACCTAAGTTCAACTCCCATACATACAACCATACCAAAGTTATACCTATTGAAAAATTTAATAAGGCACCACACAACACAAAAAGAAGATTCATGAGGCAAGAAAAATTTTGTATGCCTAACACCCATGAACAAAAATGATGGCTCCACAGGAAAGCAGTGTGTGTTATGCAAGGTGGCCATATAATAGTTCTTATAAATGGAAAATAGTGTAAGGTATGTTCAAATGGATTTTTCTTAGTTCATGTAAGGTCTCTTCTTAGGGAACATTGTTCTTAATGTATCCAAGAGAGGACAAGTCAAATAAATATATCTTGATCTTGGAGGAAATCGAATCCAATGATACCACCAAGAAAACGAACATGCAACAAGAATAAATAAAATCCAACAATGAAACATGAGTGTCAATATATTTCCCCCACTTTAAAGTGGTTGCTAAAACTATTTCTATGATTTATTTCTTTAAAGTAGAAGAAGACATGAGAGATTATTCGAAAAGCCATCTCCCAAGTCATATGTTCCCAAATGAAGCTACATCATGAAAAGGGTTTTCCCCTAAAATGAAACAACTATAGATAACTTAGTACGTCACATGCGAGCCAACTTAAGGAATTTTTCCCACATCCCAAGCTTGCTCTTATATATATATGGAAGGAAGTCAACTAGCCAAAAGAGCCAACAACAAGTGACTTACGAGGACAAGGCCATCTAACCCCTTGCCCCCACTTAGTACAAGACAAGGGTGAGATGAAATGATTGATGAGAAACATACAAATCAGTATCAATTAGAGGAACAAGGTGCTTCAACATAAGGAAAAGCATCACAATCCTTAAGATGTTGAATTTTGTTACTCAAAGCCTTACATTCATTAGTATAATGACCATGAAATCCATGAAACACACAAAAATGAATTCTTGTAAAATTTCTTTCATGTTCTTAGAGGGAGAGATATCAAATGATATTGGAGGAGTCTCGACAAGATACTCTCTTGATCAATAGAAGATGTTCTTTTTGTGACAAGGTATGTCTTGCTTAGTACAAGGTGCCATACTTACATAAGACTCTTCATATTGCAAGATTTTGTTCTCTTCTTGAAAGGAATGCATAAAATCTAATGAACTCCAATCGTTAGTGTTTTTTGTGATGACATTGATATTAAGTGAAGACTTATTTTTTTCTTTCCTTTGGGTAAGTGCACCAAGATGGTTCCCAAAAAGGGGGCTTAAGCAACCACTTTTTTTCTAAAATCAAGAAATGATGACCTTGGACATGAAATTGAGGGTAGTTACACTCAAAATTTTGAGATGGAACAAAAGCAAGGATCAAACTGCTCTGAGTCTACTTTCTAAACTACTAATTTATTTTGAAAATGGTTGATATTAAGGGGTTCAAAAGAGGGATGTACACAAATTGGTGTTGTTTCTATCAAAAAAACATAACATAGCAACTCTTGTATGAACTAAGCATGGTGAACTTTTTTGTAGTATTTTTAAAATCGCTATGGGAAGAAGTTAGCTAATAGCATCTAGTTGATGCAAAAGTTTTCTGATAATTTTTTAATGAATATTTGATTTTTTACTAATTTTCTAAGTGGGCACTTTCTGAAAAGCAGAATTTTGGATGTGCTCCACCTACAAATTTTGGAAAATAATTGATTTTTTGTTTTTTTGTTTTTTTTAATTTGTAGAATGGAGTCTAGTTTCTAAAAATGTAATTTATTTGAAATTTTGATGAACGGTTAATTTATAACAAAAAAAATATCAAACACTACTTTTTAGCAAAAAACAAACATACAAACAAAAGAAATTATGGATGAAAGACTTAACATTGTCAAAAAGTGAAAAAAATTACATTGTTGGATAGCTAAGAGAGAACCTAACATTACCCATGTTTTCGATTGTGTCGATATTGAACTAGATGCAATCTTGATGGTGAGCACGGACCCGATTATGTGAAAAATTGTAGAATTTGCAAAAACATGTCTCTAGCCTTGTTGGGAATGCCCTCCAAGCCTTTGGGTTGGTATCCCAAGGAAAATAATTTCACTTTTTTCTTTGTTTTTAATGCGAAATAATGCGAGCTCATTTTTGAAAAATAAAATAAAAACTGGCCACAAAATTGGTTCCCAACTTCATGCACCCGCCCCTTTCTTTCAAAGGATAATAATCAAGACCACTAGTGTCTATCAATTCAAGATGCACTAATGTTAATGTTGGCTTAGAAGAATAATTTTTAATAGTGTTGATATTAAGTGAAGGCTTATTTGTTTCTTTTGAGGGACAATAACCAAGACCATTAGTCATTTCTTGTGTTAGACTATAGGGACATGGATACCTTGTTCTCTAGCACCATATCCTTTTCCACTATAACCAATTTGTTTCATAAGTTCATAACCTCTTCCATAAATATTTTTCATTTCATTTGGATTCAGGGGTTTCTCATAATTGGCTTCATCAAAGTTTGTTGTGTAATTTGTTATCTTTTTCTCTAAAGTGGTTGAGGTGGATTCTTTCGGATGGTCTTCCAAACTTTGTGTTGACATTACTACTTTTCCTTTCTCATGTTTCTTTATTATGATTTTTGGTTTCCAATCAAAGCTAGGTGTGAAATCCAAGGGACCCCAATCATCTTCAAATAACTTTGTGACTTTCACAATATGTTTTTTTTTTTCGTTGCACGAGTTCCACTTGTGTAGTTGATGTTTGTGTTTTCAATGGATTTTCCTTGCCTCTCTCAATGTTCAAACAATTGTTTGGTTCAGGGTCAAATTCAATTGTATATATTTTGTTGTTGTATATATATTTCATGACACAATGAAGGGTATAATGTACCACATGCATCTCATGAATCCATGGTCTTCATAAAATTATATTGTATGAAATATCGTGAGGCATAATATGAATAGGAGTTTGTAATGTAACTTTTCCAGCTGTAATAGGTAATGTTATCACACCAAGTGGTCATTTTCCCATGTTATCAAATCCACTAATAGATAAAGAGGCAGGTTGAATTTTTTATTTATCCACACCAAGCCTATCTAGAAAGCTTACACTACACACATTAAGAGCGGATCCATTGTCAACAAGGGTTCACTTTATCCCTGTCATATTATATTGAACTATTATCATGAAAGAATCATTTTGTTTTTGCACTTCCAAAGGAGGGAGCTCACTTTGGTGGAAAACAATATCAACATTCATTTTTTGAATCATGGTTGCCATGCCACTTAGTTTCACATTAGGAGGGGTAGGAACTTATTTTAAGGCACTTTGAATCATGTTATGATAATGAGGGGATTCTTGAATAAGGTCCCATAATGATATTTTAGCTCGAGTGTCCTTAAGTTATTCAACAAGGTCATACTGCTTTCCACTTTTTGAAGGAAAACAAGGAGGACCAGTTAAGATAGGGTTAGGTGGTGGGAGGGATGTTGAAGGTGTTTGTCTTGGTTCTAGATTGTTTCTAGTGTTATATGTATGAGAAATGGTATTGTAACTCAACTTCTATGACACATTTCTTGGGTGGTTCAAGGATGAAGACGGGTTCATTTTGAGTTGGAGGATTATTAAGATGTCTCATAGGGTATTTAGGAGGTACAATAGTCAAGGGGGATCTAACGTACACTTGTGCATTTAATACCTCAATAATTTTGGTTTGATGTCTTTCTAATGAAAGGGATTCTAGTGTCATCTCTTCATCATCATCTAAGGAAGTCACATAACTATTGTTGTCATTTTCTTGCACCACGATATCCTTCAAAGGAGGAGAGTTTATAGGAGAGCAATGAACTATATTTTTATGACATTCAATGTTTGGTTATTCTAAAATGACTTCATCACAAGTAAGGGAGTTATCAATGGTTGGATTGTCTTTTTTATTAGTAATATTTTCCCTAGGGGAAGAGAGGCAACTAAGATTCTCATGACTCTCATTGCTTTGATCTTCTAACATCAAAGTATCTTCTTTACCAATAGTAGAGATATTAAGAGAAGGTCAAATTTTATTAATATTGTCCATGATTTCATCCTTGTATTCTAAGGGCCCGTTCTCTTGTGCCCTAATATATACCCTACTAGGGGAGATTTTAAGATGTTAATCACATTCCCTAGTTAGATTTTGTAAAGTAGCTTCATCACAAATAGGGGAGGCATCAAGAGAAGGATAATCATGCTTGTCATTAGGAAAGGAAGAAATGATATTTTCATGACTTTCAAGTGTATCTTCTAACACTAAATTATCTTCTTCATGACTAAGAAGGATATTAGGAGAAGAACCAATGTTATTTTCATGTTAATCTACAATTACATTCCTATGTGCTATAATGTCTTCCCAAGTGGGAGAGGTAGGATTTTCATAGCTCTCAATCATTGGATCTCTTAACACCAACATGTCCTCCTCACAAATGTAATTTTCATGGTCATTCACAATTGTAACTTTTTTCACTAAAGCATTCAAACAAGTAGGGGAGGTGTTGGGAGAGGAATGTAAACTAAGTAAAGTAGTGGTAATGATTTCATCTTTTGTTGTTATAATATTTTCCCAAGAGGGAGGAGGAGAAGAACAAGAAAGACTTTCATGATTTTAAAGGATTGCATCTTCTTTCACTATGATACCTTTGTCACCAATTGGGGAGGTATTGGGAGAAGGAAAACTATGATCTCCATGGTTATATATGCTTGTATCTTCTTCTATCACATCATTCCCACAAATAGGAGAGATATTAGGGATTGCGTAATTAAGGAATGTGTCAACATTTTTCAGTCCCTTGCACTAAGAGACTCTCATAACTAAGAAATGTATTGAATGAATGAATAACATGCTTATTGAATAATTTTTTCTTTAAAAACTTGGAAAAGATAGATACTAACATTTGTGAGAAGTAATCTATACAAAATCAAGATGGAAAGAGACTAAAAATGCAATGACCTAGAATGAAATGTGTAAATGCAATTTTTAGATTATAAACAAGGTAATACGCAACAATCTGAAAATGAAATGTTGTAAATGTAAATTTAAAATTAAGTGATGCATGAAATGAACCAAATTAAGCTAGATGTAATGAAATTCATGTAACATTTAAACTTAGCAAACTAAAGTAGTTATTCAATGTCAACAAACAAAAATACAAAAATGATGTTTTTAATGAAGTAAATGGAAGTTTCAAGTCTGATTTGGGACTAATTCATTGAGAGGGGTGTATGAGTCCTAGTTAGGGTTTTTGAAGGGTTCAAATTCTACAACACACAAAAAAAAAATTCCTAGAAAGTAGGAAAAACAACCTATACCATAGAAAAATGGATCATTGACATTTTCATTGTCTTTTAGGTCTTTCTCTTGTGATGTTTGAATTGTATTGCTTTGGTTTAATGTTGCAATGTAACTTATGCATTCACATTAGGTCCTAAATATTCAAATTGTGATGTCTTATGAGGGTTTTGTGAAGTGTTGTAACACATTTCTACACTTTTCTAGACTCTTCTCACTACAATTCATCTAAAAATCACCTTTTCATCACTTGTCAAGTCCCATTCTAAAGTGTTGTAAAGTCTTGTAACAAGAATTCATGCTTTTATAGGCTTGATTTCACTATTTACACCTTCCTTATGCTTTACATGACCCCTTTATGCACTCAAAGGACTTAATTAAGTTTATTTTTGAATGTAAACCCAATAAATAACATTAAATGCAAGTTAATTCCCAACACCCACTTACAAGCCCAAGGTGGGACCCATTCACCATGGGTGGAAAATGAGTCCCTCTTGGCTTCAAAATCAAAATAATTCAAAATTCCTTTGAATTTTCTTTTCAAAAATACCTTATGTCAGCTTGTGATGAGGTATTATTGGGTTATTAGGGTATAAAATTGTATAAATAAGTGTTTTTCTTCCCATTCACCTAATTCATTTAAGCATTCACTTGCATTCACTCATTCAACATTAATTAGCATTCAAGCACTTTGCATCATTCAATAAAGCATTCATCAAGCATCTTAGAGCATCCATTAATGTATCTTCATATTTCTTCAACAAGGTTGTGGTGAGTTTAGGACATTTCCATGTTTATTTATCATTCTTTGCTTATTTCATTTCATTTCTTTATTAAGGGTTGGATTACCAAAGTGGGATTTGACCAAGGAAAATCCCTATAATCTAATGCTTAACCATTTTTCCCCTTTTGCATTTGTGTTTGTATACTTTTGTATGCAAATTTATCAAGCAAATAGGTGTTGAAGGTGGTCAACAAGTCAACAAAGTGTTTCAAGTCAACTAAACCCTATTTCAAGCTTGCAGATAACCTACAATCTATTTTCTATAGATTTGACTCTATTAACCCAACAAGAAGACAAGTGCAGATCTGGAGCTACAAGATTGACCTTTGATTTAACAAAATTTTGGAGGAGGACTGATTCACCATCAATGGAAAATAAGTCACACTGGTGATTTACATTTATTTCTACTAGACTTCAGAGCATTCCAGATTCATCATCCAATTCCCAAGTGCACTCTGTTTGACCTCGTTCATTTTTTTTTGCATTAGCAGTATGTGCAGGATCATCATGGAAAAAATAAGCCCTTAAGTGCTGAAAAATTCAGAAATATCAAAGTTAGGCAACTTGACGTAAAAAATTGAATAAGTTATCTATATTATTTCAAAAATATGTAAGAATATAATATGTAGTAAATTGAATGTAGTTTCTAAACTACTAGGTTTATTTTTTAAAAAATAAAATCTATTTGATGAAAATTTGAAATTTCAATGTAGTAGCACTTAAATTTCAGAGAAAAAATTAGTAGTTGTCTGTCTGACCACCCTAACAACAATAAAATGATTATATTTTTTATAAGATTTTAGATATAAGTAGAGGACTCATGTCCTCATGTGAACATATTTTTTGTAATTTTTTTCCAAGTAAATAATGGGTATTTGTAGGATCATGATGGGCCAAAAAGTGGCGATATGTAAGTGACATGATGGCCCATGTGGCTGACGACTTTTTTTTTACCCAAAATTGATGAAACAAAAAGGGTTTTTAAAGGATATTCTCAGCTTTCCACCAATATAAATTATGTTTTACTTTCAATTTAATAAATAATTATTATTCATTTTCTATTTGAATTACGACTTAAGTCCCGATTGATATGTTGATTAGAAAACATCTATAGATTTCAAATGGTATCAAATTTTTTGAATCTAAAACATGCATCATATTCTATGCCTTGCATACTATGGGATTAAAAAAAAGTGAATTTCATGAAGTTTTGACCAATTTAAGGTGGTTAGACATACAAGTTTTTATTTTTTTTAAAGTTGTAATGAAAAATTTATAATTAATTATTTACTTGGAAAAAAATTACAAAAAATATGTATCACATCAATACATGAGTCCTCTACTTATGTCTAAAATATTATAAAAAAATATATCATTTTATTGTGATTAGGGTGGTCAGGCAGACACCTACTTACTTTTCCATGAAATTTAAGTACTACTATATTGAAATTTTAAATTTTCACCAAATAGATTTAAAAAAAATAAAAATTAAACCTAGTAGTTTAGAAACTACATTCAATTTTCTATAGATTCTATTCTTAAATATTTTTGAAATAATATAGATAACTTATTCAAACTTTTTACATCAAGTTGCCTAACTCTGATTTTTCTAAATTTTTTGCCACTTAAGGGCCTTTTTTTTCCATGATGATCTTGCACATACCCTAATTAATTATGATTTTTTTAATATAACTTTTAAAAAATACAAAAAACTCATATTTTTGACCAACTTGGTGAAAACTTGATGAAATTCAAATTTCTTTTTTCCAATCATATAGTATGTGAAGCATAGAATGTGACGTATGTTTTGGATTCAAAAAATGTGATACCGTTTTAAAGATATATATGTTTTTCAATGAGCCTATCAATTAGGACTTTAGTTGTAATTCAAATAGAAAATGAATGATAAATATTTATTAAATTTAAAATAAAGCATAATTTATATTGGTGGAAAGTTGTGAATCTCCTTTAAAAACCCTTTTCATTTCATCAATTTTGGGTGAAAAAAAATTCGCTAGCCACATACCCTACACATACCCATCATCTTGCCACTTTTTGGCCCATCATGATCCTACATATACCCTTATTTTTAATTTCTATTGCATTTTTTGCATACCTCACTATGTTTTCAAACATTGCATATTTCATTAGTTTTGCATTAATAGTCAATCAATATCATCATTTAGTTGCATTTACAACATTGCATTTAGTCTTAATAACATCATATAATCCTCTATTTGAGTGAACCAATTCAAATTTTGGGTTCTATCAAAATTTTGGGTTCTATCTCTCTCCTTTTAGGCGAAATACCCTAAGAGTGCAAGAGAAGCACATAGACACTACAAAATTGATGGTTCACAACCTATTCAAGGACTAAATTTCCTGGAGGGTAAAATGAGTCTTGAATTAGGGTTTAGGCACCAAATTCAGAAAATTCTAAGTGAATGTTAGGTTTTTTAGCTTGTATGCTGACTTTATTGTTTGTAATTGCAAAATTTTAGTGAAAATGAATGATCTAAGATGCAAAAATGCAACCTATATGCACTTTCACTAATGCAAAATTTTGAAACACTAGATGTAAACTAGCTAATGGAAGACCTAATCCAAAGTTAATGTAAGCTAGATCTAGGAATATGATGCACTCCAAATCAGAAAATAAGGTGTTCAAAAGGCTAGGTTCACCAAAAATGAAACGGGGAAAATTGTCACTCTATGTTTTGGGAGATAGAACTAAAGGGGGATTAGGGTTCCTCCACGAATTTGCTCCAAGTTTCATTCAATGAAACCTAAGAGATCTCAATATAAGGATGGAATGAGGGAAAGAGATCTACAATAAGGTTTCCTATGGGTGTGATTAAAGACTAAAAGGGAGTTCACCACCAAGAAAGGTCTTGGAAAGAAAGAGGTGAATGCAATGCAAAAACCTATCTATATGACATAGAGTATGAAATTGAAATACAAAATGAAAAACTGAGAATGAATAGAAAGGTACCTAGAGGAAATGTGTGGTCAAAACAAGCCCTAAAACCCGAAAATTTTGTTGTTTTACTTTTGTTGGGACTTATACGCCAGTCTAGGCGATTTAGTCCCATACTAGGATTTTTGTGCAACAACTAGAATCTCTTAGTGACTAATTTGGATCTCTTGAAATTTGGAAAAAGGAAGTACTATGACTCATACACCCAAGGTGGTAATTTAGATCTAAAACCCTAAAAAAAAATTGTTTTAAGCTCACTAGGACTCATACACCAGTTTCGGTGATTTCGTCCTAGACTAGGGCTTTTGTGTAGAAACTAGAATCTTAGTGATTGATTTGGATCTCTTGAAATCTAGAAAAAGGGTAGTAATGAGACTCATACACCTAAGGTGGTGATTTAGTCCCAATATTAGGGTTTGGATGAAATTCTTGTATTCTTTGGTGATCTTCTATAGCTTTTCTCCTGCCAAATCTCCAAATTTGAAACCCTAAACTATGGCTTGTAGGTGACTTTTTGTGAAGATGAAAACCTTGTGAAAACTTGGGAACTTTATCCAATCTTGCAATTTTATCTTCAAAGGATCTTAAATTCTCAAAAAACCTAGATCTACAATCACACATCAAAGGGAACAAAAACTTGATGATTGTTATAGAATAGTTGTTTTCCTTGGTCAAACCCCATTTAGGTAATTAATCCTTATGATGAAACAATGAAACATGAACATGAAATATGAACAATGATACCTTAAATGATTTATTGAAATGAAAATCTATAATCTAACATGAAGTGGCCATGAAGAATGTAAATCTATGTCTTAAATTAGATGTGGAACAATGCTTAACTTGGATCTTGAATGCTACATCACAACACTAGCTCAACAACATGCTTGATGCTTTATGCCTTTGACATGATGATGGATATTGAATTGTTGTAGGAATCTTCTTCAAATATTACCTTGAATTCTCTTGAAATGCTTTTAAATGTTCTTTAATTCTCTTGTTAACTCTTGTGAAAGTGCTCTTGACTACTAATGAAATTATAGGCTAGCTTAGATTGAATTGTTAGGTGAAATTATGTGAAATAACCTTGTATTTCTACTTCTTTATGCCAAATTTCCTAAAATTACAACACTAAAAGTTGACATCATATCTAGGAAGATAAAAATCCACCAAGAATTGAATTCAAAATAGGTCCTTATTAGAGTGGGATTCAAATTCCCAAGGTGGCATATGAGTCCCAATGGCTCAAAACTGGGGCACAAGCTCCAAGATAGGTCATGTTTAATGTGAAACTTGAAATCAGGTCCTAAGACCTAGGTTGGACTTATATTCCCAAGGTGGTGTATGAGTCCCAAATCACCAGATCTAGAACTCATTACCAAAAACATTGAATTATGATTGGTTATTTGATAATTTTCAAGATTATCCATGGAAAGATGCAATTAATAGGGCTTATGGATGCAAAACATGACCAATTAAGGCATAAAAAAGCCCAATTAATGAATAAAGCCCTAGATTAGTGTGAAAGTATTAGGATACACTTTACAATACCCTAAATAAGGCACAATTAGGTTCATTTTGTCATGAATTATTCATTCCCAAAGTAAGTGTGAAAAAGGGCTACTTTTTCCTACACTAGCATGGCATTTTGATGTGAATTAGTAGTTCTTTCCACTTGGAAATTTCTTACATCATTGACCCTATAACCTACCCATATTATTTTATTATAGTCATCATTTATTAACTAATAATTAATTAATCTTTAATTATTACTAGGATAATTTCACTTTATGTACTTAAGCTAAAATTTGGAGTCCTTTTTCTCATATTAGTTTGAGATATTATTATATCTTTATGTCACATCATATAGGATTATGAAACTTTTCATGATCTAATCCCTTTCTCATTTAGTTTTTTATCTTATAAGCACTCTCCTTTATTGTTATTACTCAATAAATTTAGTAATTTAGTAATTTTTCAAGCTTTTATTTTTGAGGAAATTTATAAATCATTATTTGCAGCTATCATGTATTAAAGGTGTCCCTATTTGCTATTTGATCTTGCATTTTTTTTTTCACAATTTAATCAGGGTATTAGTGCATGGATTCATTAGACCCCTTCTAAATTTTTGAGATTTTTCTTCAACTAAGGTTACATGGGCTTAAAATCTCAAAATTTTATATTTTTTGTAGGTTTTGTACTGGATATTTTTTAGTGCATGATAGAAAAAATGGATATCACCATTACATTTAGGAGGCTAAATAGAAAAAATTGACTATGATTTTTCCTAGTCACCATCAAGAGCTTATCAAGCAAGAAAAAATAGGTGTGACCCCTATACAATCACCTATACGAGTGTAAGCATGGTGATTTTAAAATAAAAGTAATAAAATAAAGGACATGTGGGTCTTCCATTTCTTAGTTTTTAGTTCCCGCTGATGGTAGTTTGTAGTTTCCTAGTTCCCAAATCCCTTTTTCAATGGATTTTCAGAACACACAATTTTTTTCTAGAAACACAACCAATGACACTATGTTTAACAACACATCCTGAAAATCTGACCACCAATGTATTTTTTGGCACCATCAATTTTTTTCTAGCAAACAATAGATTTTCTCAATGATAGGGAAATCTAAGTGAATATTCCATTCAAAATATTATTTGTAAGGGACTAGATATTTTCAGCTAAAGGAAATATTCTTCAAGCATTCCATTGATGTCAGCAGGCTCCCCACCTAGCCCCCATTTGGCCTAAAGGAGATTTTTTTTTTATTTCATGATAATTTAGGTATTCTATGTAAAAATGAGGAAAATAAGATATGGTCACAAAGCTTGTTCCACATACTTTATGATGGTGTTGGTCTCATCACTATATTTTATTATTAAAATATTTTTTTATCTATTGAAGTTAGATGTGTTGTTTTCACTCCCAAGCTCAGAAATTTTTATCATGATTATTTTGGAATTAGAAAGGTCTTTCATAGACCTTTATAGCTATTGGGCCCTCCTAGTTAAAATGGATTTAATAATTCCTTAATTCAATTTTGTTAAATGTATGACTTTTACATTTAAACACTTAATTCATCCCTTTTAATTGAACTGAGATTAATTATTCCTTAAACAGCCCTTTACTTAATTTAAAAGTGTAATAAATTAAATTTTTCTAAATGGGAAACCCAACAATAATTAATTCCTAAACATAACACTTTACCCTGAGCAATGCATGTTCTAGGAATAGGGACCCATTCACCCATGGGTGAATGGGCCCTCCCTAGGAATTTGGACCTAAATTTAATTTATTTTTTTGGTGGTATTTTAATATTTTCAAATCCATAATTCAATGACGGCTAATGATATTTGAATTTTATGAAATTAAGGATACATACCTATAAATACAAGGCTATTTTACTAGGTTTTACCTAGATTTTTTTTGGTATTTTCAAGATAACTTTTCAAAATTTATAAGATCAATCCAAGAGAAACCAAGGGAATGCAAGAGTGGATATATTAGAGATGTATTATAGCATTCAAAATCTACTCAAGCATTCAAAACATCAAATTCAAGTGTCAAGATCCACATCAAATTCAGTCATTTCATGCAAGTTCCAAGTCTCCTAAGATCTTTATTATCAAGGTTTCATTTAAGGGTTTGTGGAGTAGTAGCATATATTTTTTCATTCTTTATTAACTATTTCATACATTATTTCAATTTAAGGTGTTATTACCAAAATAGGGTTTGACCAAGGAAAACCCCTATTCATCCAAAAACAAAACTTTTTTTTCTCTTATGTGTGTGATTGTAGATTAAGGTTGAAGGAAGATTGAATACCTTTTGAAGTGAAAGATTTATGAAGTTGTCATAGTTTCAAAAGTTGTCAAAGTTGTCATCAAATCATGAAATCTAATGTACAAATACAATTTTTGACTTTCTAACACTAAAACCTATTGGTGTAGCGTGGACATAGAAAAAGTAACCCTTCTACTTTTTCTCATGTTCAGGACCTCCTAGTGGTTTTGGCTTGATGTTTTCCTAGATTTAATGTTGTAATGTGGTCAACACATTCACATTAGGTCCTTGACCCTTGTGAATCATTAAGAATTCTAGGATGTCTTGTAAAAGTGTTGTGAAGTGTTGTAACCCACTTACAAACTTTTCTAGGACCCTTTAATTATAATTCACTTAAATAACCCCTTTTTATCAATTACCAAGTTTTATTTCAAAGTGTTGTAAAGAGTTGTAACAAACTCTCATTCTTTTCTAGACTTGTCATCAAAGTCAAAAAATCCCTAATGCAAGCTTGGAGACCTCTTTCAGCCCATTTTCTACAAAATTTGAACTAGACACCTATCAATAAAGGAAGTGAAAAATGAAAGCTATAGATTCCTACTCCAAATTTCCTAAGATTTCTAGTTGGACTAAGTTTCCATCTATGGAAAATCAGTCCCACTGCTAGGTCTAAAAATTGATCTTTACATTTCTGAATACCCATTTGGCAGATTCTTGTTTTGACAAAATTTCCCTAAAACTAGACTAAGTCACCCAACTTGGCACAAGTGTCCTAGTCAGCTTTTCTAGTCAATTTTGTAGGATTCTAGATCCTCTCTACATAAAACTGTAGATTCTAGGTGAACCTCTCTAGTCTTTTTTAATTATGTTATTGTTTACTTGCATTCTTAGGTGTTTTTGCATACATCACTATGTTTTCAAACACTTTGCATTTCTTAGATTTTTCATTCATAATTCAATTTCCTTTTTATTTTATTGCATTAGGAAATTGCATCAAGTCATATTACATCCATCCTTGCATTGGTTTTGAATGTTTACATTGTATTTTGTCCCATCTTTCTCCTTTTAGGAGAAAAACCCTAGAAGTGCTAGAAAGCCCATGGGTGCCAAAATCTTTGTTTACATTTTGGTGAACCTGAATTTTAAACATTTTCTTTCTAATTTTAAGTGCATTCACATCCTAGGTTTAAATTGTATCAACATTGCATCAGGTTTTGCATTTGTTTTATTTTCATCCTATGGTTTTAAAAATTGCATTAGTGAAAAGCTCATATAATTTTTATTTTTGCATCCTATTTTGTTGGAAAATAATAAAATTCTACATTTTCACACTGTACTTGCATTTAAACATCTAAAAAACATCAAATTGCATTTGAAATTTCTAAAAGGTCTCAAAAAATCATCACTAGGACTAATTCACCACACTGGGCGACTTACTCCTTCTAAAGATTTTGTAATGTAATTTATGGCATTTTCTAGGCATTTTCTGCATTTTTTTTTTCTGTTATTGCCTTGTTGTTATAGTTTCCAAAATTGTAGTTATTAGAATTATCTTGCTCTTAGTTTACTTTTCATTTTAATCCACCTGCATTTAGAAACCTTTGCATGAGTATTTGGTGTCCTATTGCTAATACCTTAGTGAGAAGAAGCTCAAGAATTATGTTATCCCATGATATTACACTGATTTTGGATCTTGGATTGTCTAACGCTTCCACTCCTCATATTGCAACTAGTGTACTAGGCATGGACCCTACCTTTAGCAATGCTTTTCCTTCTCATAACATGCAAGTTGACACACAAAATGATCACGTTCTGCAAGACAAAGTCATTAAGATTCATGAGGAATTAACACATCTTCAACATAACTTGTGTCTTGAAAATATTTCAACCATTGTGATTCCTTCTATAGAAAAGATCCATTGCCTGCTTGAAAGTGACGAAGGCCTAAACATTATGAAACAAATTGTTGAGATATACCATAAACATGCTCCTTTCACCTCTAGTATATCTCAATCAACAAGCACCATGGTTAATGAAGGAGGACCTACCACTCCTCCTCCTTCAACTGTAGCATCCATACCTACCTACACCACTCTGAAAGTCATAATAGTTGTGCAATCTGTTAGTAATGTGATACCTTCCTTGATTATTCCTGCTATCATTCCTAATTCTTATGTGACATCGCATGTTCTCTCCTCTTCCACCATACCATCTATTATCATTCCATTCACTTGCCCTACCACTACATATACTCCATCACCACTTTCCCTTCCACCTCATACCACTTACACTAACCCTCTCATAACACAACTTTTCCAAAGAATCTCCTCCATGAAAAAAAAATACCCACCATCAACCAAAACTAGCATGGACCACCCACCTATTATTTTTGTAGCAGCCCATTATCTCTAGAAATATTAAGAAAACCGATGCCACAAGGAATAGAGATGCCGAGATTTGAGAAGTATGGAAGGAAGGGAAATCCTTCTAACCACGTTAATGCTTACACAACCTTATGTAGTGACTTTTTCCTTTATGATAAAATATTAGCTAAATTATTTCCTAGGACTTTAAAATCTAACACTTCCTTAGAATGGTTTTCATTCTTACAAAAAAAATCAACTCATTTATTCAATGAACTAGTTGAGGTATGTGCAGGATCATGATGGGCCAAAAAGTGGTGATATGATGGGTATGTGGTTGACAACTTTTTTTCAACCCAAAATTGATGAAATGAAAATGGTTTTTAAAGGATAGTCTTAGCTTTCCACAAATATAAATTATGTTATACTTTGAATTTAATAAATAATTATTATTCATTTTCTATTTGAATTTAATAAATAATTATTATTCATTTTCTATTTGAATTTAATAAATAATTATTATTCATTTTCTATTTGAATTATGACTAAAGTCCTCATTGATGGGATGATTGAAAAACATCTATACCTTTCAAACAGTATCAAATTTGTTTAATCCAAAACATGTGTCGCATTCTATGTTTTGCATACTATAGGATTAAAAAAAGAAAATTTGAATTTCATGAAGTTTTGACCAAGTTAAGGTGGTTAGACATACAACTTTTTTATATTTTTTAAAAGTTGTAATAAAAAATTCATAATTAATTATTTTCTTGGAAAACATTTACAAAAAAATATGCATCACATCCATACATGAGTCCTCTACTTATATCTAAAATCTTATGAAAAATATTATCATTTTATTGTGGTTAGGGTGGTCAGACAGATACCTACTTATTTTTCCCTAAAATTTAAGTACTCTTGATTGAAATTTTAAATTTTCACCAAATAGTTTTCTCTTTTTTAAACCTAGTAGTTTAGAAACTACATTCAATTTTCTACAAATTCTATTCTTACATATTTTTGAAATAATATAAATAACTTATTCAAATTTTTATGTCAAGTTGCCTAACTCTGACTTTTTTGATTTTTTTGCCACGTAAGGGCCTATTTTTTCCATTATGATCTTGCACATACCCGTTGATGCATTTATAATAATTTTCAAGTGCATATGACTCTAAATAATACCTTGGCCTATTTAATGAGATGAAAACAACATGAAGAAGAAAAGGTAACTCATTTTATCTCATGATATCAATCACTTCACTCCCAAATCAATGTCAAGATTCTTGATCCACATATTAAAAATATGTTTATAGAAAAATTTCAAACCAAACTTCACAATAAAATCACAATGATGAAATTTCCCTCTTTTATGCACTTGTGTACCACCCTTTGTGATTATCATAATTTAGTTAGTAGACATGATGCATAGTCCACTTCTAGCCAAGCTAAGAAATTTGAATATGCCAATCCAAACAATTCACAACCATTTCAAAAACAAAGGAAAGGGTTATTATAGTTCAACCCTCCTCAACAACCAACTCAACCCATCAACAACCAAGTAGTGGCTGCTAAAGTTGCAATACCTTATAGTTATGGAGATCAAAAATGGCAATTTACACCTTTACTAGGCACTCTTCATAATACCATGTCCCAAATTTTGTAGCAATAGATGATTAATTTACCTATTGTTAAACCACTCAATCTTACTAAGCCTTTACCTACAACCTTTAAACCCAACACTTATTTCCATTATCATAGAAAAAATGGACATGACACGGAAAATTGTAAGCATCTTAAACACCTTGTGCAAGACCTCATTGATTTTGGTCATCTATTCATTTCAAATGTTAATGTTAAAGGTAATGTGTCTGCTACCCACCCAATCAAAATTTATAAAAATTTACCAACCCAATGCCCAAACATAATGTGTCATTTTTCAAAGCTATTGAAACACAAAGCACTAATGTGATGAATTTTCATACATCTATTGAACATCATGATCCTATTCCACATACCACTACTATTAATCCAATGAATGAAATGGTAGGTGCAATAGACGCTATCCCTCATAAAGGCCAACCTAAGAAATCTTTTGATATTACCTTCTCTTCTAAGGACATACTTTTGAATCTTCTTGATGGTCCTCTTTACATAGCCGGTCATATTTATGAAAAACCCACTTATGGAATACTCATAGATCTTGCCTATGGAGAGAATGTGATCACTGAGGAATTTTTGGTATTACATGATCTTTACCAAGATGATTATTAAAAACTAAGAGCATGGATCAAAACACACAATGGTTTTGCTTTCCCTACGATAGGATCGATTATCCTTCCATTATAGATAGGACCTAAAATAGTGGATATTACCTTCTTCATCATCCCACAGTCAGACCAGTTTCATTTGTGGCTAGGTCATCCATGCTTCACTCAATGAAAGTTGTCACTTCGGTCATACACAAATTCTTAAAGTTTTCACTTGACAATGGCATATTGACTATTCACCATAGTGGCTTTAAACCTTTTTATTCTAAAGGAAATTTCTCCTTAGAAGCATTTTGGTCTGAGCCAATGGAACCTATCACAGTAGAGATTTATTTTTCATTGCTTACCAAAAATTTAAAGAAAAGAAAATTGTTGAATTGTTCCTGCACAACACATCCTCGTCCACTTTCGAAACTCCAATCCTAGATGAAGCAATGCTTCAATATGAACACGAACCAACCCATTAAACTCCACCAAAACCTGAAACTTCCCCCACATCATCTAAATGACCAAGAGATAATGATAACAACCCCATCTTTCCCCCTCATATAAAACAATTTTATAAAGCAAAGGAAAAAGTGGATGAACAACCTTCCATGGTTCCTTTTGTTCCTCCCCTTCAGGAAGACAAGCAACCAATGGTTGATCAACATACTCCTTCACAAACACAACTTGACAATAAAACCAAAAGAAACAAAGGAGTTAGGGAGTGTAGGAGTAGATGTCATGCCCTTGCTCACAAGTTACAAAATGAAGAAAATAAAGAAAATCAAAATCTGCACTTGATAGAAGCAATGCATGATGACCCTCCTCTACAATCACAAAAAAATGATCCAATACAACAACCACAACTCATGATACACCCTTCATTGGACATTATCATCTGTCCTCCTATCATGATTAATCTAGATGACGATAATGAGATCAATAAAATAGATGAAGAGGTGCATAATGATCTAAATGCATTATTCTCCTCTTCCATGAGCTTAAAAGATAAATCTCCTACATATAATGTAGAACCCGGTGCTTCCCCTAGTTTGAAACTTGCACTTGTCCCTTTAGCTAGTTTCCCACCCTCAATACATCATGAACATGACTAGGAGGCAGATGAATTGCTTGGGGATTGACTTGCATTTTCCTTACTAGTATTTTGCATTTTCTTTTTCTCTTTATTTTGTTTGTTTGCATGTACTTAACATGTTCCCTCGTGATGTGACATTTGATGCTATCCTCTTTTTGTGAAATTCTTCTATATGTACCTTCATTCTTCTATATGTTTTACATCGCTTTCACCTTTTTCTTTTGTCCTTTGCTTGTGTTTTCCTTTTGGGGATGACACAAGGAATTGAGACCAAAATGTCTCTTTCATGTTGACCCAAAAGGCCCTTTTTCTTTTGTTTTCCTTTTTGTGATGGCACAAACCATTGAGACTAAAATGCCTCTTTCATGTTGACCCAAAAGGCCCCTTTTCTTTTTCTTTTCCTTTTCCTTTTATGTTTTTCTTGTGTTTTCCTTTTGGGGATGATGCAAGGAACTGGGACCACAATGTCTCTTTCATGTTGACCCAAAAGCTTTTTCATTTTTCTTTCAACTTTTCCTTTTCATTTGCTTCTATTTTGCTTTTGGGGATGATGTAAAGTGTCGAGACATCTTATGTTTCTTCCTGTTGACCCAAACAGATATTTCTTTTTCTTTCTTTCAGTTCTATGTATTCAGGGAATGATGATAGTTCCAAGCTCTTTAAAAAACATTGTAGCAAAGAACATACTAACCCTAAATCCATAGATCTCTTATGTGTTTGGTGTTTTAATTTTGGGGAAACCTCTCTTTCTTTCCTTTTTTTTTCACATGATGCAACCTTACTCGGAAACGTATAACTTGGCATAAGGGGCTTTCCAAGTTAGCTTTCATGTATTTCTTTCTTGTTTTCATTTTTCATTTGCTAATTTAAAGTAATTTCTCATAGTATGGTGCACAGTAATTCCTTTAAAGTGGGGGCATACATTGGCATTATTAATTTTCATTTTTTATTTTTCTTGGTTCTTATTGTAGCTTTGTTACTTCGTACAATGTGTTTCGTCACTTTGTGGATGGATTTGGGTGTAGTTTCCTTCATGAGCATGATCTAACTTAGCATATTACATTCCTGATGTTAGTGGCTTGATGCCACACACTACATCCCCTAAGTTGTGAATTTTCTACTCTTTGATTGGTCCTCCCTTGGAGACATTAGATACAATGTTCACTAATTTAAAGACCTCACATGGACTAAGCAAGACTCCTTTGAACATTCCTTTTCATTTTGCATTTTTTATATGGCCACCTTGCATAACACAACTTGCATGCTTGTAGTTCCATCACATTTCTTCATGAGTTCTAAGCATACAAAGTTTTTATTATCTCTTGAAGCTTGAAATTTCATTTTCTTTTGTGGCACCTTATTAAAGTTTTTAGGAGGTATAACTTGGGTATGGTTGAGTGAGAAGCCCATTCTGAGGCACGAATTTTCCCCATAGCCACCTGCATGTTTCTGAGTGCATACCAGTCATGAGTGTATGTTTCTCACCTTTTAGGCCTTCTCACTTGGCAAACAACCATGAATTTTGTCACCTTAGAGTGATTATACATTCCTTTTTTGGGGACTTGATTATCCCTCTTAATTATTATTATCTCATCTCACCAAGCATTAATGCATTTAGATCCCTCTTGATTGCATGTTCGGTTACTTTAGTGTGAGTTTGAAGCAAGTTCATCCTCTCACTAAAGTGGGGGCTAACTATGGACATGGAAAAACTAACCCATCTACTTTTCTCATGTTCAAGGCCTCCCAGTGGTTTCGGTTTGATTTTTTCCTATATTTAATGTTGTAATGTGGTCAACACATTCACATTAGGTCTTGGACCCTTGTGAATCATTAAGAATTCTAGGATGTCTTGTAAAAGTGTTGTGAAGTGTTGTAACCCACTTTTGCACTTTTCTAGGACCCTTTAATTATAATTCACTTAAATAACCCATTTCATCAGTTACCAAGTATTATTTCAAAGTGTTGTAAGTAGTTGTAACAAACTATCATGCTTTCCTAGACTATTCATCACTAATTCAGCCCTTTCTTGTGTTTAAATTACCCCTTAATGCACTTTTTGGCCCTACTTAAGTGTTTTTTTAGAAAATTCCCATTAAAACTTATTAAATGCACTTTAATCCCCGACACCCAATAAAATTTCCCTAGTGGGACCAAGTCACCACCTGGGGTGACTTAGTCCCACAAGGCACAAATATCATAATAATTTTAATTTTCTAGAAGGATTTTATTCTCTTCACCTTGAGGCCGACCTGTGATGTGTTATTTTCTAGAAATACTGGAAAATACAAAATAAATAAAGGGATTTTCTCTCATTTTAACCTCCATTCATTTTCAAGTAATCTAATTCATCATTCAATCAATTCATCCATTTACTTAGTTATTCTCAAGCATCATCAAGTCATCCATTGGAGCACTTGATTGGATATCTTTAGATTTCACCATCAAGGGTTTGGTGAGTTTATGACATTGCTGTTATTCATTCATCATTCTCTCTTTATTTCATTTCATTTTCAAGGGTTTGACCAAGGAAAACCCCTATTCTCTAACCCTTAACCCTTTTTTCCCTCTTTGCATATGTGTTTGTAGGTCTTGTATGTAGATTTTTCAAAGAGTTTGGTTCTAAAAGGGTTTTTTCAATCCATCAAATTCATCGAAGTTAAAAAATCTCTAATTGAAGCTTGGTGACCTCTTTTAACCCATTTTTTGTAGAATCTAAAGTGGACAATTGTCAAGAAAGGAAGTGCAAATTGAAAGCTACATATTCCTGCCCCGAATTTCCCAAGATTCCCAAGTGGACCAAGTTTCCATTTGTGGTGAATTAGTCCCACTACTAGGTCTGAAAAGTGATCTTTACATTTTCGAATACCCATTTGGCAGATTCTTGTTCTAGTAGAATTTCCTTGAAATTGGACTAAGTTTCCCAGCTTGGCACAAGTGTCCTAGTTAGATATTCTACTAAATTTTGTAGGATTCCAGAGACTCTCTGAATCATACTTCAGATTCTAGGTACACTTCTCTAGTCTTGTTTAATTTTTTTATTGTTTACTTGCATTCTTAGGTATTTTTGCATACATCACTGTGGTTTTAAACAATTTGCATTTCATAGATTTTTCATTAATAATTCATTTTCCTTTTTATTTTATTGCATTAGGAAATTGCATCTAGGAATATTCCATCCATCCTTGCATTAATTTTTAGTGTTTACATTGCATTTTGGCCCATCTTTCTCCTTTTAGGTAAAAAAACCCTAGAAGTGCTAGAATCGCTTGGGTGCCAAAAATCTTTGTTTACATGTAGTTAATTATTTAATTACACTAGCATAAGTTTACTTAGGAATTATATTTAATTAATTCCTAGATTTCATTTACTATGAATTAGTTAATAATGGGGTCATCCTCCTTTCCATGTCTTTAGAAGATAATATTCCTTCTAGAATATCATCTAGAACTTATCTCAATCTGTTTTTCATTCCTTAGGTATTTAGTTAGGGTTTACATGTCATATGTTATTAGATCAAGACATATGGGAACATCATTTACATAGAGCAAGTGTGGAGGTTGTCTAATCAATCACAATTAAACCAACCTTGATCAAACTTTCCACCTTGAAAACCCTAGCTTGGTGTTTGTTCACAAATTCTTTTAATCTTGTTACTAGCACATCAAATAGTGAAATTTGACCATATATTTTATACAAGGCATCAAACCCAAAAAATAGTCACCATTAAAGACACCCTTTATGCCCTACTTTGACATATCCAAATTGTGCATATACTTGTTTTGGAACATCTCCTTCAAAAATGGACTGCTATGTTTCCCTTAAGCCCAATTAGGCCTTTTTTACAAAGCAACTATGTGGTAAACCTTCTCCCAAAAACCAATATTCACTCCAAGGCTCTAAAATGATCACATGGGGTCTAAAACATTATTTTTTATCAATTGAAACATCCACAAACTCATCTAACAACAAAACCCTAGTTGTACCTACCAATTTCAGCCTAATACATTGAGATATTAGGCTAGGGCTTGCACAAATAGGGCCCTAACTCCACCACCACCAATTTGTAAAAAATTCCACTAGTGGAATGGTTCTTTATTCCATTTTATTGTTCAAACCCTCTCAATTTAGGGTTTTCAGACCTCTTTTAATAAATTGCTTATAAAATCCTTCAAACTCTATGGAATCAACTCAAACCAAATCCAAAATGAATTAGTTAATGCCTGCATCAATTCCAATAATAGTTATCACATTTTTTAGCTTGTACAGATTTGTACAAAAGCCTATAGTAGCAAATTGACACTAGAAATTGTAGAAAAGTGAAGTTTCTTTATTGCTTGAACACCAAATCTTCTAACAGAACCTTTCCTCAAAGGTTTTTAGGCATATTTAAACTAGCACAACCCAAACACAATGGTTCATAACCACTTTTTGAACCAAATGAGCATTCAACTTCCACATATGACAAAATTGCAAAGTTGCAAAGCAACTTTTGCAACAAATTACAAGACATGACAGAATGTACTCAAACTGACCCCATGAGACTCAATACATTGGAAAATGGTCTAAATAGACCTTATTACACAAAACAAGACTCAAAACACCCAAAAATATAACATTTGACCATATTTACAAATTTTGACTAGGTGCTCCTGCACTAATCATAATGCATCTTGTATCTCAACCTTGCCTATATAAGGAAGGGTCTTGTACATTTTTAAATTATTCTAGATCAATCATATTTTCTCAATTTGTATGCCTAAGTTGTAGCACTTTCTGTGTGGGTAAGTTTCTTCTTGGAAAAGGTTCTCTTGAAGGATGCAACTTCATAAGGACATTGTGCATCCATTATTCCTATGTGGTATCAGAGCTTTTCCATTGAAGTTTCATCTCAGGATCAAGAAAGTTGGGCTAGAGATATTCATTGTAGGCTTGAAGGTTTTCATTTAAGGCTAGTTGGCTCCACCTGGGGACCAAGCTGATTTATAGAGTAGATTGAGTCTAATCTAACTCACCATTGTCTTTAGAAGGCCTCAAAACCCTAGAATCACCTATTCATTTATCAAAATAAGAGAAATCAACCAGGAGCCATTAGAGGTGTTTTTTAGGGTTTTCAAATTCATATGGTACAATCCATACAACTTGCAATAAAAAATCACTCCCCTCCACCATTCTTTATGGAAAAAAAATTAGTTGTAGGCAGGCCATATTTTATTTCAAAAATTCAGGGCTCATTTCCATGGTTTGGAAAAAAAATATTTGCAATTTTATTCCATAGTCAACATAAATATTTTCTCCATTGGATTATTTTCACTATCGGCATAAAAAAATAGGGTTTAATTTCTTAAACTCTGCAACATATAATACTCATTGGTAAGACATATTATATAGGGGCTTATTTTTTAAAATCATTGGGCATTTTTTTAATTCCTATTGGCATAAAGTTGGGGTTGTTTTTCTTATCTCTATTGATATATTTTTATTAAAGTTGACATATATTTGAAAAATATCTTTAATTTTTATTTCCTTTTGGAAATATTAAAAATTAACATTCAATATATGTTAGCTCGATCAATCAAAAGACTATGGAAAAGCTCGCACTGACTTCATTTATTTTGTTGCAGGGAAGGTACCATTGTCAACCATATATATTTTGTAGTGTGTTTAATTTTTTTCCAACCTTGTACTATGGGTAGGACCTTCATTCATTACCAACTACATCATTGTCAACCCACCTGCTTTTCAGTTATCTGTTCCACCATTCTTATTGTCATCCTGTGCACTCTCATCCCACCAACCTCCATGTCTCCTACCACCAACTATCTGTCTATCTCTTACCACTAATGACCGGAGGACCACTTGATCCTAGTGGAACTACCCTTTATCACTTATTTTCCCAAGAATCCTACACCACCATTGCTCCCAAAAGGGGGGCACACTTTTTCTTGCCACCAAGAGCCTAGGTCACATTAGTGTCTGTGGTTTTTGCCCAGGGGGGTAATTTTTTACCCTAGGTGGTAATTTTTTTCACCTAATTAGCTTTCCAAGCCCTAATAGGGAAAAAATATTTTGAGGGCCATATATTCTTGCCACAACATCAAAATTCAAAAAACAAGATACTATTGGAAAGGTATTTTGTGTATTTTCCAATGGTTCCCTCTATTTTCTAGTATTTTTTTTCTAGAAAAAGATACAACTAACTGAATACAAAACCATAATTTGGACTTAAAATCCAATATATTCCAATCAGATTATTGAAGTTTGGCTATTCCAGTTGTAGTGAGAAGGTATTACAATTCTTTTTTCACCAATCCTTTCCTTTCATTCAGTTTCAGCTCTAGTTGATTTGCATTGGTTTTTCTCCATTTTGAGCATTTTCATCATTACTTGGATATCCTAAAGATTGGAGAAATATTTTTTGTATTAAGGGACATCATTTAAGTTACACATAATGTTTGGAAGTTTATGTTTGTTGTTGAAGGTTAATATATTTTTTATATTAGAGATTTATCATAATTTGTTATGAGGTTTTCAAGTTATCCTTCACTGCTAATGTTGGTAAAGGGAAACTATAGACAATGGAGAGATTGCATCATCAACCATCTTCAGTCACTTCATTTTTTGCCACATTTGTATGGTTTGGTTACACCTCCTGATAATTGTATCCAAAAATTTGATTGGAATTGTGGAAGGTATGATGTTTTGAGAGTTATTGCATTGCATGTTGTTGATGATGGTTTGAAAACTATTGATCATTGTGACTCTTTTGACCAAGATTTGGGAGATATATGGAGATCCTGATACTCCACCATTACCTGATGATCATGTTTTAAAATGTCATATTCCAAATCAAATACCCCATGATGATATTGTTGTGCAGGAGTTTAATTACTTTGAATCTTCCGAAGAGGTTGATAAAGTTTCTTCAGATGCTCCTTCTCCATAAAATACTATTGACATACCTTCACATTTAGTGATTCCTTTTCTAGAGTCATTTATTGAGGGTTCCATCATTTCTATTCATCGAGACACATTTAGTTTTCCAGACTTGGCATCACAAGATGGATTTGTTTTAGGTATTGCAGATTTGGTTAATTTTACATGTTTGGAAGACATTCTTGAGGGGATATCTCTCTCTATGTAGATTCCAATTTGGAGATTTTACTTGAATCTCCACATTCCTTTTGTTGGAACTTGATTGGAGATATTGATCTTGGTCAGACTATCTTGGAGGCACTTCATTCCTCTTCAAATATTTATTATATGAGACTTCTTTGCTCTTATTTCATTATGGAATCAAAGTTTCTTCAAAATATACCATTGGATTGGCTTCATAATTATTTAAAATTTTTTTAGGACACTTCATTTTGGGGGGAAATTCACTCTCCATCTATTCCTTCAATGGAAGGATCATTGTATTGTATTCTTTGGATCTTGTTCAACATCAGTTTTTGCATAGTCCTAGTTTGTCACCTTTTGGACATGTACCTAATTTGATTATAGAATATTCATCTTCCTTGGGCATGAAGACACATGAGTCATTTTTAGATACATAATCATTCACATTCATCCTTTCTTTCTTCAATTCCTATCTAGAATAGGAAGCATCCCTACATTCATATTTGGTTTTGTTTCTTCCAAAAGGGAGACAAGTTTATCGACATTGGATCATGTTTTCTCTTTAGACACATACTATTTTTGTAGGTGATCACACATTTTGTGTTGGGGGGATATATATTCTCTCTCTTTCCATCTTATGTGGGGAATATTTATTATATTGTATCCATGTGACGAATGGTGTATGTGGGGGAATCATGGAGTCCTCCATCCTTCCTCACTAATCTGCATTTCATCTCCTTTTTGGAGAGGGTTTTTCTTCCCAGTGGGTTTTATCCTTTTCTCTATTTGTGGGAGATTAGTTTCATTTCATCTTCATTTTTAAATGGGTACCTAAAATTTCCATCATGTAGTCGGGACTCACCATTATTGTATAATCATTGCATTTTGCATTCCCTTCATAAGTTGCAGTTATGGGGGTTGTTTGTGTAATTAATTATTTAATTACACTAGCATAAGTTTACTTAGGAATTATATCTAATTAATTCCTAGGTTTCATTTACTAGGTATTAGTTAATAATGTGGTCATCCCCCTTTCCGTGTATTTAGGAGATAAGATTTCTTCTATAATATCATTTAGAACTTATCTCAATGAGTTCATCATTCCCTAGGTAGTTAGTTAGGGTTTATATGTTGTCACATGTTGTTAGATCAATACACATGGAAACATCATAATACATGTTGTATCTCAATATTTCCTATATAAGGAAGGGTCTTGTACATTTGTAAATTATTGTAGATCAATTAGATAATCTCAATTTACATTCCTAAGTTGCAACACTTTCTATGTGGGTGAATTTCGTCTTGGAAAAGGTCCTCTTGAAGGCTATAGCTTGATAGGGACATTGTGCATACATTATTTCTACAAAACCTAGAAAAATTAGAAGCTACGGATCTACACCAAAGGCTCTTGAAAGATTGTTGAGACCCTTGTACTAGGACTGATTCACCCATGGGTGAATGAGTTTCAAATCAGCTTCTAGAAAGCACTTTTGGTGATCGGTACACATGTTTTTTCCCTTCTCAGATCTGCGTTCTATTTTCTAGTTCTACAAATATTGAGTTTAATCTTTAATATCCAAGTGTTATATTTCATTTTGGAGTTGATTTTCTATTTTTTAGTTTTTCTACCCAATGTGTTGTGTAACCTTTACCCCCATCCTTTAGTCATAAGGAAATCTAAAGATTCTCACTTTGGGTTGATTCACTTAATGGTTGATAATCAATTCATTTTGGGGATATTATTTCCTAATGAAATAAATAAAAATAGGTCCCTCAACCTCACACATTTTTATGCCACCACCTATTTTCCATTGTTTCACAATGTAATTTTTCTATATTTTTCTCTAGGTATATTTTATAAATGTTTTTGTGTTTTCGCATTTTGGTGAATTACTTGGACTTCTTAGCCCCCAAAAACATTTAATTCTTGTGGGATGACTTTTTTTTGCAAGCCTACATGTATTGAACTAGAACTTTTCCTATTTGGGCATTATATACATCTTTTGTAAGAACTTTTTCCTTCATAGACACATTAAGATAAAGTGTCACTATTGTACATATTTTTTGGGGATTTCACACATCATGTTGTTCCTTTTTATACTCAAACTATGTTATAAAGTTATATGGGAGGGTTGTGTTGTTCCTTTTTTCGATCACATATTTTTTGAGTGTCCCTTTCATAAGAACATCAAATCCTAGTGATTATTGCCTCATGCATGTGTTATATGGTTTGCACAACCTTTTTTAGTTGTAGGTACTTTAATGCACATGTTCAAATGTTCATTTTTCTCCTTTATGCACTACTTCGTAACACACAGTATCATGGACCTATCATGGCTATCTAGTGTCCACATTATCAGGGGTTTTCTATTTTTGGTGTGAATGTTTCCTTGGTTTTTTTTTTAAGAGAGCTATGTATCTAGTTTTTGTTCCTATGTACTAGGTGAATGTAATGGTTGGTTACCCATACATTTGTGTGACATGGAAAAATTACCATATACTTGCATTATAGTGGTATGTTATCATTTTATTGGCTTCCAATTCTACTCCTTGGCTCTTGTTTTGAAATGTTTGTTCTTTTGTCTAGGGTTTACAAGAAATGGTTTCCTCTTTATGCTAAAACCCTAGAAAAACCCTAGGTCTAGGCATGTCTAGAACACTTTTTTTATTATTCAGTTGATTGCATGCTTCATTTTTCCATCACTTTAGTGAAAAATTATGGGCATTTATTTTTCATTTTAATTGACTCTTCCTACTAAGCATACCGGTAAGATCCATGACTTGAGTATACCTTTTTAAAATTATTAAAATTCCTAATTATAAGCCCCATATGTAAACTAAAACTCCCTTTTCCTTAAACACATCCTTAAAAACAAATTTTATTCACATGTTTATGAAATGTATCACTTATGCACTAAGAGTCTATCCTTGCTAAGGACACATGTTAAACCCATAGTGTCACATATTCCTCCTTCATAGAGAAATTTTAGAATATGGCCAAGCCTAGATAGATAAAATGACGTAAGTGGTGGCCACTAATTACAATGTGAAGTTCCTTAAGAGTGTAATTTCTTAAGATGAGCATATTGAATAATTGTGCTAGGAAGGGTTCACAAGATTAGAACATGTGTAATGATCTTATCACAACACACTTTCCCTTTCAAGCACATTTTTATTCACATAGAGTAAAGTGAAAATGTGCTAGTCTTGCTTTATTACAGTGAAGAGAGATGTCACAATATTATTATAGTGCATTCTTCATTCGTATCACATTTTTTGTTCCTCAACAAATAAGGAAATTTCAATAGGATGGAACCAATAAGGAATCAACACTTATCATAAGATGATTTTAGTTCTTTAATTCTTTGAATTACACTTTCATGAAGGCGGTGCATAGTGAAAATATGTTGGGATAAGTTAAAAAAAGAAGGGGATAGGTATCAACTTCTAATTCTGATGTAAGGCTTCTTTAGAGTGCATTTTTATGCTCTTGGTGAAAAGGAAATTGCACATAATAGTGATTAGAAAATGGTGGGACATGTGTTAGTTGTGAAATTTAGCACCTAATATCTTCATTGTGTGTTTCCATTCAAGAAGTGCATAGATGAAAATGACTAGGTGGATGATATCATAGATTAACACCTTTTATTCTTTCATTTCAGCACATGGTTCTGGTTGGAGCACAATTGTAAACCATAAACACATAAATAAATTACATTTGATGATATTCAAAAAAAAAATTACATGTTTTTGTCCTAGATTATAGAGTGGAGCTTCTACGCAACACATTTTTATGAGTTCAACATAAAAATAAAATGCACTTGAGGTGACAAGAAATAAGTGGGTTTCTTGTCAATTCCATGCTTCAACGTAGAATTTGTTTGCAATGCACTTGAATCACAAAAAATTATTCAAATGGAATATGTATTGTGTTGAGGATATGTGCCAACCAATGATCTTATTTTAAAGTGCCCAAACCAATGACTAAAATTAAAACATGAATGACAAGTTTACTAATGACCAGTTTCATCTATGTGAACCATTACTTAGTAATTAAGGCTCAACTATTACTTTTTGAACTTAATAAAACATATATGGGTAAGTGCACCAATATGTGACACAATTTAGGTGTCAAAATTTAAAAATTCATAATAAAAGGATAAAATTGGCCATTTGGAGTACACCAAATTGAAAATAAAAAAAAAAAGCACAAAACATATTTCAAACCCTCATTTGTCTTCAACCTGTGGCTTGGAGGTCTGCAGCTCACGCTCACCAAATATCATCCATTATTTGCATCATTAGCTTGCTATCTTTCATGAGGATGCCGCCAACACATCAAAGACATCAAATATTGTGAAGATGTATGTATTTTTATTCAATTTATTTTGAATTTGATTCAGATTGTAGATTGAAATAGGTTTTTATAACAAAATTTTGTTCTAATTATCAAGGAGGAAGAGCCTCCTATTCAATAACAACCTAAAACCCCTCCATCAATTCATAGGCATCCACAAGGAACACAATAAAATATTCTAAATCAAATTGAAAACATTAAAAGAGACATTGAACAATTAATTGGAAGATTAACCGAGCATGTTGAAACCCACCCTTATAAGAGAGGGATTGTTGAATCATAGAAGTTAATTGTATCTCATGTAGGAGAAATGATTGAGAAAAAAAAAATTGGTCAAATAAGAGGCATGAGATGAGACAATATTATGCTAGAGGTTTGTCATATGCAGATGTTGAATTTTTTTTTTTAGCACATCCAACTTATATGCCCTATTTATAGACCCAAAAACCAATGCACCTTTGTCTCATACATGCAAGAGGTTCCCCATCCATTGGTTCCACCATGACTTAATTCAAAATAAATTTTGGGAGTAGTGGTGGATGGTATTTGACCAACCTCCATGCAATAACCATGAGGTACCACAATAATTTTTTAGGAAACTCTATTGTGAGTTTATCCACAATAAGATGCCAAATTATTGAAATCTTATACTTTTAGGGTAGAGGTGGGGGCTCCACACATTATAGACTTGTTGGATGACGTAATCCATAGGTAGCACCAAGACCCTTGGCCAGAACCATAGTGGAGCATATTTTTGTTCCTTCCATTGTTAAGGATAGTGTAGAGGTGGACATGATAGAGTCAATTGGCTCACTCACCCAGACCATTTTACAGTGTGTGAGGCCTCTAGTAGATCCTAGTGTGGAGGAGACATGCAGGGCTTGAGCTCCACCTCACCATTGTGGTGCTTTTGGTGAAGTTTGCACGTATGATTATCAGAGTGCTTGAGATGAAGCTACACAATCTACATTAGTTGCAAAGGAAATGGATTTCATAGATGATTTGTTGAATGATACATTCAAAATTAACAATTAGGTAAAATTCAACAAGTTCATTTAATGTTGTTTATTAAATTATATTTTGAAATTTAAGAATAAATAAATTAGTAGAATTTTGATTTGATGATATTTCAAGGTTGGAGTGTTCATGAGACGTGCCCCATTCCTACATACCCTTATTCATTCTTGACGTTGAGTCCACAGGTATGCAACTAGTATTAAAGATATTATTATTGCATTTGAATAGTTGAATTTCATATTTGAATGTTTGTCTCATAACATGCTTTCGATTTAAAATAGTTTCCTGGTGGAACTTTGACCTCCACACCTTGCAATTCATTTCCTCAAGGACCTTACACTCAGGTATCCTTTACTCAATAATGGTGTTGTAAAAAAATGTTAGCTAGTTTTCATAATTTTGCATATACAAATCTAAAAAATTGATGAGAAACACAAACATTGAATTTGTATTCCTTGATCATGTAACATTATCTTCTCCTAATTCACTTTTTGTTCCTTTATTCCTTCCTAATCCCATCCCATTAACATTTAATAGTTCACCCTACCATTTACTCTTTCATTTACCATTTGCATATGTTGACATTAGATAGCCCTAGTGATGTTGGTGGCACGATTGACCACAAAGTTGCTATAGCAATAGCCAAGTTTGATCCATTGAGAGAGGTATGCAACAAATTAGTTGATTTGACATTATATTTTCTCTTTTATGGTCTATTATAGAAATTTTTCATGATACTTTTGTGTAGCTTAATTTCTATCTTGATGGTTGGTATAGGTGGTTGTCACTCTAGATCGTGGCCATGGTAATGATGTAAATGTGAATGATGACTATTTGTATTCGATAAGTGATTATATTTTGTTATATATCATTCCACAATTCAATTTTTGTGTATTAACATCTCTACAGTTTATGGTATTAGTTTAAGGTCCAGAGTGAGGAGAGGAGGACTAGCGAGCATGTTCAAAAGACCAGAGAACCAATAGTCACTCCATCTAGCCCAATTTCAAAGGCAGCACAAAATCTATTTCCTTCCCCTAGAGGGAAATGATTGTATTAGGGTCATTTCGTGTATTCCTATGTGGTATTTTGGAACATATGTTTTGTACAAGCGATATATACATGACATTTTATGTCCATAATATGACTCCTTTGTACTAAGGTTGTATGGATTTTTTGGATATATTCTATATACTTTTATCAATATATATCATTGTATACCTTACGACTTTTTGATTAAAAAAATCTTATGTTGCTACTAGCATTCTTTAATGATGTTATCATGCGTATTGTGTAAATCATATACTTGAATGTTGTAGGCATGGATTTTGTTTACATCTAATGCATAATAAGCTCCATCTAAAGCATATTGTGTAAATAAGCTCCATTCCTGGTGGTTTGTATCCTTTGGAATGCTTCAATTACTTATGCCCCACTTATTCGCATGTATGCTTCAATTATTCACATGTATACTTCACGTATAGTGCATGTATTCACATGTATGATTCATGCTTCAAATGCATAGCAGCAAAAATATTTTGGGGAAAATTTTTACAAACCAAAAGTATAATAGTTTTTTAGAAAGTCAAGAAAAAATCATAATTAAAAAAACATAAAAAAATTGTAGAACAAGAGATAAAATTTATTTATTTTTAAATTGAAAGGTATTTCCATAGCAAATAGAGATATAGAGAGAAAATAAAATAAATATTTTAACTAAAGAATTGTAAAAAATAAATTTTTGTAGTTTATATTCATATCATTGATTACATTTTATTGCACATCTTTCAAAGTCAAAGCATTACTTTACACTGCATACCTAATAACTAGATGTTGATAGATGAAAAAATTTCAATTACAATATAGTTCTTACAAAGTCAACCTAAGCAATTATGCAATTACTTCACATTGCATAACTAATTAGTAGGAGTAGTTGCCAATTGCATTTTGTTATCATAGCATTCTATGAGGTCAAATTTCCTTGATGCATTTTATCAAATAGTTCACTTCTTTGTCTATGTTAACACAATTTTCATACATTTTTACCAAAGTATTTTCTCAAATAGTTCATTGCCTTGTTGCTATGGCTAAAAAGATAAAACAAGTTCTTTCAAACAAGTTATGGATGCTTTTGAAGTAGACCTTATTGAAACAAATAAAAACTCAAACTCTCCTATCATAACCACAATTCCATCCATGACCATTTAGTACAATATCAAGAGGCTTGGTGCTCCTACACCAACAAGGCAGCAAACTGTTCAAAAAAATGTCTCAAAGAAATGTGGTCTCAATGTGATTGTCATAGAATTCCATCACCAAAATATCACAGTTCATTGAGGATTTTTTTTCAAATAGTTCACTGCCTTGTCTATACTATCACATTATTCATACATGTCTACCAAATCATTCTATCAATCAATTCACTAGCTTGCTGCTATGGCTAAAAATCTAAAATAGGTGCTTTCGAACAAGCAATATGGATTTTTGGAAAAAATACATCAAAGTGTAATAGTAAGCAATAGCATAGACAAGGTAGCAATCTATTTGAAAAAATTCCTCAAAGAAATGTGGTCTCATGGTGATGGAATGCCATGACAAGAAAATTCCCTAGATTGTTATGCCATTCCATCACCATGAGACCACATTTCTTTGAGGATTTTTTCAAATAGTTTACTACCTTGTCTATGCTACCACATTTTTCATACATGTCTACCAAAGAATTTTATCAAACAGTTTGTTGTCTTGCTACTATGGCTAAGAGCCTACAACAAGTGCTTTTAGACAAGTGATGGATGCTTGGAAAAAATATATCAAAGCATAATAGTAAGGGAAAGCATAGACAAGGTAGTGAACTGGTAGTATGCAATGGATGCTCCCATGTTTTACAAATAAGGGGTGAGCTCAATTTATAGGCTCCTCGAATACAATTCAATGGCCAAGATTGATTTCGAATCAACGAACGAGATTACAAAATAAAACCCTAATTAAGGTTTTTCACAACTAACTACCTTGACTAATGTGAGAACTACATTTTGGGGCACTTGTCCTTCTACTAAATATAAACCAACAATAAAAAGTTGTTGCATTATGAAGTGTCAGGTTCATTGAACCTAGACATGCTAGCTTGGAACAATTTGATTGGTTGGAAGATTACGAGGCACCATCTTAGCATGTTGGATGTCCCCTTCGATCTTGGCCTAAGGTGGACTTCAAGATATGTTTTCCATCTCCTATTTTCAGCTTGGGGTGGACTTTAAGTTGTCTTTTCCATGTATGCTTTGAGTTGGGGTGACTTTACGTTGTCTTTTCGATGTATGCTTTGAGTTGGGTAGACTTTACCTTTGTCTTGGACAATCATTATTCAATCCAAAGGAAGACTTGACAACATTTTGTACATAGTTTTTCTTTCCCAAGAAAACTTTGCATCATCTTAAACATTTTCCTTGACCATGGGCATGGTGGACTTTACTTGTGCCTTGCAAAGATTAGGAGGACTTGCTCCTGACTTAGACATGCTAATTTTCATTCCAAGAGAAAATTGAGAGAGGTTATTGTAGAGGGGCACAATATGATCCCATAGGCTCAAATGAGGCATTTCTAAGCATCATGATGTTCACATATCTTCATGTTGAAGTTTGCAGCCATTTTTCACTTCAGACTCTTAAGGGATTCAACTAGTTGAAATTAGCTCAGAGAGATTCGGTGCTATTAGAACTGCAAAATTTGATGTTTTACATATTGATTATGCTCATAGGTTTCCATATTTTCCTCATATTTTGGCCATATAATCATCTATGCCTAGATTTCTCACATTCTTGTTCTTATCAGCTTGTGGTTGTCAATGGCTTTCATGATCAATTTTGTATTTTCTGCTTGCATGAGTCTGTGTTGCCTATCGACAAGACTCATTTGATGTCATGGCGATTTTATTTTCATTCACAGGTAGCTTTTGGAAACACTTTTTATCTGTATGGGTGACAAAAGACATCGGCAAGTGCATGTGGCTTTTGGTGTGATGTTTTCATTGAATTCATTTTGTCTTCCTGACCCGCGCTTGGAGTAACATATCAGCGAGAGATTGGTCCTTGGGGTGATCTCTTACCGAACTCACTATGTCTTGCTGACCATGTGCACTTTGATATGTTTTGGCTAAGGATCTTTCCCATCGGTGTAATTTCATAGCGAGCTAGAGGGGTCTCGCCGACAAGCATATTGAATGTTCTTTTTGGCCAGACTATGGGTATTCAATATGAGGTCATAACAACTTCCCTTTGTCACACTGATTGGCAACTAAAGGATCATATCGGTATGACTTATGTGGCTTTCGGTGAGAGTTTTATGTTGTCTTGGTGAACTGGTATGTACTTGGGGTGTTTCGATGAAGCAATGTATAGTCTATGTGAGGTCCCCTCAATAGTTAGAAGTTATTGTGACATTGAATCAAATAGAGAGCTCATTGGTGAAGGACTTCCTTGTGTCTTAGCGAGTGGAATGCATGAAGGAAATACATATTGACAGAAAATAATGTGATCTGTGAGACATCTCACCAACATTATAGGGTCTGGGTGAAACAGAAGAATGCGGGCAAATAGTGATTGGCATTATTTTTCCTTCAGCATATTTACAGGGTGTCTCAGTGAACGGCTTAGAGATTATATTCAAATGTTGTTGGCTGACATATATATTTTTGATAACTATTGAGGGCCAACATGATTTTTTCCTGATCTTCATGGTGGGCTGACTTGAATTTGAAACGATGTGTTATTTTGGATGCTTGTGTATAAATATACACCTGATTGTAATTGATGAGGAGGGGATTTTAGATTTCATACAGTAGATTAGGAATGGATACAATAGAATAATTTTCTCATTCTAGAGACTATGTTGCATGTTTTCAAATGGAAAACTCAACGAAAATCAGCTGTGTGGCAAGTTATTTCTGGTGTCAATTGTATGTTGAACTTATTGAAAAGTATTGCTAAAGTTGTCTCCAAGTTGATTCTTTCTGGTTGTTTAAACTGATTTAACAAGTTTACTTTCAGTTTATCAGTGTACATTTGTTGTATTTGTGTGATTAATTGACTGGTTCTCTCAAGTAGAGATTAAATCCTTTTTTTTTATCACAATAATCAGGGAGATTCATCTGGATTATTGAAGTAGAGCTTAGTAGTCACAATCCTACATTGTTTATACAAGTTATGAATAGATCATATGCCTGCAATTTGATTTTTTGTTAGAGTAAGTTACCCACTTCTATTTCATTTGACTCCGCATACCCAACAAGGCACTGGTCTCTACAATTTCACTATTTGAATTCACTCAGTTTCTTTATATCTGTTAATTAAGTATTTTAGGATTTAGATCTAAATATTGCTATCAAGTTTGATTTCATTTTGTTCACTGTCATCTGCCATTGTGGTCAAAGCATTTTAGAAGGATAATCATAAGATAAGTTTGCTCAATTCAAAAGGTACACCCACCTGGGTTTAGCAGAACCTAAAGAGGAGAAGGTTGGGTTCTCTTGACCTTGTTCTGTTACCCTAAAACATATCAAGAGATTGGAAGCCTCTTGAGGTATCCTTGCCCATGTTTTTGAGAGCTATTGGCAACTCTACTGGGGATCACATCAGAAAATTTAGTTGAAGACTATCATATAGATTTTGTGAAGAAAATATTTGTAATTTGAGAAGTTTTAGAAAAGGTGATTCCACTGGGAAAGATCAAAAATAATGATTTTCCTACTTTTGGAAAAGTAGGTGGCGACTCTGAAAGAATACATTGCATTTGTTCAAACATGAATGGAAGAGGATCTTAGTTCAGGGGAGGTCATGCTAGAGCTCCTCATTATTAGCAGTATATGCCATATCATCATACACAACACTATGGTTTGATGTACCAGCATCAGTACCCGCCTAGTGCCCCCCTCATCAGTATACCACCATGATCAGACAATTTGATTTGGCAGGGTTTCAGTTTTACCCTTATCCTATGGATGGTTCCTGGAGAAATTTGGTGCCTAAATTTATAAGGAGTAATGTAATCACCGTCGAGGATCATTTAAGGAGTTTCAATGCCTTAATTTAGGATTTGGATGTACCTTTATGAAGATTTGCATATGAGGTTATTCATGATGTCCCTTATTGAAGAAGCTAGGGATTGGTTCAATAGCCTGGCAATAGCCTCTATTTATTCTCTCCAAATATTTTAGGATCAATTCCTTAAGCAATATTGGAATCTAAGTGCACCAGATGCAGCTCTTCATGAATTGATGAGAATTCAAAAAAGTTAGAATGATTCAATTTTTTATTTCAATCAGAAATTCAATAAACTACGGAATAGAATTCCTCCTGGATCAAAATTGCCAGACTTTGTAGCATTGAGTGTTTACCTGAATTCATTTGATCCTAAAAAAGGATATGAACTAAGAAATAGGTTCCCAAGAGACTTGGTTGAAGCTCAGAAGACAGTGTTAACAATTGAAAACAATAGGAGGGTTGCTAGGATAATTGATAAAAGAGAAAATCATAGGGCTCCCCAACAAACCAATAACTATCAATACAAACAGGAGAACACATATAGGAATGAAAGGCCAAGGCCGAGGTTACATGATATGCCTTATAATATAGATTGGAAGGACAACAAACCTATAATAGCTAGGCCTGGAAACAAAGATGCTCCTGATCCATTGAACAGGAAGGGAACCTACATGGTAAGTAACAATTATTTCTATGAATTTTGTGATATGCCACATTCCCCGGATTATTGTGTTGTAGCCCAAAGAATGCATGAAGAGGGAATGTTGATGGAAAACAAAGGAGAAGATCACATAGCATATTTGACTTCAAATACTTTTCACCATGTTGAGGAGAGGTACTCATCTTCAGAAGATGAAGGTTATCAACAATACAATGTTCATATGCCTAAAAAGTAGGCCCTTTTTGACTTTGAAGAAAATTATATAGAGCCCCATCCTATTCAGGTACCTGCTCAATACAGTATGAAGAGACTTACTGAAGAAGAGATAGAGAGACTAACCATTGCTGATCAGAACGAAAAAAATAAAGGAGAGACATTGGAGCAGAAGAAAAAGATTAAGGAAAAAGGCTCTTCTTTTAACCTCATTCAAGCATTATCCTAGGGAATAAGGTATGAGAAAACTATTAGCGTTGAATCCAATTGTTGTATTTCTGATGAGTATAGAGAAATTGATCAAACAGTGCATCCAATAGAATATGAGATATGTGCAAATCAGTATGATTCTTGTGATAGCTTGCTTAATGAAGATAAAGGTACAAGATATCTCTCTTGGATAACAGATTGTGACAGGGAAAGTAGTGTGTGTTATGAGGGATCCAATGAATATTCAAATTTTGAAGATGCACATGTGGATTTTGATCTGCAGCAAGGGGATTCTTCTACCTCTTATGTGGATCGGGATGAAGAGGCAATATCAAATGTAGATTCATTTGATATACCTCTGGCTGCAGTTGAAAGCTATGAAGATATAGTTGATGATGATGAGGTTTGTACATTTGAAAGTGATTTCCCAACTTTTTCAAACCCATTGTATGATGAAGAATTAAATGAAGATCAGATGAGTTTTTGCCAAGGTATGTCCATGATTGAGTTTCAGATATTTTCAAATCCATTCTATGAAGAAGAGGAAATAATTCTAGATAAACAAAGTATTTATGGCATAAATGATAGCGCTAATGATGTTTCTGATTTCCCTTTCTTTGATGGTATTGGATTTCTTTTTGATGATGAAAAAATTAAGGAGTATAATTGTAGTGATGAAAATGTTGAGACTTGTTCACTTGTCAGTGAACAGATTGCAGATTTGTTTACTCATGAATTCCAGGGATGTACACATGAAGATGATCTTCAAGTTTTATGTCCAACCTACATCTGTTTTGACAGTGAAATATCTTTGTGTAAAGATTCTTATGACTCCCTGTGCATTTCTTGGAATGATGGTGAAACCTTTGGTGTTGATCAAAAGTTTGTGTCCATTCAAGATGAGGCATGTGATTTTGAAATTTCTAATTCATGTGAGGAAGACATTTGTTTGCATACCAAGACTGATATAATTCTAGCTTTGATTGGTCCACATATGCATGATATTGAGGATATGAGTCATGATCTAGTGTTGTCTCTGAATAGAGATACTAAAAAGGTGCAAAGGGTTTCTAACTTGTTTTCCTCAAACAACATTGATATGACAAAAAAAATTGTTTTTCAAGAGAAGCACTTTGATTGTGAAATTCCTATACAGCTGGGAGAATGCTTTATAATATACAATAGTGAGAAGGATAATGAGGAATTTTTCATTGAATATGTGTATATTTTGTATATTGGAGATAACAGAGATTTGTCTATTGATGAAGAATATAAATTGCAGAATGATATAGGGAATTTGGGCCAAGCTGAGCATAGTGATTCTCTAAAAAATTTCAGTGACAGGGAAGATTGCATGTGTGTCTTTAGGAGGAATTTGTTGAACTCAAGAGAAAACCAGGTATTTGACAGGGGAAATTATGATTTGAGTTTTATATTGGAACAATTCAGAACAGGTGATGATGAACCACAAAGGATTAAGGGTTGTCAATGCATGAACAACTCTTGCTTGTCCTCTTTAAAATTATTTTCCATGCACAGTAGTTTA
Organism: Sequoia sempervirens; assembly: GCA_007258455.2. Taxonomy (NCBI): domain Eukaryota; kingdom Viridiplantae; phylum Streptophyta; class Pinopsida; order Cupressales; family Cupressaceae; genus Sequoia; species Sequoia sempervirens. The sequence continues at coordinate 24,623,935 of VDFB02252616.1, read as the reverse complement.
GGGTTTTGCATTCACTTCCATCTTGCATTCGTTTTGCATCCATTCCATCATGCTTTCTGTCCATTTCTAGTTTGCTCATTTTGTGTCTAGTCTACTCACACAAAGATTTTGGATCCTTGCAATGATCTTACTATCATTCATCCCCAGAAGGAGCCACTGTTAGAAATACAAAATTTGACATTTTACATATTGATTATGCTCATAGGTTTCCATATTTTCCTCATATTTTTGTCATATAATCATCTATATCTGCATTTCTCACATTCATGTTCTTATTGGCCTGTGGTGGTCAAGGGCTTTCACGATCAATTTGGCATTTTATGCTTGCATGAGTCTATGTTGCCTATCGGCAAGACTCATTTGATATCATGGCGATTTGATTTTCATTCATAGGTGGCTTTCAGAAAGAATTTTTATCTGTATGGGTGATAGAAAACATCGGCAAGTGCATGTGGCTTTCGGTGTGATGTTTTCATCGAATTCATTGTCTTCCCGACCCGCATTTGGAGTAACATATCAGCGTGAGATTGGTCCTTGGGGTGAGCTCTTACTAAACTCACTATGTCTTGCTGACCATGTGCACTTGGATATGTTTTGGAAAAGGATCTTTCCCATCGGTGTAACATTACAGTGAGCTGGAGGTGTCTCGCCGACAAGCATATTGAATGTTCTTTTCAGCCAGACTAGGGGTATTCAATATGAGGTCATAATGACTTCCCTTTGTCACACCGACTGGCAACTAAATGATCATATCGGTATGACTTATGTGGCTTTTGGTGAGATTTTTATGTTGTCTTGCCAAACTGGTATGTACTCGGGGTGTTTCGGTGAAGCAATGTATAATCTATGTGAGGTCCACTTGAAAGTTAGAAGTTACGGTGACACTAAATCAAATAGAGAGCTCATTGGTGAAGGATTTCCTTGTGTCTCATTGAGTGGAATGCCTGAAGGAAATACATATCGATAGAACATAATGTAATCTGTGAGACATCTCACCAACATTACAGGGTTTGGGCGAAATAGAAGAACGCAGGAAAATAGCAATTGGAGTTATTTTGCCTTCGACATATTTACAGGGTGTCTTGGCGAATGGCTCAGAGATTATATTCAAATGTTGTCAACTGGCATATATATGTTCAATAACTATTGACAGCCGACATGATTTTTTCCCGATCTTCATGGTGGGATGACTTGAATGTGAAATGATGTGTTAGTTTGGATGTTGGTGTATAAATATACACCCGATTGTAATTGATGAGGAGGGGATTTTAGATTTCATACAGTAGATTAGGAATGGCTACAATAGAATAATTTTCTCATTCTAGAGACTATGTTGCATGTTTTCAAATGGTGAACTCAATGAAAATCAGCTGGTGTGGCAAGTTATTTCTGGTGTCAATTGTATGTTGAACTTATTGAAAAGTATTGATGAAGTTGTCTCCAAGTTGATTCTTTCTGGTTGTTTAAATTGATGTAACAAGTTTACCTTCGGTTTATCAGTGCACATTTTTTTTATCTATGTGATTAATTGACTAGTTCTCTCAAGTATAGATTAAATCCTTTTTGTTAATCACAGTAATCAGGGAGATTCATTTGGATTATTGAAGTAGAGCTTAGTAGTCATAATCTTGCATTGTTTATACAAGTTATGAACAGATCATATTCCTGCAATTTGATTTTTTGTCAAAGTAAGTTACCCACTTCTGTTTCATTTGACTCAGCATACCCAACAAGGCACTGGTCTTTGTAATTTCACTATTTGAATTCACTCAGTTTCTTTATATCTATTAATTAAGTATTTTAGGATTTAGATATGAAGATTGCTATCAAGTTTGATTTCATTTTGTTCACTGTCATCTACCATTTTGGACAAAGCATTTTAGAAGGATAATCATAAGATAAGTCTGCTCAATTCAAAAGGTACACCCGCCTGGGTTTAGCAGCACCTAAAGAGTAGAAGGTTGGGTTCTCTTGACCTTGTTCTATTACCCTAAAATGTATCAAGATATTGGCAGCCTCTTGAGGTATTCTTGCCTGCATTTTTTAGAGCTAACAGGTGCATTTGGGTGTGAAATAGGACCATTCCTAGCATAAATGTACCCACTCAAATACATTGGAATAGTTAGTTTGGTCACATGAGTTGCAGAACAAAAGTTGCACCTCTTTGCAACTTTGCACTACTTGCATTTGACAACTTTTTCCCCAAGAGAAATCTCACCGCCACAGGAAAATGCCTACAAGATATTGGAAACTGAGAGAGGTTGTTGTAGAGGGGCACAACATGATCTAATAGGCTGAAATGATAATTTTCTAAGTATTACGGTGACCGAGTAATGTCATGACGAAGTTTGCAGCCATTTTGCACTTTAGACTCTTAAGGTATTCAACCGGTTGAATGTAGCTCAGAGTGATTTGACATGTTGGGTGTGAAATAGGACCATGGGTAGCATTAATTTACCCACTTAGATTTGTTGGAATAGTTATTTTGGTCACATGAGTTGCAGAATGAAAGCTGCACCACTTTACAACTTTTCACTACTTGCATTTGACAACCTTTTCCCTAAGAGTTATTTCACCACAACAGAAGAACGCCTTTGAGATAGTGAAAAATGAGAGAGGTTTTTGTAGAGGGGAAAAACATGATCCAATAGGCTTAGACAAGAAGGTTTTAAGTGTCATGATGTCTGAGTAACATCATGCTAAAGTTTGCAGCCATTTTGCACTTTGAACTCTTAAGGGATTCAGTCAGTTGAACATAGCTCGGAGTGATTATGTGCATTTGGGTGAAAAAGATGACCATTTCTAGCATAAAAATACCCACTTGGATGCATTGGAATAGTTATTTTGGTCACACGAGTTGTAGAACAAAATTTCCACCACTTTTCAACTTTGCACTACTTGCATTTGACAACTTTTTCCCTAAGAGAAATCTCCGCCACCATAAGAAAATAGCTCTAAGATTGTGAAAACTGAGAGAGGTTATTGTATATGGTCACAACACAATCCCATAGGCTTAGATGAGAAATTTCTAAGCATCACAGTGTCCAAGTAACGTCATGTTGAAGTTTGCAGCCATTCTGCACTTCTAACTCTTGAGGGATTCACTTGGTTGAACGTAGCTTGAAGTGATTCAGTGCAGTTGGGTGAAAAAGAGGACCATGCCTAGCATAAACATACCCACTCAGATGTGTCAAAATAGTTAGTTTGGTCACACAAGTTGCAGAATAAAAGTTGCACCACTTTGTAACTTTGCACTACTTGCATTTGACAACTTTTTCTCCATGAGAAATCTTACCACCATAGGAAAATTCCTCTGAAGTAGAGAAAACTAAGAGATTTTATTGTAGAGTGGCACAAAACAATCCTATATGCTTAGATGAGAAGTTTGTAAGCATCACGGTGTCTGAGTAACATCATGCTAAAGTTTGCATCCATTTTTCACTTCAGACTCTTAAGGGATTCAGCCGATTGAATGTAGCTCGAAGTGATTCAGTGTGTTTGGGTGCAAAAGAAGACCACGCCTAGCATAAATGTACCCACTTGTACATGTTGGAATATTTATTTTGGTCACATGAGTTTTAGAATGAAACTTGCACCACTTTACAAGTTTGCACTACTTGCATTTGATAACTTTTTCCTCAAGAGAAATCTCACCGCAATAGGAGAACACCTCCAAGATAGTGAAAAATGAGAGAGATTATTGTAGAGAGGCACAACATGATCCCACAGGTTTAGATGAGAAGGTTGTAAGCATCATGGTATCTGAGTAACACCATGTTAAAGTTTGCAACAATTTTTCACTTTAGACTCTTAAGAGATTCAATCGATTGAACGTAGTTTGGAGTGATTCGACACATTTGGATGCAAAAAATGACCATGCATAGTGGAAATGCACCCACTTGGACACATTGGAATAGTTAGTTTGGTCACACAAGTTGTAGAACAAAATTTGCACCACTTTGCACTACTTGCATTTGATAACTTTTTCCCCAAGAGAAATCTCACCACCATAGGAAAACATCTCCGAGATAGAGAAAACCAAGAGAGGCTATTGTAGAGGGGCACAACATGATCTAATATGCTTAGACAAGAAGTTGCTAAGTGTCACAGTGTTTGAGTAATGTCATGCTAAAGTTTGTAACCATTTTTTAGTTTGGACTCTTAAGGGATTCAATTGGTTGAATGTAGTTCGGAGAAATTCAAAGCATTTGGGCATGAAAGAGGACCATTCCCAGTGTAAACCTACCTACTTAAATGTGTTGGAATAATTATTTTTGTCACCCTAGTTGTAGAACAAAATTTGCACCACTTTGCAACTTTGCACTACTTGCATTTGACAACTTTTTCCTCAAGATAAATCTCGTCGGCACATGAAAACACCTCTAAGATAGTGAAAAATGATAGAGGTTATTGTAGAGGGGCACAACATGATCCCATAGGCTTAGATGAGAAATTCCTAAGCATCATGGTGTTTGAGTAACGTCATGTTGAAGTTTGTAGCCATTTTTCACTTCAGACTCTTAAGGGATTCAACTGGTTGAACGTAGCTCGAAGCAATTTGATGTGTTTAGGTGTGAAAGAGGACTATGCCTATTGTAAATGTACCCACTCAAACATGTTGGAATAGTTATTTTCATCACATGAGTTGTAAAAAAAAAGTTGCACCACTTTGTAACTTTGCACTACTTACATTTGACAACTTTTTCCCAAAGAGAAATCTCACTGCCCCGAAAAAATGTCTTTGAGATAGTGAAGACAAAAATATATTATTTTAGAGGGGCACAACATGATCACATAGGCTTAAACGAGAAGTTTCTAAGCATCATGGTGTTTGAGTATTGTCAGGTTGAAGTTTGCAACCATTTAGCACTTCAGACTCTTAAGAAATTCAACAGACTAGGAGGCTCAAACTCAATCAAATTGGCAATTTTCCTTCAAGAGGAATCTAACAAGATTAAAATGGTCTTTTAAAGAAACTCAAACAATCTTTCAAGTTAGACAACAATCAGAAGCACCATTTCTCAATTTCACCCATGAATCCTAGTAGTAGTGCAAACTTAGTTTTTGGCCTTTTACTAAAATACTCTCCAAGAAACATTACAAGCATATGATGGTTTTAGAGCCCCATTTTAGAGTTGTAACACATATCCCAAAGTTAGAAATTAGTCTTTTGGACCAACCTCCTAAAATCACCCCTTCTACACTGACCTAATTAGGTTGATTAGTCCTAAATTACAAAGCAACATATCTTTAAACTTCTCACAGGCCCTTGAAACCTTGGGGTAGCATTTCCTATTCCCTCAAACCTTTGAAACCACAATTTTTTTCCAAGGTTAACCCTTCCAACATATCAAACCACAAAACCCTCAATTTCATGCATAACCAAGAGGGTCTGTTCAAAATCCCACTTACACAACCTCCTAGACCATGCCACCACCTAAAACTTGTGTATTGTGACCCCTATGTGCTCAAAATTTGAAAAAAACTCCACACTAATTTATTTTCACAAACCTAAGGCTGAGGGCTCCATTTTCATGTGTTTTCTTTAACAAAAATCAATAGGACAGTAGACTTATCTCCTTTGTTCCTTCCTCACAACTCTAATCATGCAACCTATAACTTAATCAGACTCCCTAGGGCTCATTACACTAGTTACAATAGATACAGTCAGTGTAAGGGCCCTTTAAGACATGTATTTGATCACAAAACCCTCAATAGGGTGCTCTTAGCCTATCACAGGAAAACAATGATTTCTTCAACAAATCTTTATTAAATTCTTTCAAACCTAAAGCAAAATAAGTCTAACACAATCCTCCACGAGAAATGAAATATTACATAGCAAATACCAATTTGTATGGCTCGTATAGGTCTACAAAATGTGAAAGAAACACAAAACATTGAAGAAAACTCAGAATTTTCTTATTGCCAATACCTTAAACTTCGAGCCAGCATTACAAATGGTGTCCTCATTCCTTTTTAAAGGATTCTCCTCTTCAACCAATGACCAACTTCCCTCCCAACTAAAATTTAAACCACTTATGATTGTTGGATATCACAATTTTATCTTTTACACAATTTAATAACATCATTACATGTTTTGCAATGTTTTCTCTTTTTGACATCATTACTACCACCCTTGACACTACCTTGACAACTTTGACACTCCTTTCCTTTTTATTTACAATCATTACAAAATGAATACATAAGCCCCTCAAATTTGACCAAGTACCATAGAATGGTCACTTAGGACCTTACTTGAACTCATGGACTCAACACAAACACCCTAACACACCCTACCTATCAAACTCTTTATGGAAAACGAAGAAAAGGTTGGTGCTCCTACACCAAACCCAAACATCCAAATGACTTGCCATGCCTTTGCAGACCTTCTATCACATCAAACTCTGCTTGATAACACTAAAACAACTAGGTTCTAGCCTTCTTCCAAACTATTGATTTAATCTACTACTTCAAGCTATGCCTCCTAGGCCTAAATTCACGCTTTTTCCATAGGGGTAGCATGGAAATTTCCACCAAATGTTTTTTCCACCTATTGTCGTCTATTGTAACTCAATGGAATGGCATAATTAGGTGTAGGGGGAATGTGTGCATGCTTTCAGGAGTAGGGGTGGCCATTTGGGGGTTTGGGCATGATGCCTAGTTGTCAAGAATGTGTGTTTCGAGTGAAATTTGAAGGTTAAGAGTAGGTAGTGATGGAAAAAACTTGTGGCAACACTTTCTAAGAGTTAACTAAGAAAGAAAGGGTAGATGTATTTGAAGGTTTTGGAGGCATTCAAATGGTGAGGAGAGGTCTAGAGGTGAGGTTTTCAATAAAAACCCTTTGAAACTTGTCAAAAGTGAGGGTTTTGAGTTTTGGAGTGTTGGTGACTGTTTCATTGGAAGATGATTGTTGATTTAGTGCTTATGTACCCTATTCATGACTGTCCAATGTTGTTTTCTTTCTAGAATGAATATTAAAGGGTAGTTGGTTTGTTCAATGTTTTCCACCCTACTTTGCATCACTTTGGCATGTTTATCAACATAAAACTATGATATTTTTTATATTTCAATATGTAATGATAATGCAATATGAAATATGTAGTGTAAGACAATGACATATATGTGTATTTAAACTTTAAAGTTAAAATGTTAAAATTTATCATTGTTCTTGTCTTCAAAATTGTTTAAACCATATAATTTAACCACAATATAACTAAGTAATATATGATATAATTTAACCATTATTCATTATTTTTTATTGTCAACTATATAATATAACCATTATTTTTTATGATATTGTACATTGATATTGAACCATTGTTGAAGATTAAATTTTTGAATAGTTTAAACATGCACATGACAAACAAATTATTTCGATTCTCAAATTCTATATGTGAAATTATCCAATAATCAAGTGTATGTCCATATACAAAATGGCATCAATGCAAACTCAACAAACAAAGTTTTACAAAGTGTGGCATATGCCATCTCAAAATCTATTCATAATATACATGAGAAAATGTCTATCTCATCCTAAACTACTAGTGGATCATCAAAATGGAGCCTCTTTCAAGAACTCTTTGGCTATGAAGGTAACTGCACAAGAAAAATTCAAACCACAAATGAGATTAGTTATATTATATAATTTAAAATCGAATAATTAACATCAAAATTAATATACATTGAATTATAATTGAACTCTAAAATTGAAATCTTGATTACCTCATATATATACGTCTCTTCAAACCATCATGAGTCCTAGAATATGCCCCTCTCAAAGAACCAATCTTACCAACATTTACAATGTCAATCTATTTAGCTGAACACAAAAACATCAAATTGATACAAGTTAGCATACAATTGTTGGTAATAGGAACATATTTACCAAACACAAAATAAAATAAACACATACCTCTTTAGGCATCTCTTTTTCTTTATGTTCATTAGTTGTTTCAACACCTCCTCCCTAAGGTGTTTCAACACTTGCTCCTTCAAGTGTTCAAACACCTACTCTTACAAGAGGAAAATAAGATAAAAATATAAGTTAATATATAATTTCTTTAATGAAAATTCAAATGGAAATCAAGTATAAAATGCATGAATTTAGGCCTAAAATGCATGTGTTGAAGTAGCAGATTGAAGCATTTTTTTTTAAGAAGGCTAGAACTAACTGGTTTTAGTGAGATCTAGTGGGGTATGATGTGTTTGAAGGTTTGCAAGGACTGGGGAGGTCATGTGTATGTTTGGGCATGAAGCCCTAGTTGAGAGAAGTACATTTTTTAACAAAAAATTAAGGTTTTAGAGACTAAAAGTGGGTGAAGTTTGGGGGAAGAATAATATTAAGGATTATTAAGCATGTGCAGGCTTAAACAAGGGTGTTTGAAGTGGTAATAAGGTCACAAGAGGTTGGAGATGGGTCTTTCAATGTATTCTCCAAAATCCCGCTATACTATAGGGGCAACTAGGCCAATTAGGTCTCTTTTCCAAAGAGACAACTTCCCAAACACTTGCAATCAATTCAAACACCATGGATAGTCATTAAATAGGTTACCAACCTTAAGAGCTCACAATTTTCAGAGCTTTAGCCACTCACCAAGCTACCAATCCACTAAACCCTCACTCTCAAGCCACCAAACCTAGGTTTTCCAAGGAGCCTTATTGAAAATCACTCTTCCCACAATTAACTCTCATATCCAACACCCCAAACATACCATGTGATGTCTATACATGCTCAAAAGACTCTCAAAAATTATTGCCCCAAAGGATTTCATCCATTCACACTCTAAAATGATGGAGACCCAAGGGCTCAAACTCAACCAAATTGACAACCTGCCTTCAAGAGGAATCTAACAAGATTAAAATTCCTATAAGATAAATTTAAATTATTCCCCAAAG
>VDFB02252616.1:24436276-24614940 GCA_007258455.2 Sequoia sempervirens | reverse complement strand
GGAGTGAGAGAGAGAGGGGGTAGGATGGAGATAATTAAGAGAGAGAAGGGAAAAGGGGTGGGAGGGAGAGACCTGAGAGAGGGAGAGAGAGTGGGAGAGATAGAGGGAGTGAGAGATAGGGAGTTAGAGAGAGAGAGGGAGTGTCTCTGTGTGTGAGAGGGGGATGGAGATACCTAAGAGAGAGGGAGAGAGAGACAAGGAGAGAGATAGAGTGAGAGAGAGGGAGTGGGAGAGAGATAGAGGGAGTGAGTGAGAGACCTAAGAGAGGGAGATGGGGTAGGAGGGAGAGACTTGAGAGAGAGAGAAATATAAATACCTAAGAGAGTAGTCAAGGTTGTGTGGGAGGGAGTGAGACTTGAGAGAGACATATTTCATAGGGATAAAGAGTTATCTAGTTAGGGTAATGATTTAGAGAGCATATGAAAGGGAAAAACTCAACTATCCATCTATGATCATAAGTTGTGCACTCTAAGCATTATCAAAGTTGTTGACCAAAGAGAGGGGAAATTTGGGTTTTCTTCAAAGCAAGCCATTTGGCAAGCACCAAATTTTGTGCTCTCCAAATGACACATCACATTTCGTGCATGCCAAATTTGGTGCTCACCAAATGTGAGGTGCCATTTGGCAAGTGCCAAATTTGGAACTCACTAAATGGCCTACTTTGGACATGTTAATTGATAGGATTTTCTAAATTTTCTCCTATTTTCATTCATGCTCCATGTCTCATTTGCATGTCTTTCAATGCAATTTTATAAAAAAAACTATGATAGCATTGATCTCTCTCTTAGCCATCTAAATATATAATTCTTTTTTCATTTTGATTTAGTTAAGATTTTGGTCCATGGCTTCTATTGTAAATTCCTTTGTTTTTGGTCAAAAACAAACATGTGCTAGTTTTAGGAAATATTTTTAATTGTTCATCGAAATGTAAAAAAAATTACATTTTTTGAAACTAGACTCCATTCTACACATGATGAAAAAAAAAATCAATTTTTGATTACTTTTCAAAAAAAATTAGGGGGGATCACACTCAAATTTCAGCTTTTCAGGATGTGTCCACTTTGGATATTCGTAAAATATTATATATTCATTAAAAAAGTTATCCGAAAGAATGCGGATAAACTACATGGTGTTAGCTAACCTCTCACCATTGATATTTTTGGAATTCTAAAAATAAGTTAATAAAAAAGGGGGGAGCCCTCAGGCGCTCTGCTATTTTTTTTTTATAGAAAAAGGACCTGTTTTGGGCCCCCCCTTTTTGAGACCCTTACTCTTCATTAATTTCAAAAAAAAATAGTAGCTTAGAAACTGATGTAGAGTGGTAGGGAAATACAATCTCTTAAGAGCTTCTCTCAAATACTCTAAGATAGACTCCTTAATACACCATACAACTAATGAGCAACTTAAGCACTATTTTAACTTCACACACCCAAATGAAATCAAGAGGCTTGGAAATGACTCATAATCTCTTAACATGGCTAAACTAAGCCAGAAAACAAGACTCCTCACTTGGGAACACTCTTTCATCTATAGCTGCCATATTATGCCTTATAGCCCTTGTAGCCCTGTCTAATGGGACAATCAACATAAAATCCTTCTAATGACTAAGACCAAACCAAAATCACTGGTTTTTGACACTTGATACTATTCTCCACAAACCCTCAAAACCACAAGTTTTGACTCCAACACAGAAGGCAACAAATGACCTATTTTATAATGCTACAAGGAGGCCTAAAAGACACTTTTCAATGCAAGTATGGTTACCTTGGCACACCCCAACACCCCTAAGACAATTAATGCATTCCTATGCCTTCAAAAAACTAATTCCAATTGATCCCAAGCAACAGAAAATAGAAAACTCACAAATCTTGCCTCAAATCAGATTTTTGCAACAAATTTTGGCTTGTCACATAGAGATGCCAAGCCTAGGGTTGCTCAAAATTTGCACCAAAACCACTTCCATCCTCCAAGACCTTCAATAAAATTAATTACATGATCTTCCTCGCCTTCCCACCAAAAATCAGGCCATGAGCAAGTTGAGAAGGTGAGTTATAAAAATTTTTAGACCAAACCCGAATTTTGAGGGTTTTCCAGACCACTTTCAGTAAAATACGAATATCTCTTTCAATTCTTAATAAAAAAGGCTCAAACCACTTCCAAAAGAAAGGTAGTTCAATCCTCTATCGATCCATTATATTATTCATCTTGTACAGTACATAATAATTTTGTACCATGCATTTTAGCAGCAATTTTACACACAGAAAATGAAGGAAAATAGGGTTTCTTTTTATTCAAACTTTCTCCAAAATTCAAAATCAACATGCCTCGACCAAAAGAGGCCTATTTCAACCTTTGAAACCTCTTTCCAAATCCCTCCAACTGATTTTTTAATTATTTGGATGTTGGAAACAACAAATTTTTAAAATATTCTAAACTAGACTCCTAATTGCCTACTTAAGGCAATTTATACTACTCTCAAGAAGCCCAATTACAATGAAAATTTAGAAGGTGTTAAAACACCACAAAACACATAAAAAAACATCAAGGAGACTCCCCTCAAATACCTGGTTGCACCAAGGCATCTTAATTCCTTAAATTGCTTAGATGCACCAAGTTCACATGGTGAGGAAGGAGACCTTGTTCTTACAACCAAACTTGACTCCAAACCCAAAACTTGTTACAAAACATGAAAGATGGTCCTTGGAACCTTATTAAATCCAAAACTTCTTAACAACAAATGAAAAAACAAACAATACCTCCAAGAGGCATGGAGACCCCAAGGTGCTCCCAATTACATTATGATTGGTCTTTTTAGACCTTATTAAGCCTAAATAAGCACAAAACATTCTTATTCCATCCTAGACTTCATTGTCATCATGAAATTTGTTGAACCTTCAAGGATTATTTTCCCTTTCATTCCAAGGTGTAGGTGCCCCTGTACCAGAAACTAGACTCAGAGCACTTCAACTTTTTTTCTTGCTACATCTTGAAATTTTGAGCGTAACTATCTTCATTTTCTCATGCAAATTAGATTTTGCTGATTTCAGAAAAAAGTGGCATCTTAAGAGCCAAAATTGTGTCATAGATCCATGCACTTACCCATATATTTATCATCATAATTGTAAGTGCACTTAAAATTTCTCAATAATTGAGCTCCTGAAGAATGAATTTTGAAAAAGAAGAGATAGGGTTTCCTTGAAATTTCACAGGTAAGTCATCTAATCATCTACAACCATTAAAAAATTATCTCTAAACTAGTACTTGTGTGTAGTGAAATGCAATGATGAGCCAATTGGAAGAGGGGTAGTCCAAATGGCAGGGATGTGTACACACATAGGAGTTAAGAATAGGCCACATATATATTTGCACGGAGGGAATGATAAGTTGTATTTTAAGTGTTATATGGAACTTTGATGTCACCATTGATCACAATGAATAACAATGCCATCTACTAATTTGGATGTATGTCATAGAAAATACAAAGAAAATTGATACATACTGACACATTCTTGGAATGATAAGTTGTATTTTGAGTGTTATATGGAACATTGATGCCACCATTGTTTGTAGTGATGGACAATGTATTTATCCTATGTGTAGATTTGTATGTATGTCATAGTAGATGTAGAAACAATTGATACATACAGATCCCTTTGTGTTATATGGAACATTGATGCAACCATTGATCTACATGGAAAAACCCACAAAACAAAAAAATTCATAGTAACAAACCAATGTAAAACCATTGCCACAAAACAAAAACCATAAATGTAGCAATATTGGTTTTAACAAACAATATAGTCTATTTTGAATAAAACCTTATCAAATATTGAAATAATATATCCTTTTCAATAGTACCTTATAAAAAATGAAACAATTAGCCTAAGCTAGAGAAAAACGATCAATAATGCCTTATGGAAATCAGCATAAATCGTATAAAATTAACTATTTTATTGCGTTGCAAGCATAGCCAAAAAACAAAATCCAAAAATCAAATAATATTGGTTTCAACAATGATCCAGATGGAAAAACCCACAAAACACAAAAATTCACAGTAACAAACTATGCAAAAATATATTCTTTTCTCAACAGTACATTAACAAAAATTGAAACAATATAGCCTTTTCAATAGTACCATATTGAAAATAAAACAATATGGGCTAAGCTAGAGAATAACAATTAACAATATCTTATGGAAATCAACATAAACTATATAACATTAACTATTTTATTGTGTTACAACCATAGCCACAAAATGGAAGCCATAAGTCAAACAATATTCATTTCAGCAGCGACCAAGATGGAAAAACCCACAAAACACAAAAATACATAGTAACAAACCCATGTGAAAACTATATTTTAAGTGTTATATGGAACACAGATGCCACCATTGATCGTAGCAATGGAAAATGCATGTTCTTGTTTAGTTGTTTTGCAATAACATAGACTGTAAGCTTATCGAAGCTAGTCTACATCCAAGCACAAGAAGGTATGTAATAGCTAGGAATAGCAACACTTGAGAGAGATCAAGTGACCATACATAAAAATCCTCATGGCATCATTAATAACCCTTTTATGATACCATTATGCTAAGACAATAGAGCATATATGAGGTTGAGATAGATATACATTATCTCAAAAGGATAATACAATTATGTGAAAGCTTAGAATATAATTGATTTGGAATAGCACATACAAATTTCAAATAAGTGTATTTACATAAGTCGTGCACAACCATAAGAATAAAGAGATAATTGCATTCACAATATTTTTTTGAAGACTGATACAAAAAAAATTAACTATAATTTTTTATTTTATTTCTAAATCTTCCTTTACTTGCAATCGAAATATATCTTGAGAGATCACTGTTGCATAAAATTTTTTATTTCACCATTCTGACCAATTTTGTAGATACTAATCATTATCGAAGGTCATTTATAAGACATTACTTCCTCAAAATCCCCATTATGCTAATGTAGTCAAGGTAGGAGGATCCAATTAAAGGTTGTCATGCCTTGCAACCTAAACTACCAACTCCATGATTAGAACAAATATGCAACAAAAATTAATAACTAATCAACAAAAAGATAAATGGAATTCATGAACACCAGACACAAGATATATCCTAGGAAAACCCTAATAGGGGAAAACCCGTCCTTCAAATATCATTCCTCATTATATTATAATCTAAAAATACATTGCATATGCCTCTCAGGCTTAACAAATTCTTGGCCATAGCCTAGGGATTACAAATAACTTAAATGATAACAATCTTCATCAACTCCTTTGGCTCTACCCCACACTCCTGCTCTAAGATCCTTCTAGATCAAAATACTTCATCACTATGCTTCATACTTCACACTATCAAGAACCTTATTGATCCATCTCCTTTTGTCCTCTATAACAAATCCTCTCTCTTCTATTTATATCATCCACAAATCATCTGACCATTAACATGTCAGCCTAAATACAATGACTAGTAAGATAACATGCAAACTCAAATAGGTCAGCCTCAAACAATAAAAAATTTACAATGTGAACCAACTAACATCAGCCACAACAAATAAAGGACCCAAAACAACATCCTTCAATAGGAAACACCTTCAAAATTTATTCCTTGAAGATCCACAACATGCTACAAACACCCTGTCGGCCAAGAACAAGAAAATAAGAACTCGCAAAAGAAAATCACCAATTGCGAGCACAACGATAGATGTGCACCAACAACACACAATCTAGAAACATCCACAAGCATCACGAATCACCACAAAAACATCCACAACAACTCAAATTACCAAAATCACATCATCTTCTTTCAAGTTCACCAACTAAAATGACTAAACAATTGTTAGAACATAGATATTTATAACTCAATCAAATCTTCATGTGGACCTCTAAAACTTAACATGGAAACACTAGATATGCTTGACAAAAAACCCTTTAATCCACAACTTTTGATCATCAATATATTGAGCTGGAAATCAAATGCAATAATTTGGTACTTTGCAACTTTACAGTCAACTGCCTCAATTTTTTGTATGCTTTCGGATGCCCCTACATCATATGCTATTTAAAAATTCAACAATTTTAGGATCTTAATAGAAAGTTAAGCCATTATCAATGTTGGGACTCCTAAAAACCAAAAATAAGAGTATTTGATAGAGCCTAACTTAAATCCTTGCACCAAGGTTGGATTCATAGAAGATCTAATGTCGTGAAAAGATCCACATAACTCATGAATACATGCTAAGATGAAAGATCATTGACTAAGAAATTACTATATTATGTGAAACAAGATTGTTTATCTTGAGTATGTTCTACAAAAATAAAAGGAAAATGTGAAGTTTAGTGTAAAGAACATATGTCATTGGTAGACAATATCTAAATTAGAAAACATAAAGATTTGTATAGTTTATAACAAAGAATATGCAATGCATGTGCAATAGAAGGGATTAAATAAATAAGAGGTAGGCATACCTTGTGGGCACAATAGGATGCAATATGAATAGAAGAAAAGAAGGGCTGCTCTCCACCCTACCATATTGGATCACGCAACCTCATGGGTTATCACCAAGCCCCAATTAAGAACATACATTTTCCACTAGTATGATCAATGGTGAAACCAATGTTTCAACACCTAATAATTTTCTTTAGTTGAAATCAGTGTTATACATTTTCAAAAGTATATATAGTTGTATCACTTATGACAAATAACTTGACACACAGTTATCAAATAAGAGATGGAATAAAGGATATATAGCCTTACCTTCTATATAAATAAAATGTACTTGCATCTCATACATCAAGAGAAACGTGTGATCACAAAGCTATTTAGTATTGTGGAGATGTGTATTTACAATTGAGAATGTTTGCAATATAAAAAGGTTTCAATCAGATATAGTTAGACACAAGGAAAATGTAAAGTTTAGTACGATGAAAATGTGTCATTGGTATAAAATATCTAAAATAGGAAATATAAAGAGTTCTATAGTTTATAAAAAACAATATGTAATGCAACTACAATAGAAGAGATCACATAAACAAGATGCAGGCATACCTTATGCAAAGAGTAGGATATAATATGTTTACAATTATAACTCCCATATAATTCTATTTTGGCTCTTGAGAATTTTGTTCAGTTGAAATCAATGTTAATCATTTTTAAAAGTATATACAATTGTATCATTTGTGATAAAGAATTTGAGATATAGTTGTGAAAAAAGAGATGGAATAAATGGAATGCAGTTGAAACTCATCAAGATCTACAATTACAACTGAGAATGTTTGCAATCTAAATTGGTTAGAATCTAATATAGTTAGAAAAAAATGGTTCAAAGGCAAGAGCACTGGTAGTGGCACCATTGAACAAAGAAGAGGAAGGTATTTAGAGTAAAAGTAAATATAAATGTTATATGGTTAACCAGAGAAGAGGAAGGAATCCCAATTTTTCATTGGCGGAGACGCGAAGCATAATCCAAGAATTGAATAGCAACTTCTATTAGTAATCACCATAGAAGCAAAAATTTGGCTAGCTTGGTAGTAGTGATTGCAACTACACTATGGAGGAAACGAAAAGGAAACAACATTAGAAATGGTGGGAATTCTAAATTCATTGAAATGAAGAGGGAAA
The DNA here is from genome assembly GCA_007258455.2 of Sequoia sempervirens. Lineage (NCBI taxonomy): Eukaryota > Viridiplantae > Streptophyta > Pinopsida > Cupressales > Cupressaceae > Sequoia > Sequoia sempervirens. The sequence continues at coordinate 24,607,310 of VDFB02252616.1, read as the reverse complement.
GGGGGAGCGGTATAGTTACCATAAAGAATAGAAACATTTCATCATGATGGAAATGCACACAATTTTTGGAGGTGATCCTCTTTTTTTATTTGAAGTACATTGTATTATTTTGAAAGTAATCTAGAGTATCTGTCAAAAGAGAATGGTGAATCTATATGTATTCTTGTTATTGATTTTACACAAGAAAAAGTTGTGAATGTTAGCCCTTATCTTTCTTTAGTTCCAATATATATTGTAGCTCTCTCCAGTGTCAAGCCTTGAGATTTATGTATTGTTATTGTCAAAGCCATTGTCAAGGGGAGTTGTCTTCAGCTACCCCATGTGATTGGGAGAATGGGGATGTATTTTGGGTTGTCTTGATCCCATTTTGGGCCATTGTAGTTTGGTAAGTGGACACCAACATATTCAAGTAGTTGAGGTGGTTTAAAACCCCTAGCATATATGATAGACTTCACAAAACCCAATGATCCATTAACCAAGCCAGTTGCCACCCAAAGAATTTATTGTCAACATTACTTGTTTGCCAATTGCAAAAGAGAGCTCTACTTGAATTTTCTCATCATCACCATAATCAAGTGTGTTTTGTTGAGTAGTTTCAGCAGTACTAATTGCAATGAGAAAAATTAACTACTGAAGCAGTTTTCTATTGTGCAAGGAAACCAACCTATTTGTTGGGAATAAGTGAATAGATGCATCAAAATATTGGTTTTTCTTAGATAAAAGCATGGAATTTGTTTGATTCATAAGAGTTTGTCAATCAACATAAGACACCTAGAAATTTCTAATATTCAAAAGAAGTCTATGAAATTGTTGTTGTGTATCAGACTATCCATGCTAGTCAAAGACTGTATCGAGCACGACAACAACATCAAAAGTGTGCCAAAGAGCCAAGGATTTGGAGAAAGAAGCATATATATGCTTTTCAAAAATAGGTGGAAATTTTCCTAGGTCACCCACAAGTATAATAGAAGCAACTAAATGGTTGCATATGTCTAGCAGGAAATGCTTGCTATAATCAGCTATCTATTTTGAGTAACGACTTGGACCCCAAGAATCTCATTTCATCAATTAAGATGTACTTAATATGTTTGAAGTCCTCTTTAAATATGGTCAATGACTATCCTTTTAATGGATTCATATCTCTAATTAGTATTTGAAGAGTTGTATGCACTGTATAGGCACATATATTATAAGCAGCCACCCTCGTTGGCACAAAGCAAGTAAAGGTTTCATTCTCTGATTTGGTGATGTATTTAGAGTTCTTTAGATTTTTTCTATAAAAAATTATTTACTTGTACCAATGATACCTTGAATAATCATACAAAATGGTGATGATGAAGATGGGCCAAGATCATGTTGTTCAATGATATTTAGAGCAAGCTTTTGCTTAGAAGATAGTTGATGACAAAGTGTAGGTGCAGTCAGTGGGCAAAGAGTGTCTTCAACTATATGCAATTTACTTGTTGAAATGAACTCTACAAAAATGTTATGTAGATTCTTAGGAACATGGTGTGTGCCCCACATGTGATTTAAATTGAAGTCCCATCTACCCAATAGTTGTAGTTGGTCAAAGCAAACATTGTTTCTAGCACCAAGGTGAGAAAGCAACTCCCATTCATATTCATCTGCAAGGGAGGTAGAGACTAGGTTTTTTTAGTATCACTATCACCTTCCTCTTCACTAGTGGGGGGAGAAATAACTCTATTGACACACCAAGGGTGATAGCTAGCAACATGAAATAGCCTCCAATTCATTGTTATACTATCTCTAGTAAATCCTATATCTACTTCGACATTTTAGAAATGCTTGTATAGTAACAATTCTAACCAACAAAATGTTTCAAAGGTATCACTATGCTCTGGGGGGGTAGACTTGAATAGCGGGTAAACAATGATGATAGCAAGGTATGGTCACAAATACCAACCCCACCTTTGTTGTTTTTCCGATATGTATACAATTGGAGCAAATTGACTAAGGGATATAGTGTCCATTTCAACTAGTCTTTTCATATAATAATGAATATAACCACTTGCAAGATCATCACCATTATCATCTATTTTCAAATGGTGGAATGTTTTCCTACTCACGTTCAAAGATAGGAAATGTTGGCTTGAGATGATAAGGGGCAACTTTTGCAGCATATGGTATGTTTCTTGTACACCAATGTGATGATCTGCGACCAAGTTCATCATGATTTTTTTATAGGAAATCAATGCTTTATCCCCAAATGAATTTGTATTTGCAAGCCTCTACAAGATATCAATATAGATTTTAGACTTATTTTCAGAATTTGATACATATTTGGAAATGTAGTTTAGCACAATTTATCTTGACAAGATTGGTTGGAAATCATCATTTTCTCACCACATTGCAAGCATCTCAGGCTTGTTGATATTAACATGCTCATCATTTATTGTTGGCTTATAGTATTTATTCAATTCACTATCAATTTCCAATGTCAATGATGGTTATGCATTCCATGGAGCTTTGTAGCGACATTGTAATTGGTGGCCTTTTTTCCTAAGGAAAATGTATTGAGTACATTTGGTATGCCTCTACACCATGTTCACTAGCTGTTCATAATCCACCATTGGGTCCATGTAAGAAATTTGTGGAATCTCAAGCAAACATGAGTCCTCCAAAGAAGAGTGGTGGACTCTTGATATTATCTGTTCTGGGGAATGAGGATTCCATTCTAAAACATAGTGATCAAAGAAGTTTTTTTTCTGCTAAAGCTTGTGTTGTTTGGACCAATCAAGTATGTCCATATTTAGGTCACCTAGAAGCCACCAAAAACCATGGACATGTGTTGATCCATGGTGTTTCCACTCATACCTATACCAGTAATCCTTTGTATGGAAAATCCTCTCAATAACCTCTTTATGGAAAATAGTGAACCACAAGTGCATGTACAAGGCTATTATGTGTAGGTTATGGATGAAATTTTATATCAAGCATCTTTGAGAGTATGGCATCTGTGGTTGGGCACCAAGATCAATTGCCTTGTGCAAATCGGTCCATTTTGTGTATGTAGAGCTCAAAGTGAAGAAGAGATTCAATGTTCCAAGTTGGTGGATCATTTTTGTGAGCTCTTGCTAGAACTTTCCCTAATATGAGTGCATCCCTTACAAAAATGTACCAAATTGAACAAGTTGGTTAGCTATCTAGCTATCTAGTGCATCCTGAAGCAATTGTCACATAGCAGCCATAGACTTTGGGATCCTTTCCTCCAAGTTTGTTTTTATGAAAATGGAAGACAACTATTGTCTTTGATGTCTCATTATCAAATTACTAAGGTAATATCTAAATCTAACATGCCTCCCAAATCTATTGTCATAGTGTCTCATTAAGTGCAATGCGTATTCATGTAAGTGAATTTGTATGCTTCTCGATTATAGGGGCATCACTGTTCCAGGGGGGAACAATGTTGTAAAAGTCATTCTTAATAACCCTTATGTATTGTATTCATTGATAGGGTTAGAATTGATCTCATGCCAAGGAAAAGTATCTTAACTAATGTCTTCAATCTGCAAGTCATCTCTAATTGCCTACAATTCTTGGGGAGGGTTGGGCATTAATGGAGTAAATGATGATGAGTCCTCAATCTTGACTTCCTCATCAACAACACTTTCTATATTTGTCATTGGTTTACCTATGTTATGTATTGGTTCCTTCATTATGTGCAAAAGATTGGAGATGTTAGTTCTTCTAGCAAGAAACAAATCTAAAGCATCCCAATCAATTGCAACATCACTATAGTATGGATCATTCTTAATTTAGTATATTAATGCAACCATGACATTATGTTTGTCAACATAGCAATCATAGTTCATCCCCTAAATGCTAGTTCTTTGAACAATCACAACTTCAATATCATGTAGGTGGTGTGGTAACAAAGTTGCAATAGTCATGATTTCTTTAGGGAAGCTTATAGTATGACCACTATTTTTGTATTGGCCTCCTCTAGCATGAGTCACTTGCAAAACTTGAGCAACTCTACCTATAAGCATTTCTTCAACCTAAGTAAGCTTTGTAAGGATAGGAGAATGTGGTCTTGGATCCATCTTGTTCACTAAAATAAATCTATGGATGCCCTTTTTAGAAGTACAATGCAGAAAAATGATTCCCACATTGGATGCTTACACTTTCATGCCAGTGTAGCTTTCCTTGCAAACACCAAAAACATTCAAATCAAACAAAGTGTCAATGCGCCAACAAAAGGACTGCATTACAATGTGAAAGGAATCTCCAAACATGCTGCTAAAGCAATGGGGGGCTGACAACACGGATGGAAAGCCATGCCTAGAAAGGGTCTATTGAGATCTACATTTGCCCATTGTTGATGCACCTTCACTAGGAAGGTTGTGTGGAAGCTCGCAAGGGATGGGGGGTGCGAGACTATAGGAGCAAGCATGGTCTTCCAATGAGGTCAACATCAATTGCAGTGTGGCCACTTGATGAGGTAGGGTCAAGCAAGGATGAACTACAGGGGTTCTTTGTTGCAAGTATTTGGCTTGATAACTTGCACAAATATGGTCTCTATGCTGCACATAATAGATTTGGTTTCTTTGTCATTTTTCTACCTTTTTTTGGTCCACACTTGATGTAGGATGGGAACTTGAACATGGTTGTGGATCCTACAACCATAATACGAGGAAAATAATAATTTTTTTGCAAACACCAACTTAAATAACAATGGCATAACTAAAGAGGTCAAGCCAATTGAATATGAAACAATATAGCCAAAGCTAGAGAACAACACTCATCAATGCCCTATGCAAAACAACATAAACTCTATAACATTAACTATTTTGTTGTGTTGCAACCATTGACAAAAAATAGAATCCATAAATGAAACAATGCTATTTTGAACAATGTCCCAGATGGAAAACCCACAAAACAGAAGAATCCACAGTAACAAAACCATGTGCAAAAAAAGGAAAAACCCACATGTGCAAAAATTATTTTTCCAACAATGCCTTATGCAAAAAAATGAATGCCTACATATATGCATATGTATATGTAAATTTATCTATTCATATGCAATGCATTTTTGATGGAGATTGTAACAAAGGGAAGGTACAATGCATTTTTTTAAAGAAGAGTGTAATGTTGTTGTTGTTGCTACTGCTTATGCTTATGCATCGTTCCTTCATTACACCCTCCATCTAAAAGAATTTCACTTTTTTTATTGCATATGCATATATACATATATTTATATACATATATGCATACATATACACATACATATGCATATATTCATAACCATATTCATATGGATATGTGTAGGATCATCATGGAAAAAAAAGGCCCTTAAGTGGCAAAAAATTCAGAAAAATCAAAGTTAGGCAACTTGACATAAAAATTTGAATAACTTATCTATATTATTTCAAAAATATGTAAGAATAGAATTTGTAGAAATTTGAATTTAGTTTCTAAACCACTAGGCTTATTTTTTAAAAAAATCTATTTGGTGAAAATTTGAAATTTCAATGCAATAGTACTTAAATTTTAGGAAAAATAAGAAGTAGGTGTCCTATTCTAATACCCTAACCACAATAAAATGATAATATTTTTCTATAATATTTTAGATATAAGTAGAGGACTCATGTCCTAATGTGATGCATATTTTTTATAATTTTTTCCAAATAAATAATTAATTATGAATTTTTTATTACAAATTTTAAAAATTAAAAAACTTGTATGTCTAACCACCTTAACTTCATCAAAACTTCATGAAATTCATTTTTTTATAATCCTATAGTATGTGAAGCATAAAATGTGACACATGTTTCATATTCAAAAAATGTGATACTGTTTGAAAGCTATAAATATTTTTCAATCAACCTATCAATCAAGACTTTAGTTGTAATTCAAATAGAAAATGAATAATAATTATTAATTAAATTCAAAGTAAAGCATAATTTATATTGGTGGAAAGCTGAGAATCTACTTTAAAAACCCTTTTCATTTCATCAATTTTGGGTTAAGAAAAGTTGTTAGCCACATACCCTACAAAAACCCATCATATCGCCACTTTTTGACCCATCATGATCCTGCACATACCCATATACATATACATATCAAACAATGCTACAAAGTGTAACAACAAATTTTTACATGTAAGGTTGAGTGTAATTGATGAACAAACTAAAGATGCATGTGGAAAAGAGCCAATACAATTCTTAGCAACAAAAAGGAAACAAGGAACAACTCCTAGCAAACCCCCAAGCAAGAACATAAATTGTATACCACTATAATCAATGCTGAGATCAATATTTAATAATATATTTATATACAACCTATTATACATATGAATGTTGTCTAAAAAGAAGGCATTCTCTCCAACCTACCATATTTAATATTTACAATTGGTTTATCAAATATTTTTGTTGTAATGAAAACATTATATAGTTGGGAGTGACAAACATATTTCTTGGAGCTGTTGTGCTGAAGTAGAAAAATATGCAACATGCAATGCGCAAAACCATCATGTGGAAAATCTAAGGTAGAAACATCAAAACACTATTTCCCTATAGTGCAGGCAGCCATAAATGCTACAAAATCCATGGAAAATAGCATGACTTGTAATTTCTTTGCAAATTCCATGAATTTTGTAGCATTTCACTACATCCTCTATAGGCCAAAATAGCTCATTTGTTTCTTCATCCTCTCAATCTTAAATGCAACATGTATTTCCCAAATAATTAACCAATGAACTTCATATCCCATGATTACAATTATGTAGATTTCTTTCTACAAAAGAAACATGCTCATCAAGGAAAAATAGCTTCATGTTTATGAATAAAATGGCATGTCATTCACTATACAGGCTATCACTCTAAAAATTAGCCAAGGACAAGCTAGTGTGGGTGTTTGTTGCAATTGTTTGGGCCAACAATTTTCATATATGTAGTTTTTATGCTACACATAATAGATTTCAATTGTTTCACATTTTACTAGCTTTCTTTTTCCACACTTCATGTAGGACTGGAAATTGAATACATTTGAAGAGCCTAGAACCATAATATGATGAAGACAATAAAGTGCTTGCAAACAAAAACTTAAAGAGAAATAGTGTAGCTAAAGAGAAGATAGGAAATATAAAATGAAACACAACAAAAGAAGGCTTGCTCTACACCCTACTAATGTTTCTTATCATACTTAATATACAACCTATCATTCTAACAACTCCTTACTGAGGTTGAAAGAAATAATAACTAAAAAGGTGCATCTAACTTGAAATACCTATATATTGGTGTAGATTTTTTTTTGCAAGAAAATATGTAGGAATTGCATTCCCTTGATGCATTTGTAAGAATATATTGTGTAGATATATATACACACAAAAAGAATGTGTGGGAATGTATGTATGTGGAATTACATACAAAGAATAGGTATACTATCTACCACTCTAATAAATACATAGATCAATGTTTAATATTACTCTTAATATCTAGCCTACCATACATAAAAATGTTATATGCATCTAATCTTAGAAACATACATAATTACACATATAGACAATAATATGAAACACACCAAAAGAAGGCCTACTCTCCACCCTACCATATTGGGTCATGGAGCCTCATGGGCTCTCACCAAACTGCCAAGCAAGAACATACATTACGTACCACTATGATCAATGGCAAAACCAATGTTGCCACCTAATATAGAGCCTATCATTTTAACGGTTCCTTTTTTAGGCTGAAAGAAATTATAGCCAAGCCCTAGAAACCAATATCATGCATTGGATACATATGTAGGAATTTGTTGCTTGGAAATATACACACTAAAAATGTATTTTTAGAAATGTATGTATGTGGCATTACATTTAGACAATATACATATATAGATGAATGGAAAATTATAGATATACATACATACTAATACATGTGTTGGATTCTACATCATGTGGGGAAATGAAGGCGTTTCTGAGCTTTGTCGGCTGAGCTAGGGTGTCCATGCCCTAGCTCGATCCCTATGTTATGCTTGCTGGTGTGCCGTGGGGGGGATTCTTTTTGCATTCTGGGTGAATTTGATGATCTGTCTTCCTTTCGTCTATGTTAGCTTCCTTTGGTATGTGGTGGAGGCATTATATGTTTGTTGACAGGGTGTGGACCGATGTCTGCTCAAGAAAGTGTGGTGTTCGGTGCACCCTAGATCAGGGAATGCTCTGTCTGTTGGTAAGGTTCGTGTGGGGATAAAATCACTGGGTGAAGTGCGAAGGGTTTGGTGTGTGAAGTCTTTTGTCTCCTCGGGTTGTGTGTTGTCTTGATTAGGGGTGGGGCTACCTTATTTAAAGTTGAATCTTTTGTCATTTGGTGGGTTGTAGGTGGAGCCGGGGGGTTCTTGCTAACCCTTATGCAAGTGGTAGTTCTTGCTCTCGCATCCCGGGGGCTTGCATGCTTGTTTGAAGTCTTTTTTGGACCTATGTCCCAAGGAGAATCATATGGGGTTAGACCCATGATGGATTTCCATTTAGCCTTTGGATCAAAACTGTCAACGTAGGGGGTGAAGGTTTTTGATAATAATCTAATTGTGCCAGATTAGGAGATGAATGTTTTTGGGTCACCTAGGGGCCCTAAGATCACAAAGATTAATGGATGTTTGGGAAGATGTAAAGAGAGACCGAAACTGGTTATCCCAATGGAGATGTTGGTTGATGATATTGAGTATTATTTGAAGCATTATTTTTTATTGCAAATTTATGGGTTTGAAAGTCTCGCTGTAGTTTTTGGCGTCCTAGGCTTAGAGGACCTAGTTGCCAGAGGGAGAGATGGAAATTAGGCTTCTGGCGAATAATTACTCATGGTCTCCTTTGATTGGATGAAGTATCGAAATAGAATTTTTGAGGGAGGTCCTTATTTTTATAACCAAGTAGGCTTGTTTATAAAGTCATGGCATGTAGGATTCAATCTGATTGAGGGGCTCCTAAGTAGGGTCCCAGTTTGGGTTAGGTTACCATGGCTCCCGATTGAATGTTGGCATGAGGATGTGTTGCATTTGGTAGCTGCAATGCTTGGTAAACCTATTGGATCTTCACAACAAATGAAATTTAAAAAGGTAATGACTTTTGCTCATATTTGTGTGGAAATTGATTTAAGCAAGCCATTGCCAAATTCTGTGGAAGTGAGTGCAGGATCATATACATGGGTGCAATAGTTGGACTATGAAACTCTTCCTTTTTAGTGTTGATTTTGTCATGAATATGGACACTTGCAGCGTAGATGCCATAGGGCTAAGCCGGTAGTGTCCTAGTCCTCTCAACCTCCTCGTAATCCACCTAGGGCTGATAAGGCGAAGGAGCCTATTCTAGGTGAGGGTACTGGTGAGGATGGATTTATCCCTATTAAAGTTCAGAATAGGAACCAGGGGCAAAAGAGGACCCTAGGGGATAGGTAGGATGATGACACTTTTAACAAGTTTGAGGTCCTCGATGATCTCATCCATCAGGAAATGAACCCGAGATTGGTGAATCTAGATTAGGGAACCTTGGATACAGGAAAGGATGGGCCTTCCTTAGAGGCTATATAGGTTGTACAAGATATGAATGTTGGGCAGATGGACACGGATCATCAGTTGATTGATCAGGTTGTTCAGGATCCTGCTTTTGGAACTCTAAAGAGTAGGCAAAATGGTTCTTCTATACTTGTAAAGGCTGGGGTGGAAGCTGGTAAGGGCTCCTTGCCATCTCCTCACATGGGTATTCTACAAAAGGAACCAAAGAAAGGGGCTGGCGAAAAGAGTTCCAAGTTGGGTAGGAAAAAGGATACTGAAAAGATTAAGTCAATTGGGGAAACTCTAGTGGATTCAAGGGAAGTCAAGACCCTGGATTTGCATTTCTCGTGTCCCTAGAAATGATTGTTTTATCATGGAATGTAAGGGGATTGAATAGCAGCCCTCGAAAAAAATTTGTTTGTGAGTTTGTTAGGAATCATTGTTTGGATGCTCTTTTTCTTCAGGAGACTAAATTATCTGTGGAGAGTATGTTGAAGATTGTACTAAAGTTGTGGAAGTTTGGTGAGTGTCAGTGTATTGGTGCTCATGGTGCTTCTAGGGTGTTAGCTTGTTTATGGAACCCTCAGAGGGTTAGTCCTCTTTGGTGGATGTCTTCTAGATATTCTATATCCTTGGTGGCCTCAGGCTTTGTGACAGGAGAATGTATTCTCCTCTCTAATGTGTATGCACCTATTGAGCTTCAAGGCAAGCAGCTCTTATGGTCTCATCTTCATTTTGTTTGCAGCCTAGTGCCTTTCCATCCATAGATCTTGGCAAGGGATTTCAATGCTATCATGGAGCTATCTGAGAAAAGGGGTGGAGTTGCTAGGTTGGAGCCTTCTGTGATGCTTCTCAGGGATTGCATTTTAGATTTAAATCTTATTGATGTTCAACCCAGTAATGGTCGTTTCACTTGGAATAATAGGAGGATAGGAGAGGATTGTGTTGTTGAGAGGTTGGATCGGTTCCTAGTCTCCTATTTTTGGGTTGGAGACTTATGGTCTACCTCCTTTGAGATTTTGGATTGGAGGGGTTCAGACCATTGGCCTATCAAGCTTAATATCATCTCTACTCGGGTGCCTAGAACTCCTTTCAAGTTCTAGCTTATGTGGCTGCGAAACTCTTCTCTCTATGACCACGTGAATGTGTGGTGGAGGATAGGTAGACTTGCCTTTGGTACAACAATGTATACTTTTTTCAAGCTTCTTCAGTTTGTCAAGTATCAACTTAAAAGATGGAACAAGATATGATTTGGTAACATTTTTCATGGAAAGGTTGCCACTCAAGAAGAGTTGAATAGTATTACATGTTTGATTTGTGACAATGGGGTGTCTAAGGTTCTTTTAAAAGAGGAGGCTAAGGCTCTAAAGATGGTGGAGGAATGCGAATTATGGGAGGAGATCTATTGGAAGCAAAAGCCTCGAGTTGATTGGCTATTGGAAGGGGACAAAAATACTTCCTTTTTCTTTAATTCTATGAGGGCTAGGAGGCATGGTAACTCTATTTCTATTTTGGTTAATGGTAGGGGAGATCGTCTTGTTTCATTTCAGGAAATTTCTGATGAGGCTTCATAGTATTTTGTGGCTCTGTTTAGAGAAGATTTCCCAGGGGGTTTGGCTAAGGAGGAATAGGTTCTCTCTTATATTCCTCAATTGGTCTCTAGGGAGGTGAATGAATATTTGATGAGAGAGATTTCTCTAGAGGACCTAGAGGAGATTGTGTTTTAGATTAAGAAAGGGAAAGCACTTGGACCTGATGGTTTCCCAATAGAGTTTTTCCAAGAATTCTGGGATATCATAAAGTTGGATCTTTTGGAGGTTGTTCAAGAATCCCAGAGAAACAAGCAGATGTTGCATGCTCTTAATGCCACCTTCATTGCCCTCATTCCCAAGTGTGAAGGGGCGGATAGGTTAACTCAGTTTTTACCTATCTCCCTTTGCAATGTGGCTTATAAAATTATTTCAAAATTAATGGCGAAGTGGTTGAAGAAGTAGCTTAATGGGGTGATTTCAGAGGAACAAAGTGGATTTGTTGCAGGTCAACAGATCTTGGATGGGGTTGTTATTGCTACTGAGACCATTCATTCCATGGCTAGTTTGTAGGAGAAGGCAATGTTCATTAAGTTGGATATGGCTAAGGCCTATCACAAGGTTAGATGGTCTTTCTTGCAAAAAATCCTAGTTGCTTTTGGATTTTGTGAAGAATGGATCCAATGGGTCATGAGTTGTGTTTCATTAGTATCCTTCTCGGTGTTGATAAATGGAGATCATTCTGAGCTTTTTGGAGCTTCTAGGGGTCTACGTCAAGGGGACCCCCTTTCCCCGTACTTATTTCTTCTTCTTACAGAAGGTCTTGGGAGGTTGTTGAAAATAAATGTTTAGTTAGGTTTCATTCAAGGTTGGCAATGAGGTGGAGATTTTCCTTCATAGTCTCACTTATAGTTTGTTGATCATACGACTTTGGTGGGAATGGCTACTATCAGGGAGGCTACTTCTTTGAGGCATGTGTTGGATGCTTACATGATGGCTTCAGGGCAAATGATTAATGAGGATAAATCCTCCATCTTCTTCTTCAATATGTCGGGCCCCATTCAGACAAGAATTGCTAATATTTTGAGGTTTCAGATAGGGGCTCTCCCTATTAATTATTTGGGTATTCCAATTTCTGTTGGTTAGCTTCCCAAAGGATCTTGGCAGAGTGTTATTGATAATTTTTGAGTGAAGTTCAATCACTGGACACATAGATGGTTGTCTTTTGTTGGGCGAGTTCAACTTCTTAAGTCTATTGTGCAGGCTCTCCCTATTTACAGGTGCATGCTTCAGGTGGCTCTGGTGGGATTTCTTAGGGAGTTGGATTCCCTTGAGAGGCAGTTTTTATGGGCTAGTTGCCTGTCATCGTCCAAGTGGAGCTTGGTTAGGTGGGAGGACATGTGTAGTCCAAAGCAGTATGGTGGTTTGGGGCTTCACCAATCAACTTTGTTTGGAGTGGTTGTGGCTGCTAAGCTATTCTAGAGGTGGTGCATGGAACAAGATCAATTATGTGCTAGGCTACTTTCTCATAAGTATCTTCCTGGTATCCCTCATCATGATATCCCTAGGTAACATCTTGGGGGGAAAGGCTCAGTGATTTGGAGCACTCTCCAGAAGGGTGCAAAGCTCATTAAGGATAGTTTATTTTGGATATGCAGAAGGGGTTCTGAAGCTCTTTTTTGGTCAAACTCTTGGGATGGCTTCCCTCCTCTTATCTCTCAATTTCCTCACTTCCCTTGAGTCAAAGATTTCTTGAGTTTGGTTGGTCTCGAGTAAGTGACTTCAAATCCTTATCTTTTAATGGTCATCTGAAGAGGGCTTGTTGGAAGGATCCCATCGAGTGGCCCATTATGGGAATGGAGGACAACAGTGCTGAACTTAATACTATTCTTTGCAGTAGGTGTTGCAGCTTCCTTCTGGAAGAGGATATTCTTCTATGGATACACAATCCTAAGAGGATATACATAGTTTCTTGTGGTTATTAGGTGTTATTTGCTCAAATTTTGGCTAGGGTGGAGGTTCATTGGTGGAAGCAGGTTTGGAATAAGTTATCGTGGACAAATGTAATTGCTTTGTCTAGACTCTGGCATGGAATAGGCATTTGACCTGGGATAATATCCATAAGCGTGGCTTTTAGGGGCCTTCAGCTTGCGTTCTCTGTGGGAAAGAGGAGGAGGATTCCTCACACTTGTTTTTTTGATGCCCCTTTGTTGTCCAACTTTGGCACTGGTGGTAGGGGGTTTGGAAGCAACCTTGTGTCCATGCTTCTTCTTTGGTGGAGTTCTAGGATACCTTGGGAAGACCTCCATTGATGGGTTCCTTCTTGTAGAATGTTTGGTATGTTGGTCCTACTTTTCTTCTTTGGAAGACCTAGATTTAGTGGAATTGCAAGACATTTTGTGGTGTGAAGTTGGGGTGTCAATAAGTGTGGTTGCATATGTTAGGCATGATACAAGATTCAGTTGCAGCTATGAGTGAAGGGGTGTTCCACCTAGAGAAAGGGGATGTTGAGTTGGTGGATAAACTGGGATTTCAGGGGATACATTCTTCCTCTATTATTTCCAAGAGAGCCAGGCTTGGGAACAAGAGAGTGCAAAGGTTCGGTAGATGGGTTCCCCCACTGATAGGTGTTTTGAAGATCAATATTGATGGATCTTCCAGAGGCAATCCTGGGCTTGCTGGGATTTTTGGAGTGGTTAGGGATTCAGGGGGTTCAGTGATATTTATTTTTTCTATTCATGAGGGGAAGGAGACAGTTAACCTTATGGAGGGTATGGCGATTCTATATGCTATGGAGCAGGCCCTTGCTTTAGGGTGGAGAAAGGTTATTTGTGAAGCGGATTCACAGATCTTGGTTAACTTGTTGAATGAGAGGAAGATGTATGACATTAATTGGAACTTAGCCTTGGTGGTCTAGTAGATTCTTCAGGTTAGTTCTAGGATGGAGGAGGTTTCTTTTGTTCATATCTTGAGAGAGTGGAATCGGGTTGCTGATTGCTTAGCCAAATGGGCTTCTGAGCAAGGTGTTGGCTAGAAGATTGAGGACTGGATGCAAGTTTCCCCGAGTTGAGACATGATTTATATAGGTTTCTTGAGGAGGATAGAAGGATTCTTGAAGATAGCTAAGTTTGTTCTTGGGTTTTGGTGTTGCTTCCCTGGGCTTTTGAGGCTTGGTTCCTCTATTTTTCTTGTAATGTTCTTTTTTGAGTTTCAATAAAGTTTTTACCCCTTTTTCAATTAAAAATAAATAAAAATAAAAAAAATACATGTGTTGAATAGGGTGATTGAACTTCAACCTTCAGAGAAGCTCACAATCCTAGCTCATAGCTCTAACAATAGGTAAATCCATAGAAGAATTCCCAACAATGGCTTATTGAAAATTACAAAGACTTTTGCTACCTCTTATGAGGTTTTAAATGGTAGGTGTTATGACAACCATCTCCACTACATGGAAACCATACAAGAATTAATGTTGATGCAAAGAGGGTGAGCTTCTGTGAAGGTGCAATTCTAATCATCTATTGTGAAGTTTCTATGAAGGTGCTTGGAGGTTATTTTGTGTTTTTTTCATGGGGCAATGATTCCAAAAGCAATACAAAAGTCTTGGTAATGGCACAATTGGTCAAAGTGATGGACAATGTATGTCCCCTATGTGTAGATATGTATGTATGCCATAGTAGATACAAACAAAATTGATTCTATAAGGCATTGTTGATTGTTGTTCTCTAGCTTAGGGTATATTGTTTTATTTTTGTTAAGGTATTGTTGAAAAGGCTACATTCTTTCATTTTTTATAAGGTATTATTGAGAAAAGACTATATTTTTGCATGGGTTTGTTATTGTGATTTTTGTTTGATGCCACCATTGATCACAATTATGGACAATGCATTTCCTCTATGTGTAGATATGTATGTATATCATAGTAGATGCAAACAACATTGATAGATAGTGATCCCTATGCTTATTCTCTTGGGACATTCTTGGAATGATAAGTTGTATTTTAGGTGTTATATGGAACATTGATGCCACCATTGATCTAACCCTAGAACTCACATGTAGCAACAATATACTCTACACTCATCCAACACAAGAAGATTAAAAATATAGAAATCAAATGACAAAATTATGGAAACCTCTAGTTGTGTGGTGTTCCCCTATTGTCTGAACTTTGGATGTAATTTTTGTCAGCCTTCCTGGTTTATAACCCTTCTGACGCCTAGATTCCAGTAGGGAAAAAGGTGGTGGATTTTTTTTAATTTTTAAATTAAAAGTGTTTGGCGCATCGATAGAGAAGGCCAGTGAAATTAAATGTTAGTTGGCATCAACACTAATTGATGTATGGTTTCTCTATGGTGACAATGTTTGCAAAGTAATAAAATAGTCCATGTTCTTCTTGAAGGATAGTTGTTATTTTTCTAGACCTCAATAAGAATTTGTTACAAGGAAGGCTTATATTAAGTGTCAGATGAAACATTGGTGAAATCCTTATTGAGGCCTAGAACAAATGGGTATGTGTAGGATCATGATGGGCCAAAAAGTGGCAATATGATGGGTATGTGTAGGGTATGTGGCTGATGACTTTTTTTTACCCAAAATTGATGAAACGAAAAGGGTTTTTAAAGGAGATTCTCAACTTTCCACCAATATAAATTATGCTTTACTTTGAATTTAATAAATAATTATTATTTATTTTATATTTAAATTACAACTGAATTCCTAATTGATAGGATGATTGAAAAACATCTATAGCTTTCAAATGGTATCACATTTTTTGAATCCGAAACATGTGTCACATTCTATGCTTTGCATACTATAGGATTAAAAAAAAAAAGGAATTTCATGAAGTTTTGACCAAGTTAAAGTGGTCAAACATACAATTTTATATTTTTAAAAGTTGTAATAAAAAATTCATAATTAATTATTTACTTGGGAAAAATTACAAAAATATGCATCACATTGGGACATGAGTCCTCTACATATATCTAAAATATTATAAAAAAATATTTTTCATTTTATTATGGTTAGGGTAGTGAGACAAACACCTACTTCTTATTTTTTCCTTAAAATTTAAGTACTATAGCATTGAAATTTCAAATTTTCACCAAATAGATTCTTTTTTTAAAAATAAGCCTAGTAGTTTAGAAACTATATTCAATTTTCTCCATATTCTATTCTTACATATTTTTGAAATAATATAGATAACTTATTCTAATTTTTACATCAAGTTTCCTAACTCTTATTTTCAAAAAGATTTGCCACTTAAGGGCCTAGTTTTTCCATGATGATCCTACACATACCCAAATAACAACTATCCTTGAAGCCATAAAAAAATAACCAACAATGCCTTTTCAAGAAGAACATGAACTATTTTATTACTTTGCAACCATTCCCACTGCATATAAACAATAGATCAAATAATTTATTCAAGGCCACAAAACAATAATCAACAATGTCTTTATGGAGAATAGCATAGACTATTTTATTACTTTGAAAAACAAGAAAAATTGCAATAAATGCACTATTCTTCTCTCAAATAGGGAAACTACAACTGTCAATTGAAACATATGTACCCATTCTTTTGCCAATTTTTGCAACATTTTTTGATGAATGGACATAGGGGCAAGCCATGCCAAGTAGAAATAATTTTTTGTGAAGTTTAAGTATATTCCTACAAAAAAAATAGTAATTATCTTATGAAAAGAATAAACATAGGAAGGAGTATATATGAATGTTTTCTGCATCTAATTTCACATACATACCTATTTGCAAATAGGGATGAATGTCTTCCATGTCTAATTTCACAAACATACATATCTACGCATAGGGAAATTAAAATGAACAATGACAAAAGAAGGCCTTATCTCCACCCTTATTGGGTCATGGAGTCCCATAGGCTCTCACCAAACCCCCAAGCAAGAACATACATTGTCCACCACTATGATCAATGGTGAAATTAATCTTTCTTATTATGCTTAATATAAAGCCTATTATTGTAAGGATGCATCTTTGAGGATGAAACAAATAACAACTATGTTTTCAAAACAATAAACATGGGGAGGAGTATATATGAATGTTTTCTACACATAATTTCAAATACATGCATATCTACACACAAGAAAAGAAAAATGAAACACAACACAAAAGACACATACTTTTTTGTTTGTATATATTTCCAAGCAACAGATTCTTACATATGAATCCAACACATGCAATACATATATTTGTAGTTGCAAAACAAAATCTACATCAATATATATGTATCCAAAGTTAAATGCACATATATACACATTATTGATTGTTGTTGAATAGCTCCAAAAGTATTATTTCATTTATGATTTCCATATAGCGGTAGTGGTTGGAAAGTAATAAAAGAGTCTACATATACACTTACAAAGGAAGATCTATAGAGATATATATGAATCTAATGTTTTATGTACAACACACATATATATCCATAGGTGGACTTAAAAGATATGAATGTTGTTTTCATCTAGTGTTAGAAATAATTAAATCTGCACATAGGAAATATAAAATGAAACACAACAAAATGAGGCCTACTCTCCACCCTACCATATTGGGTCATGGAGCCTCATGGGCTCTCACCAAAACCCCAAGCAAGAACATACATCATCCACCACTTTGATCAATGGTGAAATCAATGTTCCTTATTACACTTAATATACAACCTATCATTCTAACAGCTCCTTTTTTGAGGCTAAAAGAAATAATAACTAAAAAGGTGCATTCAACTTCAGATTCCCCAAAGAATAAACATGGCGAGAAATATATATGAATTTTGTCTACATATAATTTCACATACATACATATCTACACAGTAAAAAAGAAATGAAACAAAACAAAAGAAACAAATACTTTTTGTGTTTATATATTTCCAAGCAATAGATTCCTCCATATGCATCCAGTGCATGCAATACATATATATGCAATTGTAAAAGAAAAGATACATTGAAATATACATTTGAAATTAGATTCACATATATATACATTGTTAATTGTTGTTGAATTGCTTGGAAAATATTATTTCATTTATAGTTTCCATTTAGTGGCTATAGTTGCAAAGCAATAAAAAAGTCCACATATATGGCCACAATAATATTTAGCATTCTAAAGTCACCAAAGCAATTAAATAGTCTATGTTATTTTCAATAAGGGATTGTTGACTATTGTTCTATAGCTTTAGGTACTATAAAGATTGTGAGCCACCACAATGAAAAGTGTTTTTGTAAACTACATAGATATCCACCCCTAAAATTTTCAATAGATGCAAGAACAAATATAGATAAGTTTAAATCTATATATATATATATATATATATATATATATATATATATGTTTGTTTCCTGTGTAGAGGAAATAAACATCACTTGGTAAAACTTGTGACAGAAACATTGCTTCATGTATGCACTACATATATTGGAAATGGTTGCAATAATAGGTTGCATTCAAAACTTAGTACAATAATTGAGAAGCTTATGCTATTTTCAATAAGGCATTGTTTAGTACTAAGCTGTAGCTTTAGTTGTACAACATATATAGTTATCCACACCTATACTTGTAAATGAATGTGAGAATATATATATATATATATATATATATATATATATATATAGATATATATAATTTTAAATGCAATTACATGCATCAACAAGTATAAATGTAGATATATATGTGTGAAGGTAGACTCAAGCTAAATCACAAAAATATTGTGTATTAGGTAGACCACAATCATGATTGAACGTCACATAGGAAATATTTAAAAAAAAATGAAGTTTTATTCAACTTTAATAAAATAAAAGATAACCACATGTTCCATGGCTTTATGAATGCAAAGGTAGGACCACATTTAACTAGCATGAGAAGATTATAAAGCACATATATCATAATATTCTACACTTAGCCAACACAAGAAGATTATAACCAGAGAAATGAGATAACAAAATTGTTATTACATTCTATATTTTAACCATGTGCAACTATTGGACACCACCATTATAGCCAACAACAATTGTGGAGAGGTAAAAGTATGTGGTAATTGGAACATACAAGATGCAAACAATTATATTGATATTTAAAACTAGGCATATTTATATATAGATAAACACATGACCTCATAGATACATGCGGAAAATGCATACACATACATACACACTGACACATACATATAAAATATCAAATCTGCATGAACATATGCATACAAATGCATTACAGACACATATATCTACATGGTTCTATATCAAGATGTTATATGCACCACAAAAACTATTGTCAAGGCAATAGTGAAATATATTTAAACTAATGTATTTTGTTACACTACATGTCCCTTGTAGGAAATTGACAGAAAATGCAAGATAAAGTGTGAAGACTAGAAAAAATATACTACACTCCCTTAAATGCTAGACAACTTTGGATGATTGTGACTTCTAGTATTTGTTGTAGCTAAAGATGGAATTCCACAAGGTGAAGATTTGGGCTAGTTCTTTTGATGAGGCTACAACAAGCTTATCACATATGCCAACAAAATAGCTTTATATGTTGCAATATGAGTCTTCTAGTGAAATGACTACTTAGTATGTTATCAATGATGTCACCTACACTTGTTTTGTTTTCACTGGCAGCTTTTCTAAGTTAAGCCAAAGTAAAGAAATGTTGAAGACTACAACATGACTCCAGAAGGACAACGTGACTCTAGAAGCAAAAGCAGGGGAAAGAGGCAACACAAAATGTACTAATAATTTGCATTTGATATGCAAGAACATAGCTAACTATACATGGTTACAAGATCACATTGACTTCAAAAGTTCACTAAATAGATGATTATGAAAAGGATGGAAAATTCAAGCAAGAAGCAAACAAAATTAGATTTTTTTTGAATATAAGCAAGAAAGAAAATGGCAATGTTGCACAGCTCAAAACTGGAACCATTTTTATCCTAACACATAGGCTACTCCCAAATGGCTATCAAATAAAAAGGTAATGGACACATAAATAGCTGAAATA
Organism: Sequoia sempervirens; assembly: GCA_007258455.2. Lineage (NCBI taxonomy): Eukaryota > Viridiplantae > Streptophyta > Pinopsida > Cupressales > Cupressaceae > Sequoia > Sequoia sempervirens. The sequence goes on along the minus strand of VDFB02252616.1, from coordinate 24,587,262 downwards.
TAAATTAGACTATATTTTACAAGGACTACTAATTGAAACCAAGAATTTTTTGTAATTCAGTGAATGTACATGGCAAAGAGCCAATACAATTCTCAGTAGCAAAAAGGAAACAAGGAACAAACTTATAGGATTGGTGCCCGAGGGTTGTCTAGCAACCTAGGGAGAGCTAGAGTCTACTGACATTGCTAGGGATGCTCTTTAAAAAGATGAGAGTTTCAATGCAAGTGGTTGACTATGATTTCTATGCAACAACAAGACAAGGGTCAAATTTTCAATCAAAGCAACAAAGGTTGACGAGCTTTATTCCCAATCTTTTATTTCAAATTTTTTATGTTTCAATTTTTTGTAGAGACATTCACAATATGAGTGAAAACATATAATAATATATAAAAGGCACATTTGGAAAACCCTTTGTAGATCATTTCAAGAAAACTCTATGTTCTTGCAAAATAACCAACCAAGAACATAGACTATCTATCACTGCGATCAATGGTGGCATCAATGTTTTATATAACACTTAAAATATAGCTTATCATTCCAAGAATTTACCAACAGAATAAACATAGGGATGAGTATGTTAAACATATATTTTTGGGACCCTATGGACTACTCTTGCACTTCTAGGGTTTTTCACCTAAAAGGAGAGAGATAGGGCCAAAAATGCTAATGATTCACTCAAATTAGAATGTATGAAAATTTTTTTAATGTAAATGAACTTAACTAAATGTAATTGACTAATTTGAATGACTGAAAATGAATGCAAAAGTGAGATTTATGCCTTGTTTGAAAACATAGTGTGATATGCAAACAATGAAGAAAATGAATGAAATGTGCAGAAAAAAAAGAGATGGGTGAAATTAGAGTGCACTTGGGAAAATTTTGATGATTATGGGATGTTGTTGATGCTGGCTGAGATCACTACTATTTCACAGTGGGACTCATTCACCAAGGGTGATGAATCAGTCCTCCTCTTGGTGAAAAAGTGTCAGGAGCTAGTTTCTGTCTGTCGAGATCCAGAATCTAAAAAAATTCAGATTTAAGTCCTCAGGTGGGACTCAGTTTCCACAAGTGGAAAATTAGTCCTCTCCCAAATTTCTAAAAAATTAAGAGACAACTCTACAACACCAAATCTGGAAATGTCTGCTTGTTGGGTTGTCGAAGTTAGTTCTACAGAAAACAGACAAATAACTCTCTCCAAGCTTGAATTTGACTCAAGTTGACTTGGAAATCAATCTCCAACACCTAATAACTTGTCAAATATGTATACAAAGAGCTAAAAACAAACTAACCCTTAATGATGAAAGTCTAAAGTAATGTCAATGGTTTCTTCAAAGTGCTTGAATAGTGCTTGAATTGTTGATGTAAAATGCTTGAATGCTTGAGTGAATAGGTGGAAAACTGAACTTGATGAATTGGGGTTAGAATGAGATGAAAATAACTTATTTATAAAATTCTTGTTCCTTAGTATCCATTCATACCTCATCACAAGTTGACATCAAGTGATTTTGAATAAAATTTTGCAAGGAAATTTAAAATATTTTGAATTTAGGGCCAAGGGTGACTCATTGCCATCCATGGCAAATGGGTCCCACCTAGGACCTAAAAACATGTGTTGGGAAATATGTTGTATTTAATGTTATTTGTTGGGATACCATTAAAAAATACACTTAATTACAAATTATGAGGGAATAAAGAGACAAAATAAAGCATGAGAAGGGTGTAAATAGTGAAAATATGCCTAAGAGAGCATGGAAGCTTGTTACAAGACTTTACAACACTTTATAATAAGACTTGTTTATGAGTAAAAAAGTGATTTTAGTTAAATTTCATTAAATAGAGTCTAGACTAATGTAGAAATGTCTTACAACACTTCACAACACCTTCACAAGACATCATTCTTTGAGTTTTAGTACCTAAATAAGCATGTTCAAGCCGTGTTACAACATAAAATAAAAGAAACATAGTTCTAACACCATGAAACAAGACCTAAAATGCCATGAAAATGACAAGGGGCCATTTTTCTATGGCACATTCAGCCCCCACTTTAGTGAGAGGATGAACTTGTTTCAAACTCACACTAAAGTAGCCATGAACATCGAGGGGGGGGGTTCAAATGTACTTACATTACCAAGATGGAATGACAATGATCAAGAGGGATGATGAAGCCCCTAGGATGAAGATCCCATGGAAAACTAGCCATAAGAACAAAGAAACACACAAGTGTTAAAAATAATTGGATGAAGATTCAATTGTCAATCCAACTAGTAGTGAAAAGAGATCTAGGTTGATTGTTTGAAAAAGAGAATGTGTACTCACTCTAGAGCCAAAAAACTTTAGGCTGTCTACGGGGTGAGAAATCCCAACTATATAATCACTCTGGGGCCACGTAATTTAGTTTTTGTGGGGTGAGAAAGCTCAAAAATGTAAGATACATAAGCTAGTTGGTATGCACTCACAAACACAAAAGTGGCTATGGGGAAAAGCCATGCCGCTAGGTCAGCTTCCCGCTCAACCATGTCAAAGTTATACCTCCTAATAACTTTAACAAGGCACCATAAGAAAATTCTCCTTAAAAAAAAAGGTACCACGGTCATGCAAGTTGCATTGTGCAAGGTGGCAAAAGAAAATGTGAAATGTAAAAATGAAAAAATACAAAAAAATGTAAAGATGTAAAATGTAAAAGGTGTTCAAAGAATTTTTTTTAAGTTAATGCAAGGTCAATTACTTATGGAATATTTTGTGTAATGTCTCTAAGAGAGGACCAATAAAATAATAGTATATTCACAACTTAGGGGATGTAGTGCATCACATCGGGTCACCAAGAGGAATGTAATATGCTACTTGATAGATCACACTTATGAAGGAAATTACACCCAACGTCATCCACAAAGTGACAAATGCATCATATAAATGAAAAGGCTACACTAGGAACCAAGAATGAAAATGGATTATGGTAATGATACATGCCCCTCACTTTAAGGGAATTGCTACACATCATTATGTGAGCAATTACTTTAAAGTAGAGAAGAAAAGAAAATGCAAAAAGAAAACAAGACATGAGAGCCAACTCAAAAATCCCTAAGCCAAGTCATATGTTTCTAAGTTAGGCTATGTCATGTCAAGGAAAATGAAAAAAAAAGAAAGGTTGTATGTCATATGCAAGTCAATCTTAAGACATGTCATTCACATCTCAAGCCTTCTCTTATATGTTCATGAAAATTTACTGAATAGTCGAAAGAGACAATGACAAGTGACATAAAAGGGATAAGGATATCTAACTCTTTTCCCCCCACTTAGTGTCAGACAAAGGTGATCCTAGAATGGATGAGGGTATGTTGCCCCTTGTGATGGATCTAAAAAATGCAATGGTGAATATGCTATGATCTTAAGACTATTGCATAGAAAGGAGCAACAACTAATGTTATTTATGTGAATAAGGAAGAATATTGGAAGAGTTTTGTGTGATAGTAGTGATGGTGAGTGAAGGTTTGGTGATTTGAATCATACGACAATAGCTAATACCATGAGTCATTTGTTGTGTGTTAAGCTCTATAAGGTTGTAGATACCTTGTTCTCGAGCAAAACATCCTTTTCCAAGATATCCTTGTTGTTTAATAAGTTCATACCCTTTTCCATAGAGTATTTTCATAGCTTTGAATCAAGTAGTTGTTTGTTATTGTGTTCATCAAGGGTTATTGTGGAGTTTAATTTGTTTTCTAAAGTGTTGGAGATAGATTTTTTTGAAAGGTTGTTTGAATGTTGTGTTGGAATGATAGTTGGTTGTCCTTATTTCTCATATTTCTTTTGTGTGACTATGTATTCACCCATAAATGATGGTGTGAATTATAAGGATCCCCAATTGTCACTGAATAATTTAGATGGCAATCCTTCATCATTGTGTCCAATTTCAAGAGGATCTATGTTAGATGTTGGAATCAATGTTTTAGAGGAATTGTAGCTCCATTTTTAAGGTGCAAGCAACTTTCAAGCTTAGGATCTACTTCAACTTGATAAATTTTATTGTTATAGACATATTTCATTATATGATGAAGGGTTGAAGGCACTACATTCATCTCATGAATCCATGGTCTGCCTAAAAGAAGATTGTATGAAAGAGCACAACACATGACATGAACAGTTGTTTGCAAAGTAACCAACCCAACCATAATAGGAAAAGTGATTACATCGAGCAGTTGCTTTGTTGTATAATCAAATCCTCGAATAGAGAAATAATTAGGTATTATTTGTGACCTATCAACTTTTAATCAATCAAGGAGACTCAAACTACACACATTAAGGGAAAAACCATTATCTATGAGAGTGCATTTGATACCTATGTGATTGAAATGAGAAATTATCATAAAGGAATCATGTTGATGGAAGGTAATGTCAAGATTCTTTTAATGGATGAGAGTTGCTACATCATTTAGAGTTGTACTAGGAGGAATTGTGATTTATTTTAAGGCTGTTTGAACAATGTTGTTGTAATTTGGTGAGTTTTGAAGTAAATCCCAAAGGGAATCTTTGTAGGAGCATTCTTTAATTGTTCAACAAGATCATACTCCTTTGTTTTTGGTCTATAGCAAGGAGCACTCAATGGATTACATAAGGGTAAAGAAGGTGGGGTTGGTTGTGGTGGTGACGGTTGTTTTAGGTGTTATATGTATGAGCAATAGTATTATAACTTGATTGCTATGATACATTAGTTTGAGGTGGGCGGAGGGTTTAGTGAGGTTTATTGGAAGGATGAAGTGGATGCCAAGGTGGGTAAAGGATAAGTCTAGGTTGAATTACATTAACGTCCTTGATTTTAGAGGTGTCACAACAAACCATAGTAGATGAATTGGATGAGATGAAGTCTTGAAGAGACTCATCTAGCAAATACAAATCATCACTACTAAAAGGTGTGAAGGGTCAAAAATTATCAACTAGTTTAGGATGTTCAAGAAAATCATTAAAGGTATTTATTTTTGTTATATCAAGTTGGTTACCACAAACCTTAGTGGATGACTTATGCGAGATGAATTCTTGGAGGCCTTCATCCAACAAATCAAATTCATCACAATCAAAAGGTTTGAGGGGGGATTTATCATTAAGGGTGTTAGGTTTCTTATTACAAGCATTAGAGGATGAAGTGAGTGAGAAGAATCCCTTAAGGGATTCATCTAACTTATCAACATCATCACTACTAAGTGGCTTGGATGAGATGTTTCGAATTTGAATCATGTGTTTAAATGGATCATTCGATATGTTGGGTGATTGGCTTTAGATATTTTCTAGAGTTTCCTCAAAGTAAGTTGATCCAAAAGGACTATGGAGTATGGATGAAAATGGAAATTGAGAAGGTATAAGACTATCCATAAATTAAATGAAAAGAAATGAACTTTATGTTATGAAAATAGAAAGAACTGAACTGAAATAGAAATGTAATGATATAAAACAAAAAGATGCAATGCAGGGAATTAAAATCTAGAGATGCTAATGAAAAACTATAAAGGGAATGATTTTCCTTAGGTGGTGAGTGAGTCCTAGGAGATGACATTTTTAATGTTTTCTAGTTTTTCTTGTATTTTCTATAAAATTTCAACATAATGCAAATGCAAAGATGTGGAATAATGTAATGTTTTTAAGAATCCTAAAACAATGCAAGATCATGAAATAAAAAAGACCTAAGATGCAATTGTAAATATAAATTAGAAGGATATGATGCTCAAAAGTTGGGTTCACCAAAATGAAACATATATTTTTGGGACCCTATGGACTACTTTTGCACTTCTAGGGTTTTTCACCTAAAAGGAGAGAGATAGGGCCAAAAATGCTAATGATTCACTTAAATTAGAATGTATGCAATGTTTTTTAATGGAAATGAACTTAAATAAACGCAATTAACTAATCTGAATGATAGAAAATGAATGCAAAAGTGAGATTTATACCTTTTTTGAAAACACAATGTGATATGTAAATAATGAAGAAAATGAATGAAATGTGCAGAACAAAAAGAGATGGGTCAAATTAGAGTGCACCTAGGAAAATTTTGATGATTTTGGGATGTTTTTGACGCTGGCTAAGATCACTAATTTTTCACAGTGGAACTCATTCACCTAGGGTGGCGAATCAATCCTCCTCTTGGTGAAAAAGTGTTGGGAGTTGGTTTCTATCTGCCGGGATCCAGAATCTAACAAAATTTAGATTTTCAGTCCTAAGGTGGGACTCATTCACCATAGGTGGCGAATTAGTCCTCTCCCAATTTTTTGAAAAATCAAGTGGCATCTCTGCAACAATAGATCTAGAAATGTTTTCTTGTTGGGTTGCCAAAGTTAGTTCTACAGAAAATGAACAAATAACTCTCTCCAAGCTTGAATTTGACTAAAGTTGACTTGAAGCACCTAGTTGAATTGGAAATCAATCTTCAACACCTAATAACCTATCAAATATACATATAATAGATGGAAACAAATTAACTTTTGATGATGCAAGTATGAAGTAATGTCAATGGATACTTCAAAGTGCTTGAATAGTGCTTGAATTATTGATGTAAAATACTTGAATGCTTGAGTGAATAGATGGATAAGTGAAATTGATGAATTGGGGTTAGAATGAGATGAAATCACTTATTTATACAATTCTTGTGCCTTAGTATCTATTCATAGCTCATCACAGGCCAACATCAAGTGATTTTGAATAAAATCCCGAAAGGAAATTTAAAATATTTTGAATTTGGGGCCAAGGGGGACTCATTCACCACTCATGGAAAATGGGTCCTACCTAGGACCTAAAAACATGTGTTACAAGGAAAAATGTTGTATTTAATGCTATTTTTCAAGATAACATTCCAAAATACACTTAATTACAACTTATGAGGGCATAAAGAGACCAAATAAAGCACGAGAAGGGTGTAAATAGTGAAAATATGCCTAAAAGAGCATGAAAGCTTGTTACAAGACTTTACAACACTTCAAAATAGGACTTGTTGATGAGTTAAAAGGTGATTTTTAGGTAAATTGCATTAAATAGAGTCTAGAAGAATGTAGAAATTTCTTACAACACTTCACAACACCTTCACAAGACATCATTCTTTGACTTTTAGTACCTAAGTAAGCATGTTCAAGCCATGTTACAACATAAAATCAGAGCAACATAGTTCCAACACCATGAAAATTACAAGGGATCATTTTTCGACAACACAATATGTATCAATGTTGTTTTCATATACAATGACATACATACACATTTACACAGGGGAAATACACTATCCATGACTGTGATCAATGGTGGTTGTAATATTTAGAAAATGTAGAAGAAAGGTTAAAAGCGCACAACAATGTGATCAAGGCTCTAATGCAATCTAAGCTAAACAATAGAGAACAAAGGATAGCTAAAACATAAATAATCTTAACAATCTCACCCAATATCTACGTAATTCCATGTATAACCTCAATTTCCCTTCTCCATTTTGTCATTGTAGTATAATTTCCCTCAAATTTCTCTTGTGCAAGTATAGCTTGTGATAGTGATTTAGCAAAACATTGAAGATTCAAATAACATATATCCTTCCAAAAGTCATAAGATTTTGGTAGAGATTGAAATGATGAAATACAGGTCAATTTATAGAAAATTGATCATTCGAATGACAGGTCAGGATTGAAAGATTGACAAACGGTTGAGATCAAAATATTAGACATGCATTATGATAATTGTTAGTAGTGACATGAGTGATACAAATTAGAAATAGAAATAAAGATTAAATAAATGATTTAATCTTTGAGTTTGGTATTCAAAAATAGAAGAATAGTCTTTTCATGACAAAGTTAAAGATGGGATTAAAGCAACACTCTATTTGAATGCACACAAGATTTAATTAATTTAACAAAGATATTTAATTAATACGCATGTACATGCAAACGAGTTAGAACTAGATGACTAAATGATATGACAAATAGATTATTCAGGCAAGCAACTCAGACATTAAATCAAGAGTTAACTGAATGATTTAAATAGATCTTGAGTCAAGTCAAAGTGAATAATTAAGTAACTTACACAATTATCTAAATATAGAAGAATGTATTAAAATAGATCTTTACGAATTAAATAATTCATTTAATTCAAGGTTTGATATTTGAAGAATAATTAAATAAATAAGATTTATTTAGCTAAGTGACGAAGGGATTAAATGAATAATTAAATAAATAAAGGATTTATTTAATTATAGTTGACATATGATAAAGGGTAAGGGTATGTGTAGGATCATCATGGAAAAAATAGGCCCTTAAGTGGCAAAAAATTCAGAAAAATTAGAGTTAGGCAACTTGACGTAAAAATTTGAATAAGTTATCTATATTATTTCAAAAACATGTAAGAATAGAATATGCAGAAAATTGAATGTAATTTATAAACTACTAGGTTTATTTAAAGAAAAGAAAAAATCTATTTGGTGAAAATTTGAAATTTCAATGCAGTAGTACTTAAATTTCAAGGAAAAAATAAGTAGGTGTTTGTCTAACCACCCTAACCATAATAAAATGATAATATTTTTTTATAATATTTTAGATATAAGTAGAGTACTCATGTCTAGATGTGATGCATATTTTTTTATAATTTTTTCCTATTAAATAATTAATTATGTATTTTTTTTATTACAACTTTTAAAAAATATAAAAAATCATATGTTTGACCACCTTAACTTGGTCAAAAATTCATGAAATTTAAAACTTTTTTTTTAATCCTATAGTATGTGAAGTATAGAATGTGACACATTTTTCAGATTCAAAAAATGTGATACCATTTGAAAACTATAGATGTTTTCAATCAACCTATCAATCAAGACTTTAGTCGTAATTCAAATAGAAAATGAATAATAATTATTTATTAAATTAAAAGTAAAGCATAATTTATATTTGTGGAAAGTTGAGAGTCTCATTTAAAAACCTTTTTCATTTCATCAATTTTGGGTAAAAAAAAGTCTTTAGCCACATACCCATCATTTTGCCTCTTTTTGGCCCATCATGACCCTGCACATACCCATAAATTAAATAAGAATTTATTTAATTTGAAAAGAAGGATAAGGTTAATTAGTAACATAATTAAATAAAAAGTGTTTATTTAATTAATTAGATAGAATAAAGAAAAGTGTGAATTAATTAAATAATTAAGATTATTTAATTAATAGAAGAAATGAAGACTTTTAGAAAATAATTAAATAATTGACATTATTTAATCATGACCATAGAAATATGAATTATGAAGAAGATTGAAATCGTAGGCTTAGACCAAATTTCGATGTCTACAATGCATCAATGTTCCATATAACACTTAAAATATAGCTTATCATTCCAAGAATGTCTCACTATGTATCAATGTTGTTTGCATCTACGATGACATACATACATATTTGCACATAGGGGAAATAAAGTGAAACACAATAAAAAAAAGGCATTGTTCATCACTGTGATTAATGGTGAAATCAATGTTCCATATAACATTTAAAATACAACCTAGCATTCCCTACGCGTAGATATGTATGTATCTATTTTTTGTGGTGATGGCTAAAACACAATAAAATAGTTAATGTTATACAATCTATGTTGTTTTCCATAAGGCCTTGTTGATTATTGTTCTCTAGCTTTGGCTATATTGTTTCATTTTTGATAAGGTACTGTTGGGAAAAATAATTTGTTCGCATGCATTGGTTAGTTACTGTGAATTCTTCTATTTTGTGTGGTCTTTCCATCTGGGTCACTGTTGAAACCAATATTGTTTCATTTATGGTTCACATTTTGTGGTGATTTATTGTGAATTCCACTTTTGTCTATGACATTGTTGAAGTCAATATTGTTTCATTTATGGTTTCCATGTAGTGCAAATTGTTTCTATATTAAGTGCAATAAGGAACATAGGTTTTACTAATGATCACAATGGTGGAGAATGTATGTACTTTCCTAGGGCACTGTTGAGAAAAGATTTTATTTTTTGCATATGTTTTTTATTGTGAATTTTTGTGTTTTGTGCATTTTTCCATCTAGGTCGTTGTTGAAACCAATATTATTTGATTTATGGCTTCTTTTTTGTAGCTATGGTTTCAATGCAATAAAATGGTTAACGCTAGATACAATTTACGTTGATTTCCATAAGGCATATTTGATTGTTGTTCTCTAGCTTAAGCTATATTGTTTCATTTTTGATAAGGTGCTATTGAAAAGGCTATATTGTTTCAATTTTCAATAATGTGCTATTGAGAAAAGACTATATTGTTTGTTAAAACCAATATTTTTTTATTTATGGCTTTAGTGTATTGCTTTTGCAATCATCACCCTATGCAAAAAACACAAAATAACCTCCAACTACCTTCACAGAAGCTTGACAATAGGTGATTGAACTTACACCTTCACAGAAGCTCACCATTGTGGCATCAACATTAATTGTTGTATGGTTTTTGTGTAGTGGCAATGGTTGTGTAGAAGCTCACCATTTTTGCATCAACATTAATTGTTGTATGTTTTCCATGTAGTGGTGATGGTCATAATAACACCTTCCATTTTAAACCTCAGTAAACATAAGGAATTGTTGGGTGTTGTTTTGTAGCTTTGCCTACTATTAGAACTATGGGCCTAGGTGGTAAGCTTTTCTAAAGGTACAAGTTTGATTTCCCTATTCAACACATGTATTAGTATTTGTAGCTATTCTTATATATACTTGTGGACACATTTGTTTGCATGTATACATATACATATGCATATACATAAACATATATGCATGCAATTGAATTTTTTGAGTGTATACATGTTTGTACAAACCTATGTAGATATATATGTTTGTAATGCATTTGTATATCTACATGCATGGAGGAGCAGTATCACTAAATCCATAGGTTAACAACCACCAATACCTTATAGGTAACAACATGAACTATTTTCATACTTTTCAACCATCACCACTACACAAAAACCATACAACAATTAATGTTGATGCCAACTACCACTTTAATTTCACTGGCCTTCTCTATCAACTTTCTAAACTATATTAAGTGCAATAAGAAACATCATTTTCACCATTGGTGATAGTGGTGGCCAATGTATCTTGTTGCTTGGTTTGCATTTGGTGGTGATGGTTTTACATGGGTTTGTTACTATGATTTTTTTTTTTTTTGTGGATTTTTCCATCTGGGTCATTATTGTAACAAATGTTGTTTCATTTATGGCCTCGATTTTGTGGTGATGGTTCCAATGCAATAAAATGGTTAATGTTATACAGTTTATATTATTTATCCTTCTTTTGTTATGTTCCATATAATTTTCCCTATGTGAAAATATGTAGGATTTTGAAATTAGATGCAGACAACATTCATATGTACAACATCTTGTATATTAAGTGTAATAAAAAAAATTGATATCACCATTGAATACATTGGTGGACAATGTATGCAGGCATGCCATAAAATAGCATAAACTATTTTAATATTGTTTGATTTATGGCCTCCATTTTGTGGTGATGGTTACAATGCAATAAAATAGTTAATCTCATATAGTTTATGTTGCTTTGTCTTATTTTTTTGTGTGCCATTTAAGTTTCCCTACATGCAGAGATGTATATTTGTGAAATTAGATGTAGACAACATTCATATGTGTGATAGTCTATATATTAAGCGTAATAAAAACATTGATATCACCATTGCATACATTAGTGGACAATGTATGTAGGCCTTTCACAAAATAGCATAAACTATTTAATAACTTTCACAAGTTTTAAATGCAAGGTCTAGAAAACTGGAATGGAACATATCAATCAATATGAAAAATAGGTATGTATCTTTGACTCATTTTATTATGCAATAATTGAATCTGGTATGTGCAGGATCATCATGGAAAAAGAAGGCCCTTAAGTGGCAAAAAATTCAAAAAAAAAAAGAGTTAAGAAACTTGATGTAAAAATTTGAAGTTATCTATATTATTTCAAAAATATGTAAGAATAGAATCTATAGAAAAATGAATGTAGTTTCTAAACTACTAGGCTTATTTAAAAGAAAAAATCTATTTGGTGAAAATTTGAAATTTCAATGTAGTACTTAAATTTGGAAAAAATAAGTAGGTGTCTGTCTGACCACCCTAACCACAATAAAATGATAATATTTTTCTAATATTTTATATATAAGTAGAGGAATCATGTCTTGATGTGATGCATATTTTTTTGTAATTCTTTTCCAATTAAATAATTAATTTTGAATTTTTTATTAAATTTTTTTAAAATATTAAAAATTGTATGTCTAACCACCTTAATTTGGTCAAAACTTCATGAAATTCAAATTTTTTTTTCAATCATATAGTATACAAAGCATAGAATGTGATGCATGTTTTGATTCAAAAAATGTGATACTGTTTGAAAGCTATAGATGTTTTTCAATTAGCCTATCGATGGACTTTAGTCATAATTCAAATAGAAAATTAATAATAATTATTTATTAAATTCAAAGTAAAGCATACTTTATATTGGTGGAAAGCTAAGAATCTCCTTTAAAAACCCTTTTTGTTTCATCAATTTTGGGTTAAAAAAAAGTCATCAGCCACATACCCTACACCTACCCATCATATTGCCCCTTTTTGGCTCTTCATGATCCTGCACATACCCAATCATGAAAATATTATTATAGGTAAAAATAATAATATCTTTTTGATTGAACCTTATGGTCTTTATTCTCAAATTCCATGATTAAATCTATGACACTTTAAAAAATTGTTACTTTGTTAGAGTTAGACATGACATGGGGTCACATTTATTATTGGCTTGTTATTGATTCAAATGAAGATATCTTGAATTAATTGTTGGCTTATTTGTGCATAACTATATTATTATATCTTGAAGTTCGTAGACATGCCTCAGTCAATGTTTTTAATTAAATTTAAAGGTACGATGCATTCAGGTGTTAAATTTTCTTGCACCACAATTAGTCGCAATGGAAAGAAACTAACATATTAATTTTTATAACGCATTAGTTCATGCATAAATTTGGACAGGAGGTTTTATTCTAATGAAGCTATTCCCAAAAAATAAGAACAATCCTGCAACACAACATTTTTTTTAAAATGGTGTATTAGATGGGAATAACCACAAAACAAAAGAATTCATAGCAACAAATAGATGCAAGGGGGGAAAAAAACAATCCCAACAACATAATCTGTTAAATTTCCTTGCAACCATCAAAACCACATGGAAAGCATAAATGAAACAATATTAGTTTCAATGACACCTTATTGAAAATGAAACAATATATCCAAGGCTACAGAACAATAGTTGACAATGCCTTACAGATAACAACATAAACTCTATAACATGCACTATTTAATTGTGTATCAAAAATGAAACAATATAGCCAAAGCTAGAGAACAATGGTCATCAATGCCTTATGGAAAAAAACATAAACTATATAACATTGCAACCATCACCACAAAATGAAATCCTTAAATGAAAGAAAATAACTCACATCAACAAACACATGCAAGTAGGGAAAAAAGTAATCTTGACAACATAATTTGTTAAATTTCCTTGCAACCATCAGCACCACATGGAAAGCAAAAATGAAACAATATTGGTTTCAATATTTTATAAAAAATGAAGCAATATAGCCAAAGCTACACAACAACAGTTGAAAATTCCTTACAGATAACAACATAAACTCTATAACATGTACTATTTCATTATGTATAAAAAATGAAACAATATATCCAAAGCTAAAGAACAATTATCAACAATGCTTTATGGAAAGCAACATAAACTGAATAGTGTTGCAACCAACCATAAAATAGAAGCCTTAAATGAAACAATATTGGTTTCTAAAACAACCTAGAAAATTGTTTGTTGAATAACACCTTATCATAAATGAGAATATACACACATACACACCCACACATACATATAAACATTCAAAATAGCAAACAACGATTGTGGAGATATAAGAGTATGTGGCAATCAAACCATGCAAGAGGCAAATAACTATATTGATATTAAAAACTAGACATATCTATATATAGATTAATGCATGACCTCAAAGAAACATGTAGAAAATGCATATAGAAACATACACACTCACACCTTAAATAAAACAATAATGGTTTCAATAGTAACCTATCAATTTATTTTTTTCAACATGTTATCAGAAAGGAAACGATATAGGAAAATCTATAGATCAATAGTCAACAATTCCTTATGGACAACAACATAAACTATATAACATTTACTATTGTATTGTGAATCGAATATGAAAAAATATAGCAAAATCTAGAGAACAACACTCAACAATTCCCTATGGAAAGCAACATAAATTATATAACATTAACTATTTTACTATGTTGCGACCATTGACACAAAACAGGAGCCATAAATGAAACAATATAGCCTAAGCTAGAGAACAACAATCAATAATTCCTTATGAAAAACAACATTCAAACTACATAACATTAACTATTTTATTGCAGTGCAACCATCACCATAAAATGGAAGCCATAAATGAAACAATATTTTTTATTTGTATAGACCTCAATAAGGATTTGTTGCAATGAGAGACTGTATATTAAGAGTCAAATAAAATATTGGTGAAATCCTTATTTCTCGGCCTAGACAAATAATAACTCTCCTTGAAGAAATATAAAAACAACCAATAATCCCTTTTTGAGAAGAACATGAACTATTTTATTACTTTGAAACCATTCCCACTACACAAAAACCATAGATCAAATAATTTATTCGAGGCCACATAACAACAATTAACAATGTCTTAATGGAGAATAGCATAAACTATTTTATTACTTCAACAAACACGAACAATTTCAATAAATGTACTATGTTGCCCTCGAATAGGGAAACTGCAACTGTTAATTGAAACATATGTACCCATTCTTTTGTCAATTGTTGCAACAATTTTGGATAAATGGACACAGGGCCAAGCCTTGCCAAGTAGAAATATTTTTTTGTGGAGAAGTTTAAGTATAGGCCTAAAAAAAATAGTAATTATCTTATGAAAAGAATAAAAATAGGAAGGAGTATATATGAATGTTGTTTGCATCTGATTTCACATACATACATATGTGCACATAGGGATGAATGTTGTCCATATCTAATTTCACAAATGTACATATTTGAATATAGGGAAAGTAAAATGAACAATAAAAAGGAAGGCTTGCTCTCCACCCTTCCTTATTGGGTCATGGATCCCCATAAGCTCTCACCAAATCCCCAAGAAAGAACATACATTGTCCACCACTGTGATCAATGTTGAGAAAAATATTTCTTATTATGCTTAATATAAAGCCTATTATTGTAAGGATTCCTCTTTGAGGATGAAACAAATAACAACTATATTTCCAAAATAATAAACATGGGGAGGATTATATATGAATGTTTACATCTAATTTCACATACATACATATCCGCACATAAGTAAAGAAAAATGAAACACAACAAAAGAGACACATACTTTTTTGTGCGTACATGTTTCCAAGCAATAGATCCTACATATGCATCCAACGCATGCAATGCATATATTTGTAGTTTCAAAACAAAATCTACATCGATATATATGTATCTGAAGTTAAATACACATATATACACATTTTTTATTGTTGTTGAATAGCTCAAAAAATATTATTTCATTTATGATTTCCATGTAGTGACAATGGTTGGAAAGCAATAAAAGAGTCTACATGTACACTTACAAAGGAAAATCTATATAGATATATAATAATCTAAAGTTATATGTACACAACACACATATATATCCATAGGTGGAATTCAAACATATGAATTTTGTCTACATCTAATGTCAGAAACATATAGATCTGCACATGGGAAATATAAAATGAAACATAACAAAATGAGGCCTGCTCTCCACCCTACCAAATTGGGTCATGGAGCCTCATGGGCTCTCACCAAACCCCCAAGCAAGAACATACATTATCCACCACTCTTATCAATGGTGAAATCAATGTTCCTTATTACACTTAATATATAGCCTATCATTCTAACAAGTCATTTTTTGAGGCTAAAAGAAATAATAACTAAAAAGGTCCATTTAAATTTAGATTCCCCAAACAATAAACATGGTGAGTAGTATATATGAATGTTGTCTACATCTAATTTCACATACATACATATTTGTACACACTAAAAGAGAAATGAAACACAACAAAATAAACACATACTTTTTTTGTTTATATATTTCCAAACAACAGATTCCTACATATACATCCAACAGATGCAATACATATATATGCAACTGCAAAAAAAAGTTACACCAATATATATATATATGAATGAAATTAGATGCACATATATACACATTGTTGATTGTTGTTTAATAGACTGGAAAATATTATTTCATTTATGGTTTCCATATAGTGGCAATAGTTTCAAAGCAATAAAATAGTCCACATACACAACCACAACAATATTTAGCGTTCTAAAGTGACCAAAGAAATTAAACAACTTATGTTATTTTCAATAAGACATTGTTTATTGTTGTTTTGTAGCTTTAGGTGCTATGAAGATTGTGAGCCACCATTGTGACCAGTGTTTTTGAAAATAGCATACATAGATATCCACACCTAAACTTGTCCATAGATGCAAGAACAAATATAGATAAGTTTAAATATAGACCTATATGTTTGTTTCCTGAGTAGAGGAAATAAACATCAATTCACACAACTTGTGATGACAACATTGCTTCATGTATGGGCTGCATATACTAGCAATGGTTGCAATAATAGGTTGCATTCAAAACTTGGTGGAGGAGCACCTTGAGCAATGTATGTCTCCAGTAGGAAATATTTCAAAATTTAAATTTTTATCAACTAAAGCATGTAAAATGGCCATGTGTGGGAAAATTAAAATTTAATCAAGTCTTTAATTCATCTATAGGGGGTCAATTAAGTTAATTTTCAAAAAATGACAAAAGTTGCAAAAAATTGTAAAAGTGCAAAATTGCAAGAAATTGCAAAATTGTAAGTGGAAGATGAAGTCATGGAGTTGGTAGGAAATTTGTAACTAATGGGAAGCCAAGAAGATTTTTGAAAAAAAATTAAAAGGGACATGTGAAGGTGGATCAAGCATCGTAGATTGTAATGTTGAACAAAATTTATAATAAAAGTACCCTATTCAGCTATAGCAACATTTTCTTTGAGTTTTTTCAAGCATTGTTTGATTTGAATAACATCTCCAAGCTTAGAACTTGTTTGATCTTCTCAGTTTGTGGTTTGGGTCATTAATACCCCAAAATTTTGTAGATGGTCTACATCAACAAATATTAGAGCTAGTTGATCTGGTGTTTGTTGAGTTGTTGTTGAGTTGTTGGTTACAGGTGCTTAATCCATCTTAAAGTTGTAGGAAGAAGAGTTTTCAGAAGTTATGTGTTGGTTACCTTTCACGGAAAGGTTTTTGTTCACCATCCTAAAATGGAGATTAAGCTAGGGAGAAGGTGCAAAGAGAATGAGACTAATAAGAGGAAGAGTGGTAGGTGCATCTTCTAGGATCTACTGTTGGGTAAGATGGATGGTATGCTGAGTTTGTGTGGTGAAGCAATGAGGGAGATGGATAACTATCTTAGAATCACTTCAAGAATTTTTGGCCTTTGCAAAGAGTTGAAATTAATCTTGAAGAGTACTCTAATGATTGGAGAAGATGAAAATATGATGAGAAATAGGTCAAAGAAGGTCAAAGATGAATTGTTGGAAATGAGGTAAGATTGCTTAGAAAAGCAATGTGAAAGGATAGTCTTGTGTCCTTTGATTGAAAAGAGGTTAGAGGGAAGATGAATTTTGGTTTGGAATATGAGAATATAGAGGTTATTAGGTAGAGAATCAAATGGCAGAGATGAGAGAAAAGATGAAGTGATTGAAGGTGTTTGACAAAAACAAGTGAAGAGAGAGATGAAGGAAAAAATTGGAACCAAGACAAAGGAAAGTGAAAGATTCAAGAGTAAAGAAAGATGAAGCAATCCAATGAAAAGTTGATAAATATGTGTAGGTATAAAGAGTCAAGGTTGATGTAACACATTTCCAAAGGGACTTGGAAACTTTTTAGGTCAGTTGTTTGGTGCAGGAGCACCTTGAGCAATGTATGTCTCCAATAGGCAATATTTCAAAATTTGAATTTTTATTAAGTAAAGAATGTAAAATGGTCATGTGTGAACCCATTAAAATTTAATAAAGTCTCTAATAGGTCTTTAGGGGGTCAATTAAGTCAATTTGCAAAAATGACAAAATTTGCAAAAAATTGTAAAAGTGCAAAATTGCAAGAAATTGGAAAATTATGAGTTGAAGATGAAGAGTCATGGAGTTGGAAGGACATTTATAACTCATGGGAAGCCAATAATAATATTGTAAACACTTTAAAAAATCCATTTTAAGGTGGATCAAGCATTGTAGATTGTAATCTTGAACTAAATTTATAATAAAAGTACCTTGTTCAACTGTAGTAGTGTTTCCTTTGAGTTTTTTCAAGCTTTATTTAATCTAAACAACATCTCCAAGCTTAAAACTTGTTGTTTTCAGTTGTATATAGTGTAATAATTCAAATAAAGTTAATTCATGAATAACTTGTGCGATTGAAGACTTCTTTCTATAAGTTGTTTTGTAACCACAAACTCAAGGGTTTGAGAATCTAGCAAGCAGTTAATCTACCATCCCACTGATGTAGGCTTAGTATATTAGTGGGATGGTCTAAATAGAGTGTGTTGAGTGTGTGTGTGTGTGTGTAGATGTAGGGGAAGCAGAAATTTTAGAGCTACAGTTGCTACCCTCATAAAAAGAATACAAAAAATGTATTTTCCTTCATGAAATTTATGGCTCCAAGGTAGAAAATGTTGAAGAAGAATTGAAGATGGATGGGAAATTGTTTATTTTTCTTGTTTATACCTATTCTTAGATTTTTGAGGCTATGGAAAGGTCTATGGAGGTTTCCAACATAAATTTTCATCAAACCCTCATTGAAGGAAGCCTAGTTCAAGATTTGGGTAAGGGTTTCTTGGTTTACTATTTTAGTGAGTGATTTTCCTTGAGGAGATTGTTGATTTGGTGGTTTTTATACCTGATTAATGGTTTACTAGTAGAAAATTAGAAGTGCAGAAAGTTTTAAGAATAGTTTCTTTGTAATTTAGGCCTAATCAAGACTCTTATGTCTATGGGACAATCAATTATTCTCATATATTTTTCAAAACAACAATACCTTCCCTTGAAGTATGTTAAATTAGGCCCACAGGGGTCCTATAATATGGTTTTTTTTTATGGAGATTGATTTTGGTTTTAGAGAAACACCTACTTTAGGCTTGTTGGACTACTACAAGGATTTGAGTGTCTTGGGTGTGCATGTTTTATCACTTGATTGATTCAAAGTTTTCTTAGTTGATTTTTTCTTTGTTCACTCAAAATGATGATGTTGAAGATGTAGTAAGGTTTGGTAAAATTTTAGAAGAAATATTTGTTGATTGGGTGCCTTGTAGTAATGAGGAATCGAGTGTTAAATAGATGGTTTTTTTTGAAAGTTTAAGTGAATGTTTAAATTTATCTTCTCAGTTTATGGTTTGGGTCATTAGTACAGAAAAAAAATTTAGATGCTTTGCATCAAAACCTAGAATAGTAATTGAGCAGTTTATGTTATTTTCAATAAGGAATTGTTCAGCATTGAGTTGTAGCTTTAGCTTCACAACATGCATAGTCATATAGGAAATGTAGATATATATGTGTGTAGGTAGACTCAAGCTAAATCACAAAAGTATTGTATAGTAGGTAGAACATGTTAGCTCTCAAAAACACAGGCGGGATACCTCAAGAGGTTGCCAATCTCTTGATATGTTTCAAGGTAACAAACAAGGTCAAATGAATTTAACCTTCTACTCTTCAGGTGTTACCAGACCTAGGTGGGTGTACCTATCTGAATTGGGCAGACTTTGACTTAATATTATCCTTCTTGCAGTGATTTTCCACAATGGCAGATGGAAGTGAACAAACGAATTCGAACTTGGTGTAACTAGCGATATCAATCTTTTAATCTAAATCCTAAAATGTTCAATTAACAAATGTAAAGAAACTAAATGAATCTGAATGATGAAATTGTAGATACCAGTGCCTTATTGTGTATGCAGAGTCAAATGAAATAGAAGCA
This sequence comes from Sequoia sempervirens, assembly GCA_007258455.2. Lineage (NCBI taxonomy): Eukaryota > Viridiplantae > Streptophyta > Pinopsida > Cupressales > Cupressaceae > Sequoia > Sequoia sempervirens. The sequence continues at coordinate 24,567,123 of VDFB02252616.1, read as the reverse complement.
GACAAATTATTCTGGAAGAAACTCAAATTGTCGGCATATGAACTATTTATAACTTGTATAAACATGCAGGATTATGACTACTAAGCTCTACTTTAATAATCTAGATGAATCTCCCTGATTACTATGATCAACGAAAAGGATTTAATCTCTCCTTAAGAAAATCAGTTAACTAATCACACAGATACAACAAATGTGCACCGATAAACTGAAAATAAACTTGTTATATCAATTTAAACAACCAGAAAGAATCAACTTGGAGACAACTTAGCAATACTTTTCAATAAACTCAATAGACAATTGATACCATAAATAAACTACCACACCAAATGATTTTCATTGAAATCGCTATTTGAAAAACATGCAACATAGTCTCTAATATGAGAACTTTATTCTACTGTATCCATTCCTAATATACCTACTATATCTCCTACAATATCTTCTAATCCCCTCCAATCACAATCAGGAATGAATATTTATACATATGCATCTGAACAGACACATTGTTTCAAAATCCAAGTCGACCAACAACTATATTTGAGCAAATCCATGTTGGCCTGTGACTACATTTAGAAATTCTCATGTTGGCCACAGTGTTTGAGTCTTCGTTAATCATTCATTGAGACAACCTCATAAGTATGTCGAAGGCAATAATATCGTTTTCATCTCGTGCTCTTTGTGTTTTGCCTTGACTCTGTGATGTCAGAGAGATATCATACAATCTACAAAAATGTGTTACCGATTATGTTTTTCTTTGTGTGTTTTCCATTCACTGAGACACAAGGATATCTCACACCGATGTGCTCCTTTTATTTCATTCACTATTGCCATAACCATCTGATATCAGGAAGACCCAATGTAGAGCATATTATGTCTCACCAAAAGTTCCATCCATCTCACGTGTCGTTGTGACCTAACAAAATCGGGGAGACATTATATAGAAAATACTTTGTTATACTGAGAGTCACCCCTTATATTTTCTCCTAGTCACTGAGACACAAGTGGTTTCTTACCAAAATTTGCCTCCTTTATCATACTAACCTTCGCCATAGCTCTGTGATGTTGGAGAGACCTCTCATAAATCACATTATGTTTCATCGAAAGCCCTCACAATACATTTTGGTTGCCGTGACATGAGATTTCTCTCACCGATGTGTCCCTATGTATTTATACTTGTTGCCATGACTTATTACTATTGGGGAGATGTCACATTGGCTATATTATATCATACCGAAACACCCCAAACTCACACCTTCATTTCGCTGAGACAATACCAACCTCTCGCTGAAAGCCACTCATTGGACTTTGTCGGCAAGACCTAACAGGTTCACCGAGACTCTACTCTAAAGCTAAGACCTTTTGCCGATATGTCAATTCTTCCACCGCTGGTCAATGAGACAATAAGACCTTGTTATAACCTCACACCAAAAACAACTTGTTTGGCCAAAGTAAATCCACATGAGCTAATCGGTGAGACACATCAGGTTCATTGTAACATTACACCGATACCAACAAGTCTAGCTGAAATGAACATTTGAAGTGCAAGTCGATGAGACAAAATGAAATCAGTAAGACCTCATTCTGACGGTGCAACTCCCACCAATATGAATTCTCCTTAGTCACCGAAACAATGTGAAAGTCTTGCTGATAACTGCCAATGAGTAAACTCCAATTGTTGTGACACAAAAAATGGCTTGCCGATAGGCAACATAGACGTTTACAAGTAGAAAAATGGATCGGGGAGATCCTGATATTGTCACGCCGATACAGACCATGATGTGAATTATGCAAGACCCGATGGAAACAATGAGACCACATGGCAAGAAATGGGTAAAATATGCACACGGTAGGACCAATCTAGAAATTTATGAGTGAAATCAACATGTAAAATCATTAGATTTTTATAGTTCTAACAGAACAAAATCATGATTGAACATCACATAGGAAATATTATAACAAAAATGAAGTTTTATGCAACTCTAATAAAATGAAAGATAACCATTTGTGTCATGGCTTTTTGAATGCAGAAGTAGGACCAGATTTAACCAGCATGAGAAGATTATAAAGCACATATATTAGAATATTCTACACTCAGCCAACACAAGAAGATTAAAACTAGATAAATGAGATAACAAAATTGTTATTACATTCTATATTTTAACCATGTGCAACTATCAAACACAAACATTACAGCCAACAACAATTGTGGAGAGGTAAAAGTATGCGGCAATCAGAACAAACAAGAAGCAAATAATTATATTGATATTTAAAATTGGACATATTTATATATAGATTAACACATGACCTCATAGATACATGTGGAAAATGTATACACACACATACACACTAACACATACATATAAACTATCAAATTTTCATGCACATATGCATACAAATGCATTACAGACACATATCTACACAAATCTTTATCAAGATATTGTATGCACTCAGAAAACTATTGTTAAGGAAATAGTGAAATATATTTAAACTAGTGCATTTTGTTATGTTGCATATCCCTTGCAGGCCAATGGCAAACAATGCAAGATAAAGTTTGAATACTTTGCAAAAAATATATGGTACTACCCTAAATTCCAAACAACCATGGTTGATTGTGACTTCTAGTATTTGTTGCAACTAAGGATGGAAATCCACAAGGGCAAGATTTAGGCTAGTGATTATGATGAGGCTAAAACAAGCTTATTGCAAATTCCATCAAAATAGCTTTATATGCTGCAATATGAGTCTTCTGTTGCAATGAATGCTTAGTATGTTATCAACACTGTCACCTACACTTCTTTTGTTTTCACTAGTAGTTTTTCTTAGCTAAACAAGAACAATGAGATATTGAAGACTGTGACATGACTTTAGAAGGACAACATTACTCTAGAAGAAAAAGTAGGGGAAATAGGTAGCACAAAATGTACCAATTATTAGCATTTTATATGCAGGCACATAGCTAACTATACACGGTTACAAGATCACACTAACTTCAAAAGTGCATATAATAGATGAATATGAAAGGATGGCAAAGTTGGGAAAGAAAAAAAAATTAGATTTTTACTGAATATAAACAAGGAAGAGCATGGCAATATTGACCCATCTCAAAACTAGAACCATTTTTTTCTAACACATAGGCTACTCCTAAATGGCTAGCAAACAAAATGGTAAAGGACACATAAATAGCTAAAATATAAGTAAGTTAGACTATATATTACAAGGACCGCTAATTGAAACAAAGCATTTTCATAGTTTACTAAATGCACACGACAAAGAGAAAATACAATTCTTATCAACAAAGGGAAACAAGGAACAAACTTATGGGATTGGTGCCCAAAGGTTTTTTAGCAGCCTGGGGAGAGCTAGAGTCCACCAACATTGTTGGGCTACTCTTTAAAAAGCTGAGAGTTGGAATGTTGATGACTAACTATGAGCTCTATGCCGCAACAACACAAGGTTTGAATGTTCAATCAAAGCAACAAAGGATGATGAGCTCTATTTCCAATTTTTTATTTCAAATTTTTTATGTTTTAAATTTTTTGTAGAGACATTAACAATGAGCGAAAACATATAATAATATATAAAAGACACATTTGGAAAACCCTTTGTAGATCATTTCAAAAAAGCTCTATGGTCTTGTAAAATAAGCAACCAAGAACATACATTGTCCATCACTACAATCAATGGTGGCATCAATGTTCCATATAACACTTAAAATACAACTTATCATTTCAAGAATGTCTCAATAGAATAAACATAGGGATCAATATGTATCAATGATTTTTGCATCTACTATGACATACATACATATCTACACATAGGGGAAATACATTGTCAATTGTTGTGATCAATTGTGGCATCAATGGTCCATATAACACTTAAAATATAGCTTATCATTCCAAGAACATTTGTCTCACTATGTATCAATGTTGTTTTCATCTACTATGACATACATACATATCTACACATAAGGGAAATAAAGTGAAACACATCAAAACAAGGAATTGTTCATCACTACAATCAATGGTGACATCAATGTTCCATATAACATTTAAAATAAAACCTATCATTCCCTACATGTAGATATGTATTTATCTATTGTTTTGTGGTGATGGCTGCAACACAATAAAATAGTTAATGCTATACATGTTTCAAGTATGAGCTAGTTTGGTGGTGTTTTCATTAATGTTGTCATTGATGTCAACACAATTCAATATGCTACAGATTGTACATGTATAGTTGAGATGTTGTTGAGATGTTGTAAGTACATGGAGCTATCTTCATGACATTGCAGATGTACTGAATTAGTGTGTTTCCATGTTTTTTTGAAAAAAATAATAAAGAAGAGAATTCAGAGTGATGAAAGTGTTCAAAATGTTCTTTTCTATGTACTTCATTTTTCTTCTGTGTTAATCCTATGCTTGTGTGGATATGAAAGTTTGATAATGATGGTCTAGTGGTGATATCTTTTAAGTTTTAGTTGCTAGTGTGATGGTAAGTAAAATTTGCATTCACTAGTGTGTGAACTATTCTGGTAGATTTGGTCTTCTATGGACTAGGAGAAATGTTTATGCTTCGCAATACTCCATTATTTTGTTTTAGATCTTGTGGATCTAGGATATGTTTTGTGAAGGTTTTTTCTAGATTTTGGCAAAGAAGTTTGAGATTTGGTGGTCTGAAAGTTATGTTTTAATGTTGTTGAGTGTATTTACATAGTCTGGATGGACTGGTGCAATATGTTCAGTGTTTGAAGTTTGTTTCACTTGCTACGGATGTATTTGGAGGAATCTAAGATGTATTATTGTGCTTAATGAAGCATGTTGTGGAATCCACGTGTCATTTTCTTGTTGGGAAATGTGTACATCAATGTTCATTTGTGTTTTTATTAGGTTTGGTCGACTTGGCATTGACACTTCGTTCAAAGAATAAAAATTAATTAAGGAAGTGTGTGGATGATTCAAGACATTATCTTTTCATCTTGGATATTTTTTTATTGGTACACTCTCATTCCTTTCCATCGTGGAAATGTTGAGTTGTCGACCTAATTTTCATTTATGAAATGAAGTTTTTGTGGCCAACCTTGGAGAAAGGCTCTAAGGTTGAAGACGGTATAAATGGAAGTTGAATTGTGAAGAGTTTTATGATAGTGTGATGCAAAGTGATGAAGTAAGCCAAAAATCATAAGAGTAGAAGTGTTTATGAGTGATTTGAGGCAATAGTTCTTCATTGTGTTGGATTCCTGAAGGTAGTGAGCTAAAGTTTTCTACAATCCTTATTTAAGGCTATGGATGTGTGTTAATTATTGTGGTGGATCTTTTGTTATCTTTTGTATCTATAGGAAGTGATCCTCCCTGTTGGACAATGAGTTCTTTTTGTAGGCAGTGAGCCTTTGTATTTGGATAGTGAGTCCTCTTCTAGATAGTGAGCCTTTGTATTCTATTTTATAATCTCTTTATATTATGAGTTAACCTCGCCATGGTTTTTCCCTCATTTTGTTTTCCATGTAAAAATATGGTGTTCATTATGTTGATTTACTTTCTATTATTTTTGTTTCATGCTCATACTTAATAATAAAATAGTGTGGTTGTTGAATTGATAAGTGTTCAAGTTTTTAAGTTGTAATTTTGTGACAACTAATTCATCCCCCTCTTAGTTGTCCTGCTCCTATTTAACAATTGGTATCATAGCTTTGGTTCCTTGGTGTAGAGCTTAACTGCTTAAGGAAGATCTAATGGCACACAATTTGGTGATCCCTATGTTCAATGGATTTGATTACAATGATTGGGAAGTGCAAATGAGAGGATATATTATTTCTTTTGGTTACAAGACTTGGAAGGTTGTTGAGATGAAGTATACTCCTCCAGTGCATGGTCCTACTTCTGTAGATGAGGTTTCTATTTACGAGAAGAATGAGAAAGTGAGGTATACTATTTACATTGCTTTATCTAAGACTAAGCGAACTAAGGTTCTTTCTTTAGATACTACTTATGATGTCTGGAAGAAGTTGGAAAAACTATATGAAGGAAATGAAAGAGTAAAATTGACAAAGAAGCTGGCAACAAATCAAAAATTTGAGAATTTGAAAATGGAAGAAGGTGAAGAGTTCACAAGCTATTTCCAAAGAGTTGAGATGATAGCAAATGAAGTTAAGAATCAAGGAGGAAAGCTAACTAGTGAAGATATTATTGTGAAGATCCTAATCACCCTACCAGATTGCTACAGTGATAAGATTTTAGTTATTTAAGAGGTGTATAATCCTACAAAGTATACTAAATAATAGTTGTTTGGAACCTTGCAATAATTTGAGATGAGAAAGTTTAGGAAAGAAGACAAAAAAGAATAAAGTATAGAGACAAAATTTAATGAAATGATTATTGAAGATGATTTGGAGAGTGATGGTTCAGATGAGTTGGAAGAAAACTTCACCAGGAAGTTGATGAAAGGTACCAAAAAGTATAAATGTATGTTAACCTTTAAATTTTTTAGTTGTGGTAATATTGGTCATTATGCTTCAAGATGTCTAAATAGAATTGTACATAAGAAGAAAAAGGATTATAAAGATAAGGATAGGAAGGATAAGGAATAAAATAAGTTGTACTATGTTAAAGAAGATGTAACGCCTCGCCTTGGTTTCTATTAAAACAAAGTGTAAAGAACAAATTAACCAAACAATTGTTTTTAAAAAAAAGGAGATCTAATTACACAACTGCCTTAAGGATTCCAAGATGATGTTACATAAACATAATAAATAAATTCAACACATTATATCATAAAACATAAGTTCAAATTTAAAGCCATGAATGATCCAATTTTCAAAACTTAATACAATTGGATAACCATGAGTTCAGATTACATCATGTTAGATTCCAATAAATCTCAATACATCATAATGATGATACAATGAGTATGCTCATATAAAATAGGTAAATATACAAAGATGATAATGATCACATCACAACTGACATCCATATCCATGAACAATGAAGTAATTGGAACCAACTATAAGTATAGCATCAACTGCATGAACATCCAAGGAAGGTATAGCATGGTTTCCTCCCAAACCACGTGGAACACGAAGGTCCACTCCCTTTGTGCTAGGAGATAATGACAAGTCTACAAACAAGAAGAAAAAACATTACATTTACGTGGCTTACATACACATCACGACATAATGATATCAAAACATAATAAATAAACTCCCAGTAACAAAACACAACTAGGGATAACTCAATACAAAGGATCACATTCATGTAATAGACAAAGAGTTTCATCACACTGTCGAGATAGGTTACCCTGGTGAATCTTCCTAGACTATCGACCCTCTCCAAGAGTTACCTTGGCAGTCTCTACCGATTCTCGGCCCCTATGTAGACTAGTGTGGAGTCATTCTGTCTTTCAAAAGGTCAAGATAGATGACTAGCCAATCTAGGCCTTCTCAACCTTTTCTCAATCTAAATGAGCATTAAGAAAGTAGGCGCTAGGAAATTTTTTATCTGAGTTAATGTTTAGTTCTACCCAACCCCTAGTACATTAGTTAGGTTTCCACTAAATTTACATACCTACGATAGGTTACCCAGACAACCTCTTAGGACATCGGACCCTACCGCAAGCCACTCTTTCTATAACATGACTCAACATCAAAAGACAAGGAGTAGCTACCAGGCATAAAGATCAAAACCACAAATGTTTACATCTTTCACTAGAGACAAACCATAATATCTAAGATGTCTCTTTATACAACAACAAAATGTGCAAAGCTATACCCCAAAACAAAAATCATTGTAATATGAGTAACATAATAAAAGTGTAATAAACTTAACAATACAATTTTCTCTTCTCTAGTTTTTGGAGAAATAAAACATATCTCAATAATACTGTGTGTACACACCTAAATTAAAACATGTACACAACTCCACAAATACATGCATTCTATCTTCATGAACTAAAATTTCATAATCTTTTGACATAATTAAATGTCTTATAATTTTAAAGGGAAAAAATCTATTATTATAATTCAGTGTGAATGATAAAATCCTTTACAATTATAGATCACTCATTTAAAAGCAATACAAATTATTATATAAAGAAATGTATCAATAGCAATCTAAGAATCATTTGTTTTATACAATACTAGAAATAATTAAATTGCAAAACATGTATTTAGCATGCCATGCAAGGAATGCACTATAAAGTATAAAGTATAGGTTAAAAGTAAATATCATACTATGAAAGGCAGTAAGAATTACATGCAAAGACATCTAATAACTTCCTATTCAAAAATCACTTACTAAAACAATATTATCATTCAAAATATAATCATTCTTGTCCATCTAACAAAATCACCCTTTTATCATCATTGATTAAAAATTAAGTTTAAAATAACAAAAGCCTATATTTAGCAAGACATATGTACATGGTATTCTACCACTAACATGAAGTTCGCTATCTTAAGTGAGAAACACTCGACTAAAGATTAGCATTAATCACACCATGCACAAGTATCATAATATAAAATATTCCAGCATAATACAAGAAACACATATAATCTAAACATTAAAATGCATGCAAGTTGTGAAGTATACATAGATATGTACAAATCAAATCTGGACTCATGTCAGTAAGAATAATAGAAATAGGTATCTCAGAGAAAAGTGAAATACCAGCTAAAGTTTGCAATCTATAGCCAAAAGATAATAAAAAATAAATTCATTAAGTGTCATGCATACCGTAGGGAATGGTTATCAAGAAAGATGATCATTTAAGTCATGCATAAAATCAAGAAATGAGAGTAACGGTTGGTGCTAAAATCTGCAAGTTATTTGACAATTTTCTTAAAGGATAACAACTAATGAATTAGCAAGACAAGGGTTCTCTAGGGAAACACAAGGCGTGCATATAATACCTCAGCAATTCACAAGTATGCGTAAATAGTAAATAATATTATCTTTAATAATTTTTAAGAAGATCTCAGGTATCAACAGTTCGCGGCATAAAATTCATTATTTTTCCTATATACTTTGTGCATGCGTGGAATATCTTCAACAATAATCTAAGAGTTAAGATAAGATTAAAAGAGATGGCAACACTGTATTGACCAAGGTTCATCAATACAAATATGTATGGCATCCTTTTATAATAGAACAAGGCATATGAAGGACTGGATATCGACCAATGTTGAATAAATATAGTTGCAGCCAATGTGGCGGCTACAAAAGAGCCGAGACTATCCTCAAGAGAAATGTGTAATCACTGTTTTAAGCTTGATGGCTAGCTGAAACAAATTCTGAAGCTTTTGCCCACGCTGCTTATATTCTCTAGATCTTGATGAAGAAATGCAATACAATCCAACCCAATATTGTGCTTGCAAAAAAAATTTGAGATCTAAGTTTTTTTTTTTTAAATAGTTGTGCAAAATATACTAAAACTATTGTCATGAAATTTCTTCTAGAATGTTGTCATGAATCCCAAAAATTGCAACCCCCAAAAGATCTTAATGCATTCAATTAACTCTCAATCATAAAACTTAACTGATAGTTCATTATGCATTCAAAATAGATCAGTCAGTTGAACTTACCCTTTTAATATGAAATCAGATTTTCAACTTCAAATCAAAGATTGATAACATGTTGAAAATATCTTTTCTTTAAAATATCTATTTCCTAGTAAATCTTGTTTGCACAAGTAAAACAACAATTTATATTTAATTAAATACTTTTGAAATAATTAACTTTCACTATCAAAATAAATAACTTATTTAATTTAAATTTATAAATTAAATCACAAATATAACCATAAGTATTTATAAATACATTAACATATATTCGTTGAACTTAAATATTAAGTTCCCAAACATAAAACAATACAGACAAACACAACACAACATAACAAACTGGACAACAAAAAGGGGTAACAAATAGGTACCCATTCATTAAAGAACGATGGTTCAAAAAGGACCTGTCAATACCTCTAGATCAACATAATTTTATTAAATTAGGGTATGCTCAAGCCTGTCAAGTAGGTGGAGCCTATACCCGATACATGTATCTGCAGGAAACATCACTATTAAAACATATATACTTATATTAGAAAACACATTGTGAAGAAGAATTGCAGCGTAGCACGATACTCACTAATGAGTAATTCTACACTATCTTCTTCACCAATACTGACGAGCAAGATAAATCATAAACAATCATTGCAACATGATAACCACATGAAAACTCATAAGCAAGTAAACCATATCACATATGTGTCTTTCTCAATAACATCACAAAAACACAACCAGATGATCAGGATGTCAAAAGCATCATCCACGAAGTACAACACAACATAATATCAAAGTCATATCTAAAAAGGAACAACATAGTATCATAATCAACTAAAACAAAGTGTCAAAACTAGAGGGACACTACAAAAGAAGCTGGAATCTTTGATGATGAATCTAAAAAATGAGGTCGATAATAGTGAATTCTTATTCTTAGCTTTGGAAAGTAAATTTTCATTTGCTAACCCTAGAAAATGTGCAAGCAAGAAGGCTCTAGAGAATAAGAGGAATAGGATGGAAGGTACTTTGGTTACCAGTTTTCATTCAAGATAGGATGAAGACTACTAGGTAATTGATAGTGGATCTTCTAATCACATGACCAGAGACAAGAGTAAGTTCACTAAACTTGAAAAGTATGATGGTGGTTTAGTCATGTTTGGTGATGATTCAAGAGCTAAGATTTGTAGGAAAGGTTCAAATAGTTTTTATGGAGTGCACAACACTAATCATGTATATTATGTGAAGGGTTTAAGGCATAACCTTTTGAGTGTTGGTCAGATGTGTAGCAGTGCTTTTAAACTTGTGTTTTACAATAATACTTGCAGAATCAAAAAAGGATCTAGAATTGGAGATATGGTTGCTAATGGAAGGACAACTCATGGAAAATCTATCAGCTTAAGGGAGTTGATGTTCAATGGAATGTATCTCAAGTCAATGAAAGTTGGATATGGCATCGAAGAATGGGACATGTAAATTTTGATAATCTAGTCAAAATCAGTTCAAAAGAAATTTTCTAAGGTCTACCTAGAATCACAAGACCTGCTAATACTATTTACAAAAGTTGTGAACTAGGGAAACAAACAAGATGCAACTTTAAGGGAAAAGAGCACTCTACTACTAGAATGTTAGAGTTAGTTCACACTAATCTTTGTGGTCCAACTAGAATAGGAAGCCTGAATGGTGATAGATATTTCATACTTCTTATTAAGTATTATACTCAAATGACATGGGTTTCTTTTCTTAGAGAAAAGAATCAAGCTTTGGATGGGTTTAAGGTATTCAAAGAAAGAGTGGAAAATGAAGTAAGTTTGAAAATAAAATGTTTGAGATCTGATAGAGGTGGAGAATTCACTTCTAGTGAGTTTAATACATTCTATGAGCAACATGGCATAAAGAGATAGTTTTCTGCTCTGAGAACCCCTAAGTAGAATGGGGTAGTTGAGAGGAAAAATAAGACAGTACAGGAAGCTGAAAGAACCATGATGAAAGAATCAAATGCACTAGATGTGTACTGGAGAGAGTAAATACTCACTATTGTTTATGTTCTTAATATATTTTAGATTAGAAGCAAAAACACAAAGACTCTTTTTGAGTTATGGACTAACATACACACACCCACTAAGATAAATGAATTTGAACCTGATGATCCTATCTATGGACATGTACCTGAAGAAAATAAGGAGAAGGAAGAAGAAGAGAAAGAAGAATACACTGGAGAAGAATAAGAAGATAAGAGTCAAAACTTAATGTTAAGACTCCTATGTATGTATAGAAGAATCATCTTGAGCAACAGATAATTGGAGAAAAGAGTGAAGGTGTGAAGACAAGAAGTAAAGTAGCTCAGCTAAGGTAAATATGTGTTTACTTTCACAAATTGAACCTAAGCCTATGAGTGAAGCATGTGAAGATGGGAGTTGCAGAAGATAGAAAAGAATAAAAAATGGGAACGAGTCCCTAGACCTGTGAATAAGAATGTAATTGGTTCAAAATGGGTGTTTCAGAATAAGTTGAATGAAAGTGGAGAAGTTGTAAGGAATAAGGAAAGACTTGTATGAAAGCGATACTCACAAGTTGAAGGTATATATTCTGAAGAAACATTTTCCCCTATGGCTAGAATGGAATAGGATGTTTCTATAATTTTCTTCCCACAAGTATTTCAAATTGTATTAGATGGATGTTAAGTCATTGTTTCTGAATGGTGAGTTGGAGGAAGAAGTGTACATGGAACAACCTAAATGGTTTTAGTTATCTAAAAAATTGGACATGGTTTGTAAGTTGAAGAAGGCATTGTATGGACTAAAGAAAGCTCCTAGAGCTTGGTATGCAAGATTGGATAGATATATGAAAAAGAAAAGATTCAACAAAGGTTTTGCTAATAATAATCTCTACTTCAAAGTGCAAGGTAACAATATGTTGATAGCAGTTGTATATGTTGATGATATTATTTTTGGTGGAAATGAAGGCATGTGTAAAAAAATTGTTGAAGAGATGCAAAGAGAATTTGAGATGTCCATGATTGGTGAATTGAATTTATTCCTTGGTCTACAAGTGAATCAAACTGATAAAGGGATATTCATTTCATAATCTAAGTATGTAAAAGAGTTGTTGAAGAAGTTTTGGATGGATGATTCCAAATTGGTTAGTACTCCTATGGTAACCAGATGAAAAATGAGCAAAGATGATGAATCTGCTAAGACTGATCAAAGAAAATATAGATCTATGATTGTTGGACTGATGTATCTTACTGCTGCCAAACTGGATATTATGCATGCAATATGTCTAGTTGCCTAATTTCAAACAAATCCTAAAAAGGCACATGTTACAGTTGTAAAAAGGATATTTAGATATCTTAAAGGTACATCAGATTATGGCTTATGGTACCCTAAGGGTGTTTATTTCACCCTAAGTGCTTATACCAATGCATATTGGGTTGGTTGTGTGGATGACTAGAAGAGTACTAGTTTTAAATGCTTTCTTTCTTGGTGGAAGATTGGTTTCTTGTTTGAGTAAGAAGCAAGACTCGATTTCTTTATCCACTACAAAGGTTGAATATATTGTTGCAGCATCCTGCTACACATAGGTGGTGTGGATGAAGAAAAATTTGAAAGAAATTGGAGTAATATGTGATGAACCCATTCCTATTTTTTGTGACAACATAAGTGCTATAAATATTTCAAAGAATCGAGTTATGCATTCAAGAATAAAAAATATATCTATCAAATATCATTTCTTCATAGAAAAGGTGTTGGAGAATGAAGTTAGACTGGAGTATGTGACAACAAAGGAACAAATTGTAGATATATTTACTAAGGATCTTCTGAAGGATAATTTTGAGCATCTTAGGGAGAGGTTCGGGGTCATTGTCCCTCTGAACTAGATGCACATGAAGGTGCATTAGTCGAGTGGATTCACATATTCTTCATTCATTTGGAATGATAAATGGTTCTAGTCTATAGGGGGGTAGAAAAGGTTTTCATTATTGTAGTATGAGTTTAATGGTGTACTCCTAAGGGGGGGGGTGATCAAAGTTGTTAATCCTTTCCATTGATGTCAAAGGGGGAGAAAAATTCATGTGAAAATATTTACAAAAGAAGAGAAGATGTTCTCCCAAAATATTGTGAAGGAGGTTGTCTTTGATGGTTTTTCACATCATGTGTTGCCATCAATGACAAAGGGGGATATTGTTGCAAGTATGAGCTAGTTTGGTGGTGTTGTATTTAATTTTTTCATTGATGTCAACAAAGTTTAGTAAATTTCAGATTATACATGTATAGTTGAGATGTTGTTGAGATGTTGTGAGTACATGGAGCTATCTTTATGACATTACAGATGTGCTCAATTGATGTGTTTCCAAGTGTTTTTGAGAAAATTAATAAAGAAGAGAAGTCAGAGGGATGAATGTGTTCATAATGTGCTCCAGTATGTACTCCACATTTCTCTTGTGTTGATTCTATGCTTGTGTAGATCTGGAGGCTTGATAATGATGCTCTAGTGGTGATATCTCTTGAGTTTTAGCTTCTAGTGTGATGGTACGTAAAATTTACGTTCACCAGTGTGTGAACTATTCTGGAAGAGTTGGTATTTTGTGGATTCAGAGAAATGTTTTTGCTATGTAGTCCTTCGTTGTTTTGTTTTAGATCTTGTGGATTTGAGATATGTCTTGTGAACGTTTTCTCTAGGTTTTGGAAAATAAGTTTGAGGTTTGGTGGTCCAGAAGTTATGTTTTAGTGTTGTTGTGTGTGTTTGCATAGTTTGGATGGACTGGTAGAAGGTGTTCAGTGTTTGAATTTTTTTTCATTTGCTACGAATGTATTTGGAGGAATATTAGATGTATTATTGTGCTTAATGAAGTGTGTTGTGGCATTTGCATGTCATTTTCCTATTGGGAAGTATGTACATCAATGTTCATTTGTATATTTATCAGGTTTACCCAACCTGGAGTTTACACATCATTCAAAGAATAAAAAATAATTAAGAAAGTGTGTGGATGATTCAAGACATTATCTTTTTGTCTTGAATAAATGTTTTATTGGTCTACTCTCATTCCTTTCCACCATAGGAATATTGAGCTTCCAACCTAATTTGAATTTATGAAATAATTTTTTTGTGGTCAACATTTGAGAAAGGCTCTAAGGTTGAAGACGATATTAATGCAAGTCAAATTGTGAAGATTTGTATGAAATTGTGATGCAAAGTGACGAAGTAAGTCACAAATCATAAGGGTAGAAGTGTGTGTGAGTGATTTGAGGAAACAGTTCTTCATTGTGTTGGATTCCTGATGGTAGTGACCTAAAGGTTTCTAAAATCATTATTCAAGGTTGTGGATTTATATCAATTGTTGTGGTGGATCTTTTATTCTCTTTTGTATTTGTAGGAAGTGAGCCTCCCTATTGGATAGTGAGTCCTTTTTGTAGGAAGTGAGACTTTTTATTTGGAAAGTGAGTCCTCTTTTGGGTAGTGAGCCCTTGGCAGTGATCCTTTGTATTTGGTTTTATAATCTCTTTGTATTGTGAGTTAACCCTCACCATGGTTTTTCCCTCATTATGTTTTCCATATAAAAATTTGGTGTTCATTATGTTGATTTACTTTATGTTATTTGTGTTTCATGCTCATACTTAATAATAGAATAGTGCGGTTGTTGAATTGATAAGAGTTGAAGTTTTTAAGTTGTAATTTTGTGACAACTAATTTACCCCCCCTCTTAGTTGTCCTGCACCTATTTAACAATACATTCTATGTTGTTTTCCATAAGGCATTGCTGATTATTGTTCTCTAGATTTGGCTATATTGTTTCATTTTTGATAAGGTATTGTTGGGAAAAAGAATTTGTCCATGTGCATGGATTAGTTTTTGTGAATTCTTTTGTTTTGTGTGGTTTTTCCATTTGGGTCATTTTTGAAACCAATATTGTTTCATTTATGGTTCATGTTTTGTGGTAATTTACTATGAATTCCACTGTTGTCTATGACACTGTTGAAGTTAATATTGTTTCATTTATGGTTTACATGTGGTGAAGATTATTTCTATATTAAGTGCAATAAGGAACATTGGTTTTACTAATGATCATAATGGTGGACAATGTATGTACTTTCCTAGGGAACTATTGAGAAAAGACTATATTTTTGCATAGGTTTGTTACTATGAATTTTTGTGTTTTGTGCATTTTTCCATCTGGGTCACTGTTGAAACCAATATTGTTTGATTTATGGATTTCATTTTGCAGCTATGGTTACAACATAGTAAAATAGTTAACATTATACAATTTATGTTGATTTCCATAAGGCATTGTTGATTGTTGTTCTCTAGCTTAGGCTATATTATTTCATTTTTGATAAGGTGTTGTTGAAAAGGCCATATCATTTCAATTTTCGATAAGGAATTGTTGAGGAAAGAATATTATTTGTTAAAACCAATATTTTTTGATTTATGGATTATGTGTATTGCTTTTGCAACCATCACCCCATGCAAAAAACACAAAATAACATCCTACCACCTTCACAAAATCTTGATAATAGGTGATCAAACTTGCACCTTCACAGAAGCTCATCATTGTGGCATCAACATTAATTGTTGTATGGTTTCCTTGTAGTGGTGATGGTTGTATAGAAGCTCTCCATTGTCACATCAACATTAATTGTTGTATGGTTTCCATGTAGTGGTGATGGTCGTAATAACACCCGCCATTTTAAACCCTAGAAAACATAGTGAAAGTCTGCACAATTTTTAGTAAGGCATTGTTGGGTGTTGTTTTGTGACTTTTCTTGCTATTAGTGTTGTGAGCCTAGGTGATGAGCTTTTCTAAAGGTGAAAGTTTTATCACCCTATTCAACACCTGAATCTTTACTTACATACGTTCTTATATATACTTGTGAACATGTTTGTTTGCATGTATACATCTACATATGCATATACATAAACATATATGCATGGAATTGAATTTTCTGAGTGCATACAACATGTTCATACAAACATGTGTAGATATATGTGTCTGTAATGTATTTGTATATATATATGCATGGAGGAGTAGTATCTCTAAAGCCATAAGTTAAAAACCATCAATCCCTTATCGATAAGAACATGAACTATTTTCATACTTTGCAACCTTCGCCACTACATAGAAACCATACAACAATTAATGTTGATGCCAACTGCCATTTTAATTTCACTTGCATTTTCTATCAGCTTTCCAAACTATATTAAGTGCAATAAGAAACATCAGTTTCACAATTGGTGACAATGGTGGCCAATGTATCTTGTTGCTTGGTTTGCGTTTGGTGGCGATGGTTTTGCATGGGTTTGTTACTATGAATTTTTGTGTTTTGTTGATTTTTTCATCTGGGCCACTATTGTAACCAATGTTGTTTCATTTATGGCCTCCATTTTGTGGTGATGGTTGTAACACAATAAAATAGTTAATGTTATACATTTTATGATGTTTTTCCCTCTTTTGTTGTGTGCCATATAATTTTCCCTATGTGCATATTTGTATATTTGTGAAATTATATGTAAAAAAACATTCATATGTACAATATCTTATATATTAAGTGTAATAAGAAAATTTTATATCACCATTGCGTACACCGGTGGACAATGTATGCAGGCCTACCACAAAATAGCAGAAACTATTTTAATATTGTTTCATTTTTGGCCTCTGTTTTGTGGCGATGGTTCAAAAACAATAAAATAGTTAATCTTATCTAGTTTATGTTGTTTTTCCTTCTTTTTTTGTGTGCCATTTAAGTTTCCCTACATGCGTATATGTATATTTATGAAATTATATGTAGAAAACATTCATATGTATGACAACTTGTATATTAAGTGTAACAAAAAACATTGATATCACCATTGAATACGTTAGTGGACAATGTATGTAGGCCTACCACAAAATAGCATAAATTGTTTTATGACTTTGACAAGTTTTAAATGCAAGGTTTGGAAAATTGAAATGAAAAATATCAATCAATAAGAGAAATAGGTATGTATCTTTGAGTCATTCTATTATGCAATAATTGAATCGCAAAAATATTATTATAAGTAAAACTAATAATATCTTTTTGATTGAACCTTATGGTCTTTATTCTCAAATTCCATGATTAAATCTTTGACCCTGTTAGCTCTCAAAAATGTAGGCGGAATGCCTCAAGAGGTTGACAATCCCTTGATACACTTTAGGGTAACAGACAAAGCCAAATGACTTAAGCTTTCTACTCTTCAGGTGCTGCTGGACCTAGGTGGGTGTACCTATATGAATTGGGCAGACTTGACTTATGCTTATCTCCTTCACAATGACTTACCCACGATGGAAAATTGAGGTGGACAAGTAAGAAATGATCTAGTGTAAACTGAATGAAACTAAAACCTAATATGTTCACTTAATAGATGTAAAAAAGGAATTGAATAAAATCAAATGATGAAACTACAGAGACCAGTGCCTTATAGGGTGTGAGGAGTCAAAAGAAACCTAAAACAAGTACCTCTTTCTAGAAAATATTCATGTTGTTCAGCATATGATTTAGTTTATAACTTGTATAAACATGCAAGGTTATGATTACTGAGTTCTTCATAATGATCCAACTGACATTCTCTAATTACTATGATCAACTTAGAGGATTTAATCTTTACTTGAAAGAACCAATTAATTGATCATACAGACATAGCAAATGTGCACTGATAAACTGGATATAAACTTGTTACACCAATTTAAATAACCAGAAAACACCAACTTTGGAGACAACTTCAATAATGCTTTCAATAGACACAATAAACAACTGATACCAGAAATAGTTGCACCATATTAAATGATTTTCATTGATATCTCCATAATTTTAAACATGTATCATATTCTCATATTTGTGAAACATTGTATTCTACTATATATTTGCTATTCTATCTTCTATCCTATTCTACTTATGTCTCTATTTCGTTTCCAAAATAAATATTTATACATCAAAAACATGAAAGGACGCGTCCTTTCAGAAATGTCATATGTTTACATAACAAATAGATTAAAAGATGATTAAGCTCTATTTAGCCATAAATTAATCTTAGTTAGATGATCCAAATAATCTCGACGCTCATGTGTATCTACATCTCTAATTGTATTCTAGATTGAAATCTCCATCCTTATCATCCTTTCATTCTGCTCGCTCGCCTCATCCAATATCATGCTTTTAGCATTAGCGACCTTCAGGATTTCATTCAGTATTGACTCACTCTCACTTTTCCATCTGGCGGCTTCCTTAAGTTCCCTTCTGTCATTAGAGAATGTATTCAATGTTTTCTTAGTGGAATTTATCAACCCCTGTTCATCCCCTTTCAATTCTTCGTAGAAGTTTTGATGTCTATTTATAAAGTGATTTGCAGCTTCAATTGTTGCACTATTAGAAGCATCTCACTAGTTCACTTTTTGAAACTTCTCCATAATCCGCCCATTCATTCTTTCATGCTCCTTCAATGTAGCAAGTGTATGAGAATGTTTTCCCCATAGCTTATTCAACCAATATTTTAAACCATTCTTCCTCTTCTTGATTATTGCCATAAGTGTGTCATACTTTCCCTGGGAGTAAGGACTTGATCCCTCCCAATGATCCTTTGATTGAGAACTTTCGCCTTGAGTAGGCATCCTAGGTGTCTTCATAGTAACACCTACTAAATCCTTTAATCTGTCATTTTCTCTCAGGATCCTTTTGTTATTTAGTTTGTACATTTCCCTTTCTTTAATCAACATCTTAATTTGTGCTTTGTTTAGTTTCATAATATTAACTCCAATTTCTGCAGTAGCCACAGGATCAGCCTCTCCAACCTTTAGATTCATGACATGTCCAAATTCCTTTTCTGTTTCAATAACTACTGATTTCCTATGGGGTGGGTACAAGGCCCAAATCATCAATGATCCTTCATCAGTATTGTATTTGGATCCAGCATACACTTTTGTTACCTTTTCTTTGTCAAGCTTATGTGTAGCATTGTTGTCCCTTAAGAAACTATCAAAGACAAGTGCAGAATTGAGATCAAGTCCGAGAAAGATCATGACACCAACAGTTTCCAACATTTTCCTCCCCTTTTTAGGGGTCATACCTATCATCTCCTCATCCACACATTTTCTCAATTGGTTCATCAATTGCTCTTCATTTCATGTAGTAACATCATCAACCTTCTCTCTTATTTCCTTTCCTTTCTGTTTGTACCAAAATGCTTTGAATTCTAGGGAATTTATAAAATCATTATCTGAAACAAATGATCTGTACCCAATATTCCTTACATCAGTTTCGCCACTCTCTTCAACACTCAACTCTCTTGTTGGGAAAATATATTGTTAAGTTCTCAATCTAGATACCTTCCCTGGTTGGACTTATGGCACATGATCTTTAGGTGTCTCTTCCCCAGAAGACAATTGCTCTAAGTCCTGCAACCCTAAATTATATCTTTCAACCATCGTTTCTGCTTCCTCTTCTTCCAAATTTTGAATCATATCATCAAAGTGATAGGGCACATGCTGATACCCTCCAAATGTTATCTTCATTTTAGTAAAATTAATATACCCTTCTGGGTCAAAGTTCTTTCTAGGTGGTCTTCTCTTCATATTGTACTGAAGCAACTTTTCAAGGATCAAATTGTATCCTTATTTGGACAACACAGTAAAATCACCAAAACATAATGTCTAGGCATAAAATCCTACTTCCCAAAATATTTGAAGTTCATTACACTATAGTAATCCATCTATCTGACAATCTCCAAATATGCAATTCTATTTGGGATAGTTTTTAGAAAAATGAAAGGGGCATCCTCAAACCCATAAATTATAATCATGGTAGCTCCATCCAAGCAGTACCAATCTCCCCAATTATGATCAATTGGTCCATTGAAATCCCTTGGATGAAGAAATCTCTTTATCTCTTCAGATAGAGAATAATTACAAGGATAATTGTACAATTTGTATAAGGTCTTCACAAAATATTCTTCAAAATGAATAAATCTAGAATTAGCAAACCTACTATCCCAAAAAATAATCCACAATTGGATAGATAATGTCTCACCATCCTTACTAAACTGAGAAATCCTCATCTTTGAGGGCCATAATCCCAACTCTTGTCTAAATTATAACACCATGTGCATCAATAATGAGTAATTCATGAGATGAAAAGTATATGATCCACCTTTGGTAGCCATTAATCCCGAATCAAGCCCCTTAAAAATGTATGAGGCATAGTCAAATGGCCTGGAATTGTGATATTAGATATTTGCTGCAATTATCATTGGCATAATTGACATGTATTCGGGGGCATCCATTCCCAATACCTAGAAAACTGAGAAGTAAGTATATTTCATGTAAGGTTCAAATAGGTCCACATGACAGGGAGGTCCATCACTATCCTATAAAGGAACTGGTTTTCCATCCTGCTTGGTCCTGTGAATTGGCAACCTCCAACCCTTGTAAATCGTATCCATTCTTGAGAACTCCTTCTCCAATTCTTCACATATGATCTCCTCATTGCTAAACCCTTCCAAATTAAAAACATCCCCTATTGCCTCTTTTGATAGGTGTATTTGTGGTTTTCCAGACGGGTCACAAATAGCTTTATGTTTAGGGTCATAATGATCAGCTAGTAATTTCACCAATTCTGCATTTATAAACACGTTAGGGCACACCAGCTTTCACAAATTTAGCTTCCATGGATTGTAAACTGGTTCAAAATGGTTTCTTCGATAATAATGGAAATTGAACAATTCATACCCCCTTATTTGAGTCCAAATGTCTCCTATAAATTTGCATTTATCATCTAATTTGTCTTATTCTACCCTAAGTTGCACTGACTGTCTAGCTTTTGGCCCAGAGCTAGGCAATTGGTCAATGAGGTCCTGGTTCAGTCTTCATTATGTGCCCTCATGTTCTACTTCATTTTTTTGTTTCTTCCCCTTCATTTGACTACCTTCACTATGTTTTCTACTTTTAACTTTTCCAGAGCTAGGGGACTCCATTCTTCAAAATTATAGAAGTTAAAATATGATGAGCTAAGGTACAATTACTTACTGTATTTTTCTCGAGATCTTTAGACTGGAAGAATGCCCTGGTTCTCCATTCACCTTGTTGGTTAGTCTGTTATCAATTCAACACAAATGCTTCAATTGAATTCTCCCTATTATATTATGTCGCACCATTAATGTGTCAACTGAAGCACGAGTGAAAACTTATTTGAAACTCATACTATCGCATCAAATTTCTTGTTGGTGAGACATTTTCAAATCTGGGGTGATATCCTTTTGCAATGTTCATTATACCTTTCGCCAAGACATCTTGTAGTCTCCCTGAAATCATGAAGTCTTACTGATAGGTATCACTTTAGTTTTATGTGTCGCTGTGACAATTTTAAGTCGGGGAGACATCTCATAGATTACATCGTGTTATATCGATATACACCCCATGGTAACTTTCTAGTTACTAAGACATAATCACACTTTTTTCGATGAAACCACACCTCAGCATGACTTTGAAAACTTGAAAAGACTCATATCGATGTCAATTGTCTTGCCAAACCTATTTCTCCAATATGTTCCATTCGGCGAGACTCTCCCTGAACTATTTCACCGGTGTAACTTTCATACTCAGTGGAACTCATGCTGATGACCTTTTCTCTCACTGAAGCACATCTCTATCAGTGTGACATTTGAGTCGGCAAGACTATATGACTTCTTCCTGATAGTATTTTGAAGGAAATCCTTTGCACTTTATTGGCAAGACCCGATGCTTTCAGTAAGACCTCACTTCGATAACATTAGTTGGCCGAAAAGCTTTTCATGCACTGGTCGGTGAGACACATATGAGTTCATTATGACTCATCCTGATAACAATTCTCTTTCCGATATGATTCTTCTGTTGCCAAAACAATAGAATGTATCCTGTCGATAGGCTACAAAGACATACATTAGTAACAATGCCAAATGGATCAGGGAGACCCTCACTCTGTCATGCTGATATGGGTAATATAATGAAATATCAAGGTCTAGATGGACTCAAATGGATCATATGACAAAATATGAGCAAGACGTTATGAAGATGGAATTTTATGCTTATGATGAGGACTTATTTTGGAAACTCATGAATGCAATTGACTGTAAAATTTTGAAAATTTTAATGTTCTAACAAACCCTTAGCACTTTGTTATTCCAATTAAGTATTGTATGAATCATGAAACATTATTTAGATAGGTAAAAAAAACATTCACACTCAACAAGCCCTGGATTCTATATATTTTATATTCTCACATGCCATGTATGAGATTTTCCCCTTATAAAATGATCAATTTATGGTGCGTGGGATTTTGTCCAACTTGTACATCTTATCAAAAATAATAAAAGAAGAACATTATACCATATTGTCTTCAAAACTAAGAAATAATTTTGCTTGATGATCATGGAAAGAAGATCATTTTTTCATATATCAATAAATAGTGAAGTATTGATGAACACTTTAAAATTGTTACTTTTTTGGAGTTAAACATGACATGGGATCATGTTTATTATTGGTTGGTTATTGATTCTGATGAAGTTATCATGAATTAACTATTGGTTAATTTGTGCATAACCATACTATTATATCTTGAAGTTTGTAGACATGCTTTAGTCAATATGTTCAATTAAATCCAAAGGTATGATGCATTTAGGTGTTAAATTTTCTTGCACCACAATTAGTCGCAATGGAAAGAAACTAACATATGAATTTTTGTAATGCATTAGTTCATGCATAAATTTGGACATGAGGTTTTATTCTAATGAAGCTATGCCAAAAAAGAATAGAAAAAGCCTACAACACAACATTTTTTTAAAAATAGTGGATTAGATGGACATAACCACAAAACAATAGAATTAATAGCAACAAACACATGCAAAGGTGGAAAAAACAATCCCAAAAATATAATCTATTAAACTTCATTGCTGAAATATTTCGAGCCAAATTTTTTTCGTTTTTCAATTATCAGATTACAACATTACAATCAAGTACCCGTTAAGGTTAGAAGATAAACCCAAACGTGTTGAAACAACTCTAACCAGTATGGCACCGATGATGGCGAGCATTGGTCAGAGGATCTAAATCAAACTGCTTATGCAAAAAGCAACTCTAACCAAGAATGGCGCCGATGATGGCGAGCATATGGTCAGAGGATCTTCTAAGCTAAATGCTGAAAGGGAACTCAACGTCAAGTATGTGCTACCCAATCCAATGCGGAGTGAGGGGCAACCATATGATGGAGTGATTACAGAATTCAATGCTTGAAAGAGATGCTAAAAGCTGGAAATACTCAACACCCAGAATGTGCCT
Organism: Sequoia sempervirens; assembly: GCA_007258455.2. Taxonomy (NCBI): domain Eukaryota; kingdom Viridiplantae; phylum Streptophyta; class Pinopsida; order Cupressales; family Cupressaceae; genus Sequoia; species Sequoia sempervirens. The sequence goes on along the minus strand of VDFB02252616.1, from coordinate 24,543,268 downwards.
TCTAACCCGAACTGGGAGAGTAGCTACCATAGGGTGGAGATTTAACTATTACACTAACTCTGAATGAAATTGAGCATTACAACCAGATTGAAACAGGAATGAGAATAACTGCCAGTACTATTGTCAGTTTTACAAATGATGTTCATCCGCCTGTTGATATCATAGAAATTTGAGAGCTTAACATTACATCAAAAGATTACTTCTTAGAATGGATAGAAGAGCCCAACACAATAGAACTTTCAATGTTCAAATACAAATTCTATTTTAAGACAAATCTGCAGTCTTGAATTAAAAAACAACAGTCTATAGAATTCACTCATATGCTCATATCTCACTCTTAACTTGTCCAAATCATTTAAAACAAAATGCAAAATGCTCTAATAGAGATGACGCCTAAGATAGGACACAAAACACAGATCTAAAAGCCTTTAATTATTTTGCACAAAATCCAATGCACAAGCTGAATGGTACGACTTTGTGAAAGGGGTGATCTGCTCTAAAAAATTAATGCTTTCCTTAAAAATTCTGCAAACTTGGAAACTAAGGCGCCTAGGCCAAACAAAGGGAATGGGCCATTACCCAGAACACTGTTTTTGGTATTTTTTGATCTATGATTAAAAACAACCTTCAGCTGTACAAAACAGCAACTCCAGAAAATGAAAGTAAGAGCAGATTTAATCTAAAAGCACTAACTCAAGCTACAATGCAAAACTTACTACAAAACACTCAAATAAGCAAACCTCTCCACTAGGTGTTGTCTCTCAAGCACGAAGTCAAGCCCAGACTCGGAGGCATTCATTCCTCGAAGCAATCCCGCAACCATTCCGGTAGCATAACATTAGCATAGACAAAAGATGATCAAATGATGCTCAAGTCTTCCTTTTTATAAGTTTTGGTTGACTTCACGAAACCCTAAAATCCAACTCAATGTCCAAACCCTAGCTCATTCTTCAAGATGGCATCCTTTTCCCTTTTAGCTCAATATTCATATTTTAATTAAATCAACACCTTGATAAATGTGCCCAAATTAACTTGCTTTGACTTTGGAAAATTCATCAAATATTAAATATATCCTTAATGATGGCGCCACCCTTCAAGTCCACCTTTTAAAGTAACATTAAGTCATTTGACTAGGCCAAGGTGATAAAATAACATTTAAATTATAATGTTATTTTTAAGTGAAATGAGCTCAACTTCCCAAAACTGCATTCTGAAGCCTGAAACTGAATACGCCACTTGAGTCAACTGAAGGAGAAGGTCAACTGCCTGAGACCATCCTGTTTACTGCCAAAAATAGAATTTACTAAAAATAGTAAATTCCAGAAAATGCTCTGAATGCCGAGATGAACATAGCACTGCGAAGCTTTCTAAAAACCCAGAAAGAATCTACCATTGAATCCACCAACTCTGAGCAATGACCTCCTCAAAAATAGGAAACCCTAATTTTACCTTCTGACTAGCCTTCGGGTTTCCAGAAAAAAGGCTAACGGTCACTGGAAAGGTCAGGTTCGAGAAGGGGACATTACAATTGCATCCATCAACACCACACAAAAATCATAAATGAAACCATATTGGTTTCAACAACACCTTATAAAAAATGAAACAATATAGACAAAGACACAAAACAACAGTTGACAATGCCTTACGGATAACAACATAAACTCTATAACATGCACTATTTAATTGTGTATCAAAAATGAAACAATATAGCCAAAGCTAGAGAACAATGGTCAACAATGCCTTATGGAAAATAAAATAAAATTTATAGCATTGTAACCATCACCACAAAATGAAATCCTTAAATGAAATAATAATGATTTCAGGGTATGTGCAAGATCATCATGGAAAAAACAAGCCCTTAAGTGGTGATAAAATTCAGAAAAATCAGAGTTAGGTAGCTTGATGTAAAAATTTGAATAAGTTTTCTATATTATTTCAAAAATATGTAAGAATCTAATCTATAGAAAATTGAATGTAGTTTCTAAACTACTAGGTTTTTTTATTAAAACATCTATTTGGTGAAAATTTGAAATTTCAATGCAATAGCACTTAAATTTCAAGGAAAAAATAAGAAGTATGTGCCAGTCTGACCACCCTAGCCACGATAAAATGATAATATTTTTTTTATAAGATTTTAGATATACGTAGAGGACTCATGTCTGGATGTGATGCATATTTTTTTGTAATTTTTTTCCAAGTAAATAATTAATTATGATTTTTTTATTACAACTTTTAAAAAATATAAAAACTCGTATGTCTAACCAACTTAACTTCATCAAAACTTCATGAAATTCATTTTTTTTAATCCTATAGTATGTGAAGCATAGAATGTGACACATTTTAGATTCAAAAAATGTGATACTGTTTGAAAGCTATAGATGTTTTTCAATCAACGTATCAATCAGGACTTTAGTCATAATTCAAATAGAAAATGAATAATAATTATTTATTAAATTCAAAGTAAATCATAATTTATATTTGTGGAAAGCTAAGAATCTCCTTTAAAAACCATTTTCATTTCACCAATTTTGGGTAAAAAAAATCCGTCAGCCACATACCCATCATATCACCACTTTTTGGCCTATCATGATCCTACACATACCCTTCAATAGCAACCTAGAGAATTCTTTGTTGAACAACACCTTATCAGAAATGAGAATATACACACATACACACCCACACATACATATAAACCTTGAAAATAGCAAACAACAATTATAAAGATATAAGAGTATGTGGCAATCAAACTAGACAAGAAGCAAATAACTATAGTGATACTAAAAACTGGACATATCTATATATAGATAAATGCATAACCTCAAAGAAAATCGTAGAAGATGCAAATACATACATACACACTCACACCTTAAATAAAACAATAATGGTTTCAATAGCAACCTAGCAATTTCTTTTTTTCAATAGCACCTTATCAGGAAGGAAACAATTTAGGCAAAGTTAGAGACCAGCAGTCAACAATTCCTTAAGGACAACAACATAAACTCTATAACATTTACTATTTTATTAACAATCAAATATGAAAGAATATAGCCAAAGCAAGAGAGAAATGCTCAACAATGCCCTATGAAAAACAACATAAACTCTATAACATTAACTATTTTATTGTGTTGCAACAATTGACACAAAATAGGAGCCATAAATGAAACAATATAGCCTAAGCTAGAGAACAACAATCAACAATGCCTTATGCAAAAAAACATGAATTGCATAACATTAACTATTTTATTGCATTGCAACCATCGCCAAAAAATAGAAGCCATAAATGAAACAATATTGGTATACACAATGACCCAAATGAGAAAACCAGAAAAAGACAAAAAATTATAGTAACAAATCCATGCAAAACCATCACCACAAAAGGCGAACCATAAATCAAACAACATTGTTTTCAACAAATAATATAGTATTTTTTCAACAACACCTTATCGAAAAGGAAACAATATAGCCTAAGCTAGAGAGCAAGAATCAACACTAGCTTATGGAAAACAACATAAACTATATAACATTAACTATTTCATTGTGTTGCAACCATCACCACAAGATGATAACCATAAATGAAACAATATAGAGTAAGCTAGAGAAAAAAATCAACAATGCCTTATGGAAAATAACATAAATTGTATAACATTAACTATTTCATTGCATTGCAACCATCACCACAAAACATAAGCCATAAATGAAATAATATTGGTTTCAACAATGACACAGATGGAAAAACCTACCAAAAAAAAAACTCACAATAATAAACCAATTCAAAACCTTCACCACAAAATGAGAACCATAAATGAAACAATATTGGTTTCAATAGTGACCCAAATGAAAAAACCCAAAAAACACAAGAATTCACAGTAACAAACCAATGCAAAAACAAACAATATTTCCTTCTTGTTGTAGGTATGAGAAATTTTGGTGGTGTTGTCATTAATATTGTCATTGATTTCAACATAGTTCAGTATGTTGTAGATTGTGCATGTATAGTTGAGATGTTGTGAGTACATGGAGCTATCTTCATGTTGTTTTAGATGTGTTGAAATGATGGGTTTCCAAGTGCTTTTGAGAAAATTAATAAAGAGAGAAGTCAAAGTCATGTAAGTTTTTAGAATGTGATTTGATATGTGCTTCATGTTTCTCCTATGTTGATCATATGCTTGTGTAGATCTAAAGGGTTGTTTTTGATGATCTAATAGTGATATATATTGATCTATAGCTTCTGGTTTGATGGAATGTGAAAGTTGTGTTCACCAGTGTGTGAACCATTCTAGAAAAGATGGTTTTCTATGGATTGGGAGAAAAAAAAATTCTCTACAATCCTCTGCTATTTTGTTTCAAATATTTTAGATATGGAATGTGTCTTATATTGTGTTCTCTAGGTTCTAGCAAAGATTCTTATGGTTTGGTGATATAGAAGTTATGTTTCAGAGTTACTGTATGTGTTTGCATAGTCTAGATGGACTGATGGAAGAAGTTATGTGTTTGAAAGTTGTTGTAACTCTTGATGCAGATGTATCTAGAAGTATCTAAGATGTTTTCTCATGCATAATAAAGTGTGTTCCATCATCTATGCATTATATTCTTGTTGGAAAGTGTGTACATCAAGGTTCATTTGTGTTTTCATTAGGTTTGGCCAATCTGGTCTTTACACTTCATATGAAGAATTAAATTTAATTACGGAAACATGTGGTTGATCTGAGAAAAAAAATCACTCTTGGTTAAGTGTTTAATTGGTCCACTCTTATTCCTTTCCACCATGGGAATGTTGAGTTTCCAACCTAATTTGAATTTATGAACTAAAGCTTATGTGGCCAACCTTGGAGAAAATTCCTAAGATTGAAGATGGCATAGATGCAAGATAAGTTTCTACAATTTAGATGATGCAAAGTAATGAAGCAAGCCATAAATAAAAGATAAAAAAGTGTGTGAAACTGACCTGAGGTAGTAGTACTCTTGAAGGCAATGAGCTAAAGGTTTATGCAATCTTTTGATCAAGGCTGTGGATGTGTGTAAATTTCTCTGGTGGATCTTTTTTTTTCCTTTTGTATCTATAGGAAATGAGCCTCCCTATTGGAAAGTGAGTCCTTTTTGTAGGTAGTGAGCCTCCATATTTGGACAATGATTCCTTTTTTGGGCAATGAGCCTTTGTATTCAATTTTTCAATCTATTTATATTGTGAATTAATCCTCACCATGGTTTTTCCCTCATTGGTTTTTCCACCTAAATCTAGTGTTCTTTATGTCGATTTTAGTTTATATTATCTGCATTTTATGTTCATACTTAATAATAGAATAGTGTGGTTGTGAAGTTAATAAGTGTTGAAGTTTGAGTTTAAATTTGGTGACAACCAATTCACCCCCACCCTCTCATTTGTCCTATTCCTTTTAAAAATTGGTATCAGAGCTTTGGTTCCTTAGTGTAGATATTAATTGCTTAAGGAAAATCCGATGACCCATAAGTTGGCGATCCCTATGTTTTATGGATCTAATTATAGTGACTGGAAAGTGCAGATGAGAGGATACATTATTTCTCTTGGTTACAAGACCTGGAAGGCTATTGAAACAAAGTATATTTCTCTAGTGAGTGGCCCTACTAAGTTTTTAGTGTTGTATTAAAAATTGACCAAACTAAGTTTCTTTCTTTGGACACTGCTTATGAAGTTTGGAAGAAGTTGGAAGATCTTTATGAAGGAAATGACAAAGTGAAATTAACAAAGAAGCTGACATAAAAGTGCAGATATGAGAATCTGAAAATGGAAGAAGGTGAATGTTTTGCAAGCTATTTCCAGAGGGTTGAACTTGCAACAAATGATGTTAGGAATCAAGGGGTAAACTAACTAATGATGATATAATTGATAAGATCTCAATTATTGAAGAAATGTATGATCCTAAGAAGTATACTAAAGAAGAGTTATTTGAAACCTTAACTGCATTTGAGATGAGAAAGTTTGGAAAGGAGGAAAATATAGAGACAACATTTAAGGCAACAAAGAGTGAGGATGATCCGGGTTGTGATGGTTTTGATGAGTTGGAAGTGAATTTCACCAAAAAGTTGAAGAAAGGTACTAGTAAGTATAAAGGTATGTTGCCCTTTAAATGTTTTAGTTGTGGTAATATTGGTCATAATGCTTCAAGATGTCCGAATAGAGTTGTACATAAGAAAAATAAGGATCATAAAGATAAGGATAGAAAGGATAAGAAATATAAGAAGTATTATGTTAAAGAAGAAGCCAAAATATATGATGATGAATCTAATTATGAGGGTGATGATAGTGAATACTTTTTTTTAGCTTTGGAGAGTGAACCTATATCTACTAACCTTGGAAAATGTGCACGAAAGAATGCTCTGTAGAACAAAAAGAATGATATAGAAGGTACTTTGGTCACTTCCTTTCATGGTGGACAAGATGAAGACTACTGGGTGATTGATAGTGGATGTTCTAATCACATGACTGAAGATAAAGGTAAGTTTGGTAAACTTGAAAAGTATGATGGTGGTTTGGTCATGTTTGGTGATGATATAGGAGCGAAGATTATTGGAAAAGGTTATATTAGTTTTGATGGAATTAACAGCACTGATAATGTATATTATCCAAAGGGTTTGAGGCATAACCTTTTGACTATTGGATAGATGTGTAGCAATTGTTTTAAGATTTTGTTTCAGAATAATACCTATAAAATCTTAAAAGGATCTAGAGATATGGTTGTTGCTAGACAGAGAACTCATGGAAACATCTATCAGCTTAAGGGTGTTGATGGTCAGTCCCTTGTATCTCAAGTCAATGAAAGTTGGTTGTGGCTCTAGAGAATGGGACATGTAAACTTGGATAATCTAGTCAGGATTAGTTCAAGAGATTTTTTTCAAGGTTTTCCTAGAATCACAATGCCTGCTAATACTATTTACAAAAGTTGTTAGTGGGGGAAACAAACAAGTTTCAATTTTAAAGGAAAAGAGCAATCTACTATCAAAATGTTGGAATTAATTCTTACTAACCTCTATGGTCTAACTAGAAAAGGAATCCTAAATGGTGACAGGTACTTCATGCTTCTTATTGGTGATTATTCTCAAATGACATGGGTTTTTTTCTTAGAGGAAAGACTTGGGCTCTGGATAGGCTTAAGGTGTTCAAGGCAAGAGTGGAAAATGAAGTGAAGCTAAGAATCAAATGTTTGAGATCTAATAGAGGTGGATAATTCACTTCTAGTGAATTTAATACATTTATTAAAGAGCATGGCGTGAAAATACAATTCTCCACTTTGAGAACCCTTCAATAGAATGGGGTAATTGAGAGGAAAAACTAGATAGTATTAGAAACTGCAAGAACCATGATGAAATAATCAAATGTACCAGATGTGTACTGGAGAGAGGAAATGCATGCTTTTGTTTATGTTCTTAATAGAGTTCAAATTAGAGGGAACAACACAAAGACTCCTTTTGAGTTATGGACTGGTAAGAATCCTATTATGAAGTACTTTAAGGTATTTGGAAGCAGATGTTACATTAAAAGAGATGATGAAAATCTTGCAAAGTTTGATGCTAGATGTGTTGAAGGAATTTTTCTTGGGTAATCCACTACCAACAAAGCATATAAATGCTTCAATAAAAGATTGAGGAACATTGTTGAGAGTACTAATGTGATAGTTTATGAGGACATGCATAGACATATTGAGATAAGTGAAGTTTAACTTGATGATCTCCTCTGTGGACATGTACCTGAAGAGAATAAGGAGAAGGAAGAAGAAGAAGAAGAAATATTGGAACCTATTTTTAAGACTCCTAAGTATGTGTAGAAGAATCATCTAGAGGAATAGATAATTGGAGATAAGAGTGAAGGTGTGAAGACAAGAATTAAAGTAGTAGCTAAGGTAAACCTTTGTTTACTTTCTAAAATAGAACCTAAATCTATGTGTGAAGCATGTGAAGATGAGAGTTTGGTTAGAGCTATGAAAGAAGAGTTGCAACAAATAGAAAAGAATCAAACATGGGAATTAGTTCCTAGACCTATGAATAAGAATGTAATTGGTTCAAAATGGGTGTTCCAGAATAAGTTGAATGAAAATGGTGAAGTTATAAGAAATAAAGAAAAACTTGTATGAAAGGGATACTCACAAGTTGAAGCCATATAATTTGGAGAAAATTTTGCAACTGTGGCTAGAATGAAAGCTATAAGGATGTTTTTGAAATTTTCTGCCTACAAGGAGTTCAAAGTATATCAAATAGATGTCAAGTCAACATTTCTTAATGGTGAATTGGAGGAAGAAGTATACATGGAATAACTTGAAGAATTTCATTTATCTGACAAACCGGATATGGTTTGTAAGTTGAAGAAGGCATTGTATGGATTGACATGTTGGTGTTTTTTCTAGTACACCTAAGGAATCTCTGAAGAATAGTCAATTCTTGTGTTCAAGACCCTTACAGTGAATTTCTAACTGACAAGATTCAATTGAGGACTAGAATCTTCTACTCTTTAGGCTCTATGGGACCAAGGAGGGTGTTCCTAAGGGATATTTAACATGAAATTCTCAATGAATGACAAATCAAATCACAGATTTGTTCCTAAAAATGGTAAGCAACATCATTCACTCAAAGGTTGGCTAATTTTCAAGAAAATATCCATTAATCTACAAAGAACAAGGTAAATACTTTATACAAATGCCTCATTGTAATTGTAATTGAAATTTAAAATGAATTTGCATTTTGATTTCAAGTCGGTCACTAAATAGGCAAATTGATATACCCTTTATGTGAATATTTCAAAATAGACCAGTGCCTTGTTACATAGGGCATCAAAATCACATATACAAAGATCAGTAACAAAGAAATGATTTTAAATCTGATGAAATGGACTACTCTCACAAAAAAAATGCATTATGGAGCTCACAACTTCTAGTACAGGGATTCTTATCAAATCCTTTGTAAATAATTGCAAATTCATGACCCCATTTAGGAATTTTAATTGATTACTTGATCAAAGTGAAAATAGACAGACACATTCAAACAAATATTTGAAGATGAATGAATACATCCTTGACATTTCACTCAAAATTCACATAGATTTACACTAGTAGAGCACATATACTAGAATCATACGTTCATTTTTTGTATCACTCATTTCTGTAAAACTATTTAAGATAATTACACATGTTCATTAGAGCTCAAAACAAGATAAATGTTCTATTTACTTTCTTTATGCTTAACATTCTACACAAAAAAGCACCCAACTCAAAAATTGATCAAAATTCCATCCCCTGCAAATGAGCCCTAAATTCCCTTTTATAGAACAAGGGAGTGAACACGCTACCAACTCAAACGCAACTTTTATATACAAATTTCATTTCATTTTTCATTTCAATTGCATTTAAAAAATTTCCCACATGGTAATTCTATTGAAATAGGGAAATCAAAATATCCATAGCCACCATGAGGAAGAAGCAAAGTGCTGCAAAAAATTTCCTCCATTGCCAAGCAAGCAACAAAACAAACATCCATAATTCCATGAGGGCATGCAATCAACATTCAACACGCCAAAATTGTGCCACACATGTAGAGAGAGAAAGTGACAACTACAAAAATAATTTATCAGCACAAAAATTTATTGACCACCATCTTTTCACAAACTAGAAAACCACTGACTAGTAACACACACACCTCAGTAGACACAACCACTTTGAGTATTATCAAGGGTTGGGGATGATATTTCAACCCCTACCTCGACCTTATCTTCTTTCATCACAACAACATCCCTCCCACTTAAAGTCTTAATACCCAAAGGAGGGATGGATAACACCTCTGCCTCAAGGGATAGAGCTCAACCCAAGGTTGGAAGATACCAGTGGTAATTGGAATCAAACTCCATCCTAGTTTCCTCCAAGCTGTTAGTAACATCAATAGGAGAATTCTATCAACCAAATGAGTCGCGGTCACACCAAACTTCCGATGAGTCTTGCTAAAGGGCTCAATAGATTCTTCTCTTTTTATTCCCACCTTCTACAAGCTCTTGGCCTAGTCTTTCAATTGGTGACTACATCTGGAAATCACCGGTGAAGATTCCTTCTCCCAGGTATCCTCATGATCGCATTGTTTTTGTCCTAGGTCTCCATTGTGGGGCTTCTGTGATTAGAGTCAAGAAGACCTTTCTACCATAATTGACAAAGAACCATGCTTGCTCATTTTACAACTAGAGAACATACACTCTCAACCTCAACTCTCTGAAATGATGTGAGGACTTGACAACTTAATTTCTAAGGCAAAAATAGCAACTCATCACTTCTATTTATTGAGCGAAGTGATGTTATGGATTATCAATGTTTAATGAAAACACATGCACAAACTAGGAAATTTGTTGGCATACGTATTTTCATCATTTAATTCTTGAGTGCATGGAAATATGAAGATTGCACTTCATGATTGCCAACAATTAAGTCTCCACACACACAAATATCAATTTGATCACACCCACAAAGAGTATATCATTAATGCCCACTGGTTGGAGAGTGAAAATAACTATCACATGTTTTTTTATTAACTTTTAATATAGTTCATTTATCTAATGATAAGATGGAAAATCAAATGGCTCCATTTAGGTTGAATAGGCTTGAAATCTAGTAATGTTTCACTAATGTGTCCTTAGCCAATGGCACTAACCCGCCTTGGAAGGAAACTTACCTATCAATGGGCTCCACCCATCTTACAAACTAAGTAGATCAATCCAAATGTCAAAATCTCATTGATCTCACTACTTTTAATAGGCATTCACCTTTTTTGAGTGAACCAGTAGGGAACAGTGGAGATTGTTCTTGAAAATTGATCTCGACCATCAGTTTGGAACCATGAGCCATAAGCTTGATAGTAGAGACTCGATCCCATGTCTGTATGAAGAGACACACTTCCTTTTTCTAATCTCATAGCTTTTAACAAGCCAACATTTATCACTTGCAAGTTGGTGGGGTACGGCCAGGATCTCTTCCTGCAGCCTCAAATCTTAGAACCTACACACATGACAAGGTTAGCATTTAATAAAGGGTCTTTGTTAGGCCAATGGTGACATGACCCTTGTAGGCTAAGGAATTAAGCTTAATTCGTCATGGAAAATTAAGACCTAACCTTAGGAGAAGATTAAGGTTGATGGGATAATTGGTGATTGGTGCTTCTAACAAAAGGGGTCGGTAAACAAATGTGCACAATGACTCAAAAGATGACTTAAGGAACTAGAGACTGGTATAGCATGCCAATGCACAATTAGAATACTTGAGTGCTTTCATAGGAAACAAACCTACTCAGTCATGGGGACAAGGGTTTTAAGATGCAGACTAAGCTCATGGGGATTGAGAAAATCCTTCAAAATTTTAGAAGCTCCATCAATGTCTCATGCTTAGGGACTTATACCCCCTGTGGGTATAGCAAGAATCTGAATCTCAGGTTGAAGCAGACTAGGGTAGAAGACCAAAAACCAAGAACATGCCTTGGCAAGGAAATCAGACATAATAGAAAGGAAAGAAACTAGAGCAACCTATGTACAAAATTTACAAAATATACATGGAAATTCATTTCAAGAAAATGGAGGCTGTATGCCCCCAAAAATTTATGGACGATCCCTTCCTCTATCAAAGACTTTGGCATGTTTTATTAGCAATGGGTTTATATAGACATGTACAATTCTAAACCACTAGCACCATCACAATTAACCCTGCTTAGAACATTTTATCTAACTTTACCACTTTCATCTTTCTCCAAGATAGGGTCGTCAAGCTGAACAAGGAAGATGAAACCCTCATACTCCACACTATTGTGAGATATAAAAGAACATTGCATTTTCTCAGCAAACTTGAAAGCTTCATTGACACTTTGGCACATACCTGGCCAATATTTTTTGATATCAAGAGGAGTAAAAACATGATCCAACTCATCCTCCATTTGTTTATCACAATTATTGTCCTTATGGGATGCAAGAAGTCCCATAATTAGATTCATAAGATAAGGAGTCTCTACAAAGAACTCCATTGCAACTTCATACTGACTCATATCATTCCCTTGGGTACTTATTCCTCTGAACTACTCCTCACATGGATGAAATAATGTTGCAATATTTACATACTTTGTAGAATCATCAAGTAATTCCTTCTCCTCAGGATAGAATAATGTTGCATGAATACTCATGCAATCATCATGCGAAACTTGAGTAGCTGAATTTCAATTACTTCTTCAAGTACATAACTTTTCACCAAAGGAAAGTCAGTACAATCATCTACATCCTTTTGACATTCATGCTACATCCAAAATGGAAATTATAGTCTTGAACCTCCTCCTTATGTGAGCTACTATCACATTTGGGTGTCAACAAATCTGAATCAGCTTCTGGGTGATTATCAAGTCAGAGGTAATAGTTTCGGGCATGTGCAGGATCATGGTATGCCAAACAGGCCCTTAAGTGGCAAAAAATTCAGAAAAATCAGTGTTAGGCAACTTGACATAAATATTTGAATAAGTTATCTATATTATTTCAAAAATATGTAAGAATAGAATTTGTAGAAAATTGAATGTAGTTTCTAAAAATACTAGGTTTATTTAAAAATAAATAAAATCTATTTGGTGAAAATTTGAAATTTCAATGCAGAGTACTTAAATTTAGGGAAAAAATAAGAAGTGGTGGTGTCTGTTCAATTACCCTAACCATAATAAAATGATAATATATATTTTTAAGATTTTATATATAAGTAGAGAACTCATGTCTGGATGTGATGCAAATTTTTCGTAAAATCCCAATTATGAATTTTTTAAACCCTCGCTCTATTCCGGACCATTAACTTGGTAAAAATTCATGAAAAATTAATTTTTTTTTAATCCTATAGTATGTAAAGCATAGAATGTGACGCATGTTTTGATTCAAAAATAAGATCCGTTTGAAAGTTATAGATGTTTTTCAATCACCTATCGACAGGACTTTAGTTGTAATTCTAATAGAAAATGAATAATAATTATTTATTAAATTCAAATTAAATCATAATTTATATTTTTGGAAAGCTGAGAATCTCCTCTAAAAACCCTTTTCATTTCATTAATTTTGGGTGAAAAAAAAGTCATCAGCCACATACCCTACAAATATTGCCACTTTTTGGCATACCATGATCCTGCACATACCCTTTCAGAGTCACAGTTTCCCAACTTAATATCACCTTATTTTTGCTTGTACCATCCATAACATATCCACTAGTAGCATTTTCCAAATACTCATCAGGGGCATCTTGAAAAAGAGGATTGCTTCTAAAACAATAAGAATTATCATTTATAATCTCTTGCTCTAATGCAGGTTCATTAAACAATAGATTTTTCCATACATCCATGATAATTAGATGTATCTCATCATCTTTAATGTCAGGATCCCAACAACTCTGATTATTAGTATACTCAAAATCAATGTAGTCACTTGAGAGGTAGAGGGAAAAATTCTCAAAACCTTCCTCATCATCTATATTTAGGAAAATTGACCCACATTTAGAGAATTCCTCACATGAGGAGAATTTCTCACTACCTAGAAAGTAAACTCCTTCCAAGCTATTAACATATCCCCTACTAGAAGTAAGGGATTCCATCTCCACTTCATAAGAAGAAGCATATTCAATGGAGGACTGTTCCAACTCGACCTCATCACTTTGATTCCTCATTTGTGTCATATTACTAGGACCAAATGTACTCACATCATAGATTGATGCATGATGAGTGTTGGTTGACTCAATTTGTAAGGTTTCACCACATACCTCTTGTGTTTTCTCATAGCTTATGACATCCCAAGGAAGATAATGGGTACCATATCCTTGTTCTCATATTCTGTCTCTTCATTCTCATCACTATCACATGTACCTACTTCCATGTTGCTTGTAAAATGACAACATTCAACAATTAGTTGTTGAGACTCTAATGCTTCTCCTTGATCTATTAGCTTCAATCTATGATTCTCCTCATTGTGACAATTATTTCCTACATTCTAGGAAACAACTATGGGTATATGGCCATGCTCAATTTCTTCCACAGTGTTAATCCAATATACTACTTGATCAAGGCTATGGGGATTCTAATCCTTAGACCACTAGATCGATCCTGAAATGTAGGCTTCACAAAACAAATTAATACACATTAGATCACTAGGCTTGAAACTCTTGGGTATCTCCATCAAAACATCCAAGAATCTTGAAAACAAGTCATATGGTGACTCATTTGCATGTTTCTTCATTTCATACAAATTTTCAATAAAGGAGATTAAATCATTCCTTCCCATCCTTGGATGATGTGAGGTTGATTCTCGCTCATGCTTTGCATCTCTGGGAAGTAGTGTGGATATAACACCTAAAAGATCCTATTCCTAACAAATACTTTTGTTTCTTGATGGATTTGGCTTAGTAGCTAGAATTATACTAGAGCTAGTTGTGCTAGTCATTGTAGGTCCCCTCATAATTGAGTATTTCAAATTATTCTCAATATTCATGGCCTCTTGGTAAGCTTGCTATAAAGTACCAGGCTCTTTATCCCTTAGTAGGAAACTCATTCTTCTATAAAATGCTCCCAAATATACAACCAAACACTCTACATCATTTGGTCTCACATGTTCAGGGATTTCCTTTATGACTTTTGCAAATCTAAGGTTGAAAGCAAGGACCAATTCCTCTTTATCCCTAGAAATTTCCATGAAATTCCTTCTTGCGACACTTGGGTTTATCCTTTCACCAAATTAATTGATGAAGGTTGTCTTAAGCTCATTCCAACAATATATAGAGGAATCAGCCAAAAAAGAGAACTAGTCTCTTGCATCTCCCTTCAGAGATTGAACAAATAACTTCATGACCACATCCTCACAATCTATCTCATAATCACCCATCATATGAACAAATTTGTGTACATGCTTATTTATTGATTCTATTTTTTAACCACTGAACCTTAGGTTCTTTTCCTTGATCTTTGGTGGTACAATATTTGGATACCACCCACATTGTCAAAGTTGATAGCTTTGTACCTATCAGAACTGAAGTTGTCTTGGTGAGACAATGACTACTCACCTTGCATACTCTTCTCCATATTTATACAAGACAACATGAATTGACAACTTACTTTTAATTCTTGAAAAGGAATTGTGAAATATATTGAACAATTACACAATATTACTTCAATTCCTTTTACAAATATGATTCTAAGCCTCTAGAATTTTTACTTATTACAAAATGCTACCTAAGATCTTAACAATTTAACATGCTCTTTTCATCATAACATGGGGGTTTAACTTATACACAAAAGCATGCTAAAATATTGTTATCATTCCCTTGTCTAGTGCTAATTCACTCATTAGGAAATCAATTACTTCTCAAGTATGGAAAATTTATCTTGATCTACCCATAATGCACTTTGATTTCTTCAAATTCTATGAAAATACCTAGTAATTTGCAGTAGATAATTGTTCTTTTCCCTTTTAGATTATAGATCCGATCAATTGATATGTGCTTTAATAGGTTCTTTGAGTCAAAGTTTCCACCTCCTTCTAGAGAATTGAACTTCAATTGAGATGAAGTTTCTTTACAAGCAATATATTTTTTTGGCTATCCTCCACAACAGAGTCACATTTGGATCCCTCAATCTTTGTTGCATTCAGAATATTTTCTAGATTTAAGATTTTTTTATTTTCCAATCAAGATGTTCAGGTTCATTTAACCCTTTGACTCTGCATTTGGTATCTGCACTTGGAGAATGAGAATTTTCCTTATCAAAGTCACCATTTTGTTGGTGTTTTTTCTAGTACACCTAAGGAATCTATAAACAATAGCCAATTCTTATGTTCAAGACCCTTATAGTGAATGACCAACTAACAAGATTTAGTCGAGGAATATTCTACTCTTTAGGCTCTGTGGAACCAAGGAGGGTGTTCCTAAGGGATATTTAACTTGACATTCTCAATGAATGACAAATCAAATCATAGATTCATTCCTAACAATGGTAAACAACATCATTTGCTCAAAGGTTGGCTAATTTTCAAGAAAACGTCCATTAATCTACTAAGAACAAGGGAAATACTTCATACATATGCCTCATTGTAATTTTAATTGAATTTTAAAATGAATTTGCATTATGATTTCAAGTCAGTCACTAGATAGGAAAATTGATATACCCTTTATGTGAATATTTGAAAATAGACTAGTGCCTTGTTACATAGGGAATTGGAATCACATATACAAAGATTAGTAACATGGAAATGATTTTAAATCTGATGAAATAGAATACTATCACAACAAATTTGTACTATGGAGCTCACAACTTCTAGTATATGGATTCTTATCAAATCCTTTGTAAATAATTGCAAATTCATGACCCCATTTAGGCATTTTAATTGATTACCTGAATCAAAGAAAAAATAAAGACACAAATTCAAACAAATATTTGAAGATGAGTGAAGGGATCCTTGACAATTCACTCAAAATTCACATAGATTTACACTAGGAGATCACATATACCAGAATCATACGTTCATTTTCTATATCAGTCATTTTTGTAAAACTATTTAAGATAATTAAATATGTTCATTAGAGCTCAAAACAAGATAATTGTTCTATTTACTATCTTTATGATTAATGTTCTACCCAAACAAGCACCCAACTCAAAACTTTATCATAATTCCATCCCCTACAAATGAGCCCTGAATTCCCTTTTATAGAACAAAGGAGCAAACAAGGTATTGACTCAAATGCAATTTTTATACAAAAATTTCATTTCATTTTGCATTTTAGTTGCATTTCTAAAATTCCCCATATGGTAATTCTATTGAAATAGGGAAAGAAAAATCTCCATAGCCACCATGAGGAAGAAGCAAAGTGCTACCAAAATTTTCCTCCACCACCAAGCAAGCAACGAAACCAATTCCCATACCACCATGAGGGAACATAGACAACATTAAATCCCCAAAAATTGTGCCACACATGCAAATAGAAAGAAATAACCACAAAAATCATTTATCAACACAAAAAATTATTGACCACCACCTTTTCACAAACCAAAAAACCCCTTACTAGCAACACGTACACCTTGGTACACATGACCACTTCGAGTAGTAGCAAGGATTGGGTTTGAGACTTCAACCCCTTCCTTGACCTTATCTTCTTTCATCACAGTAGCATCCCTCCCACTCAGATTCCTAGCAACCAAAGGAGGGATGGATAACACCTCCACCTCAAGGGATAGAGCTCGACCCAAGGTTGTCAAATACTAGTCATAACTGGAATTAGTCTTCATCTCAGTTTCCTTTAAGCTATCAGTAATGTCAATAGGATAATTATGTCGACCAAATGAGTTGTGGCCATACTAAAGCTTCTAACAATTGCTACTAGAGGACTCGACAACTTCTCTTTAATTTCCCACCTCCTCTAAGCTCTCATCCTAGTCTTTCAACTAGCGGTTGCATCTTGCAATCACTAGTGAAGATTCCTTCTCCCAGGTATCCTTGTGATCACATTGTTCCTATCCTAGGTCTCCATTGTGGGGCTTCTATGACTGGAATTGAGAATACATTTGTACTAGAATTGAAAAAGAACTAGGCTTCCTCATTTTGCAACCAATGAACATAAAATCTCAACCTCAGCTCTCTGCAACAACCTAAGTGCTTGACAACTTAATTGCTATGGAAAAAAATAGAAACTTATCACTTCTATTTATTGAGCGAGATGATGTTATCGATTATCAATGTTTAATGAAAACACACAGACAAACTAGGCAATTTGATGGCATGTGTATTGTCACCGTTTAATTCTAAAGTGCATAGAAATTTGTAGATTGCACTTCATGATTGTCAACAATTAAGTCTCCACACGCATAGAGATCAATTTGATCACACTCACAAAGATTATATCATTAACACCCACTAGATTTAGAGTGAAAACAACTATCACATGTCATTTTATTAACTTTGAATATAGGTTGTTGATCTCATGATGAAATGGAAAATTGAATGACTCCATTTAGGTTGACTAGGCTTCAAATCCAGTTGTGTTTCACTTATGTGTCCTCAGCCAATGGTGCTAACCCACCTTGGAAAGCAACTTCCCTATTACCAGGCTCCACCCATCTCACAAAATGAGTAGATCAATCCACGTCTCAAGATCTCACTGATCTCACTACTTTTAACAAGCATTCACCTTTTTCTAGTGAATCAGTGGGCAATGGTGGAGATTGTTCCCAAGATTTTATCTTGACCATCAATTTGGAACCATGGTCCATAAGCTTGATAGTAGAGACTATGCTCCATGTTTGTATGAAGACACACATCTTCCTTTCTTTGATCTCACAGATTTTAATAAGCTAGCATTTATCACCCATGAGCTGGTGGGGTACAGGTAGGATCTCTTACGACAACCTCAAATCTTAGAATTTGCACACATGGCAAGGTTTGTATTTAATTAAGGGCCTTTATTAGGCTAACAGTGACATGACCCTCATAGGATTATGACTTAAGCTTAAGTCATAGGGGAAAATTAAGACCTAACCTTAGGAAAAGATTAAGGTCAATGGGATAATTGGCGACCGATGCTTCTAACCAAAGAGGCTAGTAAACAAACATGTATAATGGCTCAAAAGATGACTTAAGGAACTAGAGACCAGTATAGTAGGTCAATGCATGAATATAATACTTGAGTTCTTTCATAAGCAAAAACCCCACACACTCATGGGGAAAAGGGATTTAAAATGTAGACTAAGCCCATGGGGAATGAGAAAATTCTTCAGAATTTTAGAATCTCCATCATGAAGCAAGCTCCCAGAGCTTAGCATGCAAGATTGGATAGATACCTAACTCAACAAGGTTTTAATGAAGGTTCTACTGGCAAAAATCTTTACTTCAAAGTGTAAGGTAAAAAAATGTTGACAGTAGTAGTATATGTTGATGATATCATTTTTGGTGGAAGTGAAGGCATGTGTAAAAGATTTGTAGAACAAATGCAAAAATAATTTGAGATTTCCATGATTGGTGATTTGAATTTCTTTCTTTCTCTTCAAGTAAATCAAACTAATAAAGGGATATTCATTTCACAATATAAGTATGTAAAAGAATTGTTGAAGAATTTTGGAATGGATAACCCCAAACTGGTCAGTACTCCTATGGTAACCAGATGTAAGTTGAGTAAAAATGATGAATTTTTTTAAGTTGATCAGAGAAAATATATATATGTGATTGGTGGGTTGTTGTATCTAATTGCTACCAGACTAGATATTATGCATGCAATATGTTTAGTTGCTAGATTCAAGTAGATCCTAAAGAGGCACATGTGCTAGTTGTAAAGAGGATATTTATATATCTTAAAGGTACACAGGATTATGGCTTATGGTATCCTAAGGGTGTTGATTTCACCTTGAGTGCTTATACTGATGCAGATTGGGCTAGTTGTGTGGATGAACAGAAGAGTACAAGTGGAGGTGCTTTCTTTCTTGGTGGAAGATTAGTCTCTTGGTTGAGTAAGAAATAGGACTTGGTTACTTTATCCATTGTAGAGGAAGAATATATTGTTGCAGCATCCTACTACACACAAGTTTTATGGATGAAGAAAACTTTGAAAGATATTGGAGTGATATGTAATGATCCTATTCCTATCTTCTGTGACAACACAAGTGCTATAAATATTTCAAAGTATCTGATTATTCATTCAAGAACAAAGCACATATCTATCAGATATCATTTCCTAAGAGAGAAGGTGTTGGAGACTGAAGTTAGGTTAGAGTATGTGGCAACAAAGGAACAAATTACATATATATTTATTAAGGCTCTTCCGAAGGATACTTTTGAGTATCTTAGGGAGAGGTTGGGGTTCATTGTCCCTCCAAACTAGATGCACATGAAGGTGCATTAGTCTAGTGATTTCACATATTCTTCATTTAACTGGAATAATGAGTGGGTCTACTCGGCAGGGGGAGTAGAAAATTATTTCATTATTGCAATATGGGTGTAATCCTAAGGGGGAGTAATCATAGCTTTTGATCTTTACCACTAATGTCAAATGGGGAGAGAAAGTCATGTGAAAAATAGTAAGAAAAGGAAGAAAATGTGTTCTCCTATAATTTTTTGTAGGTTGTTGACTTTAATGTTTTTTCACATCATGTGTTGCCATCAATGACAAAGGGGGAGATTGTTGCAAGTATGAGCAATTTTAGTGGTGGTTTCATTAATGTTTTCATTGATATCAACATAGTTCAGTATGTCGCAAATTGTGAATGTATAATTGAGATGTTGTTGAGATGTTGTGAGTACATGGATCTATCTTTTTGTTGTTGCAGATGTGTTGAAATGATGGGTTTCCAAGTTCTTTTGAGAAAATTAATAAGGAGAGAAGTCAAAGTCATGTAAGTGTTCAAAATGTGCTCTGATATGTGCTATGTTTTTCTCTTGTGTGGATCTGAAGGGTTGTTTTTGATGATCTAATGGTGATATATAATGATCTTTAGCTTTTAGTTTGATGGAATGTGAAAGTTGTGTTCATCAGTGTGTGAACCATTTTGGAAGAGTTGGTTTTCTATGGACTGGGAGAAATGTTTTTTCTCTAGAGCCCTCCTCTATTCTGTTTCAGATCTTGTGGATCTAGAATATGTCTTATAATGATGTTCTTTAGGTTTTGGAAAAGATACTTGTGGTCTGGTGATCTAGAAGTTATGTTTTCAAATTTTTTGTATGTGTTTGCACAATCCACATAGACTGATGGAAGAACTTATGTGTTTGAAAGTTGTTACACTTGTTGTGGTTGTATCTGGAAGTATCTAAGATGTGTTCTCATGCATAATAAAGTGTTTTCACTAGGTTTTGTTGACCTGGTGTTTACACTTCATATGAAGAATTAAATTTAAATAAGGAAGCATGTTGTTGATATGAGACATTATTTTTGGGTCTTGGTTAAGTGTTTAATTGGTCCACTCTCATTCCTTTCCACCACGGGAAGGTTGAGTTTCCAACCTAATTTCAATTTATGAAATGAAGCTTATCTAGCCAAGCTTGGAGAAAATTCCTAAAGTTGAAGATGGTACAAATGCAAGATAAGATGTGAAGATTAAGATGATGCAAAGTAGCAAATTAAGCCACAAATAAAAGAGAATAAGTGTGTGAAAGTGAGTTGAGGAAGTAGTACTTCATTTTGTTAGATTCCCAAAGGAAGTGAGCTGACGGTTTCTACAATCTTCTAATCAAGGTTGCGTATGTGTTTAAATTAATGTGGTGGATCTTTTGTTTTCTTTTGTATCTATAGGTAGTGAGCCTCCTTGTTGGATAGTGAGTCCTTTTTGTAGGTAGTAAGCCTTTGTATTTGGATAGTGAGTCCTCTTTTTGAGTAGTGAGCCTTTGTATTCAGTTTTGCAATCTTTTTATATTGTGATTTAATCCTCACTGTGGCTTTTCCATGTAAATTTGGTGTTATGTTTTTCAATTTTTCTTTTTGTTATCTACATTTCATGTTCATACTTAATAACATAGCAACGTGGTTGTGAAGTTAATAAGTGTTGATGTTTGAGTTTAAATTTTTTGACAACTAATTCACCCCCCCCCTCTTAATTTTCATGTTCCTTTTAACACTTCCAACCATCGGGACTACACAGAAACCATAAATGAAACAATATAGCCCAACCTAGAGAAAAACAATCAATAATGCCCTATGGAAAATAACATAAACTATTTTTGAAATACTATAGAAATGGTTTTTTCAATATGCACCTCTTCCCACACCTCTTCCCACTTGCTTTTTCTCTGCTCCCTTCTTTTTCAAGCACCTACAAAAAATGGGAAAATAATTATCACAACTGACACTTTATTATTGCTTTTGTAACCATCACCCCATGCAAAAAGCACAAAATAACCTCCATTCACTTTCACAAAATTTCCACAATGGATAATCAAACTTTCACCTTCACAAAAGCTTTCCCTCCTCACTCATAGGTTTGACAGAAGGTAAAGCCATAGAACAACACCCAACAATGCCTTATCGAAAATTACTATGTTTTCTAAGGTTTTAAATGGTAGGTGTTACTTACAACCATGGCCACTACATAGAAACCATACAAAAATTAATTATAATGCCATCTAATGTTTAATTTTACTAGTCTTCTCTATCAACATGGAAAACACTTTTAATTAAGTAATCAAAAAACATCCACCACCTTTTTTTCAACTGGGAGGCCGACGCCAGAATGGTTAAAAATTAGGAAGGCTAATGAAAATTCCGACCAAAGTTCACACATATAGTCTATTGGCTAATTATTAAAAGGGTTATTAAAGGAAGGTTTTTTAAGTCATTTGTTTAAATTTTTGAAGAGAAAAAAGAAAAAACCTAAGAATTACTATAATTATGTGCAAACCCTAAATTAATTTTAAAGACCCTCAAAATGAGTGAATCTAGTATTAAATCAAAAGGAACTAAATGGTTTATGGAAGATGATTTAATGAAACAATTAGGTAAGTCCACTAAGAGAGATAAGCATTCTCAAGGGACAAGGGTATTGATGGATAGATTATAAGATATGGTTGCATGAATAAATGATGTTGTTACCCTATAAAACATTTGGACATTATTTAAATATGGATACAAGATGAGTAAATAGAATAGGCATGTGCCAAACCTATGAACCCAAGATTTGGAGAAATTGGTTGTCGTAAATGACATTGTTAATGTAGACTTAATTATGTCCCTAGAACAATTCTATGATGAGAAGGATAGGATAATCAGAGGCTAGAAGGGGTCCTCTTTGTTGGAGATTTCTAAGCAATAGATTATTGAGACATTTGGCCTGAATGTGTCTACAAGTGTGATTATTTTCTTTGGTTCTCTCAAGAGAGAATGGGGGGAAGAAAGTCATGGTTTCAAGGTATTATATCTTCCACAAAAAAAAATAAGATATTTGATCAAAGGATGGTTATATTTAAAAAAATAGGTTGAGCCTTTTGACTTTGACATCTTTGAGGACTATTTCATCAATACTTTGATCTATGTCAAGTCTTCAGAGAGGACTATAAAATAAAAATAAAAATTTATATGATGATGTTATTTGTTAAAATTCAACACAAAGATACCACTATATTTTTTGATTATGCTTCCTTCATTGCTAAGGAAATTCACAAGTAGTTGATAGATTTGAAAGACCCTAAGGATGACCTAAATTTGAAATATTATTCTTTAATAATACATATGATTCTTTACAATAGAGGTAAGGTGTTGGAACAACCACTAGATTTTAAAATCTATGATTCAAAAGGGAAAAGGTTACATGTACAAATATGGACACATATTTGTGATTCCCACTGTAATGCATCTAATTATTTGATTTTTTAAATTTTTTGTGTAAGATCTATTTGAAAGTTTTGGATTAAAGCCAAAGCACAAAATTTTAGAAAAGATTATAAAGTTTCTCACACCATTTTAATTTGATCCAACAATGATAATTGATCATAATTGGGGAGATTAGTATTTACATGCCAATTGTATAGTTTTCAAGGTGTATAGTACACTAGTTCATCCGTATTTCCTCCCCTAGTATGTTATAGACAAGAACAATTTCATGGAAATAATGTGGTAGCTTAATGAATCTAATAAATTTCATTTTAGTTTGATTAAGAAGGAATCTCTTATTAGTAGAGGGATGAGATTTTCCCATTTTATTATAACTAATAAAGAGGGGCTAGATATGTTCCCAATAATGTTGCTAGATTATGGGATGAAATTAGACCATCCTAGGAATTGTGATCTTGAGGGGTGCATTAATAAAATGATGTTAGAGAGGGTTAGATCTTAATTCTACCACCAATTTCATGCATTTTATGATGTCACTAAAAACATAAGGACTTATAATGAACTAAAGGAGAGGAAGAAATAATGGATCTTCATAGTCCAGTTCAAGGATAAAAGAATAAAAAATAATCCCTCATACAAGGGTCCATTTCTAGATATAGTAAATCCTATTGAGAGGATGGAGAAGATGTTTTCCTACTTTGAGAGTAGCACATACATGAATAAGAAGCCTATTTAGCAAGAGGCAAGGGAAATGAAGACTGAATAACATGTTCGATAAGAAGCCTTGCAAGAAAAAATTTCAATACTTTCCACCCTTAGCCATTCAAACCCTATTGGAGTTCAACCATTGGTTGATTTCTTGGTCAATCCAAAAGAAAGGAAGAGTAGGCAAGAAGAGTCTATAAAAAATATGCCAAGAGATGAATAACTGGACCAACACTTCACTTCCCCTTAAGTGAACTAAGGAGATGAATAGGTTCTTGATGATAGATTTTTATTGAGTTTTATAATGAATAATCACTTCCTAATAATGTTAGATTTTTGTCTTGCAGCTAATTGATAGATGATGATAGTTTTGTGATTTGAAATAAATTCAAGGACTTCATCATCAAGGTCAAAAATAATGAATTATTTGAAACTTAAAATCAAGAAAAGGAGGGAGTGGATCCATCAAGACATGAAGAGATCACTCAACAAGTCCTTAAATAATTTTACATTGATTCATCAAAGATCACTCTAGAGTAAGGGAGATGAATGGTGAAAAAAATGGAATCATTTTACTGCCTGAGTGAGATCTCAACATTATCCATTGCTCTAGATACAATAAGGAATCAAGATTAAGGGGAATTCACTTTGTATGAGCAAGAAAAATAGGTATACTATGGGTCAAGATTATTGAACAAGACAACTAAGAGGGGGGGTTAATTAGTTGTATCAATTTCAAACTTCAAAACTCTCAACTCAAGTTATATTCATGAGAATTCACATAACATTTACTTTGCTAATGAGACTAATCATCAAATGTAGAAACATAAACTAAAAGTAGAAAAGTCATACACACAAGAACAATATATTTACATGGAAAACACAATGAGGGAAAAACCATGTGAGGATTAGCTCATAATATAAAGAATTCCAAAATTGGTACAATATTCTCACTACCAAAAAGGATTACTACCATAGAAAGGCTCACTACTAGAATAGGACACACTATCCAATGAGGGATTATAGCTTGGGATCACCACCAAAGAATTACAAAGAAGATAGAAGAGAAATGTTAAAGAGAGAAGACTATCTCAATGCAATAGAGAGTCCACCACAACTTGCTCACTCTTTTGCAGACATGCTTGAATGATAGAGTGCACCTTTAGCTCACTATCTTTGGGAACTCAACACTTGAATTTTGCACTGATCTACTTAGACTCATACCATACACCACTAGCTCACATCTATCTTATTCTTCACAAACATCTCATCTTATACTTATACCATCTATAACCTTGAAACCCTTCCAAGGTCATCGGTACATAATTTGTATTTAGAAATTCAAACTAGGTCGGCACCAAAGCATTCCCACAATGGAAGAGAATTAGGGAAACCCAAACACATTCTTAATGAGGAACAAAATGAGTCTAAACATGCCTCAACACACTTCCATGAGCTTCCCAAGTAATTTTTAACACAAGGTCATCCAATACCCATGCAAACACATAAAAAAATAAGTGCATGTATCCTTGACTCAATACAACCCTTCCAAATAACAAACTTCACTTGAACATGGTCTAGAGTAAGTAATGAGTACTTGTAAGCTCATCCATAACCTTTGCAACAAATTCTATTTGAAGAATATGATCACTTTTTATATTTGAATAACTCTATCAAAAAATTTAATACATTGTAACTCTAAAACTCAACATTAGGAACACCAAACCTCAATTCCTCTTAAACCAAGAAAGACAACAACTTCCAAAACCAATTCTCAGAATTGCAATTCCTGAAACCAGGATGTAGAGAAATGTGTAGAAAATACATTTCTCTTAGTCGACAACCAAAACACTGATATGCACAAATCACACACTTGTGAAAATATCTCACACTTTACAATGATCCAAAAGCCCAAATTTTGGATATTAAAGCTATGAAAAACCATGAACAATATCTCAGATCTACATAATCATAACATCAATGTAGAAAATTTTTGGAGCACATCCTGGAGCTCACATTGAATACTTGGATGACCCTATTTTATTTATTTATCAATTTTTCCAAATATCCTCAACATATACATCTAATAACCAATTTCCTTTACAAATAGTTGACACCAATTACAACACTAGCCAGTTGACCAATTGAAATTAATGACAACACTTTCATACTTCTCATTTATACTTGCAATAATCTCCCCATTTGTCATTGATGGAAACACATGATGTGAAAATACCACTAAAGGAAACATAACATCTCTAAACAACTTTTCCTAAATGAATAATATTTTCATATGATACTCTCTTTCCCCTTTTGACATCAATGGCAAATGAAGAAGGCATTTTTCGTTGTTCTCCCCCTTTTGATATTAGACCAAAATTTATACCATCATAGAATACTCCTCCTCAAGAGTACACCCAATCAACTACACAATGACAACACATGACAATACCTACCCCCCTAAGAGGTAGCCACCAATCATCTATCGAGAAGGAAGATAGATCAATAAATTCACTAGAATGACGCATCTTTACATGTATCTAGTTCAAGAAATGAGAATCAATAACCCCCAACTTCTTTGAGAGATACTCAAAAGTATTTTTAGGAAGAACCTTAGTAAATATATTAGAAATTTGATCCTTTTTCAGTACATACACAAGCTTTACTTCGTTATCCATGAACTTCTCTCTTAGAAAGTGATACCTAATTGATATATGATTTTTCTTTGAGTGCATCACTAAATTATTTGAAATGTTAATTGCACTTGTATTATCATAGAAAATAGAGATGGGATCATCATATATTATTCTAATATCTTTCAATTTATATCTCATCCACAAAACCTATATGCAACAGGATGCCACATCAATATACTCAGCCTCTCTAGTTGATAAGGAAATTGAGTCTTGCTTTTTACTTAACCAAGACACCAATATACATCCAAGAAGGAATGTACCGCCACTTGTACTTTTCCTATCATCAACACAACCTACCCAATCTACATCTATATAAGAACTTATTGTAAAATTAGTATCCCTAGGGTACCATAAGCCATGAATTGGAGTTCCTTTTAGATATATAAATATCCTCTTAACTACCGCAACATGTGTTTCTTTATGATCCTCTTGAAGTCTACCCATAAGAAAAACTACATGCATGATATCTAGTCTAGTGGTAGTTAGATACAATAGTCCACCAATCATAGCTCTATATTTTCTCTTATCAACCTTAGGTGAATCATGATCCTTACTCAAATTGTAGCCAATCACCATAGGAGTGCATACCAGTTTGGAACCATCCATCCTAAACTTATTTAGCAATTATTTGTTATACTTTGATTGTGAAATGAAAATATCTTTAGTTTTTGATTGATTTGTAGTCCTAGAAAGAAATTCATCTCACCAAACATATACATCTCAAAGTCTTTTTGCATCTCTTTAGCAAACATATTGCACATAGTTTCATTTCCTCTAAAGATAATGTCATCCACATACACAACTACTATCAAGATCTTGTCATCTTCATTCTTGAAATAAAGATTGCTATCTGCAGTACCTTTACTGAAACCTTAGTAAGTCAAATATTTGTCCAATCTTGCATACCAAGCTATAGGATATTTCTTCAAACTATATAAAGTATTTTTCAATTTATAGACAATATCCAATTGATCTAACAACTAGAATCCCTTTGGTTGTTCCATGTAGACTTCTTCTAACTCACCATTCAAAAATGCAAACTTTACATCCATCTTGTAAACTTTAAACTCCTTATGAAAAAAAAATGCCAAAAACATTCTGATAGCTTCCATCCTTACCACTAGAGAAAATGTATCCTATGAATATATGCCTTCCACTTGTGAGTAACCCTTACACACAAGCCTTGATTTGTTTTCTACAACTTCTCCATTCTCATTTAATTTTTTTTTTAGCACCCACTTGGTTCTAATTATCTTCTTATTTACTGGTTCCCAAGTTCAATTTTTCTCAATCTACAAAATTTCTTCCTTTTCCCTCATTCAATTTCCATATTTGCATGCCTCACTTAGTGTCATAGGTTCAACTATAGAAATTAAACATAGGTTTACTTTAGCAGCTCTACTTCTTGTTAATACTCCTTTTCTTTTTTGTCTAATGATTTGTTCTTCAGAATGATTATTTTGCACATAATTATATGTATTTGGGGACACCACTAGAGCTTCTTCTTCTCCATTCTACACTTCCTCCTCTTCAACCTTTTCTTCCTCTTCTCTTCATTCCAAATCATCTTAAACATATCCATCAATTTCAATTGAATTATTCAACACTTCATTGAAACCTTCAATTTTTTGCTTTCTACAATCTTTCTCAGCCTTTTATTGTAACATCTATAAGCTTTTCTTTTAGTAGAGTATCCAAGGAAGATATCGTCATCAGGTATTACATCAAACTTACCTAGTTTTTCTTCATCTCTCCCGATATAACATTTTCTTCCAAAAACCATGTAATAATTTACAGTAGGAATCTTTCCATACCATAGCTCATAGGAAGTATTAGTGCTATGAGCTTTTTCTTGAACTCAGTTGAGCACATAGATAATAATGTGAATTTCTTCTCTCTAGTAAACATCTGATAGTCCTACCTCTCTTATCACTGTTCTAGTAGCTGCTTGAATTTTTCTATTCTTCCTTTCAACATCTCCATTTTTTTGCAGAGTTCTAGGAGAAGATAATTGCCTTCTTATTGGACATGAGCTTCACAAAATACGTTAAACTCATTGGAGGTGAATTCTCCACCTCAATCAGATCTCAAGCATTTTTTTTCACATCCATTTCATTTTCTACCATAGCTTTGAATATTTTAAATCTATTTAGTGTATCAAATTTCTCTCTATGAAATGTAACCCATGTCATTATATTCAATCAAAATCATAAAATACATGTCACCTTGCAGACTTCTCATCCTTGAAGGACCAAACATATCTATATGAATCAATTTTAGCAGACTATTATTAGATTGTTCCTTTGTTCTAAAGCTATTTCTAGCTTGCTTTCCAAATTGGCAGTCCTTGCAGACAACATTAATAGACTTTGTAATTCTTGGTAAATCTCTCACAACTTGTACTGCACTGATTCTTACCATATTGTCAACTATGACACATCCTCTGGTGCCATAACCAAATGTCATTAATCTATGACATAAAGTAATGACCAACAACAACCTTAAGTTGATAGATGTTTCCTTCATTCTTCTTTTGTACAACAATCATTGTTCCAGACACTTCTATAATTTCACATTTTTCATCCTTGAATACAAGATTATATCCTTTACTACAAATCTGACCAACATTGAAGAGACTATGTCTCAAACCCTTAACATAGTATACATCATCAGTATTATGCTTTCCATCAAAACTGATCGAACCTATCCCACAAATCTTATCACCATAATCATCTCCAAACTTGACTAAGTATCCATCATATTTTTCAAGTTTAACAAACTTACTTTTTTCATTGATCATGTGATTTGAGCAACCACTATCAATAACCGAGTAGTTCTTTTCTTGTCTATCATGAAAATTATAGACCACATTACCTTCAACTTTCTCTAGAGCACTTTCCTTCACACATATTTTAGAGTTAGTAGAGGTAGATTCATCTTTTATATCCAAGAATAATCATTCATTATCATCAAAATCTCCATAATCAGACTCAACATCTGAAATGATAGCATCTTCATTGACATAATATGATCTTTCTATCATATTTCCTTTATTTTGTTTTCCTTATCTAAGTTTATTTCTTTCATCTATTTTTGAACATCTTGAAGCATAATGACCTATTTCTCCATGGCTAAAACATTTGAATGGTAATTTACCTTTATCCTTACTAGAACCCTTTTTCATTCTTACAAAATTAGCTTCCACTTCATCAAGATTTTCTTCATCTGGATCTTCCACTTTTGCAACCTTGATATATTTTTTTGTCTTTGTTCCATTTTTAAAACTAAGCTTTCTCATTTCAAACGAGGTTATAGTACCAATCAAATGGTCTTTAGTATACATATTATAGTCTACAATTTCCTCTATAGAAGATACCTTTTCACTGTATATATTAGGGAGAGTTTTGAGAACCTTCTTCACTATCCTGGATTCATCTATTTGTGCACCAAGTCCTTTCATTCTATCTACCATCTCATCTACTCTTTGCATGTAGGATTTAATGTTCTCATCTTTTTCCATTCATAGGATCTAAAATTGTGCCTCCAAGTTTTGAAACTTTTCTTGTTTAACCTTTTCATATCCTTCATACATCCTTTCCAACTTATCCCAAACCTCTTTAATAGCCTTCAAATTCATAAATTTAACTAATTTAGAATGTCAATGACTATTTACAATAATAAACCTTTCCTTATTATTTATTTCATGCACTTTAATCCCATTAATAGTACTTGGACCATTTACTAGAGCAATATATTGGTTTTGACTAGACTTTTCAATCTCATTTCAATAGTATGATAGATATCCTTTCATCTGTGTCTTCTAGAATGCATAGTCAATTCTATCAAACCTAGGACACTCAATAGTTATCTTGTTTCTCATCCTGGACTTCTTTAAGTGGTTAAGATCTTCTCCAAGGAACCTTGCTTTGATACCAATTGTTGAAAAACACAATTGGGAGGTGGGGAATTAGTTGTAGTAATTTCAACCTTCAAAACTCTCAACATAAGTTAGATTCACAAGCATTCACATAAAATTTACTCTGCTAATGTGATTAATCATCAAATGCATAAACAAAAACTAAATGTAGCAAATTCATACACACAAGAACAATAGATTTATGTGGAAATCCAAAAGAGGGAAAAACCATGATGAGGATTAGCTTACAATATAAATAATTCCAAAATTGGTACAATAGGCTTACTATTAGAAAGGCTCACTACCAGAATAGGAAACACTATCCAATGAGGGTTTACAACCTAATCTCATTTTCATAGAATTACAAAGAAGATAGAAGAGAAATTCTACAAAGAGAATACTATCTCAATGTGATAGAGTGTCCACCATAATTTCCTCTCTTTTATGGAAATGCGTGAATGACAAAGTACACCTTTATCTAACTTCCTTTGGGAGATCAACACTTTAATTTTACATTGATATGCTTAGACTCACACCATATACTACTATACCACATCTATCTTATTGTTCAAAAATGTATCATCTTATACTTATACCATCTTCAACCTTGAAACCCTTTCAAGGTTAGCCAGACACAATTTGTATTTACAAATTCAAATTAGGTCTACACCAAAGAATTCCTATGGTGGAAGGGAATGAGGGAAACCAAAAAAAATCTCAATGAGGACCTAAATGAGTCCCAACATTCCTCGACATTCTTCCATGAGCTTTGCAAGTAGTTTTTAACACAAGGTCAACCAAGACCCATGAAAACACATAAAACAATTAAGTACACACATCCTTGACTTAGTCCAATCCTTCTTAACAACAAACTTAACTTGAACATGATCTAGAGTAAGTAATGAATACTTGTAAACTCATCCAGAACCTCTACAACAAACTTTATTTGAAGAATACGATCACTTTTTATACTTGAATAACTCTATGAAACACTGTAATACATTGTAACTCTAAAACTCAACATTAAAAACACCAAACCTCAATTCCTCTTGAACTAAGAAAGAGAGAAACCTCATAAACTTATTCTTAGAACTGAAATTCCTAAAATTGTGATGCAGAGAAATCTGGAGAAAATACATTTCTTCCGGTCCACAACCACAACATTTATTTACATAGATCACACACTAGTGAAAATATCTCGCATCATAGGATGATCTAGAAGCCCAAATTTTGGATATAGAAGCTATTAACAAACATGAACAATATATTAGATCCACATAAGGATAGCATCAACATAGAAGAAATTCATAGAACATCCCAGAGCTCACATTGAATACTTGCATGACATTGTTTTCTCTATTTATCAAATTTTCTCAATACCCTCGACATATACATGCAATAACCAAATTCCTTTACAAATAGTTGACACCAATGACAACACTAACGAGTTGACCAATTGACATCAATTACAACACCTTCATACTTCTCCTTTATACTTGCAATAAAGATTCAATCCTAATTTGTAGACTCTAGATATATGAGCAATGCCCCTGCTATGAATAAACCAAGAGTGGTTGACTTAGTTGAAGATATCATAGGGAATGTGATCATTAAGATAACATTAGATACATCAACACCATAAGTAACACAATTTTTGGTGCATACAACCATGTTTACTTCTAAGAATGCTAAGGGAAATGAGGAAGAGTATGAGAGATTACATGCTAAACATGTAAAGTTGTAGGACTAGTATAATAAGGTGGTATCTCAACTTCCACCACCCCAAGTTGCAGCTCCACCAAATCCTCTATCTACATCCACTAAATTGTTAGCTCAGGATAGAGAGACTTTGTCTCTTAGAATAAGGAATTAAAGGAGTAGCTAAAGCAAAGAAAGGAAAGTGAAACAAATGCAAAGAAAGAGGAAAAGGTATTGTTACATATATTAGTAATGGCATGTAGATCATAGATTATAATTTGTTTTTCACAAAATTGAGAGAACTTGTAGTACATTTGATGGACTTCATTAGGCTTATGTTAATTATAAGAAAATACAAAATATCTTCGAACATGTACTAATTAAGTGTATCCTTAGGGCCACTTCAATTAATTTTTTTATAAAAATTACCCCTTTTGATGAAAGATCCCCCAATAATTTGACACAAATAAATGAACAGATATAATTATTGGTGGAAGTTTCCACTTTTCAAGCAAAACTTGACATGTGTTTTAAGTCCAAATTGAATATTCTTACAAGCATGGTAAAATGTATTATTCCTAAAATCATGGATACCTAAGGGTGATCCCATAATAGTGGTTTACAATTTTTGGCCAAACTGGACACTGAAATTATTATTTTTAACTAAATCTTCACATTCGGGAACCTATAGCGGCTAAACTGTGAGGAATTTGAAGATGGTGCAAACTAGAGTCTCATCAAATTTTGTCTGTAGATTATAAAAATATTTTTTTCAAAATTTTTGGAATCAAATTTCACTTCTTTTTCCATCTCCCATGAAAATAGATTTTTTCAGAAAACAACATTTTAAAAAGTGACGCTACAATCGTGATAACGTGATAAATTTTTTTCCATGAAGGATAAAATTCTAATTCTTTCAAATTTAGATTTTTAACTCTTGATATCTAGTGCTTCCACTTGGTTAGATAGTTTTATTGAATATTTTTTCCTTAATCAAGTTTCAAAGTCAAACTAATTACAATTTAGACACAGCACGATCATAACACAACTTTTTTTGTATGTAAAATTTAATTTAATTTTTTTGTTGATCAAAGACTTCAATATTTGGTGCACTCATATTTTTCAAATTTTTGATAATATTCTATTTTTCCACATGTGAAGAACAACAAAGAAATTCATTTTTGATGAAAAACCTATGTTTAATAATACTTAAAACAAATACATAACAAAACCAAAACATATTAAAATTATATTCATTGGATAGCTTGTTCTGAGGAATACCATTATCATTTGAAATAAATTTTAAATGAATTCATTTGATCCCCCAAAATCTAAATCAAAAGTGATTTTTTATCAGCATTTTGATAGGTGTAAAGGAGACACATTTATAGGTATGGTTTAAAACTAGCGAGGTTCTATCCAAGGGGGTTTGATCTAAGGTGATTTGATCAAAGCCTCTTCAATTGGAATCCTTAAAATGGAACTTTTTAAGGCTTAAATCATTATATTTTCTAAAAATATGTGATTTCAGCTAAAATTCGTTCCTCTCAGGAATTGTAAACCACTATTATGACAGCACCCCTAAGGTGAAATCAACTCCTTAGATGTATGGAAGTCCAAATTTGTAGGCATAATACCCTCATTTTCATCATATATCTATAAGGATGATAAACTAAAGTTGGCTCTCTTGAATAAGTCAATTAATAACTTGTTTAAATTAGAGACAAATCTAAAAAAATTTACAAGGTAAATAAGAGATATCATAGATAGGAATATTATAATTCTCACAACAATAAAGTGAAAAATATCTTGTATTTTCAATAGCCTTTGGAAGAAGAGTACAATTCATGGCTAGAGAAGCATATTGAATAAGATTTATCCCAATATTTTTGTGGGGGTGGAGCCCATTTTTTCTTTTGTCCTATTCATCCTTTTCCTCAAATGCTTTTGAAGTTATAAATGGTAATGGGAAAGTGAAACAAAATACATATACTTCCACCTTCTTCTTTCATCACTTTATGTTACAAGAATGGGAAAAAAATGGTGTAGTCAAGGATGGAGGGTCTAGGAATAGGATTGTACAACCTTGTAGCAAGATTAGACACAACAGAAACTCAAAACATTGGAATAACAATCCCACATGGGGTATAGAGAAGGATCAATTATTCATAGGTAGCATGCCTTACCTATCGGCTTATAGTTTACAAAATGATATGACGTTAAGCCCAGAAATACAATGCACACTAAAATCCTTATATCATATATCTTCCTATTTCTCCCACTCTTTATGACTACCACCCTTCTGAATGCAACTACAAAATGATTATAAATATCAATTCCCAACTTCAAACAAAGTCCATGTCAGCCTCAAGAGGTCTCGAATCCCAAAGTTGATGAAATGGGTGAAGGTCATCCAAAACTTATGGTTCTCCATTGATCCTTGGTTAAACATGATGTGGATCAGAATGAAGGCCATGTGATGAATTTAAATCCTTATGAAATTGTTTCCTAAGCTCCACAAGTCACAAGATAGATTTGCACACTTGAAAATCCAAGACCAGTTTGTGAATGCTCTCTGTCCAATTACAATTGATATTCTGTTAGTGATATCTTCATAATGGAAACTCTAAAACAGTTGAATTTTGGATATGATGTAGATGTTGTAGTGAAGATCATATATCCTACTCCATGAGATTTGATGTTACAATGTAGCATAATGTAGTATGAAATATTGAGACTAGGTCCTGATAGTTAACTTCTAAAATGTAAGAAAACATGCATGTAAATATATTTTGGTTCATGCAATATTGCTTGCAACCTAGGATGCTCTTACATTAGACACCTGAGGTTGAATGTGAGCCTCTCACTTTCCTAGGGCTAGAGGAAAACCAATGTGGTCCACCTTAGCCTGAGAAATCCATGATGAATATTCCTTTGGTATTCCTTTCCATCTGACTAGATACTCCTTGTATTGCCTTCCTCTGGTATTATGTCCAACTCTGTTGTCTAAAATTTCCTCAATTGTCTCTAGATAATGTGTTATATGGTCTAGAAACCTTCTCTTCCCTTTGGTGACTCTCCTTCATGATACTAGTATAGGTATGCAATGTTGAATATAGGTGATATGCCAAATTCTTTTGGTAGTTCCACTTCATATGCATTTCCAGAATCAAACTTCCTAATGATCTTACAAGGTCCAAACTTCTTCATCTTCAACTTATTATATGTCCCAATTGGAAATCTCTCTTTTCTCATATATACCATTATTTCCTCTCCTACTACAAACTCCTTATGTCTTCTCTTCTTTTTTGCTTTCTCCTTATAGGTATTGTTCATCTTCTTTAGATGCTCCTTAACTTGAGAATGCATTTTTTCCATGAATCCTAAAAATTATTCTACCTCTACACCCCTTTTATTCTCCATACCGATATCTCTTAATTCTACTACTCCTCTAGGTTGTTGTCCAGTCACAATTTCAAATGGTGTCTTCCTTGTGCTCCAATTTACTAAATTTTTGTATGCAAATTCTGCTTGCGGTAGTATTAAGTCCTAATTTCTTGATTCACCTTCAATCAAACACCTCAACAAGTTCTCCAAACTCATAGTTACCACTTCTACTTATCCATCTATCTATGGGTGAAATGTTGAACTATACTTCAAATAACTCTTCATCTTCTTCCATAATGTTTTCCAGAAATATCAAATGAATTTAGTGTCTTTTTATGATACTATACTCTTTGGTAGTCCATGTAATCTCACAATCTCTTTGAAAAATAGGTCTGCAACATGTACTGCATCATTGGTTTCTTACAAGGTATGAAATGTGTCATCTTAGAAAATCTATCCACAACCAAAAATATAGAGTCAAATCCTCTCAATGTCTTAGGTAATCCCAACAAAAACTCCATGATGATGTCTTCCCATAGTCTCTTCAGTACTATCAATGGTGTTTACATTCCAATGTTCTGACTATTTCCTTTTGTAACTTGACAAATCCTACAACTTTCGACATATTTCCTAGCATCCTTATACAACTATGGCCAAAAATAGTTCTCATTCACCAATGTTAAGGTCTTATCAATTCTAAAATGTCATGCTAATCCTCTACAATGCTTTTCCCAGATATAATTATATCTAATTTAACTTCTAGGGATATGTTGGTTCTTTTTATAATGAACCAATCAAGTCTCAATAGATACCTATGAGTTCACTAGGCTCAATTCTCAAATATCTACTAGACAAGTGGCCAACTGACAAGATATTACAATAATGGATTTATCTCCTGCACTTCAGGCTCTACAAAACCTAAGAGGGTGATCCCACAATGAGTATTACTTTATTATGTCAGAAAATTCCCATGCACACTATATATTTAAGCAAATATATTCTCATCCATAGCTAATAAGCTAAAATTATCCAAGAAGTTAGCAATTCCTTGAATGTATCTTGAAACTTAATCCAAGAATATAAAACAACAAAAAACACAAGTTCAAGATAGATCAATGATTATTTAAAAGATTATTCTCAAGTCAGATTACTAGAGCCAAGAAAAAGATTTAAATGAGTTAAGATCAGTGCCATTATCCATGGGCTAGGATTCTGAGCAAATTGAAATACAAGGTTTATTTAATTCTGAATACTCATGATCTTAACAACATTACTCTGTAATTCACAAATCTATGACCAAAATCTACAAACTACTTATTAGATCCAATGACCTTGTACACAAATTCATAATTTGATTCAAGCATTTTAACTCATTCCATGAATGGGAGCTAAAACCAAAGTACATATCAAAGCATAAACGATGACAATTAATGAAATGATCCATGATCAAGATTTTCATTAATAATTCAAATACAAAACCAAAATGGAGAGACTATAGACTTAGAAAATCTCCATTATCTTTCATAAATATTTAGAAACCATATATTTGAAAAAAAAAATTGACCTAGACTTAAAGCATTAGATAAGGACTTATTTTGTTCACTCTGTATTATAAATTTTCACAATTCAGCTCTAGAATTCAACCAAAAACCCACACAAATGACCCTGAATTCCCTTTTATAGAACAAGGGAGCAAAAAAAAGCTTCAATCCAAGTGTACTCATGCCACATTCTAATGGGACTACTAGAAGCCATATTCCCTAATTCGGTTACATTTACATTCATCAAAGTGGAGGGAATTCATATGAGACAAAGATTATTTACCTTCATTGTGAGGAGTAGCTTTTCCTTCCAAAAAGAACATGTCAAAAAGGATGAACTTCTTCATAGCAGCACATTGATTTCATCCAACAAGCTGACACCATGATGTGGATCAAAAAGTGAGCTAGCATCTCAGTCAACATTCCATATCACCAAAAACTAATATTTTCCTATGAGACATATGTTTTATACACTGTAACTTCTAAGACCAGACTTGTACAATACTTGACCTAGTATATGTTTCACATCCCTATTCACAAACCAAACTTGCCAACATACACCCTTCCCCATTCTTCATATTCCTCCTTAGATGGCCAATTGAAATCAATAAATTTATCCAGGGTCTTCTTGTATGGTGAGTACTTGGTTACTACTGCATTGGACTCTTTGTCAAAATCCTCTAGAAAACTAATAAGAAATGTTAACCTCTCCAAAGTGTCATTAAAGACATCAATATCAACTTCTTTGCAAATTTTATTTACCTAGGAATCAATAACCTCATTCAGTTCCTTTTTCCACATGTGTAATCACTGATACATTTTGGCTCAAAATGTAACAAAAGTTCTCAAAATGATACATTTTGAAACGCCGAAATTCTAACCCAGCATCATCGGTTGGGTCATAATTTTGACGTTTCAAATTGTGACAAAATAATTCCAATGAAAGTTCATTGAAATTCTAACAAAATTTTGTCATATTTTGAGTCAAAATTTATCAGTGAATGGTTTCAATTCATAATTAGTGACCTCAATGTCTGGTAGTGTTGACAAGTCAGTCAAATCATATTGAGCTATTAGTTCTCTTATTTTCTGCTCTAGTGGGGCAATGTACCCTTGGAAATTTTACTTACACAACTCACATACAAACTCATAAACTAGAAACAGCTAAGGGTACTTATCTTCATGTTGGCCAAATCCCACTAATATTAACTTTAATCTCTCAGCTCTTGGGACCTACTTATTCAAGATTGGTATGGCCAATATCCTATCTATTTGGGACAATCACATTGCCTACACCATCAAGGCATAGTTGTCATGCACACTATTAAGTCTAACCTAAATATTCTCATTTAGATGCTTCAAGATAGCATGGAAAATTTTTGATACATTTTCATACATTCTGCCCTGAGCCTTCTCCAACAACTTCTTATATGTTTCAACTTGCAGAAGTAGTTGCTCTCTGTCAGATGAGCCAGAGCCTAGTCTACTTAATTCTTCCTCTACAAATGATCCATGTCCTCGACTATATGGTACTATTACTAATGCCTGGTCATGAGGTTAATGCTAAGAAGATTCCAATGAGAGGATGGAGGTGGGTGGCTTGAGTTGTGCTTACCTTGTTCTCTTTGCACTTCTCCTCTTTGTTTATAAAGTGCCAATTCAATTTCTAACACAACCACCTTCTATTGGTTGTTATCATAATCATTGAGGAGTTCTTTGTATTTAGTTTTGATATTATCTCTCTCTAGGGTAAGACCTTCCATAGTTGCTCTTGTAAACCTAGCAACAATGAAAACCATGTCTATAGCTTCCAAATCTAGGGTATCAATAACTCTCTTTATAAGTAGTTGTCCACTAAAATCTGATGGCTCTACCAGAGTTGGTTTCCTAGATCCAGAAGATAATCACCATATTGCCAATGCATCCAAATCCTCACTGAATGTTGAACCTCAAAGTTCCATTTCCAATTCTTCTTTTGTATGTATGAGAGGCCTTTCATCCCTTCTTATGGCATCTAAAACAATAGTATCATAAATATTCCATTCTGGCAACAACACCCCACACTTCTTTACAAGCTCTATGCCCTCTTGGGCATTAATCTTTTTAAACTCATTTTTCATAATGCTTCTTACATTTTCCTGAATGACATTTTTAGGAAATTGAAGATGCAAGTTCCTTTCAGTGGCTACCCTCTCTGCATAGTCTACAACCTTGGATTTCCATTAGAAATATTGGAATGTAGAGGTTTCAATGAAAGATTCATATTCCATAAACTCCTTGCTGACCTCTATCCTTAAATCATCTACAATATTCAATCCACTAATATCAAGCTTTCCTAATTTGAGGATGCTCTATCCTAAACCTGAAGCAATTTCTCCTTCATGAGGAGGAATTCCTATCTACATTTCCTCAGGGGTGACGTATAAATCATCTTCATCCATGTTAGAGTTGTCAACCACTCATTTTTCTTTAGTCCTTTTCTTTTTTTGAGGTGGTTGCTCAAGAGGGACAAAACTTCTAGGGGATAAATCAAGATCAATTATAGGAAAAAAGGCCTATGTAGGAGGATGTGGCATTGCACTCTTAGGAGAGTCTGTGTTTGGCCCTTTAGAGCTGATAGGGGTTGTTAAGCTTCTTTCCTCACCCATTTCTTTCTTCCTCCTAGAATAAATTATCAATTGCTTGGGTAGTTGATATGTAGATCTTTCTTCTAATGTCACTTCAACACTTTCTTCAACCACCATTTCCTTTCCCTTATCTAGGATTTCCCGCTGCTCCCTCCAAATACCAACAACATTCTCAAAATTTTCCATGACATGCATAACTTTAATAAAATCACCATGTATATTTGGAAGAGGGTCATATTGGGGATTATTCTTCTACTTAGCTTCTACCATATTTCTATAAGGAAGGTATTTAACTTTTCTTTCATCATGTTCCTCAAAGTTAAAAAAAAATGATAATAACATCCTCAAGGTAATCAAAAGCATATACAAAGTTACCCATTTTCTTATCTGCTTTGAGTTTACTGATGAAGCCTTCAGGATCATGATTCCTTGGACTTATAGTCATCAGTTTATAAGGAGCTATTATATGTTCTAATTGATCCCATGTCCCTTTTGTTAGAATGTAATATGTGAATGTTGTCCATTCTAGAAAGAAGGACCCCTTCCTTGCTAATTCAGGTAAATGTGTTTCTTGTGAAGCTCCTAACTGCCTCATGATCTCAATGAATCCTATTCTTAAAGGAACATCTCTAGGAAAGACATATGGGCCCAAACCACTACCATATACTCTAAAAATTTCCTTGTTAGGATACAAAATTAAATCTCCCCAATTATCACTCAAATTCAAATCTAGCCTCATCTCCTTAGGTCTCAAGAATTCATGAATTTATCTAGGGATTCTAAGTGGTTCATATATTAAGGACCTCCTTATTCTAGATGCAAAAGAATTTCTAAACATTACAAAGTTATACTTTTTGTCATCTTTATCCATGATTTGGGTCCAACATTGGATAGGAAGATCAACATCCTCCTTCTTCCTTTCTAAGGCGATTTCCTTCTCAAAAAATATTTGTCCTTCATAAAAAAACATATGCATTAACAATGAGTACCACCAGAACTTCACCCATTATTTTCTTCCTTCAATTCAACTAAGCCTTTATGGATATGTTTAGCCAGATAAGCTCCATAGTCATAAACAATTCTATATAGTGGGTGTTGCAAATGTGTGGAAAAATAATTGTACTCCTTCTGCAATGTGTCAGGTGGATTAACACCAATAATTTGATACAGAGAGTACATAATTTTTTTGAAATAGATGGAAAAATAACTCATTGGGAAAGGTTCGAGCTCCCTATCATAATCTTAATTTTCCTCCTTTGTTTCCCATTTCGAGTCACTATTGTATGTAGAGGTAACATCCTTGTTTTGATGAACACCTTAGTATTATTGTGCTCTTTTCTAATAGTATCCATATCTGGAGGGACCATGTCTTGACTCCATTCATGCAAGTGAAAGATTTCTTCAATTTATTCCCTAGTTATTTTTACGATAACCACCCCATCAAATGTTTTGACTACCCTAGAAACTGGGTCATATTTTGAGGTGATATCTTTCAAGAGATCGACATCCATGTACATATTGGGGACAATAAACTTCCCCATATCCAACCTCCATGGATTATTGAAAGGAGCCCCAAGGTTCCTATTCTCAAACTAGTGTTGAAACAACTGCCATCCAGTGTAAGGTACTTTGACATCCTTGATCAAGCAAGCTTTATCTATCAACCCTTCCCTCATAGTAGGGCCATGAAACAAGACCTTTCCCTTTGGTTTCTTATTCATAGAATAGGGTAGCAAGTCAATCACATCCTGAGAAAGGGTTCTAGATTAGGTGGAAGAAGAAGCAACTTGTACTCTAGGAGCCATGGGCTTGTGTATACCAAATTTATAATGGAGGAATTTTAACTATTCAACTTCCTAATTGCAATTTATGACCTAGGACAAGTGTTAATTCTGGATGATTTTTAGGGTTGTGGATTTTAAAAGAAAATATTAACCCTAAATCAAAGCAATGAAAGAAAAAAGATGAATCAAACTCATTTAAAAGTAAATTAAAAGCAAGCCCTAACTCAAAAAAATGAAAAATAAAGCATAAAATTGCATTTTTTGTACTTACTTCTTTCAACCATGATAAACCCTATTACAAGTTGAAATGACTTTTGTAATTCGCTTCTCAACTATTTGTATCACTTTGGACATGTCCTCAAACCCCAAATAAGTAAGAATTGGCCACATACACAATTTCTGAAGGGAATTGAATAGGTTTATGGGTCACCTCCGCCATTAATGCCCACTTGCATGAAGCAAAACAATTGCAACAGACATACTTTGCAATTTTTAATATGTGTTGTTGATTTACAACTAAGTTGGGTATCTTGAATGACTTAGATTGAGTTAATATCATTTGAATTTACCTCACCGCTCTAGCTCAAATGAATGGCCAGTAGAAATTTTTTGACTAGACCTTCCTTGTGTACTTGTGAGCTCCACCCACCAGTATTCGTAGAGTCCACATGGTAGTTTATCATGAGTCTCATTTCTTTTAAATAAATTGCATCTTACCTTCATGAGTTGGCAAGGAATGGTGGTGATCATCTTTCCTTGCTCGATTAGCACCATCAATCTCAAAGCTCTGGGCATTGGGATGGGATGTAATGGCTGGGCCCACTTACATGTGGTGACATTTCACTAACCTCGTAGCAATTAAATTGCAGTCATTTCAGATGGACGGGCTAGCGAGGAACAATCCAGATGAAATCCCATGATCTAGTGACTTTTGAACCTACACATGTAATAAAAATATCCATAAAAGAGGGCCTTGACTAGGCTGATGAGAATTTACCCTTAGGAACCAACGACTTAGACTTAAGTCATAATCATAAAATATTAAAACTAGATTTTGGGAAAAATAACGACAACTTGCAACATGAAATGACCAAACAACCACAACTGAGGGATGTGTAAGGAATGTATAACCATGGCTCAAAAGACAACTTATATGACTGACAACTAGAAAAAACAAGTCAACATAAAAATACAATGTTCAAGGATCAAACATGGGTTAATTGGAGACAAGACTTGGCTAAGCAAAAATTTGAACCCTATCAATGGGTAACATGTGACATGTTAATATCAAGAATGAAAAGTCTCAAAATGTTAAGAATTTCTTAGGGATCTATCAAGATACATAATTGATTATTCTTGAATAACATATCTTCCTAAATGAAATAATCCAACCATTTTCTTCTATCTATCTCTACAGGTTCCTTGCAAGCCTTCCATGCCTCAACAAAATCAATGTCATCCTCATACATATGCTTCATTTCTTCAAAACCTAATACTTCAATTCTCATCTTTGTCAAAAAACTTCTCCTACTCAATGCATTGACAACCTTGTTTGAATTTCCATTCTAGTGCTTCAACACAAATCTATAACTCTACAAGAAATCTACCCATCTCATATGTCACTAGTTCAACTTCCCTTGACTATTCAAATATTGTAAATCTTGATGATCCGTATACAAAAAAAATTCCTTAGGTAACAAGTAATGTATCCACTTCTTCAAGGCTTGTATTATTGCATAGAATTCCTAATCATAATTTGAATATCTTCTCCTAGAATCATTCAATTTTTCACTGAAGTAGGCTACTAGTCTCCCTTCCTAGCTTAATGTAGCTCCTATTGCACTTCCACTAGCATCACAATCTAAGTACTTGGAATACCTTATCAAAGTCCAGTAGTGATAACACACATTGTTCTATCACCTTTTCCTTCAACAAATAAAAAATATTATGTGCTCTTGATGTTCACATGAATTCCTTTCAATCACCCCTCATTGTTTCTATCATAGGTGTACAAATACTACTAATTTTTTTTATGAATTTCCAGTAAAAAATTGCTAGTCCATGAAATAATCTCACTTCTCCAACATTCATAGGTGTACCATTCAATTATTTCTCTAACATTTTTAGGGTCCATCTTTAATCCTTTCACAAATATCACAAATCCCAAATACACTAGTTCTTCCTTCATGAAGATACACTTCCTGATGTTTATTAACAACTTTTCTTCCCTTAGCCTTTAAAATACTTGTCTGATGTGCTCCAAATGTTCTTCCTTAGACTTACTAAAAATAAGAATATCATCTAGGTAAACAATGACAAACTTTCCCAAGAATTTCTTCAAGAATTCATTCATCAACCTCATAAATGTACTAGGTGCATTAGTTAGTCCAAATGGCATGACCAACAACTCATACAATCCATCATTTTTCTTGAAAGAAGTCATTCATTCATCTCCCTCTCTGATCTCGATCTGATGGTATCCACTCTTTAGGTCTATATTTGTGAAATACATTTCTCCACTCAGACTGTCCATGATGTCATCCATCCTAGGTAATGGGAATCTATACTTCATGGTGATCTTAGTGATAGCTCTTGAATCTGTACACATCCTCCATTCTGCATCTTTCTTAGGTTCAAGTATAGCCATTACCACACATCGGCTCATACTTTCTATCATCAATCCTTTCTTCAACAATTCTTGTATCTATCTATTTAGCTTCACATTACCTACTAGTGTTATCTGGCATGCAACTTTGTTTGAAAAACTAGCTCCTAGAATAAGATCTATTTGATGACTGATACTCTAGATTAGTGGTAATCCATTAGGTACATTCTTTGATACAAGATATTGGTACTTTGTCAATAGTTCAATGACTTCCTTATCTTGTAATTCTTCTTCTCTTGCAGTGATTTTCTTTGCATCTAGGGCTCTACACTTCCTTGGAATCAAAGAAAAACATAGGTTTTCATGTCTCAATCCATCTAAAAATTTCCTTCCATCTACCAAACTAATTCTAGTTGTTCCAAATACTTCACTTTCAGGTTCATCTTCCAAAGGTTTCAAGGTGATTCTCTTTCCATTAGACGTTATGGTATAAGTATTA
Source organism: Sequoia sempervirens (assembly GCA_007258455.2). NCBI lineage: Eukaryota > Viridiplantae > Streptophyta > Pinopsida > Cupressales > Cupressaceae > Sequoia > Sequoia sempervirens. The sequence goes on along the minus strand of VDFB02252616.1, from coordinate 24,498,516 downwards.
TTTCTCCCATCATGTATAGATTTCTTATCATACTTCCAAGGTCTACCCAACAACATATAACATACATCCATTGGCATAATATCACATAGTACTTCACCGTGACATGATCCTATATGAAATTTTACTAGACATTGCTCACTTACTAGTATATTATGCTCATCTTGAGTCTAGGATATCCTATAAGGCTTTAGGTTTTTTCTTCTTTCCAAATTCAACTTTGTCACCATTTCCTTAGAAAGTAGGTTATATGTGCTACCACTATTAATGATAAATTTGCAACACTTACCTCCTACTTTGCATCTAGTCTGCAACAAACTTTTCCTTTGTGATGCTTCCTTAGGTACTTCTTTCTCCTGGAATAGTGCTCGCCTCATGAATAATGATTCTCCTTTCTCAAGACTTCCTCTAGAACTCAATGATTCCACTGGTTCTTCCTTCGCATATCTAGCTCTTGCATGATTTTCAATCTTCTTACTTTCTTTGCAACACTCAAATGATCTATTTCCTTCTCCTCTACACTTAAAATAGGTTCCTCTAAAAGATCTCTTGTCATATCATTTCTCATCTCTTTGGTATCCATCATTGAGGAGAGAATTGTAGTCTACCCTATTGTGGTGGTAAGAACTGATATCATCTCTCCCTTTATGATTATGAGTTGGAATCCCACTCTTGTGGTATGAATCTTTTTCCTTGCTTTGCTCTGCATATGGTTTTTCTACTCTATAATGTGACCTTCCTTTTTGAAATCTACCTCCTCTTCCTCTCTTCCCTTGTTCATGTTTTTTTGGTAGCTTTTCCTCCACCTTTAATGCAAATGGATATGATTCCTCTACCAAATTCATCCTTACCAGACTCAACTCTATTGGATGATGTGGTCATGTTACTGATATGTGGTTTTCATTGATCTCAACACTATTAGCATTATTGTATTGAAGGTTGTATATGTCAAGGATATTGAGAAAATTGTTAAAGGAAGAGTTGCAAGTTGCCAATGGAATAGTGAAGGTCATGAAGGTGTCTTTTTCTATACGTTGAAGATCATTTCTTGTGGAATATAGGGTTTATTTATGAGAGTATCTAGTTCATCTACTAGAAGTTTCATAGGTTTGCATGAATATTTGATCATGCTATGAATAGTTGTATTTTGATAGTATTTATGTGGGTTTTGTTAGTGTTCCTAATTGAATTTTATGCAATTCTAGTAATTTCTATTGCTACAGATGATTCTTTGTTAGTTCTTGTTGTTTGTGGGTTTTTCTAGATCATTCTCTATCTGTGTACATTTGCATTGATCGGTGTGCTCGTGGTTGAAGATTTTTCTTGTGTATGTTCAAGTTTTATGTTCTTGGACGACATGATGGTGTAACATCTAGTGGATCCTTGAAGATTTAAATTTGAATGTTTGGCACACTCAAAGATATTATTTTGGGTCTCATCATAATATTAGCCAATGGTGTTTGATCCACATTGAAAATTTATTTATAAATTTGGGCCGACATTGTAAATATGTTTTATATTTTTTGGCTAACAAGGTTTTTGATGTAATTCCATGTTGTGGATATATGAGAGTGATTCTTTGAGTGAAGTTAGTGTTTGCATAAGAGTAAATGTATGATAGAGAAAGTGCAATTGTGCAAATAGTGTTTTAATCATTCGATTGCAGAGCAGAGTGAGAAGAAGTTTGAGCGAAGTGCAAAGAAGGTTTTTTTTACTTCACTAGAACTATAATTAGGCTTGTGTAGAAGTTATTTTCTCAGTTCACACCTTGTGGATCTAATCCAAATTACTGTGCATTTTTGGGTAGTGAGCTCTAAGTTTTGTGCTTGAATGCATGTACATTCCCATTATCTTTCATTATAATTTTAACAAGGTATAATATTGTGGACTAACATCCACCATATTTTTTCCCCTAACAAGGTTTTCAATGTAATTTTTTTTGGCATTCTCTATGTTTCTGATGTACTAATTGTTTATGGTTTATTGTTCATTCATCAGACTCTAAGATTAAGTAAAGTTTGAAAAGTTTAAATATTCTATGAAAGCTGATCCAAACCCCCTCTCAGTTGTCTGTCCTTGTTTTTCCAACAATTGGTATTAGAGCAGGCTCCTCTAAAGAAGTTTAAAATCTTGAGGTGATTTGAGATGGCATCATACAAGAAGGACAATCCTAGATTTGATGGAACAAACTACTCATTGTGGAAAGATAGGATGGAGTGTCATTTGAGGTGTATTGGTGAAACCTTCTGGAAGATTACAAAGAATCCATATGTTATTCTTTAGAATGGTCCTTCCACTACTAATGAGATTAAAGAGGCTGAGAATAATGTTAGGGATATGGAAGCTTTATCGAGTACTCTAACAAATTTAGAAATGATAAATGTGATAGGTTTGAAGACTACTCATAAGATTTGGACGAAGTTGGAAACCTTGTATGAAGGAGATGTACATGCGAAGATGGCTGAGCTACAAAGTTTGAAAGGAAAGTATGAAAACTTGAAGATGGGTGAAGATGAAAATTTTCTTATTTTATGTAGAGTAAATGAACTAGTGATGGGTATTAGATGTGTTGGCAGTACCCTAGATGAGGAAGAAATTGTAGCTAAAGTGATTAGATGATTACCTCCCTCCTACAAAATAAAGGCTTATGTTATTGAAGAAACCAAATCATTGATGAATATGACAAGAGATACGCTAATTGGTAAATTTTTTGCCTTTGAGTTGATCGAATTTGGTGAATCTATTCCTAATACTGAATCTACATTCAAGGTTATTGTATCTAGAAGAAACAAGAAAATATATGATCTAGGCGAGTGTTCCAGAAAGTCATTCAAGTATGAGGAAGAAATGAAACAACTTGAAGATGAAGAAAGAGAGGTAGAAGAGTTGGAAGCACTGATTGTGAAGAAAGAAGGCAGAGGACAAGGTAATTATAAAGGAAATTTTCCAATTAAATGCTTCTCTTGTATTAAAATAGGTCATTTTGCATCAAGGTGTCCTAAAAGAGTTCCTAGATCCAAGCCTAACAAATCTAGATTCCAAAAGAAATGTTACTATGTTGAAGGAGTGACTGATGTTGAGTTTGATAAAGATAATGGAAATGAACATATCTGGTGGCTATTTGATGCAAAGTGGAAAGGATAGCAAACACCCAACTCTGATGTCAAAGACACTTAACTTAAATGCTTCTATCGAATACTCTTACATGGAGCCTTAAACTCCATTACTCCTTAAGAGATCAACCCTCTCACACCTAGGGTTCAAAACTCAGACCTCTTACAGACCTTAGAAAAATTGAATCAAGTATTTTTGGATCAGAATAAGGTGTGAAAACTTCCTTTCACTTAGGTTTCAACAAACTTCCACAAACTATGGTGAATTATACACTTTTCTCCCTTAACGCTAGTAGCCTTACCCGGTAGGATAGTCAATATAAAATACACATGGAGGACTTTCAAGACACCAAACCTATGGATTTAGACATCCAAAATGGACCTCTACCAAGTCTCAATACCTTTTCCCATGAATGTCAAGGAACAAACCACAATAAGCCATTCTACCGCTGCTCCAAGAGACCTAATTCACATACCTACACCTAGGAATTGACTATATACGCTATCCCATTCACCCCAAAGAAAAAAATAAAACTCCTATAGGTTTTGCATGCATTTTACCATCATTCATAAGTGCCTCTTAAACAGATTCTTCAGAATCAAGCAAAAACTCACTTTTTTGCTTGTCAATTAGGCTTGCCACATAGAGATGTCAAGCCAAAAACATTACACCACTTCCTCCAATGAGCCTACCATTCTCCAATACCTTGAGTACATAGTATTACAGTCTCATATATTCCATACCACAAGGATTTGGAAACTTTACAACATGGGAATGGAAGAAATCAACATTTTTCTCTCAAAACCCTAATTTTAAGGGTTTTCAGACCACCAAGGAGTAAAATTAAGATATCTCTCTTATTAGTCAATGAAATATCACCACTCCAACTCAAAAAGAAAGATTATTCAATTAAATTTCCAACCATTACATGCTTCAATCATAAAACAAAATGTACAGATCATATCAAGTATGTGATCAACAAATTCTATAGGAAAAACATGCGGTTTGAGACCATCCAGTAGTAAAATGGGGATATCTCACTCAATTCTCCATGAAATCATACCATTTTAATGCCAAAAGAAATTTTATTCAATTATCTATCCAACAATTATAGGCTTAGAGCATGGAACAACACATACAGGCCGTAGAATGTATGGGATCAACAATTTCTTTATGAAAAACATTGAAAACAACAACTTCTTCTTAGAAACTCCTTCCAAACTTGTTCAACAGCCTTGCATCAATGAAGAGAGGAATATTTTAAGCCTCCTAACTCCCTCCAATGTCCTCCAACTACCATTTGAATCATTTGGTTGTTGGAAACATAATTAGACTTCATTTTTTTACTCTTTAATGCCTAATTAAGGCAATTTAGACAATTTTCACCAACTTGCCTACAAAGATGCTTCCAAAGTATGTGAAAGGCATCCAAAAAACCTCAAATGAGCAAGGTGACTCCCTTAAAGTGTCTAGTTACATCAAGGAATCCTTATTTCATTCATTTCCAAAATGCACTAGACTTACAAAGGAGGATGGAGACCTTATTTGTACAAAAAGTTGGTCATCAAGACCAAAACTCCACAAAATCCCTAGGATACCTATTAAAAAACAATTAAATGGTCCATGAGACCTTATTCCAACATTAGAAAAAAAAAAAAACATAAAAAATTATTCTAGGTCCTTTAGACCCATGGGTGCTCCTGCACCACTATTGCATTTGCTAAAATTGAGAAAGCTCTTACAACCTGAATTGAAGAAAATGATGAGTGGGTTATTGACAATAGATGCTCATATCATATGACTGGTGACAAAAGTAAATTTTTAATTCTTGAGAAGTATGATGGTGGGGCTGTAATATTTGGATATAACAATGCTGGTGTGATTCGTGGTAGAGAATTTATTTGTCTTGGTGGTAAGCATAACGCTGATGATGTTCTTTTTGTTGAAGGATTGAAGCACAACTTGTTGAGTGTTGGACAGATGGTGGAAAAGGGTTATGATTTTAGTTCAAAGATGGAAGATGTAGGATACTTGGAAGATCTATAAAGGTAATTGCTTCAGGTAAAAATACAGAAGGTAATATTCTTCACCTCAATGCTGGTAGTGAAAGTTGTTTAATTTCTCAAGTAGATGAAAGATGGTTATGGAATAGAAGACTATGTCATGTGAATTTTGATAACATTTTCAAATTAAGTTCCACTCAAGAAGTAAGAGATCTACCTAAGCTAGTAAATCCTACTAACATAATTCTCAAGGAGTGTCAGATGGGAAAAGAGACAAGAGTTTCTTTTTAGAGCAAACAACATCATTCAAATGGATTACTGGAGCAGGTACATATTGATCTATGTGGTCCCTCTAGAGTTAGAAGTCTTCGTGGAGAAAGGTACTTTATGCTCCTTTTTGATCATTGCTCTAGAATGATATGGGTTGCTTTCTTAAGAGAAAAATGTGAAGCATTAGAAAATTTCAAAAGTTTCAAGGCCATGGAAGAAAAGGAGAAAGGTCTAACAATAAAATGCTTAAGTTTAGACAAAGGTGGTGAGTTCACCTCTAGGGAGTTTAATTCTTTTTGTGAAGAGCATGGAATTAGAAGATAGATATCTACTCCCTGAACCCCTCAATAGAATGGAGTTGTAGAGAAGAAGAATAGAACAATTTTGGATGTTGCTAGAACAATGATGATATAAGGAAATGTTCCTCACATCTATTGGAGTGAAGTTGAAAGTGCTACTGTGTACACTTTGAACTGGTTAAATGTCAATAGTAATTCTGGTAAGACTCCTTTTGAACTATGGTTTGGTCATAAGCCTACTATTAAATATTTTGAGATATTTGGAAGCAAGTGTTATATCAAGAGAGATGAGGATATAGGAAAGTTTTATGCAAGAAGTAATGAAGAAATATTTCTAGGTTACTCTACTAAAAGCAAATCCTATCAGTGTTATATCAAAAAATTAAGAAAAATGGTTGAGAGTGCAAATGTTAGAGTTGATGAGGATTCTTCTAGATCATCCAGATACTATGGATATGATTTAGATGACCTAGAAGACAACACAAACAAAGGGAAGAATGTTTAGAAACAAAATCAACTTCAAATTGTGCCATATGTTTCGGTAAAACAACTTCAATTTTTTCTAGTAAATCAAGTAAGTTAGGAAGGAGAGACAAGTGCAAGTGTAGAAGAACCAAAATTTCAAGAGAATCCTAAAACTCCTAGGTATGTAAAGCTAAATCATTCTAAAAAGAAAATTATGGGAGACAAGAATAAAGGTCTGCAAACTAGAAGAAAGATTGTAGAAGAGTATTTCTTGATTTCCAAGATTGAGCCTAAAGATGTCATGAAGCTTGCAATGATGAACACTAGATGGAAGCTATGAAGGAAGAACTAATGCAGATTGAAGAGAGTGATACATGGATACTTGTTCCCAAACCTAAAGATAAAAATGTGATTATTACTAAATGGGTCTTTCAGAATAAGCTGAATGAACAAGGTGAAGTGGTCCGGAATAAAGCAAGACTGGTATGTAAAGGGTATTCACAAATGGAAGGTATTTATTTTGAAGAAACCTCTTCCCCTATTGCCAAAATTGAAGTTGTAAGGTTATTTCTTTCTTATGCTACATATAAGAACTATAAATTCTATCAAATGGATCTGAAGCCATCTTTTGTGAATGGTGAGCTAGAAGAAGAAGTATATATTGAATAGATGAATGGATTTCAATTGACAGCTAAGGAAAACATGGTTTGTCAATTCAAGAAAGCTCTATATGGAATCAATTAATCCCCTAGAGCCTAGAATGCTAGAGTAGACAAATACTTACTAAATCTTGGATTCAATAAAGGTACTACTAATAGCAACTTGTATTTTGAAAATTGGATCATGACAAAGAGTTGATTATTGAGGTCTTTGTTGATGACATTATTTTTGGAGGAAATGACAATCTATGTATGAAGTTTGTTGATGAAATGAAGAGTGAATTTGAAATGAGCATGATTGGAGAGATGAATTTCTTTCTAGGATTACAAGTTAGTTAGATAAGGGGATTTTCATATCTCAGTCCAAATATGTGAGAGAGTTGCTAAAGAAATTCGGCATGGAAGACTCAAAACCTATTGGTACTCCCATGGTAAGTAGATGGAAGTTAACACAAAATGATGATTCTCCTAAGGAAAATCAAACAAGATATAGGTCAATAATTGGTGGATTGCTCTACTTAACTCAGACTAGACCAGGCATTATGAATGTTGTATGTATGGTTGCTAGATTTCATGCTAATCCAAAAGAATCTCATGTGACTATTATAAAGAGAATCTTTAGGTATCTAAAAGGAACAATTATTTTTGTCTTTGGTATCCTAAGGATGATGATATTACTTTGAATGCATACATTGATGCAGATTGGGAAAGAGATGTAGATGATAGGAAGAGTACTAGTGGTGGTGCCTTCTTTCTAGGGAAGAATCTAGTGTCCTAGTTGAGAAAAAAGTAGAATTCTATTTCTCTATCTATTGCTAAGGTAGAGTATATTGTTGTTGTAAATAAATGTACCCAAGTGATGTGGATGAAACAGATGTTGAAAGATATCAAAGTAGTATATGATGAACATGTTGCCATATACTATGACAACTCAAGTGCAATTAGCATATCAAAGAATCCGGTGCTACACTCTAAGACCAAGCATATATCAATCAAATTTTACTTCTTAAGGGAAAAATTGAATGAGAAAGAAGTCAGACTGGAGTATGTGCCTACCAAAGAATAGATTGTAGACATTTTCACCAAGCCGTTGCCAAATGATAATTTTGAGTATCTCAAAGGGATGCTAGGGGTGATTACCCCTCCTGATATGAACTAGAGATGCATTTATTTGCATCAATTTGTGTACTTGATAGATATTTCCTAATTTGGATTGATGTTCCTATGGTTACTACTCAAGGGGAGTAGTCAGATGTGAAAATATGTGGTTCATAGCTTGTATGTGGGAAGATAATGCTTATCTTTTCCATTGATGTCAAAGGAGGAGAAGAGCAATGTGAAAAATACTTTTGGGGCAGAAGAGCAATTGACGAGAAAATTCAGACCCAAAGGGAGAGTAAGTGCAGCTGTGTTGATGGTATTTTTCACATCATGTGTTGGCATCAATGCCAAAGGGAGAGATTGTTGGATGTTGTGGTCGTGTTGCTGATATGTGGTTTTCATTGATGTCAACACTATTATCATTATTGTATTGAAGGTCGTTTATCTCGAGGATATTGAGAAAATTGTTAAAGGAAGAGTTATAGGTTGCCAGTGGAATAGTGAAGGTCATGAAGGTGTCTTGTTTTGTACATTGAATATCAATTGTTGTGGACTATAGGGTTTATTTATGAGAGTATCTAGTTCATCTACCGAAAGTTTCAAAGGTCCACATGAAGATTTGATCATGCTATGAATAGTTGTGTTTTGATGGTATTTTTGTGGGTTCTGTTAGTGTTCCTAATTGAATTTTATGTGATTCTAGTAATTTTTGTTGCTCCAAATGATTCTCTATTAGCTGTTGTTTTCGGGTGCTTCTAGATCATTCTTTATCCTTGTTGTACATCTATGTTGATCGGTGTGCTCATGGTTGAAGATTTTTCTTGTCTATGTTCAAGTTTTATGTTCTTGGCTGACATGATGGTTGTAATGTATTGTGGATCTTTGAAGATTTAAATTTGAATGTTAGGCATGCTCAAGGATATTGTTTTGGGTCTCATCATAATATTAGGCAATGTTGTTTGATCCACATTGAAAATTTATTTGTAAATTTGGGTCAACATTGTAAATATGTTTTATATTTTTTGGTAGACAAGGCTATTAATGTAATTCCATGTTGTAGATATATAAGAGTGATTTTTTGAGTGAAGTTAGTGTGTGCATAAGAGCGAATGTATGCTAGAGAAAGTGAAAATGTGTGAATAGTGTTTTAATCATTCGATTGTAGAGTAGAGTGAGAAGAAGATTGAGCAAAGTGTGAAGAAGGTTTTCTGTGTTTAACTGGAATTGTAATTAGGCTTGTGTAGAAGCTATTTTCTCATTTCACACCCTGTGGATCTAATCCAAATTACTGTGCATTCATTCGAAGTGATCCCTCTTGTATTTGAGCAGTGAGATCTAGGCAATGTGCCTAAATGCATGTGCATTCCCATTATCTTTCATTATAATTTTAACACAGTATAATATTGTGGACTAACATCCATTGTGGTTTTTCCCCTAATAGGGTTTCCACATAAAAAATCTTGGTGTTCTTTATGTTTTTGATGTGCTGATTTTTTATGGTTTATTGTTCATTTATCATATCTAAGATTAAGTTAAGTAATGTTTGAAAAGTTTAAATATTTTGTGACAACTCATTCACCCCCCTCTCAGTTTTTTATCCTTGTTTTTCCAACAAACTCTTCCTAAATGTTCATCCTCAACCCATTGATATATCTTGCTTCTTACTTCTTGCTTGCTTCACTATGTCTAGTCCTAATGATGATCTTTTTGCAACTATGAGCTAGTCTGGTGGTATTTTCATTAATGTTGTCATTGTTGTCAACACAATTTAGTATGATGTAGATTGTACATGTATAAATAAGATGCTACTATGATGTTGTGAGTACTTGGAGCTATCTTTATGCTGTTGCAAATGTGTTGTTTTGATGAGTTTCCAAGTGCTTTTGAGAAAATTAATAAAGAAGAGAAGTCAGAGTGATGAATGTGTTCAGAATGTGCTCTGGTATATGCTTTGCATTTCTCCTATGTTGATCATATGCTTTTGTTGATCTGAATATTTGATAATGGTGATATTGTGGTGATATATCTTTAGTTTAAGATTTTTGTGTAATAGTACATGAAAGTTACATTCACTAGTGTGTGAATTGTTCTGTAAGAGTTGATCTTCTATGGACTGAGAGAAATATTTTCTACTTTGTAGTCCTCTATTATTTTTATTAAGATATTGTGGATCTAGGATATCTCTTGATATGGTGTTCTCTTTGTTTTGGCAAAGAAGGTTGAATTTTGCTGATCCTAAAGTCATGTTTCAGTGTTTCAGTATGATTTTGCACAGTTCAGATGGATTGGTGAAAGGTGTTCAAAGTTTGAAGCATATTGCATTTGTTGTGGATGTATCTAAAGAAATATGAGATGTATTCTCATGTATAATGAAGCGTGTTATGGTGTCTGTGTTTCATCTTCTTATTGGGAAGCATATACATCAATGTTCATTTGTGTTCTCATTAGGTTTGGCTAACCTAGTGTTTACAGTTCATTAAAAGAATAAAATTAAATTGCGGAAGCATGTGGTTGATCTGAAACATTATTTTTTGGTCTTGGTTAAATGTTTTATTGGTCCACTCTCATTCCTTTCCACTATAGGAATGTTTATTTTTTGACCTAATTTGAATTTATGAAATGAGGTATCTATGGCCGACCTTGGAGAAATTTTCTAAGGCTGAGGATGGTATAAAAGCATGTCGAATTGTGAAGAATTGTATGATAGTGTGATGCAAAGTGATGAAAGTGAGCCACAAATCATAAGAGCAGAAGTGTGTGTGTGTGTGATTTGAGACAGCAGTACTTCATTGTGTTGGATTCATGAAGGCAATGAGCTAAATATTTATGCAATCCTTATTCAAAGTTGCAAATGTGTGTTAATTGTTGTGGTGGATCTTTTGTTCTCTTTTGTATCTATAGGCAATGAGCCTCCCTATTGGACAGTGAGTCCTTTCTATAGGTAGTGAGCCTTTGTACTTGGACAAGGAGTCCTCTTCTGGGAAGTGAGCCTCTATATTTAGTTTGATAATCTCTTTATATTGTGAGTTATCCATTGCCATAGTTTTTCCCTTATCGGTTTTTCCATGTAAAAATATGGTGTTCATTGTGTTGATTTACTTTTTGTTATTTTTGTTTCATGCTCTTAATTAATAATAGAATAGTGTGGTTGTGGAATTGATAAGTTTTGAAGTATTAAGCTTGAATTTTGGGACAACTAATTCACCCCCCTATCAGTTGGCCTGCTCTATTTAACAATTAGTATCAAAGCCTTAGTTCCTTAGTGAAGAGCTTAACCACTTAAGGAAGATTTGATGGCATATAAGTTGGTGATCCCTATGTTCAATGGAATTAACTACAATGATTGGAAGGGATAGATGAAAGTATATACTATTTTTGTTGGTTTCAAGACTTGGAAGGCTATTGATACAAATTATACACCCCCATTTGGTGGTCTTACTATTGCAGATGATATTTTTCCTTATGAAGAAAATGCAAAGGAAAAGTATGCTATTTGGAGTGGCTTATCTAAAAATGAGCGAGCTAAGGTTCTTTCTTTGGATACTACATATGAAGTTTGCAAGAAGTTGGAAGACATGTATGAAGGAAATGAAAGAGTGAAATTATCAAAGAAGCTGGAAACAAAGCATAGATTTGAAAATCTGAAAAATGGAAGAAGGTGAATAATTTACAATCTTGTTTTAGAGGGTTGAACTGATTGCAAATGAAGTTATAAATCAAGGAGAAAAACTATCAGATGAAGATATAATTGAGAAGATCTTGATCACTCAACTAGATTGCTACAGTGATAAGATCTTAGTTATTAAAGAAATGCATGATCCTAAGAAGTACACTTTAGAATAGTTGGTTGGTACCTTGCAAGCATTTGAGATGAGAAATTTCTAGAAAGAAAAAAAGAGAGGAATGAAATTTAAGGAAATGAAGATTGAAGATGAACCAGATAGTGATGGTGATGATGATTTGTACGAAAACTTCGCCAAAAAGTTGAAGAAAGGTATCAGAAAGTATAAATTTATGTTTCCCTTTAAATGTTTCACTTGTGGTAATATTGGTCATTATGCTTCAATATTTCCAAATAGAGTTGTGCATAAGAAGAACAAGGATTATAAGGATAAGAATAGAAAGGATAAGAAATATAAGAAGTTGTACTATTATGATATTGCTATCAGGATTCAACCGTGGGTCAATGAGTTTGACTCAAAACTACATGGTTGAATCCTGATAGTAATATTATAATTTGACACGCTGTGGAAAAATACCTCCTACTTATCAAGTTGTACTATGTTAAAGAAGATGTAGGAATTTCTAATGATGAATTGGAGAATGAGGTTGATGATAGTGAATGCTTATTATTAGCTTTGGAAAGTAAATTTGTATCCACTAACCCTAGAAAATGTGTAAGTAAGAAGGTTCTGAAGAATAAGAGGAATAGGATGGAAGGTACTTTGGTTACCACTTTTCATGCAAGACAAGATGAATACTACTAGGTAATTGATAGTGGATGTTATAATCACATGACTGGAGATAAGAGTAAGTTCACTGAACTTGAGAAATATGATGGTGGTTTAGTTATGTTTGGTGATGATTCAAGAGCTAAGATTTGTGGGAAAGGTTCAATTAGTTTTGATGGAGTGCATAGTACTGATGATGTATATTATGTGAAGGGTTTGAGGCATAACCTTTTGAGTGTTGGTCAGATGTGTAGCAATGGTTTTAAACTTGTGTTTTAGAATAATACATGTTAAATTAGAAAAGGATCCAAAAATGTAGATATGGTTGCTACTAGAAGAATAACTCATGGAAACATCTATCAGCTTAAGGGAGTTAATGGTCAATGCCTTGTATCTCAAATCAGTGAAAGTTGGTTATGGCACCAAAGAATGGGACATGTAAATTTTGATAACCTAGTCAAAATCAATGTAAAGGAGAATGTTTGAGGGTTGCCCAGAATCACAAGAATTTCTAATGCTATTTGTAAAAGTTTCAATTGGGGAAATAGACAAGATACAACTTTAAGGGAAAAGAGAACTCTACTACCAAAATGATGGAGTTAGTTGATACTGATCTTTGTGGTCCAACTAGAACTGGAAGCCTAAATGGTGATAGGTATTTCATGTTGCTTATTGATCATTACACTCAAATGACATGGGTTTATTTTCTTAGAGAAAACACTCAGGCTCTAAATAGGTTTAATTTTATTCAAAGCATGAGTGGAAAATGAAGTAAATTTGAAAATCAAGTGTTTGAGATCTGATAGAGGTGGAGAATTCACTTCTGGTGAATTTAATGCATTTTGTGAATAACATGGAATAAAAAGAGAGTTTTCTGCTCTAAGAACCCCTTAGAAAAATGGAGTAGTTGAAAGGAAAAATAGGATAGTACATGAAGCTACTAGAACCATGATGAAAGAATCAAATGTATCAGATGTGTACTAGAGAGAGGCAATAGACACTGCTATTTATGTTCTTAATAGATTTCAGATTAGATACAACAACACAAATAATCCTTTTGAGTTATGGACTGGTAAGACTTCTACTATGAAGCATTTTCAGGTATTTGGAAGTAGATGTTATATTCAAAAAGATGATGAATCTACTAAGAATGACTACATGAAATATAGATCTATGATTGGTGGACTGATGTATCTTACTGCTACTACACTAGATATTATGCATGCAGTATGTTTAGTTTTCAGATTCCAAGTAGATCCTAAAGAAGCACATGTTATAGATGTAAAGAGGATATTTAGATATCTAAAAGGTACATTGGATTATGGATTATGGTATCCTAAGAGTGATGATTTCACTCTAAGTGCTTATACTAATGTTGATTAGGTAGGATGTGTAGATGATCAAAAGAGTACTAGTGGTGGTGCTTTCTTTCTTGGTGGAAGATTAGTTTCATGGTTGAGTAAAAAGTAAGACTTGGTTTCTTTATCCACTACAGAGGTAGAATATATTGCTGCAACATCCTATTGCACACAGGTTTTGTAGATGAAGCAAACTCTGAAGGACATTGGAGTGATATGTGATGAGCCTATTTCTATTTTCTCTGACAAAACGAGTGGACTAAACATTTCAAATAACTTGGTTATGCATTCAAGAAAAAAACACATATCTATCAAATATCATTTCCTAAGAGAAAAAGTGTTGGAGAATGAAGTCAGATTGGAGTATGTGACAACAAAGGAACAAATTATAGAAATATTTACTAAGGCTCTTTCGAAGGATATTTTTGAGCATATTAGGGAGAGTTTTGGGGTCATTGGCCCTCCATACTAAGTGCACATGAAGTTGCATCAGTCAAGTGAATTCATAGATTCTTTATTTATTTGGACTCATAAATGGGTCTACTCCGCAGGGGGAGTAGAAAAGTTTTTCATTGTTGCAATATGAGTGTACTCCTAAGGGGGAGGAATCAGAGTTGTTGGTCTTTGCCATTGTTGTCAAAGGGGAAGAGAAATTCGTGTGAAAAATAGTTTTAGTAGAAGAGAAGTGTTCTCTCCGGATATTATGTAAAAAGTTGTCTTTGATGGTTTTTCACATCATGTGTTTCCATCAATGACAAAGGGGGAGATTGTTACAAGTATGAGCTAGTCTGGTGGTAATTTCATTAATGTTGTCATTGATGTCAACATAGTTCAGTATGTTGCAGATTTTACATGTATAGCGGAGATGTTGTTGAGATGTTGTGAGTACATGGAGCTATCTTTATGTCATTGTAGATGTGTTGTGTTGATGATTTTCCAAGTTCTTTAGAGAAAATTAATAAAGAAGAGAAGTCAAAGTAATGAATATGTTCATAATGTGCTCTGGTATGTGCTCTATGTTTATCTTGTGTTGATCCTATGCTTGTGCGGATATGAAGATTTGATAATGGTGATCTTATGGTGATATATCCTGAGTTTTAGCTTATTATGTAATATGAAATATGCCTCTTAATTTTTTCTTTATTTTTAGTATCAATTAAAATGAAACACACACCTGTTAAGGTTAGCTCCAAAACCAAAATGATGTGGAATAGTAACTCTAACCAAGAATTCACCCTAAAACCATTGAAGGAAGAGGGGAAGGCATATGGTCAGAGGATCCCTAGGATCTAAATAACTCAATACTAAGATTGATTACAATTGAAAAGTAAAAGATATAACTCAACACCAAGAATGCACACACAAGATCCTTTTGAAGGCAAGGTGTTAACATATGGCAGAGTACTTATTACAAAACTGAAAGAACATAGGTAGTGAACCAACCATGAAAATTTCCACTCAACCACCAATTCAGTGGGGGGAAATAATTACAAAACAAACTAATTCATCCATTGTGGTGGGCATCCACTCATGAGTTGGAATTCACCAATTTTCAGTGGGTACAAAGAGAGATTAACAAGTTCTTTTTCCACATTGGTGGTAAACCATCTAAGGGTTACAATGTTTGAATTAAAACATAAAGTAAATGCTGAAATAAGAATGAATGGAACAATACTACTGTTACCAACATTTACAATAAGCTTATTGCAATGAATTTACAATATAAATATGCTCCAAACTTCTGCAAGAATTATACTATACTTCTGATCACAAATGTGAGTTGAAATACCAAAGAAATATAGCATTTAAGAGGAATAATCAGGTCTGATATAAGACCAAAAAATTGAAATACTCAGACCAACAAGAAAGACACTATCAAAACCCTCAAAAACTCCAACTAAACTTCACCAAATCCATACAAATGAAAAATGTAATACCTCCAATGCTAGGCGACCAATAAATCTTGATTAACCAAGCACAATGACCTTAACATAGCCCAAGTTGAACACCAAGGCAACAAGGACAAGTATGGCCCTAGGAAAAGATACGACCACTCTAAAAAACTAGGACAACACAATAAAATCTGATCCTTTACAAATGGATTCACTCTTAGCAAGGAAATGATTAGCTTCAATTCCCACAACAAGAATAAAATCTCTCAAGAAGTTATGAATGAAAATCATCTACAACCATGTATAAACTAGAAAGTACAAAACTAGAAATTATTACCAAAATATTCAACTTGATGCACAATATGCACTTCTGAATGAAGCACACCGTCAATCCACCATCTAGGGAACCATAGTTGTAGGCCCAAAGAATGGAGTAGAATTACTAAGCTTCACTTTAGCTAGGTTTGAATTCAATCCAACAACATTTTGTTATATTATTTCCAAAGATAGAGAACTCTTCTCAAAGCCTCAATATATAAGCTTCAATTGGGAACTGAATCACTTAAAATTCCAAGAAGTTGAATCACTTCAACTTCCAAGAGGGATGCCACCTTTAAGAATTTTCCTTTTTGAAATAATAAAACTTTATTCAACCTCCTTTAGGCATCCAACTTAATAATGCAATAATAAAGCCTTTAATACATCATTAAATGCACAATTGACCCCATAATGTCCCCTCTTTAAAAACGACATGAAGTTATCACTCCTAGGTGTGGGGTACAACTAAATAACATAAAATTGACTAAGTATAAACTTAGTCCATTGAGATAACCAAAGCCAAACTGAAACTAAAGTTTAGCAAGATGACTTGAGCTGAATTGTTGATGATGCTACTACCAAATTTAGACTTACTATAAATAGCCAACTACTATAAATTGTAAATCACATAGAAACCAACAAAAAACTGAACTAATATGGAAGCAAGACTTATTGAAAGTGGAAGCCCTAAATTTGCACATTTGAGTAGCCTATAGATTCCCAAAAATAGGCTAAAACTACATGAAGAGTGTAGGGCCAAAATGGGGACATTACATAATAGTACATGAAAGTTACGTTCACCAGTGTGTGAATTCTTCTAGAAGAGTTGATCTTCTGTGGACTGAGAGAAATTTTTTTTTCTCCACAGTCCTTTGCTATTTTTCTTTAGATCTTGCAGATCTAGGATATGTCTATAGATGGTGTTCTCTGGGCTTTGGAAAAGAAGGTTTATGTTTGGTGATATGGAAGTCATGTTTCAATGCTTTAGTATGAGTTTGCACAATCTAGATGGACTGATGAAAGGTGTTCATAGTTTGAAGCATATTACATTTGTTGTGGATGCATCTAAAGAAATTTGAGATGTATTATCATGCATAATGAAGCCTGTTGTGGATTCCCCATGTCATCTTCTTTTTGGGAAGTGTGTACATCAATGTTCATTTGCATTCTCATTAGGTTTGGATGACCTAGTGTTTTCACTTCATTCAAAGAATAAAATTAAATTAAGGAAGCATGTGGTTGATCCAAGACATTATTTTTGGTCTTGGTTAAATTTTTTATTGGTCCAATCTCATTCCTTTCCATTGTGGGAATGTTAAGTTGCCGACCCATTTGAATTTATGAAATGAGGTATTTGTGGTCAACCTTGGAGAAAGTTTCTAAGGTTGAGAATGGTATAAAAGCAAGTTGAATTGTGAAGAATTGTATGACAGTGTGATGCAGAGTGATGAAAATGAACCACAAATCATAAGAGCAGAAGTGTGTGTGTGAGTGAGTTAAGACAATAGTACTTCAATATGTTGGATTCTTGAAGGAAATGAGATAAAGGTTTCTGTAATCCTTATTCAAAGGTTTAGATGTGTGTTAATTGTTGTGGTGGATCTTTTTTTCTCTTTTGTATTATTAAGTAGTGAGCCTCCCTATTGGACATTGAGTCCTTTCTTTAGGTAGTGAGCCTTTTTAGTTGGACAATGAGTCCTTTTTCTGGGTAGTGAGCCTCTGTATTTAGTTTTATAATCTCTTTATATTGTGAGTTAACCCTCACTGTGGTTTTTTCCTTATTAGGTTTTCCATGTAAAAATATGGTGTTCATTGTGTTGATTTACTTTCTATTATTTGTGTTTCATGCTCTTACTTAATAATAGAATAGTGTGGTTATGGAATTGGTAAGTGTTGAAGTCTTAAGCTTAAATTTTGTGACAACTGATTCACCCCCCTCTCAGCCATCCTACACTTGTTTAACAAATCTTATGAAATTCCTCATGTATTCTTTCACAGTATTTTCCTTCTATCTCAGGTTTTGCAATCTCTTCAACAACTCTAACTCATAGTCTGTGGGTACAAAATGGTTCTTCAATTTTGTCACCATTCTCTCCCATTTCACAATCTTCTCTTTACCTTTTTTGTGTCTCTCCAATTGAACTTCCTTCCACCATATTGTAACATTTCCTTTCAATTTAGTCTTTGCAAATCTCACTCTCTCTGGGTCTTCAATTTCTTCATATTCAAAGTATTCTTCAATGTTATTTATCTAATCAATTAACTCTTTAGGATTTAGGTTACCAGTATGTTTGAAAGCTTCATTCTAGGTCATTTTCCTATTTTTGAAATAACCTTCAACATATTCATTTGATTTGATTCTTCCTCTTATATGGTTTCTTCAATTAGTTTTGTAGCTTGAACTTCATCATCATCACTTGCATAATTAGTTCTAGGGTTTAAGAATTTTCTTTTGTCTTCAACAAAATCTAATATCACTTTCATTGTTTGCATCATTTCCATCATCTCATCCATCTTTCTAGCATTATTAATAGTAGTATGAATTCTCCTTGGCATCATCTCTTCCTAAGATCTGGTGCATCTGCCTCAAATTAGTGATCTAGCTACATGGTTGCAACTACCTCACAGTTAGTGATCTATTCACACAAAGATATTACAAAATGACTTTCTCAACTTTGCTCTCCTCTCCTAAGGCATGCAACCTACTTTTATACCACTTGGTATAGTCAAAGATGGAGGGTCCAAGAATAGGACTATCAAGCCTTATAGAAAGAGTAAACACAATAGAAAATCAAAGAATTGGAATAAAAATCCCACATGGGTATAGAGAAGGATTAGTTATTTATATGCAACATGCCCTACCTTTAGGCTTATAATATATAGAATGATATGGCATTAAGCCCCAAAATATAACACAGATCTAAATCCTTATATCACATGTCTTCGTATTTATCCCACTCTCTATGACTATCCCCCTTCCTAATGCAACTACATAATGCTTATATATATCAATTCCTAGCTCTGGACAAGGTCTATGTTGACCTCAAGAGGTCCTAAACCCCAAAGTTGATGAAACACATGAAGGTTAGCTAAAAATTATAGTTCTCCATTGATCCTTGGTTAAACATGATGAGGATTAGAACAAAGGCCCTACAATGGATTTGAAACCTTATGAAATGGTTTCTTGAGCTCCAGAAGTCATGGGATAGGTTCACACACTTGAAAAGCCAAAACTGGTCTGTGAATGCTCTATGTCCAATTATAGTTGATATTCTGTTAGTGATATCTTTGTACTGGGATCCTTGAAACACTTGAATTTTGGATATGATGTAGACGTTGCAGTGAAGATCATATATCCTACTATGTGAGCTTTGATGTTATAATGTAGTATAATGTGGTATGAAATACTGAGACTGGGTTCTAATAATTAACTACTAAAATGCAAGAAAACATGAATGCAAATATTTTTTGGTTGATGCAAGATTGCTTCCAACCTGGGATGCTCTTGGATCAAAAAATGAAGTTTTTAGCATTCATGTCAACTAGTCAACTATTTATCAACTAGTTGTTATTGTCATTGATGTTATGGTTGCAGGTTATTGGTAGATCATGTTGAGGATATTGAGAAAATTGTATTGAAGAAAGGTTGCAAGTGTTCAATGTTTGCTTCAGGTTTTGCTCTAATATTTTCTCCTATGTTTGTGTGGTTCAAATATGTTGGTTATGGTTGTTGGAAGCTACTATATCCACATTTTTGGCTCCTAATTCATTGTACAATGTGATTTATGTTCACCAGTTGTGAAATGTGGATTTTTGTGTTCTGGTTGAAGCCTAGGAGAAAAGTTGTTGGTCTAGATTTCTCTTTGGTAAATTCTTATTACTTATGGTTCTAGAGTTGGGTTGCTATGATTTTATTGAAGATAATTTTGGCATCTAGAAGGATCGTTCTTAATTGTTCTATGTGTTTTACACTGGTTTGGATGACCTTGTTTTGAACACTATCTTCAGAGATTATGTAGTGTGTTGGATCTATTTGGGTCCTCACCAAGCATGTGTTTCGGTCACCCTCTTTCTAATTCCACCCTAGGATATTTTGGAGCTGACCTAATTTGAATTTAATGTTGGATGGCTAAATTTGGAAATGTTTCAAAGTTGAAGATGGTATAAATGCAAGTTGAGTTAGTGGTGAAATGGCTTACAAAGAGAGATAAGTGCAAAGAAATAGAGCGGATAGATGTGAAATTGATGTGAATCAGTGAGTGTGTGTGATGCGAGTGTGGGAAATCATTGCAAAGCCTAAATTTTTAGTTTTTAGATGTAGTGAGTTGATGGTGTAATCTATCATTCATGCATGTCTGCAAGTGGTTGAGCAAATTGTGATGGATTTCTCAATTGCTTTGAAATTGTCTTCTCTTTGTAACATATCTCTTCTCTCTTCTTTGTATCTTTGTGGTAGTGAGCCCTCCAGGTTATTAGCCCTCTTGGAAAGTGAGTCCTTCCTTTGGTAGTGAGCCTTATTTCTCAAGTAGTGATCCTTTTGTAATTGGTTTTTATATTCTCTATAGTGCGAGTTAATCCTCACTGTGGTTTTTCCCTCATTGGGTTTTCCATGTAAATCTGGTGTTGTGTTTGTGTGATGGTTTTTAATTTTTGCACTTGCACTTAATGTTTAATCATTGAAGCAGTGTTAAGGATTAGTTCTAGTGAAATATTTAAAGGCTTAATTTCATGAAAATTTATTCATGCCTACCCTCTTAGTTGTCCTCTTCAACATTTGGTATCAAATCCTAGTTCCTTGGAGTAGAGCTTAATCACTTAAGGAAGGTCTGAGATGGCTTGTAAAGTTACTTATGATTATTCGAGGTTTGATGGAACTAATTATACTATCTAGAAAATATTGATTGAAGAAGATCTAAAGTATTGTGGATATGATGTGGAGAGAGCTTACAAGAATCCTTACACTCCTCCTACTAATGGTTTGAGTACAACTAATGAGAGCAAGGAACATCAAGTGAATAATAAGGCAAAGTACATTTTGAAGAATAGTCTTGTACATTTTGAGTTGATTAAGGTTTAGAATCTAAAGACTATTAAGGAAGTTTGGGATGATTTGGAAAGGGTGAATGAAGATGATGAAAGGGTCAAAGAGGAAAAATTTCAAAATTTGGAAACACTATTTTAGCCCCTACATATGTATGAAGATGAGAATGTTAAATATTATGTATAGAGTTTGGGTGAGATAGTAGTTGGAATGTGAGGACTTGGTGCTATTGTAGATGAAACTAGGATTGCAAAGAATATTCTTAGAAATCTCCCTGATGCCTACAAAAAAAAGGTATGTGCTATTTAATAGATTATAGATTATAATATTTACACTAAAGATCTGTTGTTGGGATCTATAACATCTTATGAGATGAGGAAGAAGAATTTAAGAAATGGATTCAAATTAGAGACTGCCTTTAAAGCTACAAAAGCTGAAGATTCATATGAAGAAAATTTTGGAAAAATGAAGGTTGACTATCTCTATAGTTTTTTGTTGTTATTGATGTCACCATGTTATGAATGCAAGTTCAAGATAGTGCTTGATCTAGTATTTTTGTCTAGTATGTGAACCAGTATTCAAGTTGCACTCTCTAGTGCATTCTAGTGTATTTCTCCACAATTGGTAGTTAATTCTTGTGGTTTTTGATAAATGGTTTATGGTTGTTGAAGGCATACATGTTAAGGATAGTATGTTCTCTAGTGCTCGTATAGCGTAGTTGCATCTAACAAAATGTTTGTTGCTTTTTGCATTGAAGTCTATTCCTAGCCGACTTCTTGGGGTAATTATGATACAGTGAATTAATTTTGCTATGCTGATATATATGCAACCTATTTTAGGTCTATGTTGACATAATGGAGTGTGTTGGATGTTTGAATTAGTTTCTTGAAAATATTTTATAAATGATTGGAGCTAACAATTAGTATTTTTGGTAAATATGAAGTGCATGCAATTAGGTTGACCTAATTGATGCTTGCAAAAAAGATTAGGTATATAAATGAATATTTTGGATAGTTTTTGATATGGATACATAGAGAGATAGAGTGAGATAGAGACAAAGAGAAATAGAAGTGTGTGTGTGTATATGAAAAATGAATGAAGTAGTTGTGATTGAAAAGTTGGAAGTGATTGAAATGTTGGAAGTGAAGTGTGTTGAATCAATCTATTGAGCATTACTAGAAATGCATCAACACTTGTTAGGTGCATTTTTGTAGGTAGTGAGCCTCTCTTGTGAGTAGTGAGGTTTTGTATCTAGATAGTGAGTCCTTTCAGGGCAGTGATCCTTTTATCTTTTAGTTTGAAACTACTTTATATTGTGAGTTAATCCTCACCATGGTTTTTCCCTCCTTGGGTTTTCCACATAAAAATATGGAGTTTATTGTGTTAAATCACTTTTTGTTATCTATGCTTCATGCTCATACTTAGTAACAAATAGTGTGGTTGTGGAATTGATATGTGTTGGAGTTATTAAATATAAATTTTATGACAACTAATTCACCCCCCCTCTTAGTTGTCCTACATATTTTAACAATTGGTATCAGAGCTTTGTTTCTTTGGTGTAGAGCTTAACTGATTAAGGAGAATCCTGATGGTTGATCAGATGGATGATAAAGAATAACTCTAGACTACACTTAAGGATCTTTATAGAGTTGAAAATGAAAACATGGATCTAAAGGAGAATCTAGATGAAGCAAATGAATGTATCTGGAAACTGAAAGAACAATTAAATAAATTCAAGGAAAGACACAGAGAAGTGAGTGAGAAATTGAAACAAGAGATGATTGGATTGCAAATGACAGTAGAAGAAAAGAAGAGAATTGAAGACTGTCTTAATATAATGGTGCAGAACAAAATTTGACGAATGCTCCAAAATTGAATGGGAGGTGGTAAACTTGAGGATTGGACTTGAAAAGGAAAAGCTTTGTGAGAATAATTTCAAATCAAGCTCTGATAAGCTTATAGAATTGCTCTCTAGAAAATAATCAAGTAAAGAAAAAGGTGGTTTAGGAAATAATGCAGGTGAAAGTTCTAAGGACAATCAAATGATTTAGGACAAATGAAAGCATAAGAGAAATTCAAGAAATTTCACAAAGAGACTGCCTATGAGAAATCCTAATGCACAAAATTATCCCTCTTTCAATGGTATTTATTTCTTCTATAATAAATATGGTCCTAAGGAAATAGAAAGTAGGAGCAGGAATAATCATTTTTCTGGTCCCTTCACTAGACAATGTTTTGAATGTAAGAAGGTTGGACATAAAGCTACTAAATGTAAATCTCAGGTGAGAAGGATAAGTCGGGTAACAAGGAATAGATTTAATGAAGTAATAATGAATTAGTTATTTAATGGCTACTGTTATACCTATAACAAATTCAGACATAGAGAAAATCAATGTAGATCGAGAGGAAATCAAGGTCAGAGTAATAAAAAAAATTCATCTATTATAATTGTAATAAACTAGGACATGTTTCAAAGGTTTGTAGAAGAAATAAAGAAAAGAAGTTTGCTCTGGTAGAGAAGAATGATCTAGTAAAGAAGGTTGACAAAGAAAAAATGAAGTAAGAGATGAATAAGATATGGAAGAAGGAAGAATAAAAACGTAAAGCTACTAATGTGTATGTGCCCTCATGTGGTATGAATGAATCTTCTGGGAATTACAATTAGCATGGTTGTAGGAGGAACATTCTCATAAAATTATAAAAACCCCCTAGATAACTGGTTTTTCAGAGGTTGGAACAAGGATGATATGTGAAGAATGAAGAATCAGGGGTTGTGGGAAAAGAACTAGAAGAAAATATGTTTCCATGATGTTTTGTGGACCGAATTAGGGTTTTCTTTGTTGAGAAGAATGTATTTAAAATATTTTTAATTTTTTCCATATTTAATGCATTTAGGGTAAATTCAATGGTGTTAAGTTAAATTTTGTGAGTCCTATTGATTAATAGATAATTTGGAGAACTTGGAAGGTTCTTTGAAGAATCTTGAAGCGAGCTTGAAGCAATTTTGAAGGGAATTCAAAACTTGACTCAGGTAATCTAGAATCCTTTCTCTATTTGCAAAAGGGGAAGAAGAAAGATGAAGTATTGATTAACGAATTAAAGAAAGTATAGAAATTGATAGTGAATCAAGTGGCGTCATCCCTCTGAGACTAAAAGGAGTTGAGTTAGAAGAATTTGATCACAAAAAGATGAAAGAAATGGAACTAGAGCTAAACAAAAATGAAATACATAACATAAAAACCCCAGGTATGGATTTATGGAGTGAATTTACATGGGTTACTAATAAAAATTTTATTTTTTTCTTGTTGAATCATTTCAAGAATGAAAGTATTGTATTGGACAAACCCTACTTAGTTACAAAGGAAGCAATCAAGGTGATTATTGCCTTATGTAGTATTGGGGATATTCCTGGAAAGAAAACTATGAAGTACAAAGATGAGGAATTGATTAGCATTAGTAAGGACCCATGATCTCTATTGATAAACACTCTTGAGGATTTGGCTATAAGGTATGTTGTGTATGACATTTCATACAAGATCTATTTTAGAAATCATGAAGGTTCCACATCAGCTATTGTTGTTTACATTGCACATATGATGGTTAAGGAGAATAGGAAATTTGATTTGTGTAACTTGTTGCTTGAAAATCTTTCTAAAAATGTTCGAATGTCAGTGATTGAGGGTTATCCCTTTCCTTTTGGATCTCTACTGGTGTGCTTGGTGTTTTAATTATTGTGTTCCCTACTAGGAAAAGATAATGTGGTATGGGAATCTAGTATTCATATTGGGAAACAAGTCTACAAATACCTAGAAGCATTGGAAGATACTGCAAGTATGTGAAAATATTATTTCACATCCTTGAAAAAAAATTTTTCTCTAGAATATCTACATTGAGTCAGTTTGAAGTGGGTTCTTCCTCTAGTAAGAGAGAATTGGAGGTTGTCATTAGTGATTCCCCTCTAGAATCGAAGAAGAGAAAAGTTATATTTGAAGATATCATTGACATTTCAGTAGAAAGGGAGAAAGAATCCCTAACTAGGTATGGATTATATGATCTTGATGTCATCTAGTCTATGATAGTTAAGGGAAAGATGAAGAAGACTGGTGATTTATGGAATGCAACCTCTCCTATTGATAGACTAAAGATTGATGATGCTTTGGTAGAATATCTACTTCAGAAAGGTATTAGAATATCAATTGTTTTTTATTCCTTTCCAAAAAATTATTTGAGATTGTTGAAGAAATAATGTTGCTTGAAGGTCCAGAAGGATGTAAATTTGAAGCTTTGGTTGAAAAGAGGTGTATTAAAGCTAAGGCGAGATTATCTGAAGTAGTCATGGAAACAAATGAATACATTAAAGAAAT
Organism: Sequoia sempervirens; assembly: GCA_007258455.2. Classification (NCBI taxonomy): domain Eukaryota; kingdom Viridiplantae; phylum Streptophyta; class Pinopsida; order Cupressales; family Cupressaceae; genus Sequoia; species Sequoia sempervirens. Next base: position 24,473,184 of record VDFB02252616.1, on the reverse strand, counting down.
ATTAGATATTTACAAATATTGTCTCTGGTGGCCTGCTATGATAGATAATTCTAGAAGTAGAATTGAAGCAATTGAATTTGAAGTGAACAACATTGGAAAGAATTTTGATATCTTTGAAGAAAAAAGAAGGGAAGCAAGAATTGAGAGTTGGTGAACTACAATCTTAATTGATTGTTGTACAAAGACAAAGAGATGATGTAGTGAATTTTTTTTGGCTCATTAAGGAGATTGTTGAGGTCCAGTTTGACCATCTTTCCAGAATACTTACTAACATAGAAGATGTTGAGAAACAATGTTCATATTGGTCACCCTCTTTTACTTTGTTGGTATTATTGGAAAGCATCTGCACAAGAATGGATTCATTTACATTTAACTAGAATAATTTATGTCTAGTTCTCAAGGAAAGATACAAGAAAGTGTTTTAGTTGAAGAGTGTCTTTTTTACTTGAATCTTGAGTGTTCAATTTCTATTGTTTTTGCTTTGGCGAAGAAGAAAAGGAAGAAAAAAAAGTTAATTGAATTGGTGTCTTAAATTTTTGGATGATTGGAAGTTTTTGAAGAATATGAATCTTTTTGAATTTGATGTCACCATGTTTAAACCTTTCGTTTTCATCCTTTTTGGCCACCCTTTTCCATTGATGTCAAAGGGAGAATGAGTTAGTGTATGGTGAGAGATTTTGAAATGATGGGAGAGATTGAAGGAGAATTTTTTTTTGCATGTTGCCATTAATGGAAAAGGGAGAGATTGTTGGAAAAATAAAGTTTGACTATCTCTAAAGTTTTTTGTTGTCATTGATGTCACCATGTTGTGACTACAAGTTCAAGATAGTGCTTAATCCAGTATTTTGGTCTAGTATCTAAACTTGCATTTGAGTTGAACTCTCAAGTATCCTAGTTAACATTTCTCCATAGTTGGTAGTTAATGCTTGTGGTTTTTGAGAAATTGTTTATGGTTGTTGAAGGAATGCATGTTAAGGATGGTACATTATTTGGTGCTTGTATATAGTAGTTGCATCTCATAGAATGTTTGTTGCTTTTTGTGTTGAAGTCTATTCCTCATTGAATTCTTGGGGTAATTGTGATATGGTGAATTAATTTTTCTATGTAGATATATGTGCAACCTATTTTAGGTCTATGCCGACATAATGTAGCCTTCTAGATGTTTGAATTACTTTCTTGAAAATATATTTTGAATGATTGGAGCTAACTGTTAGTATTTTTGGTAAATATAAAGTGAATCTAATTAGGTTGGCCTAATTGATGCTTGCAAAAAAGATCAAGTATATAAATGAATGTGTTGGATAATTTTCTATATGGAGACACATAGAGACAAAGTGAGATAGAGATAGAGAGAACTAGAAGTTTGTGTGTATATGTGAAATCAATGAAGCAGTTGTGATTGAAAAGTTGGAAGTGAGCAGAAATATGAAGTGTGTTGAATCAGTCTATTGAGCATCACCAGAACTGCATCAAAAATTGTTAGGTGCATTATTCTCAGTTATTTTTGGCTGAAAATTCCAATTTTGTTTTTTCAATCTTTTTATAGGCAATGAGCCTCTCTTTTAAGTAGTGAGCTTTTGTATCTGGAGATTGAGTTCTTTCAGGGAAATGACCCCTTCGTAGTGAGCCTTTTATTTTTTAGTTTGAAACTTATTTATATTGTGAGTTAATCCTCACCGTGGTTTTTCCCTCCAATTTTCCACATAAAAATCTAGTGTTTATTGAGTTAAATTACTTTATGTTATCTATGTTTCATGCTCATACTTAATAACAGATAGTGTGGTTGTGGAATTCATATGTGTTGGAGTTTTTAAGTCTAAATTTTGTGACAATTGATTCACCACCCCTCTCAATTGTCCTACATATTTTAACAAAAAATCTTGATGAAATAGAAGCTAACTTTGTGAGAACGATGATGAAAGGAATCAACAAGTATGAAGGTAAGTTACCCTTTAAATGCTTTAGTTGTGGAGAAATAGGTAATTATGCTTCAAAGTGTTTAAAAAGGGCTAAGAGGAATAAAAAAATATATGAGAAAGAAAAGAAAAGTAAGAAGATCAATAGACCATATTATGTGAATGATAATGATAGTATATCTAATGAGGATTTTGATTATGAGGATCTTGATGACAATGAAGGCTTATTCTTAACTATAAAGAATGAACCTACTTTTGCTAATTCTAAAAAATAGGTGAAGGAATACCCTCTAGAGAAGGAGAAAAATGAAGGTGTTGTAATCTTTTCCCTACATGCTAAATAGGAAAAGAACTATTGGGTTGTTGACAGTGGTTGTTCACATCACATGATTGGTGATAAGAGTAAGTTTGTTAAAATTGAAAAATATGATAGAGGCTTGTTTATGTTTGGAGATGATATTGGTGCTAAAATTTGTGAGATAGGTTTAGTTAGTTTTGATGGAAAGCATAATATTGATGATGTCTACTATGTTAAGGTTTTAAAGAATAATTTTTTGAGTGTTGGAAATATGTTCAGTAAAGGATATAATGATTTTTTAGGATGAGAGATGTGAGATAAGGAAAGGATCTAAAATAGTGATTGCTACTAGAAATAAATTTGAAGGAAATATTTATCAACTTAAAGGTGTCGATGGATGATGCTTTATGACTTAGATTAATGACAGTTGGTTGTGGCATTGGAGAATGTGTCACATGAATTTTTATAACTTGGTGAGGATTAGTGCAATTCAGGTTGTGAGAGATTTACCATGTATTACAAAGCATGTTAATACTATTTGCAAGAATTTTTAGTTTGGAAAGCAAGCTAGAAGCCATTATAGATCAAAGGAACAATCTACTATTGGACTACTAGATTTAATTCATATAGGTCTTTGTGGTCCTACAAGAGTGTAAAGTCTACAAGGTGAAAGGTACTTCATGATTTTGATTGATGATTATTCTAGATATATATGGGTTACATTTCTTAGAGATAAATCAAATGCATTAGATAGATTCAAGACAATCAAAGCTATGGTTGAAAATGAAGTGAATTTTAGGATAAAATGCTTAAGGTCTAACAGAGGTAGATAATTCACCTCCCATGAGTTTAATATGTTTTGTGAAGTACATGGAATAAAAATATAGTTATTTTCTCTGAGAACTCCTCAATAGAATGGAGTTGTTGAAAGAAAGAACAAAACAATTCAAGAGGCTGCTAGATCAATGATTACTAAGGAAGGTTTACTGGAAGTCTACTGGAGAGAAGCTATTCATACTATTGTTTATGTATTCAATCAAGTTCAAGCAAGAGGAAATAGTAAAATGACTCCCTATGAGCTATGGTTTGGAAGAATTCCTACTGTTAAGTATTTCAAGGCATTTGGAAGAAAATGTTATATCAGAAGAGACGAAACTTTAAGAAAGTTTGATGCAAGAAGTAATGAAGGAATTTTTCTTAGATATTCTACTAAAAGAAAATCCTATAGATGTTTCAATAAAAGAATAAGAAATATTGTAGAAACTACAAATGTCAAGGTTGATTAAACAATGAAGAATTCAATTGGTATTGATAGATATGTATCTAATGAACCTGATTGCATAAGAATTGAGGAAATTATGGAAGAATAGGAAAGGGATTATCAAGAGAAGTAGAATGAAGAAAATGAGAAAGAAGAAGCTCTAGTGGTGTCCCCTAAGACACCTAGATATGTGAAGAAGAATCATTCAGAGAGTTAGATCATTGAAGATAAGACAAAAGGAGTATTGAAAAGAAGAAAAGCTTTTACTAATGTTGAAGTAAATCTATGTTTATTTTTTGAGATTGAACTAAAGACTGTAAGTGAAGCATGGAAAGATGAACATTGGATGGAAGCTATGAAAGAAGAACTTATATAGATTGAGAAGAATCAGACTTGGAAATTGGTCCTAGGAACAAAAGATTAAAACATTATTGGATCAAAGCGGGTATTCAAAAATAAGTTGAATGAGAATGAAGAAGTGGTTAGAAACAAAGAAAGGCTTGTGTGTAAAGGCTACTCACAAGTAGAAGAAATATATTTTCAAGATACTTTTGGTCTGGTGGCAAGAATGGAAGCTATAACAATGTTCTTAGAAATTTTTTCTCATAAATATTTCAAGGTCTACTAGATTGATTTCAACTCTACATTTTTGAATGGTGAGCTAGAAGAAGAGGTCTACATTGAACAACTAGAAGGATTTTAGTTGTCAAATCAATCGAATATGGTGTGCATATTAAAGAAAGATTTATATGGATTGAAGCAAGCTCCTAGAGCTTGGTATGCAAGGTTAGAAAGGTATTTGATTCAACAAGGTTTCAAAAAAGGTACAACAAATAGTAATTTGTATTTTAAAATTTAAAATGACAAAATCTTGATTGTAGTTACATATGTTGATGACATTATCTTTGGAGGAAATGAAACTGTGTAAGTTGTTTGTAGAAGAGATGCAAAAGGAATTTGAAATGTCTATGTTTGGAGAGATGAACTTCTTTCTTGGGATGTAAATTAATCAAACAGAGAAAGGAATTTTTATTTCACATTCTAAGTACATAAAAGAGATGTTGAAGAAATTTGGGATAAATGGTTCCAAACCATTATGTACTGCTATGGTGACTAGTTGAAAATTGGGAAAAGATGATGATCCACCTAAAGTTGATTAGAGAAAGTATAGATCTATGGTTGGTGGACTATTGTATTTGACTGCTACTAGACTAGATATTAAGCATGTTGTCTATATTCTGGCTAGATTTCACGAAGATCCTAAGGAAACACATGTTGGTGCTACTAAAATAATATTCAAATATTTGAATGGAACTTTGGATTATCAGTTATGGTATCCTAGGGATACTGACTTTACACTAAGTGCTTATATAGATGTATATTGGGCTAGATGTGTAGATGACATAAAGAGTACAATTGGTGGTGCATTTTTTCTTGGTTGCAAATTGATGACACGGTTCAATAAAAATCAAGATTTAGTTCCATTGTCTACTACTGAACCTGAGTATATTGTTGTTAAATCCTATTGTACACAATTTTTATGGATGAAACAAATATTGAAAGATATCACAAGTGCAATTAACATTTTGAAGAATCTAGTGATACACTCGAGGAAAAATCATATATCTATCAAGTATCATTTCTTGAAAGAGAAGGTCATGGAGAATGAAGTAAATCTTGAGTATATCTCTATGAAGGATAAGATTGTTGATATATTTATGAAAGCTCTTCCTAAAGATACTTTTGAGTATCTCAAGGATAAGTTAGGGGTCATTTCCCTTCCTTTCTTAAACTAGATGCATATGGAGATGCATCAACCGGATGGATCTATGGATCTATCTTTCTTCTAGATTGATGTTTGGAGGCTACCTCTTAGGGGGAGAAAGTAGTGTCATGTTTGGTCATTGTATGAGTATTCTATTTTTCTATGTCAAAGGGGAAATCAATATAAAATATGTTTTCCATTTTCCATTTATGTAAAAGGGGGAGAGGAAGAATGTGAAATAGATTATCTACTAAGGGGGAGAAACAAAAAGAAAAATATTGAGAAGTGTATTCAAAGATAGTATTTTGTCTTTGATGTGTTTTCACATCATGTTTTTCCATCAATGACAAAGGGGGATATTTTTGCGAGAATGGAAAATAATGAAGGTGTTGTAATTGATGTCAACTATTCATTTGGTTATAAACTAGTTGTTGTTGTCATTGATGTCATAGTTGCAGGTTATTGGCTGATCATGTTTAGGATATTGATAAAAATGTCAAGAAAGGTTGCCGGTGTTTAGTGGTTGCTCTGGGATTTTCTTTGAGATTTGATCCTATGTTTGTATGGTTTAGATATGTTGGCTATGGTTGCTAGAAGCTACTATATCTGGATTTTTGGCTCCTGATTCATTGTACAGTGTGAGTTATGTTCACCAATTGTGAACTGTGGGTTTTTGTGTTCTGGTTAAGGTCCAAGAGAAAAATTGTTTTGGATTTATCTTTGGTAAAGTCTTATGACTTGTAGTTCTAGAGTTGAGTTGCTATGATTGTATTGAATATAGTTTTTGTATCTGGAAGGATTATGCTTAATTTTTCTATGTTTTTTACACTAGTTTGGCTAACCTTGTGTTGAAAACTATATTCAAAGGTTATGTAGCATATTGGATCTATTTGGGTCCTCACCAAGCATTTTTTGGGTCACACTCATTCTAATTTGACCATAGGATGTTTTGGTGTTGACCTGATTTGAATTTAATTTTAGATGGCCAACTTTGGATATGTTTCAAAGTTGAAGATGGTCTAAATGCTAGTTGAGTTAGTGGTGAAATGGAATACAAAGAAAGATAAGTGCAAAGAAATACAAGAAATTGATGCAAATCAATGAGTGTGTGATGCGATTGTAGTAGATTAGTGTGAAGCCTAAATGCCAATTTCTTGGATGTAGTGAGTACAATTTTAAAGAAGTGACATTGTAAAGAATTATCACTATGCTTTCAAAAAGTTAGAATGATTATTGTTGTATGAGTTTTCATTTGCATTTCCCTTGGACTCTATTACCTACATCTAAGGGACTAGTTTGGGTAAATATTTTGATTACTCTTCCATGATCACTAATCTTAAAACCAAATTTACCTCTCAAGAAATATTTGTTTTATAATGTTATTTTCCTACCCTTTGATATTTAATTACATTAAAATACAAGGATTTATCCCTTTCTATTGTTTACCTATGAATATTGGTCATAAAGAAGAGATAATATCTCTTTTAGATCAATATCCATTACAATTCATATAAATAATTATCACATATTTCATAGGACTACACTTCTAGGTTTTTTAGATCCTCGAGTGGAAAGGAGAATATTGTTCAATTATTCTCTTTTTTGTTGGCCAACCTCCTAAAAGAATTGAGTATAATAATTTTCTATTCATTTATATTGTTCTTGGAATTTATTAGAGCATAAAGAACAACAATAAACCAATAGAATGGCTACTCTATTAGGGATTGAACTGATATTTCAAGAATCTTTGATATCTATTATTATTTAAAGTATATTTGTGTGAAGTCCATTTCTGTTATTCTAAACTTTGATTACTATATGTGCTCTCATAATATTATGTAAAAGGGATCTCTAAATCTTAATTCCCTAAGTGGGTGATGACTCTGAAGTCTCCTTGCTAGTGCAAGTATGAAAAAAAATAGAAAGACATCATTAAAAAAATAAGATATTTGTATAGATATAATCCTAGAAAGAAGTTGGAATCTAAGTTACCAAGTACCAAACAAACATGGAAACCCAAAGATGTAAGTTAGCTCCTCCTCATGGTACTCATTATGTAAATGAAAGTAGTGATAATAGCTTAGTAGGTTCACCAATTAAATATGTGGAACCTAGTGTTTTGAGCTTAATGTAGAAAACATAAGAAATTCAAAGTTGTGGAACAAATCTTAAAAGTTGAAGGACTTTGAATAAATATATAGGGAGGATATTGGGTTAGATGACACAACTACTAACCTTAATCCTAAAGAAGAGAATTCATTTTTGAGCCCTTTGATGCAGAGTCTGGAGGCTCAACCTTAATCAACTTGGAAACCTGCCTTCAAGAAGTATCCAGAAAGATTAAAATGACCACACAAAGTAATTCAACCAGCCTTCCAAGTTCTACAATCATCAGAAGCACAATTTTCCAATTTCACTCCTAAACCCCAGTTTTAGTGCAAACCAAGTTTAGGCATTTTCAGCAACATTTTCCAAAACACCTAACAAAATCAAGGATGATTAAGATACCCTTTTGCAAGTTATAAAACATACAGGAAAACCAATGTCAACTCTTTTGGACAAACTCAAAGATCCAATACTCCTGCCATGGAAACGGTTAGTGGATTAGCCCACTTTTACAAAGAAAGTACCCTTTAAACTCCACCAAAATTTATGAAACCTTGGGGCAGAAATTAAAATGCCCAAAAACTACCAAATCCACCAATAGTTTCCAAAAATCACTCTTCCAACATAGCACAGCCTAAAACCCTTGATTCTAGGCCTTCAAAAGGAGGGTTTATTGTAAATCATACCTCCAAACCTTTCCAGACTCTGACACCTGTTCAAACACACATAATTATGCCTGAAAAAGCTTTAAACTTCATCACATAGGTTATTTCTTCCAGAAAACTCATAAACCGTCATTTAGTTCCTCACTTTCACAAGGAAAATCACCCAAATTCTATCTAGGGCAACACCCAAAACCCACAAACACATTTCTTCTAACTTGAAAATAATTTGGAAACCTATTTTACAACAAATGGGGCCATTCCACCAAGTTACAATTGCTACAGTAGGTGGAATGCCCTAAAAACTCATTTTAATACTCTCAAATCACCAATTTACACCAAAACAAGGCAGTTTCAGTAAAACATCAATAAAACCCTCTAAACTTAATGAAAATTCACCAAACCACTTTCAAATGAAAGCTGACTCTCTCCTATTTCCAACCATACCAGGTTTGATCCTGTACAGGTTGTACAAAGGTCATACCACACGTTTTAGCAGCAAATTTACACATAGAAATTTTCAGAAAGCAGCCTATTTTTCATTATAACTTCAAAAAAAATGATTCAACAACCATACCTCGACCATGAGAGGCTTATTTAACATCTAACCACCCTTACAAACATCCTCCAACTAGAATTTTAATTAGTTGGACATTGGAAACCAACTTTTTACCAATTAGACCCCTAATTGCCTAGTTTTGCACTTTTAGCAATTTGTTGATAATTAGTACATTTTTATGCAACCTTTTGCTTTTTTTGAACTAAATAAAATAAAAGACCCCTAATTACATCAGTAATAGTCTCAAAGACCTTATTTAACATAAAAATTACTCATACTATCACTAACTCCTAGACTAACCCTCATAGAATGCACTTTGCAATTACATGTTTTTAGGTGCCCCTGCACCATACTCCCTGGGTAGAAAAAATTTATGCCCCATAAATCACTCCATAGGACTATGCCAACCTTTTGGACAATCCCTTCAAACCTGCTCCAAGTCACTTGCATGGAAATCTTCCTCCAAGGCACTTTGTACCCTTCATGTTTTTCCTTGACTTTACCTTGCCATATTTGATCCTGCTCAATGGGATCTTCTTGCTGCATTTTGTCTTCATTGATACCTGCAAACAAAAATTTAGTACACAAATTGAAACAACCATGCATTAGTGTCCCTGTCACATGCTCTTCCATGAGCCAATTAGACATATAGCCTTGCCCTTCAACTTCACTCTCTGCAACATAACCTTCACTGTGTCCTTTCACTTTCATTTTAACCCTTGGTCTGTCCTCTGTCAGAGAAATGAACAAATCAGGGAGATAACCAATGATTCCCTTCACTCTTAGCCTCTTACTCTTCCACTTCACACCTACACTCAAATGAATTATGATTGGATCCTTTATCTCAATAGCACACAATATCTTAATTGCTAAACTCAACAACCAAGGACAACTCACTGTCCCAATCTCAGATTTTCCTCTCTTCTCCAACTCAATTGGAGTCCACACACACTGTCTTCTCTTAGCCATTCCTTGGCCTATCACCTTCAACCTCTCAATCTTAGCCTCTGTCCTTATTGCAATTCTCTGCAAAACCTTTTCCAAATATCCTTCACCTCTCATGGTGACCAACCTCTGCTCAACTCTTCTAAACTCTCCAAACTCTTCCATAGTCTCCTTCACTGTTTTCTGCCAATCTTCATAGCTGACTGTCTTTTTCCTGACTTCTACAACCTGCTCATCATCTTCAAGCCTTCCAAGACTTCTTTCATTCCTCTCATTACTTTTCTTTTTAGTCACTTCCTCATTCTTCTCTTTCTCAGTTTCCAAAACCTCTGTCACACAGCCCACTGTGTTTATAATCCTTGTCTTTTCATCACTTACTCTTACTGTCAAGGGACACTCTACTGCCCCAATCATGATCTTGTCATAATTTTCAAGCCTTTCATGGCTTTCTCCACTTTCCCCACTTGTCTCATCTACATCTCTTCTTTCCCCTTTAACATTCTCAGTCTTCAAGCCTTCACTGTCATCAACATTTTCACCTTTTCCTCTTACCCATATCTGCTGCACCTTGTGCTCTTGTCCACTCAATGGATAGCATATACTGTCCTCAATGCCTTTGCTTTGCCATCCCTGAAAATCACTTGCACTCACATCTCTTTCCCTCTCTAAGCTCTCTATCCCAATAACTTTATTATCACAAAACTCAGCCTCAATCTCACCTATCCCTGTATCTTTCATGGATGTCTGCCCTACATCATTTTCAAACTTTAATGAACAAAATTTTACCTACTCTTTGCCTTCCAAACAACTCTCAAGCCTACCTTGCATCCTCAATGCCTCTTCACTCTTGAATCTTTCAATACCTTCATTCTTATTCTCTTCTCTTTGAGAGATCTCTGCCCCAAGTGCTTCCTGCTCACAATACTCTGTCTCAGCTTCCTTCACCACTATGTTTTTCATAGGTGTCTGCCCTAGAACACCATTAACCTGCAATGAAAAAACTTCTTGATGTCTTTTATCTTCAACATAACCTTCAAGCTTACCTTGCTCTTTTAAGGTCATTTCATGTTTGACCTTCACTGCCCTTGTCTCTCTTAGGTCTTCATTTTGCACTGTCCTTCCCAATGCTGCTTCATGGTGTTTTTCCTTCTCCATTGCAACTATGCTATGCCCTATTTCCTCATCCTTGTCTTTGTCTGTTTTATATCCTAAGAACTTGTGTCTTTCCTGCAATATCACCTTTGTTCTCTTGTCTTGGCCACCTTCCACCAATGAAGTTAAAACATAAATCCTCCCATCCTTTTTAATCTGGTAATTATTTTCCCTGCCATAGTACACAGCAAATCTTTCCCAACACCATGGTTTTCCAAACATTAGATGACAAGAGTGCAATGGTACAATATCACATAATATTTTGTCTTTATATCCACCTATTTCAAATTCAACCCATGATTGCTCTTTAACCAAAAATGTATTCTCATCATTCATCAATGAAACATAATAAGGTGAATCATGTGGGAACCTTTCTAAGTTCAATTTTTCAACCATTTCAAGGCTACCAAATTATCCAAACTACTTGAATCAACCATAACCTTGCATATCTTACCTTTGCACTTGCACCTAGTCTTGAAAATTGCATTCCTCATCTGTTTCTCCTTCTCATTCAAACCTCTGGTAGCCATGATGTCCTTTCTCCTTCAATCTTTAAGAGATCTACTTCCTTGCTCTGATACCACTCTGATGCAGAGTCTGGAGGCTCAACCTTAATCAACTTGGAAACCTGCCTTCAAGAAGTATCCAAAAAGATTAAAATGACCACATAAAGTAATTCAACCAGCCTTCCAAGTTCTACAATCATCAGAAGCACAATTTCCCAATTTCACTCCTAAACCCCAGTTTTAGTGTAAACCAAGTTTAGGCATTTTCACCAACATTTTCCAAAAAACCTAACAAACTCAAGGATGATTAAGATACCCTTTTGCAAGTTATAAAACATACAGGAAAACCAATGTCAACTCTTTTGGACAAACTCAAAGATCCAATACTCCTGCCATGGAAACGGTTAGTGGATTAGCCCACTTTTACAAAGAAAGTACCCTTTAAACTCCACCAAAATTTATGAAACCTTGGGGCAGCAATTAAAATGCCCAAAAACTACCAAATCCACCAATATTTTCCAAAAATCACTCTTCCAACATAGCACAGCCTAAAACCCTTGATTCTAGGCCTTCAAAAGGAGGGTTTATTGTAAATCATATCTCCAGACCTTTCCAGACTCTGAAACCTGTTCAAACATGCATAATTATGCTTGAAAAATCTTTAAACTTCATCACATAGGTTATTTCTTCCAGAAAACTCATAAACCATTATTTAGTTCCTCACTTTCACAAGGAAAATCACCCAAATTCTATCTAGGGCAACACCCAAAACCCACAAACATATTTCTTCTGACTTGAAAATAATTTGGAAACCTATTTTACAACAAATGGGGCCATTCCACCGAGTTACAATTGCTACAGTAGGTGGAATGCCCTAAAAACTCATTTTAATACTCTCAAATCACCAATTTACACCAAAACAAGGCAGTTTCAGTAAAACGTCAATAAAACCCTCTAAACTTAATGAAAATTCACCAAACCACTTTCAAATGAAAGCTGACTCTCTCCTCTTTCCAACCATACCAGGTTTGATCCTGTACAGGTCGTACAAAGGTCGTACCACACGTTTTAGCAGCAAATTTACACACAGAAATTTTCAGAAAGCAGCCTATTTTTCATTATAACTTCAAAAAAAATGATTCAACAACCATACCTCGACCATGAGAGGCTTATTTAACATCTAACCACCCTTACAAACATCCTCCAACTAGAATTTTAATTAGTTGGACATTGGAAACCAACTTTTTACCAATTAGACCCCTAATTGCCTAGTTTTGCACTTTTAGCAATTTGTTGATAATTAGTACATTTTTATGCAACCTTTTGCATTTTTTGAACTAAATAAAATCAAAGACCCCTAATTACATTAGTAATAGTCTCAAATACCTTATTTAACATAAAAATTACTCATACTATCACTAACTCCTAGACTAACCCTCATAGAATGCACTTTGCAATTACATGTTTTTAGGTGCCCCTGCACCACCCTTACCTTTGAGACCAAATATATTTCTCTGACAAAAATATTTATTTATCTAATGAAGCTATAAAAGTGTCTCAATCTATCCCACAAACCTCAGGATCTAGAAGAATACTCTAGATTGAGGATTAATTATTGAAAGAGGTGAGAAATCTTCAAGAAGAGTTGAGTAAAATTTAAGTAATAAGAATCAATAATTCTATGAATGTAAGAGATGAAATGAATAAAAAAAATGAGAGAATGAAAACATCTCATAATTCTAATATTACTTCTTCCTCAATAATATTAAATCCCACTACAAGTAGAAATACCCTAAATATTCCTCTTGGAAAACCCCGTGAAAATACCTTGAATAATCTTGCAATAACTAGTACATTACCAATTTCTTCACATTCAGGTACCTCTTCACAAGGGCTAAATATAGGGAAATTTTCCTCAAATATAAATGCTACTTTGATCATGAATATTTGATCCAAAAAACCTTCTACTTCTAGATTGCTAGATCAGAAAGAATTAGAATTACAAAAAAATTTTGAATATCTCATAATAGAATTGGAAAGAATAGAGAACATTAAAATTAGAGATGATATGCAAAGAAGGGTGGATGCTTTAAATTCATCTTATAGATCTATAACTACTTCAAATTCTAGCCTTAATTTCCAAGCTCTCCCTTTTGGGAATATTACTTCCCAAATACCACCTTTCAATTATGTCCAGTATACACTATTGGTTAATTTGTCTACTTTAGCAATATACAAAAAATTGTACAAAATTTTTATGCTCAAATAATGTCTCCAATGATTCAACCTATTCCTTAACCCAATCCACCACCACAAATAAGTATCCCACAAAAGAATTAAGGTTATTGACAGTATGAAAACTATCAAAATTATAAGCCTATCCTGAGTGCTCAAGCAAGTGGACAAAATGCAAATCCACCAGGGGAATACAATATTGTTAATCTACAAGGAAATCCTCAAGTGAATATTGTTGTAGGAAAATTTCTTGCAAGAAGGCCTTTATGATCAGAAAATTATAGGAAAATCAATTTCATTGGTATCCTAGGATAGCCTAATCCCATCCCCAACAACATAAGGAATATGTTGTTTAGGTTCTTTAGGAACAATGCAATCTCAAGTGAGGATCACTTGAGATCTTTTTTGGACCTAATTGATGAATTTGAAATTGAAGATTTGATGATACCATGGATTGGTGTAGAAGTTTACCACAAGCTAGTGTTGGCTCTTGGGAAGAATTAAAAAGGGTGTTTAGAGAATAATATGGTGAAAATACTCACCCAAGGTTTATCTTTAATAAATTCACCAGCATTACTAAAGGACATATTGAATTAGTTTTAGAATTTAACATTAGGTTCATGAAATTCATGAGAAAAATTCCACAATACATGATACATAGTGAACCTATATGTTTGGTATTATATTGTAATGCTTATGATCCAAAAATGGGCTATTAGTTGAGGGACAAAGAACCTCAATATTCAAGGGATGCTTTCAAAATTATAATGTATATTGAGAACAATAGAAAATATTTTGTGTAGGTTAATAAGAGGAACATAAAAATCCTTAAAAAACTTAAGGGACATTCATCCAAAGTTGTGTCCCATAGAGATAAGCTTGATAAAGTCGTGAGTGTATTAAAGGATTTGAGTTATGAAGTTCCAAAGAATTAAAATGGTTTACCTTAAGATAAACCAAATAACGAGAGGCAAGAAAGAATGTGAAGGCTATTGGACCAAAATTATAACACAAACTTTCTTAACGATAAGCCAATGTAGAATAATGAAAAAGGATGTACCAAATAAAGAGACTCCAAGCCCCTTGAGAATAAATAGTTCTAACATTGTTGATGGCAATCACTAGTGTTTAGTGTATCAATTACTCATTCTCCTCAGTAGTGCATTGTGGTACAATATTTAGAAAACCAACAAGAACAATTTGATTATTGTTACATTCCTTATAATAAGGATCAATATGTGAATATGATATCTCATAGGTTGTCTTTCATCTTTGATGATTATTCTTCTGATGAAGGATGTCCAAAGACTAATTTTGAGGAAAAAAGATATAAATCAGATTCCTATGATTAGTAGATCTTTGATGATGTTGAAGATCTTTAACTATTGCAAAAATTTCTCAAGTCAAGAGTCATTATAACTTGATAAGAAAAGTGGTCAATAGTGATCAAGGAAAGGATTGATAGCAAGACAAGGGCAGTCAATTGAGAGGGGGGATGAATCGGTTGTCATAGAAATTCAAAACTTATTCAACTTATTAACTTTATTTTCTAATTTGATTATTAACCATGAAAACATAAATCATCAACACAATAGAAACAAACATAACACCAAGATTTTTTATGTGGAAACCCTATTAGGGGAAAAAACACAGTGGAGGTTAGTCCACAAGATTATACCCTATTAAAAGTATAATGAAAATGAAATATGGGGAATGCACATGCATTCAGGCACATTGACTGGAGCTCACTACTCAATTACAAAGGAAGACACACTTTCTTACAAAGAGATTTAGATTAAAGCCATCTAGATTTTGAATTGAGAAAATAGTGTCTGCTAATTCCTGATTGTAGTTCCAATTAAGCACATGAACACTTCTTCACTCTTCTTCACACTTTTTCACAATTCTTCACACTCTGATCTTCCCTCAAATGATTTAGAACATTATTTGTGCACACACACAGAAGCACACATTTTTCACACTTAAATTTGAATAAGCAATCACTCTTATATATCTAGAACGTGAAATTTCATCACTACAAGTTAGACACAAAGAAATAATAAAATGAATATAAACTATCAGCCCAAAACATTAAATATTATGAATGCAAATCAACCAAGTTTGGCCACAACTTAATGAGGACCCAAATCAACTTCTCCAACACAAAGAACCTTTAATTAATTTCTCGTCAAAAATCCACAACATACTGCAAACACTATTTCAGCCAAGAACAAGAAAAATATGAACACATAAGAGAAAACCACCAACCACAATCACAACGACCAATGCAGATATGCAAAAAATATAGAGCATGATATAGAAACATCCACAAGCATCATGGATCACAAGATAAGCATTTGTAGCAATCGAACTAACTTAAATAGCATCTATTAGAAGAACAAGGACAAACAACTAAGAGGGGGGTGAATCAGTTGTCACAAAATATTAAACTTTTCAGACTTAATCTCAAATCTAATGAATGAAAAATAAACCATAAACAATCAACACATTAAAAAAACAAAGAACGCCAATATTTTTATGTGGAAACCCTATTAGGGGAAAAACCACAGTGGATGTTAGTCCACAATATTATACCCTGTTAAAAGCATAATGAGAATAATAATGGGAATGCACATGCATTCAAGTACACTGCCTAGAGCTCACTACTCAAATACAAGAGGGATCACTACCCAAAAATACATGGTAATTTGGATTAGATCCACAAGGTGTGAATTGAGAAAATAGCTTCTACACAAGCATGATTATAGTTCTAGTTAAGAATATAAAACTTTCTTCAGACTTCACTCAACCTTCTTCTCACTCTGCACTGCAATTGAATGAATAGACCAATATTTGCACACTTTCTCTTCTTTGTCTTTCCTTTTCTTTCACACACACACTTTAACACACACTATCTTCACTCAAACAATCATTCTTATAGATCCGCAACATGAAATACATCAACAACTTAGTCGGCCAAAAATATAGAACATATTTACAATGTCAGACCAAATTTACAAATAAATTTTAATGCAAATCAAACACCATTATCTAATATTATGATGTGACCTAAAACAATATCCTCGAGTGTGCAAAACATTCAAATTTTAATCTTCAAGCATCCACAACACGTTACAACCACTATGTCAGCCAAGAACATGAAAACTTGAACATACACAACAAAAATATTCGACCACGAGCACACTGATCAATGCGGACATACAACAAGAATAAAGAATGATCTAGAAGCATCCAAAAAAAACAAGAACTAATAGAGAAGCATCTATAGCAACAAAAATGATCAAAATCACATAAACTTCAATCAAGAACATTGACAAAACCCACACAAATATTGTTAGAACACAACTATTCATAGCATGATCAAATCTTCATGCGGACCTCTGAAACTTTTGATAGGTGATCTAGATAATCTTAGCAATAAACCCTTTAGTCCACAAGAACTGATCTTCAATGTATATAACAAAACACCTTCATGACCTTCACTATTCCACTGGCAACTTGCAACTCTTCCTTTAACAATTTTCTCAATATCCTTGACATATACAACCTTCAATACAATAATTGATAATAGTTTTTACATCAATGACAATCACATATCAGCAACACAACCACAACATCCAACATCATCTTCAATTAGGAACACCAACTAAGGAAATAGAAAAAATTGCCTGAATGGAAATCTTCATGTAGATCTCTGGAACTTGACGTGGATAAAATAGATACACTCAACAACAAACCCTTTAGTCCACAACCTCTAATCAACAATGTAGAAAAATAACCACCATACTGAACTTCACTTCACCACTAACAACTTGGAACTCATTTATTACAATTTTCTCAATATCCTCGACATATACAACTTCAAATACATTTATGCTAATAGTGTTGACATCAATGACAACCAAATGTCATAAAAAAAAACACAACATCCAACAATCTCCCCTTTTGGTATTGATGGCAACATATGATGTGAAAAACACCATCAACGCAACTAACTACTGCTTAGGTTTTGACTCGCCTTCTCCTTAATACTTTCACATAATCTTTCTCCCCATAAGGCTCTTCTCCTCAGATAATCACCAATTTTTCACATGAATCTTCTCCCATTTTGACATCAATGAAAAATTTCTCTAAGCTCTGAACCATATATCTAAATTTTTGAACATCTAACTACTCCCCCTGAGTAGCAACCACCACAACATCAATCTAAGACAAGATATGACTATGAAATGCATAGACTGATGCAATGCAATGCATCCTTAGTTCTAATTAGGAGGGGTAATCACCCCTAACTTCCCTCTAAGATACTCAAAAGTATCCTTAGGCAATGGCTTGGTAAAGGTGTTTGCAATCTTCTCCTTAGTAGGAACATACTCCAACCTGACTTCATTTTCACTTACCTTCTCCCTCAAAAAGTGAGACTTGATAGATATATGCTTTTTTTTAATGCAACACCAGATTCTTGGAAATGTTAATATAACTTGAGTTATCACAAAATATATAAATAGGCTCATCATATATAATTCTGGTGTCCTTCAACATCTGTTTCATCCATAGGACTTGAGTACAATTATTAGTAGCAACAATGTCTTCGGCCTCTGTAGTAGACAAGGAAATGAAATTCTTCTTCTTGCTTAAGCATGAAATTATCTTTTTACCTAAGAAAAATCCTCCAACACTAGTACTTTTAATGTCATTCACATCTCCTACCTAGTCACCATCAGTAAAGGAACTCATAGTAAGACCATCATCTTTAGGATACCATAGGCCAAGATCAATAGTTCCCTTCAAGTATCTGAAAATTCTCTTAACAATAGTCACATAATATTCTTTTGGATTAGCTTGAAATCTTGCAACAAAACATATAACATTCATGATATCAAGCCTAGTTTGAGTTAAGTACAATTTTCCACCAATAATTGATCTGTATCTTATCTGATTTTCTTTTTGATAATCATCTTTTGTTGTCAACTTTCATCCAATCACCATGGGTGTACCAACTAGCTTTGAATATTCCATACCAAACTTCTTCATCAATTCCTTCACATACTTGGGCTAAGATATAAAAATCCCTTTATCTAACAAATTAATTTCTAATCCCAAAAGGAATTTCATCTCACCAATCATAGACATCTCAAATTCATTCTGCATCTCATTTGAAAACTTCATGCACAAAGAATCATCTCCTCCAAAAATAATATCATCAACAAAGACTTCAACAATCAAATCTTTATCATCATTCTTGAAATACAAATTACTATCAACAGCACCTCTGTTAAATCCAAGTTCAACAAATACTTGTCCAATCTTGCATACCATGCTCTAGGGGCTTGCTTGAGTCCATACAATGATTTCTTGAACTGACACACCATATCTTCTTTATTAGTTAACTAGAATCCACTTGGTTGCTCAACATACACTTCTTCCAATACACCATTTAGAAAAGTTGATTTTCCATCCATCTAATAAACTTTGTAGTTCTTGTGAGCAACATAGGAAAAAAATAATCTTACAGCTTCAATTCTTGCAATAGGGAAAAAGGTATCTTCAAAATCAATTCCTTCCAATTGTGAATATTCTTTAAATACCAGTCTTACTTTGTTTCTAACCACTTCACCTTGCTCATTCAGTTTGATTCTACAGACCCATTTGGTTCCAATGACATTCTTATCCTTAGGTCTAGGAAAAAAAATCCATGTATCATTCTTTTCAATCTCTTTTAACTCTTTTTCATTTCTTCAATCCAATCCTCATCTTTACATGATTCATTCACACTAGTAAGCTCAGTCTTTGAAATCAAGCAATACTCTTCTGTGAACTTTCTCCTAGTCCTGACATGTTTATTCTTATCACCTATAATCTAGTCTTTTGAATGATTCAATCTTACATACCTTGGAGTCCTCTTAGGATTTACTATATTTATTTGCACTTGTTTTGTAGTCTAAGCTTGCTTTCCTTTGTTTTTGTTGTCATCCTGATCATCATAGTCATATCCACAAGTTCTGGATAGTGTACCAAAGTCTTCATCAACCTTAACATTTTTAATTTCAACCATTTTCTTCAATCTTTTATTGTAACACTCTTACTTTTAGTAGCATACCCCAAAAAGATACCTTCATCACTCCTAGCATCAAACTTTCCTATGTCTTCATATCTCTTAATAGAACATCTACTTCCAAATATATTGAAGTATTTAATAGAAGGATTTTGACTAGTCCATAGCTCAAAAGGGGTCTTACCAGTATCACCTTTGATTTGTACCTAGTTGAGTGTGTACACAATAGTACTCATGGCTTATCTCCAATAGATATGAGGATCATTTCCTTCTAGCAGCATCTTCAATTGTTCTATTCTTCCTTTCCATAGCTCCATTTTATTGAGGGGTCCATGATGCAAATAATTGTCTCTTTATTCCATGTTCTTCACAAAAAGTATTAAATTCACCGAAAGTGAATTCATCACCTCTATCTGATCTCAAACATTTAATCTTCAAACCGGTCTCTATCTCAACCATAGCTTTAAAGATCTTGAACTTTTCCAGTGCTTTAGATTTATCCCTTAAGAAAGCAACCCATACCATTCTAGAATAATCATCAATGAGTAACATGAAATACCTATAACCTTGTAAACTTTTGACCTTAGAGGGACCACATAGATTAGTATGCACAAACTCAAACAATTCATTTGAACAATGCTTTTTACTCTAAAATGAAATCCTAGTTTTCTTTCCCAATTGACATTCCTTGCATATTGCATTGGTAGGTTTCACCAACTTAGGTAGATCTCTCACAGCCTTAGTGGAACTTATCTTGACAATATTATCAAAGTTAACATGACACAATCTCTTATTCCATAACCAACTTTCATCAACTTGAGCAATCAAACAACTTTTACTAGCAACACTCAAGTGAAAAATATTACCTTTTGTTTTTGTACTTGATGCAATTTCATTTCCAAAACTTAATATTTTGCACTTTCCATCCTTGAAATGAAGATTGTATCCCTTATCAACCATTTGACCAACACTCAAAATATTATGCTTCAATCCCTCTACATATAGAACACCATCAAGAGAAATGCAACCTCTTCCATGGATCACACCAGTTGTATTATCACCAAATATCACAACACCACCATCATACTTTTCCAAGCTTACAAACTTACTTTTGTCTCCTGTCATATGATGTGAACATCCACTGTCAATTACCAATTCATCTTTTTCTTCAACTCGAGTAGCCAGGGCTTTCTCCACATTTGTACAACCAGTAGATTCAGTAGATACATGATTATTTTCCTTGATAGAAATAAATACCCATTCATCATCACTTCTATTTCCTTTATCAAATTCATCATCTATCATGCCTTCATCAACAATATAGTAACACTTCTTCTGAAATCTAGGCTTGTTACATCTTTGTTTAGTAGCTCTTTCTGGACACCTTGATGCAAAATGACCTATCTTATTACAAGAAAAGCATTTAATAGGTAATTTTTCTTCATACTTACCTTTTCCTCTTGGTACTCTTTTGGAAATAAGTGCTTCCAACTCTTCTAGCTCTCTTTCTTCTTCTTCAATTTGTCTAATTTCATCTTCATACTTGAATTTCTTTCTAGATGAACTCTCACCTAGATCATATATTTGTCTATCTCTTCGAGAAGTAGTAGCCTTAAATGCATATTCAACCTTAGGAAGGGCATCACCAAATTCACTCAACTCAAAAGCAGTCAGCTTACCAACCAATGTATCTTTGGTTATGTTTGTTATAGTTGGGAGCTCTTCAATAGCACTAGCTTTGACTTTGTAAGAATCAGGAAGGGATCTAAGAACTTTAGCAACAATCTTAGATTCATCTATCTTTCCACCAACACATCTAATACCACACACAAGTTCATTCACTCTTTTCATGAAAGTATTAATGTTCTCATCATCACCCATTCTCAACCTTTCATATTTCCCTTTCAAACTCTGCAACTTAGTGATGTTCATATTAGCATCACATTCATACAAGGTTTCCAAATTTTTCCATATCTCATAAGCAGTCTTTAGATCCATAAAATTTATCATCTTAGAATTAGTCAAAGCACTCAACAAAGCTTCCTTAGTCCAGATATTATACTCAACATCTCTGATCTCAACAAAAGTAGTAGGACCATTTTGTGGAATAATATACATATTACTTGTAATGCTCTAGTAGGGTTCACCAATGCATCTCATATGGCACTCCATTTAAGTCTTCCACAAAGAATAATTTGTTCCATCAAATCTCACACTATCCTTCTTGTAACTTGCCATCCCAAATCACCTTAAGCTATTAAACTTCTTCCAAGGAACCTAATCTAATAACAATTGTTGGAAATAAAAGGGCAGACAACTGAGAGGGGGGGGATTAGTCGTCATAGAAATTGAAAAATTATTCAACTTATTAATCTTATTCTCTGATTTGATTATTAACCATGAAAACATAAATCATCAACACTTTAGAAACACACATAACACCAAGATGTTTTATGTAGAAACCCTATTAGGGGAAAAACCATGGTGGATGTTAGTCCACAAGATTATACCTTGTTAAAAGTATAATGAAAATGAAATATGGGGAATGCACATGCATTCAGGTACGCTTTCTAAAGCTCACTGATCAATTACAAAGGAAGACATGCTATCTTACAAAGAGATTCAAATTAAAGCCATCCAAATTTTGAACTGAGAAAATAGCATCTACTAATGCCTGATTACAATTCCAATTAAGCACATGAACACTTCTTCACTCTTCTTCACTCTTCTTCAAAATTATTCACAATTCTTCACACTCTACTCTAAATTTGAATGATTTAGAATATTATTCATGCACACACACAAAAGCACACCTTTTTCACACTTAAATTTGAATAAACAATCACTCTTATATATCTGCAACATGAAATTTCATTGCTAGAAGTTGGCCACAAAGAAATAATAAAATGAATATAAAATGTCAGCCCAAAACATTAAACATTATCAATGTGAATCAACCATGGTCAGCCACAACTTAGTGAGGACCCAAATCAACTTCCCCAACATGAAGACACTTCAATTAATTTCTCCTCAAAGATCCACAACACGATACAATACCTATGTCAACCAAGAACAAGAAAAACATGAACATGGAAGAGAAAATTTCCAACCAAGATCATAATGATCAATGCAAACATGCAACAAAGATAGAGCATGATCTAGAAACATCGACAAGCATCACGAATCACAAGAGAAGAATCCACAACAACTAAACTAACTGAAGAAACAAAAAAATTTCCATAATGGAAATCTTCATGTGGATCTTTAAAACTCGACATGGATAAACTAGATACACTTAGCAATAAACCCTTTAGTCCACAACCTTTGATCAAAAACATACAGAAATAATCACCATATTGAACTTCACTTCACCACTAACAACCTAAAACTCATTCATTATAATTTTCTCAATATCCTCGACATATACAACTTCAAATACAATTATGCTAATAGTGTTGACATCAATGACAACCACATATCATCAACACAAGCACAAAATCCAAAAAGGATAAGAGTATATTCATTAAAGAATGTACAAGTTATAAAAAGGATTAATATTCTTACAAGTAGATAGAGGAATTCAAAACAAAGAATGATACACCATGCAAAGGGAAGCACTCTGAAAGGCCTATGGATCAGGTTTTTTCTCTTCTTATCAAGACTAATATAAAAAAACGAAGGTTGAATAAGAGAAGAAGGATGTTGATTTTATTCAAAGGGATAAATCAAGTAACAAACAAGAAAATAAGACCAATGGTTAGGTTGATAACAATTTGTGACATGATTCATATTTTGTCACAAGTCAAGGTATATGTTCCTCTATTAGAGATGATGAGAATAGAGGTACATAAGGAGAATTTTTTTCCCTTATAAATGGAGTATCTATAGCCTCTAGTGAAAATAAGGTGATTACCACACTTGAAAAATGTAAAGAAAGACCAAGAAAGAAGGGATCATGAAAATACAAGTAATGAAGTACCAAGTGTATTCTTGGGTTCTATATTAACCATTTTCTCAAATAAAGTTTATCCATTCTATGTGACTCTTCAAATGAATTAAAAAATCATTAAAAAATGTATGATTGATTCAGGAGCTTCCACAAATTTTCCACCCTTAGTTATTATACAGGAACTATGGTCACAAGTAAATAGAGAATTTGGAAAATTATTTTCCATAGATTCAAATGAAGTTCCTATTATTTGTATAATAAAAGATGTAAAATTTTAGCTTGATGCATTTCCTGATAAGAACTATATAATGAATGTGATTGTCATTAAAAATCCACTCCAATATAAAAAATTTATATCAAGAAAGTTGTCAACACTAATTGGAGGAAGTATGAAATTAGACTTCCTATATTCCATAATTCGTATTAATAGAAAGTATGTCAAATTAAATGAATAAAATAGATCTTCCTACCTTATTGAGGACTTGAAGCCAATAGAGCATGTAATTTTTTTATAATATAGACATGGATAATTTGAGAGTTGTGGAGTCACAACAAACAGAAGATGATACTACACCTATGACTGATGAAATAAAAGAAAAACTCAAGAAGATAAAATTTGGACCATGTATTTTGATGGAGCATGTTCAAAATATGGATTATGTGCAGGGATGATTCTCTTATATTGAAAAGGTAAGTCTTACAAGTACTCATTCTCATTGAAATTTGAGTGTAAAAATAATGTAGCTCAGTATGAGGAATTGTTGTTAGGACTTAACATGGGAGTCAATTATAAAGTCAAGAAGCTTAAAGTCTTTGGAAACTCTAAGTTAGTTGTATCTATTATAAATTAGGGTGAAAATTGTAGAAATATAAACTTAAATATTTATTTGCATATCTAAAATTATTTATTCAATATTAGCAATAATATATGTGATTGAAATTGCAAATATGAAAGAAAATAAACAATACCACAAGTTGAGAATCACAAGCACAACACAAGATATATGTGGAGAAACCCTTGCAAGATAAAAATCCACACTCAAAGAGATGCAATGTTTCTATTAATATTCAATCAAGTACATCAATACAATAATCCTCTCTGAAATCCGATAGCACTCCATTACTTTGATAACCTACAAAAAAATCATAAAACTACCATCTCAAATCTCCAATATATATAAGTGATGTAGGAGCATCCTATGGTGTAGGGAAATCTTGCATCACCCAAAATAATTATTTGTACTTAATTTATTGAATTGTTTTGAGTTACATGATGGCACTCAAGGGGTGTAAGACAGTCAAAAATAGCAAAAAATAGTCACTTACTATTTTATTAACTCAGCCTAAATGGGCTCGTATCGACCTAAAAATTTACCCCAAGCAGTAGAATTGAAAAAAAATTCTGGTCATGAAAGAATCATCCCAATACCATGCACAATTTGGGAGATATTCATGTTTTTGTCTGAGAAATTTCTCCAATGCAGCTTCAAATTTAGATATGAAGACTTTAGAGGCCTTGAAATAGCTCAAAAAATTGATGAACTGACCTTCGATGGATTTGAGCATTGTAGATCTCTTTGAGAGCTTTGTAATGATATGAAATAATAGCAAATCATACATGCAGATGAAAATTTATGGGGCCACGAAGTTCCCCCTCTAAAAAGTGAATTTCATTAAAATTTCTTCCATGGCTAGAAATCAAATGGCGAGACTTTTGACACCAAAAAAAAAGGAAAATTTGAACTTTCTAGAACATTCTAGAGTGGTTATTGGGTAAATAAAAGGGTTACGTTGGGGTTGTAGAAGGTAGCTCTATTAGTGCAGATTGTGGCTCTGAATAATATATTTTGGTTTTGAAAGTTGATTTTGTTGTAATGAATTAAGCCCATGAGGCTATAGCATGTATGTTTTGAATCGATATAGTTTCATTTTTTGAAAATAATTGAAAGTGAGTTATTTTTATGTCATGCATATTCTATGTTGGTATCTACTGTTGTGAGTTGTGTGGGTTTTAGGTGGTGTGGCCCTCATCAAATGGTATCAAAGTGATAGTTCCTAAGTCTGTAACAAAGCATCAAACATGAGGTACTTGCAACAGGAATTATGAGTGTTCAAGATTCCTCCAAGACTTGACCAACATGGTAGAGGTAGAGGCTAAGATGGCGGAGGAAGAGATCCACCTAGAGATGAAATCAGAGCCCTTAGAAGGAAATTAGAAACCTTATAGCAAGAGGTTTGAAGCAGAGATGTGCATAGAGAAAGAGATGACAGTGAAGATGAAAAAAAGAGGAAATGGAAGAGTAGGATCCAATGGATCATGGAGAAAGAATATTGATGAGAGTGATCTCAAGCATTGGGAAGAGACCTAAAATGGAGGTTTCAACTTTCAATGGATTTTTAATCCTAAAGAATTGATCGATTGGATCAATGACATGGAGGAATTTTTTGAGTTTGAGGAGATTGAAGATCCTCATAGAGTGAGGTTTACAAAGATAAAATTGAAAGGTCACACTATTATATCACTACTAGATTTGACACCATTTTTCGACGGGAATTCGTCGGTCGTTCGACACATCTCTGTCGGAAGAGCGACGCAATGGAAAAAATATTTCTGTCGCTATTTTTTCATTGCAAGGCCGACAACAAATTAAACATCAAAATAATGGCAAAGAATCGTCAGTCGGCAGCATTGTGAAATACCTCAGGATTTTGTCAGAATTTTGACAAAACCTTTGTTTATCCACCGACGATATATAGCAGAAGTTTGTCATCGGTTCGACGAAATGGGCAAGCAGTAGCATGGAAACAACATGGAATGTTCATCAAAATAGCAGCAAAATACTAAAGTAGTAGCATCGAAAGAACACCAAAAGTTCATCAAATGTGTGACGAAATAGGCAAGTAGTAGCGTCGGAACAACACCAAAAGTTTGTGCACTTTGTGACAAAATTAGCAAGGAGTAGTGTCAACTGAGCACCAAAAGTTCGTCGAAAGTGCGATGAAATTAGCAAGGAGCAGCGTCGAAATAGCGTGAAAAGTTTGTCGACTTTGCAACGAAATTAGCAAGGAGTAGCGTTGGAAGAACACTAAAAGTTTGTCGAAAGTGCGACAAAATGGGCAGGGAGTAGTGTGGTAGCAACGCCGAAATATCATCAGAAGGGCAATGAAATCGTCGTCACAACTATAGCAACTTCGTCGAGCCCTTCTGTTGATTCGTCGGTGGTTATCGTCGAAATTGCGATGAAGAAGCAAAATTTAATATATATATATATATATCTATTCGTGGAAATGTACCATTGCGGAGACTGACGACTGATCATACATACAGACTGCATATTGGTTTGATGCTTCAAACGATGCATTTCTTATATTGAAAAGTGCATTACCTTATTGAGCTTCTCTTTGTTTTGAGTATAGTTTAATATTCTCTACTTAACAAGGCCAACCACGTGACGATGGAAGATCATTTTCCCCCCCCCTCACATCACTCTCAATTCCCCATACCCAATCATATAACATTAATCATTGATTCATCCATTAATAACATATAACATTCATTGATTCATCCATTAATAACATATAACATTCATTCATTCATCCATTAATAACATATACATCATTCATAATATATAACATTTATTAATTAACATATTCACATTCATTCATTAACATATAATATTCATTCTTTCAATTTTTACATATTATCAAAAATATGGTTGTCATGATATGATTACAATCACTTTTTTTGTTTCTTTTTGAAAGCTACATAAAGCTTTCTAAATCAATATATGTCCCCCTTTAGTTGTTCTACCCTCTGCTCATGATCTTAATGTACGCCTCATCGTCTGCTCATGACGTGGATGCCGCTGCAAGGGGGGGTCTACTGCAATAAGAAAGAAATGTTAAACTGATATGTTTTATTATTATTGTTACAAGTATTTCATTAATTAAAAGAACATTAGAGTGGTTCTCTTTACCTGATGGGTCCACATCATGTTCCTGAACTTTTGTTATAGAGTCATGCTCAACATGTTGAACACCCTCTAAATCCTGATCTGTAGTTGAAACACGAAAGGTTACATTAATTAATACACCAATTGAAATTAAATATGTTTAAGAGAACATGAGGGTGGTCCTCTTTACCAGATGGGGCCACATCATGTTCTGATCTTCTCTAGCTTGATCATGCTCAACACGTTGATCACGCTCTACATGCTCTAAAGTTGAAACACAGAAGGTTACATTAATTAATACACCAATTGCAATTAAATATGTTTAAAAGAACTTTAGAGTGGTCCTCTTTACCTGATGGGGCCACATCATATTCCTAATCTTCTCTAGCCTGATCATGCTCAACATGTTGATCACGCTCTACATGCTCTAAAGTACCAGGATGCACACCATGATCTTTATCTGCATTTTTTGCTCCACCCTCACCAGGCTGCATTCCAATGTCATGTGTAGTATATCTTATCATTGCTTGCATGTTTAAAACAAATAGGCATGTAATTACTTTATGGTGGAAATTAATATTGAATAGATTGCACAAGTATTCAATTTTTAATAAAATTTATTCAATTTATTTACTTGCATGTCGGATGCAATGGAAGATTGTGTTTTCCCAATCAAAACTCTTAGGCATTGAGCCACGGCTCCATAGCCTTGCTGGAAGGAAATCCTCAGGTCCTCTTCTGTGGGAACTCTGTTGAATTCAAAGCCCTACATTTTTGCAGAAAATCATAAATTTTGCTTCTATGGTGTGATAAAACCAAAATTATTTTCAATTTATTATAATTTGGATGCAATATTTCATTTATTGATACTTACAATTAGATGCTTGCGGCTAATTTCATATAACCACGAGCCAAGTTTGTTGCACCCATGCTTTTTAGTCTTGCCTTTTGTTGCCTTACGTCGTGGTGTATGAAAGTTTGGAATATATGTTAGATTATGTAAAAGAAAGAGTAATCGATGCTCCTGTAATTACATTGTTGATAGTATCTACACCTTAGCATACTACTTTTTAAAAAAAATTAGTAAGCATTTCCATAGCGTCACGGAGACATTGAGAACATATAAATAGAGTTCAATCATGGATTATAGAAAATAGATATTTGTTGGTTATATTATGTGATTACATTGCACAGAAACATGCACAACTACATAAATAATGATGTTGGCGGTTTGTCTATGCTACCACATTTTCCTTTGTATCTACAAAGCATTTTATAAAGCAGGTTCACTGCTTACTACTATAGCTAAAACTAGGCATTAAGTGCTTTAAAACAACTATGGATGCTTGGAAAAAAATCTATCAAAGTATAATAGTAACAATAGCATAAAAGACAAGGCGATTGAAGCTGCACCAAAATGCCTCAAAAGAAATGTATGGTCTCATGGTGATGGAATGCCAACCAATCCCATAAATTTGCTTGTCATGGCGTGCGTTATGGCGATAATCACCATGAGACCGCATTTAGCTTTCAATAATTCCTCCTTTATACCAGCATTTTTTCATACATGTCACCAAAGCATTTTATCAAGAAAGGTTGAGCATGGCTTCAGCGCTATGGCTAAAAGTAAACCTCAAACAGGTGCTTTCAAACAAGCTGTGGATGCTTGGAAAAAATCTACCAAAGCATAATAGTAAGTAATGACATAGACAAGATAGTGAATTGTGATGGAGCCTCAAATTTACATCTGGGATTTCTTTTATTATTGGCTAGTCTTGTTTATCCGCGTGGTGCCTAGGGCTGGAGTTATTACTTTGCTTTCATAAACCCTTGGTTTTCTATCTTTGGTATGGGTCTGTTCTATCATTACTTTTTGGAGAAGGTTTTTAAAAAAGAAAACAACCTGTCTCATTAACTCATCTAAGGCCTGGCCCCTTTTAATAAAATGATAAATATTTAATTGTTGGCCTCCTTTTATTTACCAAAGTCTGAGTCGGGTTTGTGCCTTATGTTTTTAAAACAATATTAAATACGATAAAACCGTTGCCACACAAGCATCCCTTCACCAGGGTTTTCCTCCTAAGTAATGTTTAATGTTTTGCAGGGGTTATTTGATGGCTGTTGATCTCCTCACAGATACATCCTGACCGCTCCCCGCCATATCGCGATCCCAACTTGAGCCATTGCAATATCGCGGGTGATCACCACGTGTCCCAGGTTGCTGATGTCTGAAAAGAAAATAAAATGATTTAATAAATGCATCAGACTTTAGTGTGTTATCAAGTGGGTTACTAAATCGCCTGAGCGGTGCACGTGTTTATAATCAACGGCGATGTTTTAATCTTGATGAAAAAGCTGCTCAACGAATAGGCCTTAAGACTGTCCCTTGTTTTACTTGATCGTGGTCACCGATGAAGAGATCAGCGGTTTACCACTATTGCACAATCCCAACTTGAGCAATCACGATATCACGGGCGAGTGCCATGTGTATCTTCCTAGCGCTACATATAATGGTGGGCCCTGGGGATGATGTGGAAGGCGTTGTTAGCATTTTTAAGGAGGACCATTCGATGATCTAACTAAAACAAGAGATCGACAGTGGAGATTTAAATCTACATCAAATACAATTGAAGGCATTGGCGCTGTATGCAAGTAGGCTTTAATGGCGGATGAGATGTCTATCGGCAATGTTCATAAAGTTCAAATGTTTGATTGCAGACTACTTTCACCACTAAGACATTCAAGCATATTTGAAGCAGTTCAGAGCCAGAGATAGAGCTTTCAAAAGCAATTTTGGCAAGAGTTTGATTTTCTATAGAACGTGAATTTTCGTGAGTTATTTTCTTCATCACTGTTCTGTCTGAATGTGTTTCTTGTGAAAAGCTTTGTTGTGTTGATCAGGGATTTTCTGAATTAAGATTTTAGGGTTACTATTTCTCTTGAATTGTGGGAAATTGCAAATTCTACTGTGTTTTCATTTTGAGTAGCACTAGTTTGTTCACAATTTGATTTTCTGAGAAGCCCTAGTTGTTTAAAATGGTGCCAACAAAACAACATTCTGGCTATATTGACTACATGCAGAGGAATCTATATGATGATTTCCTTGACCAATTTCCCCTGTCAACAAACGACAAGAAAAGGGGTTTGGTTTTGATGAGAGGGACAACCTTAGGTGAAGGGTTGAGATATAGAACTTACAACATTGCAGATGCTAGGGTACCAATGACGGGTTTAGAATTGTTTAGAAGATGGTATGGCCAGTGAAATGCACCTCATCCTTTTTCAAATGGTTGGAGGTATGATATGGGAAAGCTTGTAGTACCGAATGTGTTCCTTGATGTTGACCTCCTCCTAGTAGTGGCTGCGATATATGATCTTATCACAAGGGTTATAAGGGATAATGATGGTGAGGTTTTACTGAATGTAAATGTAGATGTAATTCGGAGGGTTTTTGATTTGAGTGAAAATGGCTCATTCTTGGTCCAGATTGACTTCAAGGAGATGAAACAAGAGTATGCCAAGATTCAACCTTTTTTCAGATCAAAATTGCTTCCTCCTCATCTAGCCGGGACAGGCAGTTCCATGATTCATATCAGCCCGACTGATCAGGAACCTTTCAGGTTAAATTGTTTTGCTGATCATTTCTTGGCAACCTTCTACTCACTTTGCCAAATTTTAGGTTTTAGTCCTAATACTATGATGCCCATTGCCTATATGTTTATGGGGGCTCAGATTCAGCATCCCAATTTCTCTGTAGTATATGATTATGCTTCTTTCCTTGTTGAAAGAATGCATGAGGGTTTGTTGAACTTATTTGTGGGGGACACTAGTGTTCCTTTTTTTGGTACTCTTTGTTAATGCATATGTTCTTGTATGAGAATGTCGGCTTTGCTTCGAGGAAAGGTGATTAAGGCAAGAGGTAAATGGAGAAAGGCTACCAGTACAGGCCTGGAGTGTAGATATGTCTTACAACAAGAGGGATGCTAGCTATGTGCAGTTTGACAACTACTTTGCTTCTAGGCTCAGGGCTAG
This sequence comes from Sequoia sempervirens, assembly GCA_007258455.2. Classification (NCBI taxonomy): domain Eukaryota; kingdom Viridiplantae; phylum Streptophyta; class Pinopsida; order Cupressales; family Cupressaceae; genus Sequoia; species Sequoia sempervirens. The sequence goes on along the minus strand of VDFB02252616.1, from coordinate 24,441,769 downwards.
ACTAATGGTAAATATGCCAAGAATTCCTAAGGATTTGCATGATTTCCTCCAGCCCAAAGCAAGAAGGCCTGAGTTAAAAGTATGTCATAATTGGGGTGACATCATTCCATACCCTGTAAGCACTATCTTAAGGGTTTATGGTTTCCAAGGAACCCCCCTAATGCAGACCCAAAATTCAAATCTAATTCAAAAGAACTTCACAAATTCACTTGTCAGGTACATTCTTTCTACCAGTAGTGCCAAACAACTTCAAGGGACTTTTCACCCAACTTTCCCACGACTTGTAAATTAAATTATGGATTTAGACACCCATTAAGGACTTACACAACATACTTCAAGATCAAATATAACTTCATTGGACCAGTTTAGACTTCCAATACACTCACCATGGGAGAATCAAGGAAAAGAGGCCAATTTAACAAAGGAAGTACCCTTCAAACTTATCCAATCACCTTGAAACTTTGGGGAAGCAAATTAAATGATCCAAAACCATAGAATCCACCATTATTTTGCACTTGTATGGATAGAAACATTCCCAACTCAAAAAACCTCCTTTTTCTAATGCAAAACAAGGGTATTGTCAAAATATTCACTCCAAGGCTTGAAAAAACAAATAAATGGTCCGAACACCTTCCATAGGGTCTGTCTAGTCACTTTACACACTCACAAAATCAACTCCATTAGAATTTCATTGAGAAGCACTTAAAAAGCATCACTTTTCAAGGGAAAAATTGCATTTCCAGCCCTAGGGCATCACATAATCACCACACAAATGATTTATTCTAATATAAAATGCATTGATACATATAATGTAACATATTTCCTACCAATCCACCAAGTTACAGCATTAGACAATGGGTAGATTGGTCAATATCTCATTATTTTGCTTTCAAACCCTTAACAATGGAAAAAAATAGGGTATTCACTATATTTTTGCAATTTCTCTCACAAATTAGAAAGTTAGAACTCCAAACCAAGTGCAGATGAAAGAGAACTCATAAAAATTCAACCTCTAAATATTTCAAGGCATTATTGGGTCTGTACAATCCGTACAACAAACAACTTTGAAAAAATGGTGAAAAAACTCAGAAAGCACCAAAAACATAGTATATTCTAATTATGTGTGTTTGTAACACCTCCAACAACCTTTATTCAAGCCTAAGAAGGCATATTATAGAATTTACAAACCATAACCACCTTCAAAACAACCAACTTTCACCTAATTACCTTTTAAATGACTCTAATTTTGCAAATCAACACAAATCAACAAAATTGTCATTGACAACATTTGCAGCATTTTGCAATTTTGCAATTATTGAACTCAAAAGATCTTAAACACCTCTAGACACCTAAGATGTGATCATTTAGACCTTATTTAAGCCTTTATTCATGATTCAAAGAAAAACCATTAAAATACCCTGCCTTTACCCACTTTGACAATTTTGACAATATTGACAATATTTCATGTTTTCACAACTCTTCAATTTTCTCATAGAACCAAGATGAAAACTCCCTCAAATATCATTTTGAACCTTTTGAACCCCTATCCTTTGACATCCAAGGTTTTGGTGCTCCTACACCATACACCCCATCAAGAAAAAGACCCTTGTCCCAAGAGGTACTAGTTGCTCCAAGCATTAACTCTGCTGCTCCATGCTTCCTCAGTTGTGTTTGTTGCCTTCTTGCCCGTAAATAATGCTTTGATTCTATCCTAAACCACATACCTGCACACAAAAATTCATTAGAAAGAAACAAGCCTACATTCTTCTTGGCTTCATTGATGGACTTGCAATTTCCCTTCATAGTATGCTTGCTCTGCCCTGTGATTTGATTTATATCTCTTGAATGATTGTATGCATTTCTCATTGTTCTCAGCCTTGTCATATCTCCATCATTACTCACAACTTCATTTACCTTTACATCAGCAACTCCCATTTTTTTTGCAACATGATACTTATCAATAGGACACACTATGGTCCCAACAATGACTATACCCTGCTCAATGAATTGTTCCTCAAGCAGTCCACCCTATTTCTTACACATCCCTACAAATTTGTTAGCATCCACTATATTCAAATCAGACTTAATCATAGGTTTCATGTCAACCATTTGCAAAAATAGATTGTTCACTATCTTACCACCATTCAAAGGTGTTTCATTCACTGTCCTACCACTATTACTTTTCTACAAATAAGAAAATGCACTGTCCATTTTGTCTTCAAGTCTTAAGGACTCCTTCCTACCAAACATAATCACTTTGGTCTTACCTTTGCTTTGCCCTCTTTCCTGCAAAGGAGTTAGCTTGTAACTTTGATCATCTTTCCATATGGTGTAAGTATTTTTCTAGCCATCATACATAAACCTCCTATCATATTGCCATGGCCTTCCCAAGAGTAGATGGCAACAATCCATATGCAATATATCACATAAGACCCTATCCTTGTACTCTCCAATCTGAAAATCAACATATGCTTGCTCATTCACCACCAAAGTTTGACTATCATTTACCCAAGAGACCCTATATGGTGCTACATGAGGTATTTTCTCTAGTTGCAACTTATCTACCATCTCCCTAGACACCATATTATCTTGAGAACCAGAATCAATTACAACTTGACACACCTTACCTTTGCTTTTACATGTTGTTCTAAAGAGACTCCTTCTTTGGCTCAAATCTTCTTCTTTTTGTTCTTGCAACAAGGTCCTTCTTACCATGAGTGCCTCTCCTATTTTTGGATCTGCAGGTCTACTTGGTGAACTCACACTTTCTTCCTCATCTCCTTGCACATATTGAACTCTTTTATCACTTTTCCTTTCATTCCCACTTGCTGCAACATTAAACCTTTCAGGACACTTAAAGGATGGGTGTCCAAACTCATTACATCTATAGCATCTTCCTAAGAATTCATCATAATCTCTTCTTTGTCTAAAGTTGGTTCTTCCTCCTCTCCACCCTCCTCTTGCTTCAGGAACTTGTTCCTTTTTCTTCTCAGCATCTTTATTATCTTCCTTAGGTTTCCTTGATGTTGAACTTGTACCTCTTCCCCTAGATGTATTGCCTCTTCCTCTTGCTGCCTTCTCTTGTCTTCTCTTCAATTTTTCTTCAATCTTAATAGCCATTTGAAAACAATCATCCACTGTTTTTGGTTTCAACACACTAACCTCATCCTGAATGTTGTATCTCAGCCCATTGATGTACCTAGCCACTTGTTCTTCTTCATCCTCATCATGCTTGGCTCTTATACTTAACCTATGAAATTCTTCAGTATAGGTTTGCACATCTAAATCTTTTTGTCTTAGATTTTGAAGCCTTTTCAATAATTGAACATTGTAGTCTTTAGGGAGGAATTTACCTTTAATCTTCTCCTTCATTCTTTCCCAAGATGTGATCTTGCTTTTTCCTTGCTTTTCCCTTTCTTCCTGCTTAAAATTCCACCATACCAAGGCATGTCCCTTGAGTCTTGTCTTGGCCTTCTTCACCTTATGTGATTCAACATCTTCACTATCAAAGTAACTTTCTAGAGCCTCTATCCAATCCAAAAGTTCCTCACTATCAAGTTTGCCTCCATACATAGGCACATCTATCTTTCCATGTCCTTCCTTCCTTACAGCCTTCAAGAGTTTTGTTGTCCTTGCATCTTCGAGATCCAACTCTTCTTCACTAGAAGTCTTCTCCTCCTCAGAATCACTTTCCTCTCCTTCTCCTTTGTGCTTTGCTTCCCATGCAGCCATCTTCTTCTGTAAGGCCTCTAATTGTTTAGCCTATTCTTCCATTTTTCTTACAACAACACTCCCCTTAGGAGGCATTTTCTCAATCTTATCTCTTCACCAACCTGCAAAACCAGTCAAACAACAACACAAAATCTACAACCTTCTTTCTCCAAAAGAACTACTCCCTACTCTGATACCACTATGATGCAGACCTAAAATTCAAATCTAATTCAAAAGAACTTCACAAATTCACTTGTCAGATACATTCTTTCTACCAGTAGTGCCAAACAGCTTCAAGGGAATTTTCACCCAACTTTCCCACGACTTGTAAATTAAATTATGGATTTAGACACCCATTAAGGACTTACACAACATACTTCAAGATCAAATATAACTTATTTGGACCAGTTTAGACTTCCAATACACTCACCATGGGAGAATCAAGGAAAAGAGGCCAATTTAACAAAGGAAGTACCCTTCAAACTTATCCAATCACCTTTAAACTTTTGGGCAGAAAATTAAATGATCCAAAACCACAGAATACACCACTATTTTGCACCTGTATGGATAGAAACATTCCCAACTCAAAAAACCTCCTTTTTCTAATGAAAAACAAGGGTTTTCTCAAAATCTTCACTCCAAGGCTTGAACAAACAAATAAATGGTCCAAACACCTTCCATAGGGTCTACCTAGTCACTTTACACACTCACAAACTCAACTCCATCAGAATTTTATTAAGAAGCACTTCAAAACCATCACTTTTCAAGGGAAAAATTACATTTCCAGCCCTAGGGCATCACACAATCACCACACAAATGATTTATTCTGATATAAAATGCATTGATACATATAATATAACATATTTCATACCAATCCATCGAGTTATAGCATTAGACAGTGGGTGGATTGGTCAATATCTCATTATTTTGCTTTCAAACTCTTAACAATGGAAAAAAATAGGGTATTCACTATATTTTTGCAATTTCTCTCACAAATCAGAAAGTTAGAACTACAAACCAAGTACAGATGAAAGAGAACTCATAAAAATTCAACCTCTAAATATTTCAAGGCATTATTGGGTCTATACAATCCGTACAACAAACAACTTTGAAAAAATGGTGAAAAAACTCAAAAAATGCACCAAAAACATAATATATTCAAATTATGTGTGTTTGTTACACCTCCAAAAACCTTTATTCAAGCCTAAGATGGCATATTATAGAATGTACAAACCATAACCACCTTCAAAACAACCAAATTTCACCTAATTACCCTTTAAATGACTCTAATTTTGTAAATCAACACAAATCAGCAAAATTGTCATTGACAATATTTGCAACATTTTGCATTTTTGCAATTATTGAACTCAAAAGACCTTAAACACCTCTAGACACCTAAGATGTGATCATTTAGACCTTATTTTAGCCTTTATTCATGATTCAAATAAAAACCATTAAAATACCCCACCTTTACCCACTTTGACAATTTTGACAATATTAACAATATTTTATGTTTTCACAACTCTTCAATTTTCTCATAGAACCAAGATGAAAACTCCCTCAAATATCATTTTGAACCTTTTGAACCCCTATCCTTTGACATCCAAGGTTTTGGTGCTCCTGCACCACCCCCATATTCTTCCATACAATGTACCATCATGAATGGGATTTGTAGAGGTTTTGTGGCAGCTGGGATGCATCCATGAAGATAACCTGACAAGAAGAGGAAAAGGGACTTTGTTCCCTGATTATACTATTGTCTCAGATTTTGTATTTTCCAAG
>VDFB02252616.1:24372373-24436176 GCA_007258455.2 Sequoia sempervirens | reverse complement strand
TTCATGCATCAACTATACATTCGACGCTTCAAATCCCTATTAAAGACATGCACCCACTACAAGGACAAGCATTAACAACATTTCAAGAAGATATGAAACATATAAGATACATTTTGATTGATGAGATGAGCTTCATAGGTCCAAAGTTGCTACTGAAAATAGACACAAGACTGCGTGAGGCATTCCCACATCGGCAACATCTACACTTTGGTGGAGTGTCTATAATATTGATCGGTGACCTCGCCCAACTGCCACCCGTAATGGACGAACCTCTTTACACATCCCACTCAACTGCAAAAACATTGTGGAACCAATTTGCCACTGTTGTCACCCTACAAACAGTCTTTCGTCAACAAGGTGAGACTCAAACACAACGAAGATTCCACCAACTTTTGCAAAATATAAGTAATGCAGAAGCAATAGAAGAAGATTGGCAACTTTTAATAACACGCACAGACAACCAGCTCACATCAAGAGAAAGAGAAGAGTTCGACAATTCAATGCACTTGTTTGCTACCAATGATTTAGTTAGACTACACAACAGAAGAATGTTAAAATCGTTGAACTGTCCAATTGCAATTAGTGTTGCAACAAGCACTCGATGTGGAATGGATACAACAACTAACGATGAACAGCTTGAAAAACAAGTTTTACTTTGTAAAGGGCAACGAATCATGCTCACATCCAACATATGGACACAAGCAGGACTGGTGAATGGAGCTCTTGGCGAAGTTGTTGAAATCATTTACAGTCCAGGTTCTAAACCGCCAGATGTTCCCATGTATGTTGTAACAAGGTTCGATACCTACAATGGCCCACCATGGAATGAGCTTGACCCCAAGAGCATACCGATAATACCTGTTTCCCTGGGCAATAGAAGGAAAATACCGCTCACAATGGCGTGGGCTATTACCATACACAAAGCTCAAGGCCTAACATTGCAAAAAGCAACAATTGATATTGGTAAAATATATAGGCAGGGACTAACATTTACAGCTATATCTAGAGTTCAATCGTTAAATGATCTTCTCATTCAACCACCATTCTCTTTTGAAAGATACTCCAAAATGCAAAGCAATCCATATGCAATCATAAGGAAACGAGAGGAGGCCTGCTTACAACAACTATGTCTCTCCTAAATCATGGTACATAGCTCTCATTCCTACCCATCTAATATCTCTCCCAAATTCCCAATGTGCATTGATACCGTTGTTACAAATTCCTCTCTTGAAAAACTCTCCTCCGAGCACTTACAAATCATTACACAATTCACACTTCTAATCTTAAAATTGGTGCTACAATTTGTCTGCATCAACACCTAATCTAAACACCTAACCACCCCGTTGCTTTTGTTGTGCAGACTTTGAAGACAAATGACAAAGATCGCAAAAGCTCGTTGCTACCAAAAAAAATACACCGCTTCTACATGCTCATAATAAAATACCATTGTATATCATCCTATCGACGTAAGTATTGCACCTCATTGGGGTGCAAGTGCTAGTTTACTGAATAAACTAGCAATTGCAGCAGTGTGGAATCATGGATCTACCTTGAGAATAATGGAAGGTCAATTAGGAAAAAAAATGGCCTCTTTTTGCATATGTTTACTCTTAATGGAGAAGTGATAGCTCCAAATCAACTATGCACCCTCTAATAGGGATCTGAACATGACAAAAACAAAACCTTTGAAAGAGGAAAATAATCACGCTCCATTACCAATAGTCTCATGTTAAGTTTACAATAGAGAGAGGGAGAGATAGGGATAGAAGGAGGGAGAGATAGAGGGGGAAGAGCGAGATAGAGAGCGAGGGGTAAGAAGATAGAGAAAAAAATAAAGTGAGACATAAAAAATAAAGAGAGGACCTGAGAAAGAGGGATATACAAAGAGGGGAGAGGGAGATAGAGAGAGACACACATCTAGAGGGTGAGAGAGATAGAGAGACCAGGAGATAAAGGGAGAGAGATAAGAACTATCTAAAAAGGGAAATAGATATTGAGAGAAGCGAGATTAATAGTTAAAATTGCATCTATAACATCTAAAAATATCATATTTCATTATGTCGCGATAGATGCCATAACCTACTATAGAGGTACTATTTTCAGACAATCAAGGAGAAGGTAGGAAAAGGTCTTTGAGATTGAATTTGTACATGTCTATTGCATTTTCTAGAAAGTTTCCAAGGATATTTTAACAAATCAATTTTGTGCATATTCTATGATCGTAGAAAGTCATGACAATGCATCTTTAGGGAATTCTACTAAACAATTTTTTCCCACATAATTTGATCACTTGGAGTTTTAGGCTCCAAATGCCACCCATTAGATTCAAGTTGACAATCTAGACTATGTCATTTGTCTCCAAGTAGTGTAGGTTGCATGTTATAAAGCATAATTACTTCTTACCCAAAAAATGATGGGTGGAGTTCTTTCTAGTCAAGGCATTGATAAGGACCTTAGTCCAGGGTGATATGTAGGTATAATGTCCATACCATATAACATATAATTAATTTTCCCAAATAATTTTGAGTGGTAAGCTATGTTGTCTTGTGCATTTTAACTTGATAGTACTAATACAATTTTGTGATGGTGGAAATGTGCCCTTCTCCTATAATGAGATGAAATGATGATTTTTAGTATGCCAAATTCTAGTTCACTAGTTTCTTGATGCATATGTATTGAAAATTTTATTATCTATCGAGATTAGAAACTACTTATATCAAAGCAACTCTTAGGATAGTAGTGGCCATTAAAGTAAATCCAACTTGTTCTTTGTGAAGAAAAGATGTCTCTTTACTACAAATGTTGCATTTTATAAAGAAAAGTAGGAGAGAGGGGGAAAGAGAGAGAAAAAGAGTGATAGAAGAGACAGAGATATATAAAGAAAAGTAAACAAAAATATAAATTATAAGGAGAGGGGAAAATAGACAAGGAGACACAAAGATACATTTATAGAGAGAGGAATAGAGAGAAATAGGAAATGGGAGAAAAATAAGAGATATAAAATTAAGAGAGGGAGAGATATAGGTAGAGGAGGGAGAGAGACAGAAGAGGAGGGAGAGAGAGAATGGGGAAGAGAGATAAGTAGATCAAGGAGAGAGAGAAGAGGGGGAGAGAGGGAGAGAGATAGGTAGAGGGAGAGCGAAGGGGGAATAGAGGGAGAGACAGTTCAATATATAGAGAGGGAGAGGGAGAGGGAAAGAGAGGGAGAGATAAAGATAAAGGGTGATATAAAGAGACATAGAGGGATAGGGGAAAAGATAGAGAGATAGGGAGAGAGATAAAGAGATAGGGAGATAAAGGTAGATAAAAATGAGGATATAACGAGATACAAAGAAGAGTGAGAGGGAAGGAATGATATAGATAGAGGGAGATAGTGAGAGATAGTGAGGGATAGGGAGAGAGATAAAGAGATAGGGAGATAGAGGTAGAAAAATATGGATAGAAAATAATAGAGAGAGGAGCGAGAGGGAGATAGAGAGAGAAAGAGAGAGATACATATCAAGAGAGATGGAGTTAATAAGAGAGAGAGAGGTAGAGATAATGAGATAAAACTATAGAGGGGAGGGAGAGCTAGGGAGATAGAGATAGAGAGGGCAAGAGAGAGAGAAAGGTGACAAAGACAAGTAATAGAGAGAGAGGGAGAGAGATAGAGAGGGGGAAAGATAGACAGATAGAGATAGAGATAAAGATAGAGATAGTGAGGGAGAAACAAAGTGAGTGTGTGTATATAAGGGAGGGAGATATGGAGAGATAGATAGAAAAATGATGCTAAGGAGAAAAAATAGATAGAGTTTGGAGGAAAAACGAAGGAAGAAAATGGTGAACAAAAATGAATGGAGGTGAAATGCCCTATTTCTCTCTCCTAACCATCTACAAACTTGGGTCTCATCAATATCAAATTATAAATATTATCATGTATATACAATTTTGTAATACCATGAATATGTAACTATATATGCAGAAAGAGAGACCAAGAGGTAGAGGGAGAGCGATGAGAGAGATAAAAAGGGAAATAGAAATTGATAGGAGTGAGATTAATATTTAAAATAGCATTTATAAAGTCTAAAAAAATCATCTAAGTTTATTATGTTGTGGTAGATGACACAACCTACTATAGAGGTCCTATTTTCACACAATTAAGGAGAAGGTAGGCAAAGGTATTTGATATTGAATTTGTACATGTCTTGCATTTTCTAGAAAGTTTCCAAGGACTTTTTAACAGATCCATTTTGTGCATATTCTATGATTGTAGAAATCAATGACAACACATATTTAGGGAGTTCTACTAAACAAAATTTTCCCACATAATTTGATCACTTTGAGTTTAGGCTCCAAGTGCCACCCATTAGATTCAAGTTGATAATCTAGACTATGTGATTTATCTCCAAGTAGTGTAGGTTGCATGTTATAAAGCTTCATTACTTCTTACCCAAAAAGTAAAAGGTGAAGTTCTTTCTAGTCGATGCGTTGATAAGGACCTTAGTGCAAGGTGATATGTAGGTATGATGGATAATATATAACATAGAATTAATTTTCCCAAATAATTTTGAGTGTAAGCTATGTTGCCTTGTACATTTTAACTTGATACTAATATAGTTTTGTGATGGTAGAAATGGGCCCTTCTTTTGTAATGAGATGAATTGTTGATGATATTTAGTATGCTAAATTCTAGTTCATTAGTTTCTTGACACATATGTATTGAAAGATTTATTATCTATCAAGATTAAAAATTACTTATATCAAAGCAACTCTTAGGAAAGCAGTGGCCATGAAAGTATATTTGAATTGTTCTTTTGAAGAAAAGATGTCTCTTTACTATAAATGTTGCATTTTATAAAGAAAAGTAGGAGAGAGGGGGAAAGAGATAAAGAAACAAAGAGTGATAGAAGAGACAAAGAGATATATAAAGAAAATTAAACAAAAATAGAAATAAGGAGAGAGGGAAATAGATAGGGATACACAAAGATACATTTATAGAGAGAGAGAGGAGATGGGAGAAAAATAAGAGATGTAAAATTAAGAGAGGGAGAGATATAGGTAGAGGAGGGAGAGATAGAGAGAGAAGAGGGAGAGAGATAGGTAGATCAATGAGAGAGAGAGGAGGGGGGAGAGAGGGAGAGAGATAGGTATAGGGAGAGAGAGAAGGGGCTAGAGAGGGGGAGATAAAGATAAAGTGTGATATAAAGAGATATAGAGGGACAAGGAAAGAGATAGAGAGATAGGGAGAGAGATAAAGAGATAGGGAGATAGAGGTAGAGAATGATATGGATAGAAAGATATACAAAGAGGTATGAGAGGGAAGGAGTGATATAGATAGAGGGAGATATAAAGAGATAGTGAGGGATAGGGAGATATAGGTAGAAAAATATGGATAGAAAAAGATAGAGATAGGAGCAAGAGGGAGATAGAGAGAGAAATAGAGAGATAAAGGTACATATTAGGAGATATGGAGTGAATAAGAGAGAGAGGTAGAGATGATGAGATACAAATATAGAGGGTGAGGGAGAGATAGGGAGATAGAGATAGAAGGGGAAAGAGAGAGAGAAAGGTGACAAAGACAAACTATAATAGAGAGAGAGATATAGAGAGGGGGAAGATAGAGAGATAGAGATAGAGATAGAGATAGGGATAGGGAGGGAGAAACAAAGAGTGTGTGTATATAAGGGAGGGAGAGATAGGGAGATATGAATATGCAACTATAATGTAATATAAATTGTGATTTTATTTGTAAATATACAAATGTTATTCTTTTCTCTCTAACAACAATCAATCAAACCTCATTGTGCGAGTTTCTCAAATGACATGTGTATGTGTCATTTACAACATAAGCACAATTGTTATTTGTTTTACTTCTTCATATATAAATTATAAGAGTTTATTTCTAACTAAAACCAAATAGATTGAAATCAAATTAGATTAAAAAATATTTACAAACTCACAAATCTATTAGCTATCTTACTAGACAAAGAGATGTGAAGTGACATTAGAAATATCTAATTATAAATGAGATAAAATCTACATGCACAATTATATACCTTGAAGCTGTAATGTATATTTTGGAATATGCAATTAATCACAAATGGTTGACCTAACATTGGCAAGATATAATACAACTAATCTAAGCAAAAATTCTTTACAAAATGACAAGTGTAATTGTAAGACTCCTCTCTCATTTCTTGCTAGTCAAGCATTTTTCCATTTTCTATAAGCATTCCTCACCTATTGTTTTCTTCCCATCCCCCTTCACCTCCACCTTTTCATTTCATACATATGCGTGTTTGGTGAAAACAATTTAATGAAACATGCATACTATCATAAAATAGGTTTGTATATAAGCAATGATCTTCATTGTAATTTATGCATCTAATTTTATGAAGCCAAAAATACGGTCTAGATTCCCAAATACTCAAAATAAAAATAAAAATAAAACCCTATCACTTTTTCTATTATTGAAGGTTTGACACTGTGCACGTTATTATAGTGCAAGCCCATTTTTTAGATCACTTCATTTTACATCACCAATAATCTCCACAAGAACATTGTCCCTATTTAAAATGATGAAAATGATTTGCATCTCTCACAATAATTTCTTTTGCAACTATCTTGGAGATAAATTTAGTTGCAGTGTGGCAAATAAATAATTATTTTCCCCCCTCTTCCACAACATTAAGTAAATGTCTTGAATCTAGAGAATACCCTACCCTTCATCTCCCAAGTCCAATTTCTTCAACTTTGCGTAGATCTCCTATGTTTCTGGATGTAATTTGTCTCCTACATGAAAAACATGTACTATTTTATGGCCTTCAATCCAACTAAACCGAGAATCTTTTTAATTCATCGAGCTTTCATCAATTTCCTTACTATTTGAACCTCACCCCACTTGCCCATTTTTGCATAGATGTTTGAGAAAAGAACATATGTTGCAACATTTTTAAGATCCAAATCAAAAATCAAAAAGCATTGTTGCTGTAAATACTCCTAAGTCTATATTCATATGCGATCTACAAGCACCCAAAAAACACATCCACACAACCACCATAGGTTTAACTGGCATCTTAATGATAAAGTGTAGAGTGTCTTAAAGATAGTCAACCCGGGCAAGAAGGTCAACCATGCAAGCATAATGATCAACTGCAGATGTAATGCATAAGAATTACTCATGTGATTGAAGTATGTACAGTCCTCATCCACTAAACCTGCATGGCTGCATACATATAGAACACAAGCAAAGCTTATAATGTCAGGATATGTTCTAGAGTGCTTCATTAGATAGTTGATTTTGAGAGAATCTTGCACAATTCATGTTGTGCATATCCTGCAGTCATTGCATTCCATGAGATTGACATCTCAAACATTTCGCTTACTTTTTTATGCTTCCACATTTTGCATACATGTCCACCAGGGCAACATCCGATAAAATTCCTCTATTCTTTATGCTTTTGATGGATGTCCATACCCTGTTCCAATTCTCCTATTTTGCACAGGCAAGGAGAATGCTCGCAAAAGTTGTGGAGTCTGGCTTTACAACTGCCAATTGCATTTGGTTGAAAGTTTCTAAAGCTTTTAAAAAAAAATCCATTTGGTGCATATCCTGTGATCATTGTATTCCGTGACATAACCTCTCATTAGGCATTCTGTCAAACAGTTCACGTGCCTTTTCTATGCTTCCACATTTTGCATACATGTCTACCAGAGCATTTCGAACTATAATAACTGAAAAAATCCTCCTTCCACAATGCTTTGATGTCCATACCCTGTTCCAAAGCTCCCATTTTGGCACAGGCAGGGAGGATACTGGCGAAGGTTGTGGAATTTGGCTTTACAACTGCCAATTTCATTTGCTTGAAAGTTTCTAAAGCCTTTTCAAGAAATCCATTTTGTATATATCCTGCAATCTTTGCAGTCCATGAGATAACATTTTTTTCAGGTATTCCTTTAAACAGTTCACGTGCCTTGTTAATGCTTCCACTTTTTACATGCATGTCTACTAGGGCAGTCTGCCTCGTATGCCAAAGAATTTACTGCATCTTTCCGCTGGTGAGGATGTAATTCGTTCAGAGTCACGTTGCTTGCTCTAAAACCTTACAGGCAAAGAGTCACTCTGCTCTCTGTTAAGCTTACAGTACTCCAAGCAAACTTTCTTTACACGGTCCACAAGTTCATACTCTAAGGCATAGTTCAAAAACTGCAAACACAGAATGAAATCACTTCATCTTTCTTTCTGCTATATGAGTCAAAGGTAGCAAAACGATCAAAACAAGAAATATGTTCAATTGTGTTCAACTGAATGGAACCAGTATTCTCGCAGGCCTTTGTTATTTCGGCCATGTTCACCTCTCTGTCTCTTCGTCTATGTTTTTCAAATCTAAAACTGAAATGCCCATTTTCTTTATAAAATTGCGCGACAAATTCTCTTAAAAAGCAGTAGAAGAAACGGGCCGCTTTCCTTATTGAATGCTGTGCTGCGCGCAGCTCTTTATAAAGATGCAAATCGGGAAGGAATATTTATGAGCCGAGCAATGAATATGATAAAGGAGTTACGTGGCCGCGTCGTGAAACTAATATTTCCAATCATTAAAATCTTTCATTCATTCATTCAATCAATGGAGCGTGCACGTCATTAAAATCTTTCATTCATTCATTCATTCAATCAATGGAGCGTGCAGATTCAATCACTGTTGTCTGCTGAAAAGTCTTGCATATAAATACGTGTGACGTTGCGATGCATTACATCGTCTTTGTATGTCTATGCAGAACTCTACGCCGTTGATCTCAAAAGCCAGTCGACTGACTTCAGGCGTAAACAAGATAAAAAGTGGTGGAAAAAAATTAATGTCCAAGATAAGTTTGATCGTCTCCCGGAAGTATTCAGCCGTCGATTCAACATTTTAGGTTGCTTCATTTCATAGTGGATACGCCTTCGGCATAAAAAATATAAACGCTACCTAACAGAATTGAATTACTGGACTTTCCACCGTCATGTATACCACCGTGATGGTCTTCCGACGGGCTTATGAGTGAGTGCGTGGTGCAAATATTTCCTACATTTATTGATTTATTGATCTTTTTATGGGCTTATGAGTGAGAAGCGTGAGATCAATTAGGAAAAAATTGGTTTATTTTTTGCACACATTTGTGTTGTAAATAAGATCAATTGATAGATCATTTAGAAAATGATTTTAATATTATTATTAATTTTTTTTAATATTATTAAATTTATTAATTTACATTTTTATAATTTATATAAAATTTATAATTATAAATTTATAATTTATATTTTATTAATTTATTTATTTTAATATTATTATTAATTTATATTTAATTTATTTTTATATTGTTATTAATTTATTAATTAATTTACTGATTTTAATATTATTATTAATTTATATAATATATTAATTATATAATTAAATATTTCTTTACACATAAAAGACTATTAGTTGAAATGTTAATCTCAAAGAGACAAATTCACCCACTTTAAGACAGACGGTTTGAAATATGAGAAAGTCCAGTAAGGTAAAGAATGTTTTTACACATGGGTTCACAATATTTACAGCGTGATAAATGTAAAGAAACATTTTTTATTGTGATAATGTTTTACAGCGTGTTTATTTCGTATAGGCGTTCCAACCACATCAACAATATTGAGAAGGTAGAACACTACACCATACACTTAGGCTAATAAAGGGGAACACAATGGCATTAGTTCACATTACCGTCAAAAGACACGACAAGGGCTATATAACAAAATGGCGTTAGTTGCACTGGCAGTGACAGGAATTGAGGTGACAGTCTTTGTAGGTAGCCGCTGCCAACAAACCATAGTTGTAGAGGCTCTCTCCACTTCTCATCTTACACTTGCTTGGTGGCTGCGGTCAGTGGGTAGATGGAGGTTGCAAACTCCTCTTGCGGGAATTTTCACGGAGACGTATTAAATGCAAAGCTTAAGATTGCTTTAAACAATCAACGGTTGGAATGGAGGATTTGTCAACCATGCCTTCTAACTCCTTTTGAACTGTCGAAGGGATAAATGAGCTTGGAAATCTCATATAGGACACGCTTGTGGCGTAATTAGTCCCTGCCTATTTATAGGCGGAGACTAATGTTTTCGGCTGCAATTTTGGCTATTAGAGCTTGCCTCAGGAGTCAAGTAAGATGTTTTAAGCTATGGTGCTAACAGATTTCCTCATTAAAGTGAAATTTTAGTTATTTTGTAAAATTTTCTGATTGCTCATGAATTGTGATTTTAGTTGGGGTTTTCTATTTTTCTATTTTCATTCTATTCTCAAATTGTTGTGCTGACCAATAAGAAATGAATGGAGGAAAAATATTCATATCTTACTAATGTTTTTAAGGTTGTTGTCGTGTCTATGCAATGAAGGTTTTTGGTGGCAAGTGGAGTTTACGTGTCTCACCTTTGCTATCACATCTTGCATTCATGGCTAGTAGAAAAATGATTGCTTCTATTCTTTATGCATTGTAAAGGATTATATGGGTTGTTTACTCTAGTATTAATACTCTGTAATGGATTTTCTCACTGACCTGTCCTTGGGCTACCCTTCATTTTCTGTGGTGCTCTTCATTTTCACGATATTTTGGCTAGGCATCTAGGGTTTTGAGGCAATTTTCAGTCATCATCAACATCTAATAAATGGTTGTAAACATTCTCTGAGGTAGAGAGTATTTAATGTCATAAAATTCTCTATATTTTGTCTATTTTTCATATAGTTTCTATGGCTTTCAACAATATTTTATTGCAAATTTTAAGTCGTCCACATCCAAAATAACAACATTTAGAACAACAGATTCGTGTAGGTATTTCTTTCTATTTATTGCTGATTTTTAAAGCACCTAGTAGTGGTATTACATAGCAGTTTTGTGATAGTCATAATAGGGTTTTAATGGAAGTCTTTCATACACTCTAGGGTTTCAATATCCAAGGTTGCTATTTCAGCTAGGGTTTGATGTAAAATCAATAGATGGAAGCAATTCATCTTGGAGGCACCAAGAATGGTCTAGGGTTTTAGTGAGGGAAGGAGCTTTCAGTGATGACCTTGCTCTGTGTTGTATGTACCTTTATCTTGTCCACCAAACCCAATGAGACCAGTGCCACGCCTTGTTGCCCACCATGAGCTGAAGAATGGAGGCCATGGGATATTTTTATAGTGTTAAACTTGTTCTTTTGATCTCCTTCTCACTACTAATGGCCTTACACCGTGTTTCTGGAAACCCCATCCAACGAACTCACTCTTTTAAGCTCCTAGAAAGTTTGAAATAGTTGTTATCGTTGTGGGGTCCCTACCGTCAGCATGCACCTCACATGGTGAGATTTTCATGAATGAAAAATGTGTGTGGTGGCCATTTATTTTGGCTTGATGAGGTTGAGCATTACTATTGTCTTATTTTAGCCATTCCAAGACTTGTTTTATTGTGTATTCAATTTTGTGTCTATTTAGAATATGATTAAAGAAAACAATGTGATGTCTTTTGGTTTGGTATTACTTGAACATGCTTTCACCACTTTTACTTTATGCATCTTATCTTTGTTACTGTTTTAATCATGTGCAAGAATCACAAAACAAATTATTTTATTGGAGTTAGTGTGCAATGTAGATTATATGTTTCCTTGAGGCTAAAGTTGTTTATACAAAATATTGACTTCTAAATTGCTCAATTTTGTTGATTTTACTCTGAAATCGCTTATAACAAAATCTATTATTATTAAATTTTGCCCTATTTTTTTGAGTTTTGCTGATGATAGTCCTGCTTTGTTTTATAAATCTGACATTATTTTACATTTTTCTTTAGCAACCTACTATTTACAAGATACAAATAATATAGAGCTTATACATAAGTAGAAAACCAACTCCTTGATCAAGCACCCAAATCTTCTAAAAATATCACTATTGAATCTGCTATAAAAAGATAATTTTGTTTGTACTCCTTGTATTGATGCTCACTCCAATACATATAACAATCTTATTTTAGCGTGAAATAGTCACAACCAGTTGAAATCGATGCTATCATTTTCCATTTTAGATTATCCTCTTTCACATGCTAGTCAACTATCTATTCATAGATGTGCATCCTTAGAACCAATTATCTACCTCATCCTAGATAGGTATGCCCTCCTCAATGCATTTAGAATTCACAAAATAGATGCATATTTCCCCTTATCACACACATGCCTCACAAAGAAAAATGGAATTTTCAATTTGCACCCTGAATTTCACTTTATCACATGCCCACCTCTATATAGAAGAAAAACAAAGATCCCCTATATTGGAGTGTGCACCTATGTATTGTGAAATCATCAAAGAAAATTGTCTTCTCAATAATGTGCACCTCAATATGGTGTTTGACCTCAATTCCTATGCATAGGCATACATATCAACATATATTTAAGACATTGATTGTTGTTCGAATTGACTCTTATCAAGAACATACATTAGCTAATATTTGTACATCGTCTTGTTAGAATAGAAATGCTTTCAATACAATGCGTAAAGCAAATTTTGTTTGTGTCTCCAAGAAGGCTCAAAAAATTAGGAGGTTGTAGGAAGCTTGAATAACTTAAGTGGGGCTCAACCTGTCTATGAAATCATCCTCTAGAATTCAAAATAATACCGGACTAACAATTAGTGAAAATTTTGGGCAAAATGCAAAAGCAACTTTTATTAGTTTAGATAGTATGCATTCCAAACAAGTGCCCCCAATGTCTATTCACCAGCCTCTAGTTCCATTAGTTGAAGGACTGGTTACAAGTGCTTCCCATTGAGTACATGGGAAAAGAGCAACAAACGTGGTGCAAATTTAATACAACATCAACATCATAGTTTTGAATTTGTGGGAACCAATAGTGTTAGGCCATGTTCTTGGTAACAATTGTTGGATATTCTAGTTTTTCTTATATTAAAATAGGTCTCTCCTTTGCATTGGCATCTATATGTATGCTATAGGTCTCTCTTTTTGCATTGGATTTTTCCTCTATGTTATAGGTCTCTTTTTTTGCATTGGCTATAAGGTGGAATGGGGATTGAAAAAATAGAAGTTTCTTACTAAGTCAAGAGGAAATGCCCATATTCTTTGAAACTTATTAGAAATGCCTTTGGCACTTATGATCATTGACAATGTACTGCTTGCAATGCTCATTGCTACCACTGCTTATACTCCTCTCATTTCAATCATGTGAAATGATGCAAGTAGAATCTCCATCTCAACAAAAGGTTAATGGTATGTTGTAGCTATTTGTTATTCAATTATGTTCGTTGTTGTGTTCTCAATTGTTTTCGCTGGTGAGCTCATTGCTTTCATTGTTTTGTTAACTCTTTCCATAATTTTCTTTGCATAATTCATAAATAACTATGTTAAGTTGTCAACACACTTAGAAAAAATTGCACTGTTTTAATTCAAAATTGATTAGTGCAGAATTCATACATGCTTAGAGGCTGCCATTTCCATTTCCATTCATTTTTTGACTGGATTTTTTTGTGATGTGCCAATTATCGAGCACTAAATTCAGAAGTAGAAAGGCAACAAGTGATTTAGTGTTTGTAGTTAGCAATAGAAATAAGTTTCAGAGGTACTTGAATGCATCAGAGAAGTTTGTAAAAAAGCCATTAAGTAGGTATTTGATGATTGCATATACATTTACCCTTATAGTATATCTCATATACTACACTACAATCTAACTAATTTTTTTGTTTTTTTGGAAAATTCAACTCACTTCCTAGTAATATTATTTTTTTGCTTTTGTTTCAGCTTGCTTTTGTTCCAATCATCTTCTTCCACCATACACATCCTTCCTCTATCAAGAAATTGGTTTTATGACAGTCAACATTAGAGGAGCTATTCTTCATGTTGTTTAAGGTAGAAGAGCTAGAGCTAGTGATCAGATCTATAGCCTTAACATACTGAAATATGCTTCAAACATTGTTTCATTCCACCTACTTATTTGTAGGTTTAAATGAAATGACACTTGTAATATTTTCTGATCCAATATATGTGATCATAAGTATAAAATAGAATGGGAGTTCTACATAATGCTTTTATTTGTCTCTAACACATAGACAGAGCTCTCCTAGTTCATAAGGAATTAAGTATCTCTAGTATCTACCAATTATTCAATACCAAGCATCTAATCGACAGATTCCAAGTTGCTACAACATATATATGCTTTCAAATAGCCATACAAAACCATAAACAGGTTTACAACTATTCAAGAAGAAAGGGTTCTCTTCTCATGCACAAATTCTCTACTAAAAGACTATTTTATCTGTAGAGACGATTATTGGTATGCTTTTCAAATGGTTGTGTTAGGAAGTCTATGGGGATGAAGGATTAAGATTTTATGTCCCTGAAGAGTAGTTCATGGATAAGAGCTCTGCTACGGGCTTCACAACAGAGTGGGGACAAGTTATTTGAAAATAAACCCTCAAGTTATTTGAAAATAAACCCTCAATTCATTCCTGCAGTCCATGATCTAGATTCTACGAATGATGAAGACAATAGCAAAAACCAAAAACCAGTCAACAAAGACAAACTACAAAATACTCATAACACTATTTTCCCTACACCTAGACCTGCTTAAGGCAAGGAATCCAGCTCACGCAGTGCACTTGTTTTATATAGTATTCATGACCAAATACAAAATACTCATAACACTATTTTCCCTACACTCGGACCTGCTTAAGGCAGGGACTCCAGCTCATGCAGAGCACTTGTTTTATATTTTATATAGTATTCATGTAGAAATATCTTACTAGTTAAAAGTGATCTTTAAATAGTTAATTTGGTGATGTATAAGAATAGGCCACTTAATTACAATTGTTTTCTCTTTGATAAATTATATGGAAGTGAGGGCAAGAATTCTTATTTGATTAAAAAAAAATCACATCAAGCTTCTCTTGTTTGTAGGCATTTTATCCTAACATAAGAATAGTTTCTTATTTGTGAGTTATTGTTAGCAACAAAATGACTCTTAACATGCAAACCTATTGTCACAATGATATCAAAATTTCACTCTCAATACCAATTTTGTTGGGAAATTACAAGTTTTACTAAACTATTTCCTACATAATATTATGACAAAAAAACATTCATACAAGTTACAAAACAATCCACACTCAATATATTATTTCACAATAAAAAAGATTACATTACAGATATAGATTCTCTATGAAACTTTATAAAACATAGAAGTCATTCAATGTATCTTCCATGTATCAAACATAATGAATGACGATACAACCAAAAATCTTATGTCATGATTTACATACACACACTTTAAGAGAGCTCAATACAAATGACAATGTATCTGAAGAACTAAATATATGTTTTCTTTTATATATTCAATTTCACACAAAAAATAAAATGGCATTGAGTAAACCATGAGTCTCGAAACCATGAGATCATAAAACTATAAAACTCAACTTTTATTTTTTAGTCCATAACTTTTCAATCATTAAATATTTTTAAATGTTCATTTATAATTGAACCCAAACAAGTATTTACTGTAGCCAAATACAACACTAAAGATGCACCGAAAACAAATAATTATTTTAGGTTATTTAAATAATTATTTCCTTTACAAATTTTACTACATTATTTTTTAAACAAACTTAAGATGCAAGCATAAAGTATGCCTACTACTTACTTTATACTTTAAAATGGTATCATAATAGTGAGAGATAAATAGTTAAAAAGGAAAAGTAGTAGATAAAATATTGTAAAAGTCAAACACCTTATGTTTTAGTTTTTCTATGTTGATGAGAGTTATACCAATAATAGCACAACTAGAAATGAATGATTTGTTATATCTCATCATTCAACGTCTTTGTTTTCTATTGCACATGTTTATTAAAAAGGTAGATTCACTAATTGTATGTTGTACTTCTAGGAATAATGTAATTCAAAATCAAGTTTTAAACTCAAACTTCCTCTTATTTTAGTTCTCAAACTTGCTCTAATTTACTAAAATAAGGGATCCTTGTAGATATTATTATTTCCAATGTTGAGTGCAGCCTAGGAGTGATATTTACACTCTCCCTAGTTGAAAAGTATGGAAACATGTTGAGGCCTCTAGGTTATCTATAGTTCATTATGAATGTCTAGAGAGGGTTGGTTCCCTTGATGCCTCACATGAACTAACCTATTCAACTACCTTTTCGAAAGGAAAAGGGGAAGAAAACAACATAAAATTAGAAGTTAAAACCTAAAAGAGGTTATACAGTAAATTGTAGTGACTCTTCCTTCTTACTTTGTACAATGAATCGACAAAATTTTCAAAAAGGTTACATAATGTTCTTTTATATCATTTATTAAGACATATATGGATGTTAGAGTTTAAAAATTGTTTAGAGGGAAGAAAATATCCAAATTTAGCTATGTAAACAAGTCTCAAACATCATACACAACCACAAATGGTAAAACATTAACTCATACTCAAAGGTAGGACAATTACACATGATATAGAAGGTGAACAAGGTAAAAACAACAATTTTATTCTTTCAAAGGTACAAGCTTGTTATCGTATCAAAGAAATATGGACTATACAAGTGCATTTAGAGAATGAAGAAGAAGAATCCTTGTACAGAAAAAGAAAAAGTTACTTTTTATACTAAAGCATAATAGAATAGATCTTGAAAATCCCTAAACCTAGCCCTTTGAAGATAATCTATGAAAAAGTGGTGCCTAGAAAATTTAAACTAATTTACAGACCATGAAGGGGCATTCCTAATAGTGCAAGGATGTCTATACATTTATGTCATGAAGGAATGAGTGTGAAATCTCTCGTCAAATCCATTGAGATGATAGCAAGCATATTCAGGATGTCAAATAAGCATGTTGTCATGAATATTTGATTTACAAAGCATTGGTAAGAATAAAATAATCACCTTTCTCTCTTGGAAGTTACGGAATAGTTGCAAGCTTGAGAAAATGTAGGTGGGGGGTTCTTGAGCATTAATAAATTAATTGAGGGGAATTCATTGATAATATCGGGCAATTGTAGAAGAAAATAAATATTGATGGTGACTTTCAAACATTGGTACTTTATAAAATGACACTATGCACATATTTAGTACTCTTTTTCCCCTCTATTAGAACCCAATGACAACCTACAATGTTTATTTCCTTAATCAGATCCTTGGTTTGGGTTACCATGGAAAATGATCCTCATTCACACTGTCTATGGAAATTTGATCCCCATCAAATCCACACGTGGGTCCAAAAACATTATGGTGTTATTTTTAGTGGTTGCAATCAATGAATACATCTTGCAATCACATAGGAACTCTACAATCATATACTAGTGATTCTCTTGTATGTTCTTTGTCCTTTGATTGCATAGATCTGATTTTTGAAGATTATTATTCCTCTCATGGTATTCGTAGGAAAAAAATGGCTGCAAGGACTCCATAGGAAAATGGAGTGGTTGAGCACATGAACAAAACAATAATGGGAATGTACAGACTCTGAGATTGCATGTTGGGCTGCCTTTAAACATGTGGGAAGAGGTTGTAAATAGTGTTGTTTATTTAATCAATAGAAGTTTGTCTAATCCTATGGGTTGTGGTATTCTAGAGGAAGCATGGACAGGTAAGAAGGTGATTTATTCTTTTCTCAAGAACTTCGAGGTTGTTACAAATTTTCACACGTAGATTCTAAAAAATAGAACCAAGCTTGATGCAAAATCAAAGAAATGTATATTTGTTGTATATGGCGTTGATGAATTTGTTTATAAGCTTTGGGATTTTGAAAATAAAAAAATTGTGAGAAGCAAGGATGTCATATTCAATGAGAAAGTGTTGTACAAAGATCAGTTGCAATAGTATGAGAAGAAATAAAATGATTATGTAGTGCTAGATGATACACCAAAAAGTGATGTTCTAGTGGTACCCCATGCTCCACTACAATAGGAACAACAAATACCACAAACTCCAGTGAATGTTAGATGATCCTCAAGGATAAGTAAACCTCCAAAAAAATAATCTCCATCTTTGTATTCTATTTTATTAACTGATGTTGGTGAACCAGAATGTTATGATGAAGCTATGTAGGTCGATACAAAGGTTTAGTGGGAGCATGGAATGGAATGGAATGAGAAATGGACTCCTTGCTAAAAAAATAGACTTGGCACTTATGCAAGTTGCATGCAAGTAAAAAGGATTTACCAAATAAATGGGTTTACAGGTTGAAAGAGGAGGATGGAGGTAAGGATGGAGGTAAGAAAATATTTAGAACCAGGTTAGTTGTAAAGGGATTTGCACAAAAAAAGAGTATTGATTTTGATGAAATATTTTCTCTAGCTGTTAAAATGACTTCTATTCGTATTGTTTTAAGTATTGTGAATGCTGAAGATTTGCATTTGGAATAGCTAGATGTTAAAATATCCTTTCTCCATGGTGATTTGGAAAAGGAAATATATATGGAACAACCACAAGGATTTGAGGTGAAAGGTAAGAAGAAACTTGTGTGCAAATTGAAGAAAAGTTTATATGGTTTGAAGCAAGCACCTCAGCAATGGTATATTAAATTTGATAGCTTTATAGCTGAGCATGGCTACAGTCAGTGTAATTCAGACCATTTCTTTTATTTTAAGAAGTTAGATGATGATAGCTACATTATTTTATATTTATATGTTGATGATATGCTTGCAGCAGGGTCTAACATGAATCACATAAAGGAGTTAAAAAAATAGATTGAAAATTCATTTGCTATGAACGATTTGGGGGTAGCAAAGCAAATCTTTGGTATGAAGATTACATGAGATAGGAAAAACCAATTTTTTTTTTTATCTCAGGCTGATTATGTTGAAAAGGTGTTGTAGATATTTCATATAGAGAATGCAAAAGTTGTTAGGACACCTTTGCCTAGTCATGTTAAATTGACTAAGGATATGTGTCCAAAGACATAAGAGGAGGAAGAAAAAGTTTCCAAGGTACCATAGGTTTTAGTTGTAGGCAGTTTAATGTATGTCATGGTATGCACAAGACTAGATATTGCATATGTTGTAGGAGTTCTTAGCAGGTATGTGAGTCATCCCAGAGTTGAGTATTGGAATGTGGTAAAATGGATTCTTAGGTATTTGAGAGGCACATCCAATAAATGTTTATGTTTTGGTAGCTCTAATACTGATTTAGAAGGTTATGATGACTCAGATTTGGTAGAGGATGTAGATACTAGCCAGAGTACCACAGGTTATATATTTACACTTGGTGGGATAGTAGTGAGTCAGATTTCTTGGTTGCAAAAGGTGGTTTCTTTATCCACCATAGAGGTAGAGTATGTTGTTGTAACATAGGCAACAAATGAGATGATATGGATGCAACTTTTCATGGAAGAGTTGGGAAAACAACAGGCTGAAAATCACTTGTTTACAGATAGCTAGAGTGCTAGACATCTTGCAAAGAATTGTCTTGCACACTAAAACCAAACACATACAGTTCAGATATCATTAAATTCAATCAGTGTTGGAGGATGGACAGGTAAAGATGGAAAAGATAGATACAGATGCCAATCTAGCAGATATGTTTACAAAGGTAGTGACAAGGGAGAAGCTAAGCTTCTCTTTAGATTCAGTTGGTCTTCATGGTTAAAAGTATGACAGAGCAGTAGGGTCCAAGGTGCTTATTTCTAGTGGGAGTTGTAAGTGCAGCAGTGTCATTCAGGATCAACCTCCATTGTTTGGCATGGAGCCTGATCAGTCTCCAAGTGGGAGATTGTTTGTATGTGGGGATTGATCATGCTATACTGTACACTCTTCATGTATCCCATTTTTTCACTTTGTCATCGACAAAAGAAAAAATTGACTTTGTAAAACCCTAATTCTGGAAGCTTCTAAAAAGATTGTTATAAGCAGTTTGGATGGGGGTTGCAGTAGGGAATTATTAGTGAGATTGTAATATTTTTTGCACTAGATAATACAATCATTAGATTGGGTTTTTGGATGTAGCCCAGATTGGGTGAACCACATTAAATTCTCTATGTTATCTTGTTTCTGCTATAATTTTCTATGTTTTATTTCTCTGTTTTATTGATGAAATCTATAGTTAATTGTTAGATATCTTCCTTCTAACCTTGACACCTCTTGTGGTACTATGGTGGTGTGAGGTCTAGTCCCCCCATTGTCCAATGCAACCTTTGTTTGGACAAGGGTCCTTTTTGACTCTCCTAGGGGTGTTTATTTCTATTTTTTCTCACTTGCATAGTAGATAAGCCCTTTTCTATGCTCCACCCACCTCTATTCTCATTTATAGGTAGGATGCACAATTGAATGTGCACACAATCATGTCAGTAACTAAAAAATCTATAGATTCAATCCATTTTTTCCATCTTTTTTTATCTAAATAAGTTAGTTTCAAAATCCTAGTTTTGAAATCCTACCTAGACCACTAAAAAGAGATAGGATTAAGCTATACCCTTCTGTAGATTTTTTATTGTATCCTTTCAAACTACTAAAGAGAAGGAGGTGGTGTTGGGTGATGGATATTGCATGTGGGGTCAACACTCCATTCACTTGGATCTAGGTTCCATTCCTTCAACCCACTTAATAAATTGCTAAATGTATTTCTTACTTTAGATAGACCTCATGATCTCCCTCTATATTTTTGGAGTGATTCCTATTTTGGATCAAAAGCTAATATAATTTTTCAATTTTAGAAGATCAACTTAACTTCCTCAAATTTTTGACACATTACATATGCCAAAAGTTTGGTTGACATGAACATCTAAAAAGGCTCTTTCTAGAGATAATATCTTAATGGTGAAAAGTAATACTTGGAAATAGCTAATTATTTATAATATTTCCTCCCCATTAAGAAGATTATTTTCTATTTCACACATTGGTTCGCATTTCATCTGCTTCCCCTTGTCAAATGTGTGCATCACTACCTAGTTTAAGAATTTCATTCTTGAACACTTGATGATAGTTAGATTTTTTCAACTTTGAGGATAGTTGTTCTTATAAGAACTCCTCAATATCGAACCTAGTTGTCACCATAATTCCTCCTATTCCTATGATGGCTCCGTTTTTGGATAGTGTGGTTTAATCAACAACTTTGATTTATAGAAAGATTTCATCTATTGGGTTGGTCATGGATGCTCCTTCTATGATGTGCAATACCTAAATGGTACATTATTCTGGATACCCTACTCCATTTCCTTTGGTTTTCAAGAAACTTTCACTTAATTTAATTAAAAAAATCAACCTTTGTGCAAGTGTCGCCTTAGGTCAAGGGTAAGATGGTGGATTTCCCTTCCATTTCCCCTTGATTTGATGACTTGGTTGATGAAGTGTCTTAGCCTTTGGTTCAAAGAAGGAACAACAGTCTTTCCAAACAAGTTTTTGAGACACATACTTGTTTTAAGAGTATTTGGATAGGTAGTTTGGGGTCTAGCATTGTGTAGATTTCATCCAAATGTTTAGGGTGCTAGGTTCCCTCCAAAACACACATGGCTTGACTTGTGGATGTATTTCATTTTACTATTGATTAATTGTCTCTTTGCTAATACTATGTTGTTATTTAATTTAAGAGCCCATCAAAAATTTATTATGTACAATGTTTGTGGTCCCTTTAAAACCAACTTACCATAATCATAACAATAAATACAATTTTCCATAAAATTACATATTTTCAATTTAAAACTACTATTTTATTTTAGTATTGTAAACCTATATTTATTACTAATAATTAATACTACTTATAAAATAACATATACATAAAATATACTAAAATTTTCTAAAATATATGTGAATAAAATTTTTCTTGATTTCTATTATCACTAATTAAGAACTAAGAAAAAATATTGTACAAGTAAGTTTAATTATTCATTTTATTTTATCATTTACAATTTCTAACTGTAATATCCATGCGTCCAAGATAACTGTCCAAAATACTTATAAAATAATCATCTTTATGAAGATAATTTTTAACATTTTTTCTGCCAATTAAATTGTCTATAAGGTGTTCGAAATTTTGTAATGATACCCATTTCCATCGTTTAGCTTGCTTGGCTAATATTTACCCGTATTTAGAAATAAAACGTTCTTAACTGAAGTCGCTAATACATACAGATGCATTAAAAACTTTTGCACCATTTAGTACCTAGATTGTACAAATAAGAACAACTTCGAATAGCTTCATAATGATAAGGTTTTATATTATTTCTACATATTTTCTTAGACGCACAAAACATATCTTTCAAAAGAATTGATGTCTTAATTTCAATTCAGTTCAGCCTCAAGAATGATGAAGCTTTTATTCAGCACGGCTTCAAAACAACTGACAAGAAAGAATAAGTCAAATGGAGTAATAACAGCCTAAGAGGGTCATCATAGCATCTTTAATGCCCTGCTGGTGCTGGTGCTGGTGCAGGTGCAGAGGCTTGTCCAGAAATCAAATCCTTGACCTGTTGGTTATTGATATTAAATGCCTTGGCCAATACATCTTGAGGAATGGGAGGAGTGGCTCCGAAGACGGCAGATGCAACCACTTGAACGCCAGGCAGCTGGCTGTTAAACGCAGTAATTGTAGTGGCATATGATGTCCCAACGTTCTGCTGAAAATGCACCAATCCCCTTGGTATTACGTACACATCTCCCTTCTCCAACTTTTGTGAGAACAAGACATTATCTGTGCTGATGAAACCAGCCAAAATAGTGCCCTCCATAACAAATATGATCTCAGTAGCACGAGGGTGAATATGAGGGGGATTCAAACCACCAGGGGCGAATTCTCCACGGTTTATTGATATGCCTAGTGTGTTTATGCCTGGGAAATTTTCCACATTAGCTGCGGTGATATTGAACCCAAAATTGTTGTTGGTTGAGACTGGATTAGCTAGTTCCCTAAACAAGAAATCTGATGCCTTCACATCCTTTGGGTCCTTGCAGACAAACCCGTTCACCTTCACATTAGCTTGAGTGATATCAGCCACATAGAAATCCTGCAGAGGATCTGGGTCTGATGCATTAATGGCCAAGATTACGGAAAGCCATAAAATGCAACTCAAGGAAGCTTTGACCATTGTTCTCGAAGTTTTCATTTCCAATTGACGCGGAATGTTGTGCGATATGAAGAATGGAAATAAGAGCTTGATACGATTTGAGAATGCCAAAACCGGGTATTTATAAAAGAAAGGAGGGGAATGAGTGGAATAATATAATTGTTTATTCTTAAGATTACAGTTTCCTTAGACTTGTTAAACGCATACTTTTTCAAAGTGATTAGAATTTCGTTAGGATGGATCGCACAGACGAATTTGTCAATTGTGGCTGATAGGAATGTGTTTCAAGGGTGTTTTATTAAAATGGATGTCCAAAGATACAAATATCTCTGCCGATTTGCGTCACATGCTACGTAATAGTATGCAATAAAATAGTTATTAAAGCTGGTTGTATAAAAATCTGAAGTACTAGAATATGATAGCCATTTGACTTTTATCGACAGTGTATTGAACATTCTCGGCTGATTTGACTTTTCTTTACCGCGTATTGAACATTCTACACATTCTCGAGAGGATTCAGTCTACTATGGTGTATAGTTTTCTATTTTCTTCTCATCCACTGGATATTAAAATATAAAAGCTACCCAACATAATTGAATTACTGGACTTCCACCGTCATGTATACCACCGTGACGGTCTTCCGACGGGCTTATGAGTGAGCGCGTGGTGCAAATATTTCCTACATTTATTTATCTATCTCTTACATGCGAAGCCATATTCATTCCTTACTTCTTCCATGTTGAATTCATTCTATTTATGTATCATGTTGAAATAGTCAATAGTTATTTTATTTAGTATTCATGTAAAAATATCTTACTAGTGATCTTTAATTAGTGAATTTGGTGATGTATAAGAATTGGCCACTTAATTACGATTGTTTTCTTTTTGATAATTTATGTGGAAGTGAGGGCAAGAATTCTTATTTTGTTAAAAAACAATCATATTGCTTTTCTTGTTTGCAGTCATTTTATCCTAACATCAGAATACTTGTTTATTTGTGAGTTATTGTCAGCAACACAATGACTCTTAACTTGCAAACCTATTGCCACCATGATATCAAAATTTCACTGTCAATACCAATTTTGTTGGGAAATTACAAGGTTGATTAAACTATTTCCTACATAATAGTATGACAAAAAAACATTCATACAAGTTTACCAAATAACCATAATATTCAAGATACAAAACAATCCACACTCAATTTATTATTTCACAATAAAAAGATTACAATACACATATAGATTCTCTATGAAGCTTTATAAAACATAGAAGTCCTTCAATGCATCTTCCATGTATCAAGCATAATGAATGACCATACAACCAAACATCTTATGTTATGCTTTGCATACACACACTTTAAGAGAGATCAATACAAATGACAATCAATCTGAGGAACTAAATATATGTTTTCTTTTATATATTCAATTTCACACAAAAAATAAAGTGGCATTGAGTAAACCATGAGTCTTGAAACCATGAGATCATAAAACTATACAACCCAACTTTTATTTTCCGGTCCATAGCTTTTCAATCATTAAATATTTTTCAATGTGCAACAACACATAAAATATCTAACCAATGTTTCAATACAACTTTATAATTGAACCCAAACAAGTATTTGATGTGGTCCAATACAACACTAAAGATGCACAAAACGAAATTTGATTATTTTACCTAATTTAAATAATTATTTCCTTGTACAAATTGTACTACATTATTTTTTAAACAAACTTAAGATGCAAATGTAAACTATGCCTACTACTTACTTTATGCTTTAAAAGGGTACCATAATAGAGAGAGAGAGAGATAAATAGTTAAAAAGGAAAAGTAGTAGATAAAATATTGTAAAATTCAAACACCTTATGTTTTAGTTTTTCTATGTTGATGAGAGTTATACTAGTAATAGCACAACTAGAAATCAATGATTTTTTTATCTCTCATCATTCAACGTCTTTGTTTTCTATCAAGCATGTTTATTAAAAAGGTGGATTCACTAATTGTATTTTGTATTTCTAGGGATCATTTAATTCAAAATCAAATTTTAAACTCAAATTAAACTTCCTCTAATTTACTAAAATAAGGGCTCCTTGTAGAGATTACTATTTCCAATGTTGAGTGCACCCTAGGAGTGATATTTACACTCTCCCTAGTTGAAAAGTATGGAAACATATTGAGGCCTCTAGATTATCTATAGTTTAGGATGAATGTCTAGGGAGGGTTGGTTCCCTTGATGCCTCACCTGAACTAACCTATTCAACTACTTTTTCACAAGGAAAAGGGGAAGAAAACAACATAAAACTAGAATTTAAATCCTAAAAGAGGTGATACACCAAATTGTAGTGGCTCTTCCTTCTTATTTTGTACAATGAATCAATAAAATTTCCAAAAAGGTTACACAATGTTCTTTTATATCATTTATTAAGACATATATAGATGTTAGAGTTTAAAAATTGTTCAGAGGGAAGAAAATATCCATATTTAGCCATGTAAACAAGTCTAAAACATCATACACGAATCATAAATGGTAAAAAATTAGCTCATACTCAAAGGTAGGACACTTACACATGATGTAAAACATGAACAAGGTAAAAAAATAATAATTATTCTTTCAAAGGTACAAGCTTGTTATAGTATCAAAGAAATATATACTATAAAAGTGCATGTAGAGAACGAAGAAGAAGAATCCTTGTACAAAAAAAGAAAACTTTTTATACTAAAGTATAATAGAAAATATCTTGCAAATCCATAAACCTAACCCTTTGAAGATAATCCATGAAAAAGTGGTGCCTAGAAAATCAAAACCAATTTACAGACCATGAAGGGGCATTCCTAATAGTGCAAGGATGTATATACATTTATGCCATGAAATATTGAGTGTGAAATATCTCATCAAATCCATTGCATAGTTGCATATGGATACTTGAGATGATAGAAAGCATATTTAGGGTGTCACATAAGCATGTTGTCATGTATATTTGACTTACAAAGAATTGGTAAGAATAAAATAATCACCTTTCTCTCTTGGAAGTTATGGAATAGTTGCGAGCTTGATAAAATGTATGTGGGGGGTTCTTGAGCATTAATAAATTAATTGAGGGGCATTCATTGATACTATTAGGAAATTGTAGAAGAAAATAAATATTGACGGTGAATTTCAAACATTGGTACTTTATAAAATGATAAGTTATGCACATATTTAGTATTCATTTCCCCCTCCGTTAGAACCCAATGACAACCTAGACTATTTGTTTCCATATAATAAAGTCCTTGGTTTGGGTTGTCATGGGAAAATCATCCTCATTCACACTGGCTATGGAAATTTGATCCCCATCAAATCCACATGTGGGTCCAAAAACATTATGGTGTGAATTTTAGTGGTTGCACTCAATGAATACATCTTAAAATCACGTAGGGACTCTATAATCATATATTAGTGATTCTCTTCTATGTTCTTAGTCCTTTGATTGCATAGATATGATTGTTCTATTTTAGAATTGTGCCATAGAAAAATGGCCCCTTGTCATTTTCATGGCCTTTTAGGTCTTGTTTCATGATGTTTGGTCTATTTTGCTCTGATTTTATGATGTAACATGGCTTGAATATGCATAATTAGGTACTAAAATTCAAATAATGATGTCTTGTGAAGGTGTTGTAAGACATTTATACACTCTTATAGACTATATTCATTGCAATTCGCCTAAAAATCACCTTTTCACCACTAATCAAGTCCGATTTTGAAGTGTTGTAAAGTCTTGTAACAAGATTTCATGCTTTTCTAGGCATAACATCACTATTTATACCTTTCTTATGCCTTATTTGACCCCTTTATGCCCTTATATGCTTCAATTAAGTGTATTTTTGAATGTAAACCCGACAAACAATATTAAATACAAGATAATTCCTGACACCCATTTTTAGGTCCTAGGTGGCACCCATTTGCCATCGGTGGCGAATGAGTCCCCCTTGGCTCCAAATTCAAAATATTTTAAATTTCCTTTTGGGTTTTTATTCAAAAACAATTGATGTCAGCTTGGGATGAGGTATTAACGGGTTACTAAGGCACAATATGGTATAAATAAGTGATTTTCACCTCATTTTATATCCTCCAACATTCACACATCATATTCAAGCAATCTCAAGCATTCAAGCTTCTTACAACATCAAATCAAGCATTATTCAAGCATTTTGGAGAATCCATTGACACTACTTCATATTTTCATCATCAAGGGTTTGGTAAGTTGATGGCATTTATATGTTGTTAGTTTATCATTCTCTTTCATTTCATTATTTTATTAAGGGTTTGATTACCAAACTAGGGTTTGACCAAGGGAATCCCCTATTTTCTAACCCTCAACCATTTTTCCCCTCTTGCATGTGTGTTTACAGACCTTTGTATGCAAATTTTACAAGAAATTAGGTGATTGAAGAGTGGTCAACAAGTCAACTAGGTGCTTCAAGTCAAATCAACTCTATTTCAAGCTTGTAGAAGGTTTTATGTTTGTTTCCTATAGAATTGACTTTGACAACCCGACAAGCAGACATTTCTAGATCTGGTGTTGCAGAGTTGTCTCCTGATTTCTCAGAATTTTGGGAGAGGACTAATTCGCCACTAGTGGTGAATGAGTCCCACCTTAAGACTAAAAATCTAGAGTTTTTCATATTTTGGATCTCGATAGTTAGCTTGATTCTTGACAAATTTCACTAGTAGCAGGACTAATTTGCCACCCTAGGAAAATGAGTCCCACTATTGATTTTTTAGTAATCTCATATAGCATTCCACAGGTTCCATATTCCTCAAATCTTGCCTAGGTGCACCCTAATTCAACCTTTCTCTTTATGTTTTGCATTTCATTTATCTTTTAGGTCATTATTTGCAAACAATACTATGTTTTCAAACATAACATAAATCTTAGTTTTGCATTCATAATCATTCATTTAAATCACTTAATTGCATTTAGTTCACTTCATTTAGATTAGATAACATCACACATAACATAATTTGAATGAACCCCTTAGCATTTTTGGTCGTACCTCTCTCCTTTTAGGAGAAAAACCATAGAAGAGCTAGAGAAGAGCATGGTGCCAAAAATCTACAGTTCAAGAACATTGTGAAATAAATTATTGGCTCTCTTATTTTTCTTTAAATATGGAGATGTATCATGGGAATACATTATTTCCCCTCCATTCAATGAACAAGGAAATTTTCAACATTCCCATTAGCAATATCAAATTAAGAACACTCCTACTTTCATCCTAAGTAGCCTTGGTACAACTTATCAACATTTTCCAAAATCTTACCACCTACCCACCCTTGCTCAACTTTCTTGGCAATCTAACCATGCCTATAATAAATGCCATGATGCATACCTAGTGTCCAAACAATGTGCCTAACCTCCTAGTCAGACTTAGAAAATGAAAAATTTAGAGGATGTTACCATCAAGGACACAATGTTAAAATTCCAAGAATAATTAAGTCCTATTGACAGAGAGCATGAAAATAACCTACAATAGGATCAACTTGTTTATCAAGCTCGTCTTCACTAGTAGATTGAGATATAGAAGAGATAAGAGAAGTAAATTGAGGATCAACAGAAACAACATGAGGAGTGTATTAAAATAAGGAGACATGATTTTTGTTATCTTTTAAAATAAGGCAGTAATGGTTTTTTATTAGGATGAAAATTTCCTAATTCTATTGGTATTCTATCCTGAAGTTCATTGATGGATTAATAAATATACATTAGCAATAGAAAGAAATCATGGTTGTGGACAACAATGTATGCATTAATTAAAAAATCTTGTGAAGAGGGAAATCAAATTTGAAGACATTAATGTATTCAAAATTAATCCATGATGCTTTCTAAGTTGTCCCTTCTGGTTGCCACCATGGTTCATATTCATTAAGATATTAGACATGAGACAAGACTTTTGCAGCTTTTATAATAAAGAGATTAGATGTGAGATAAGATTTTTGCACCCTTTTAAACAAAAATATTAAATAAGAGTTCAAATTTCTTTTCAAGCATGACACAATGAATGTTTGAACTACCTGAAGGTTGTCTTTGAGGTAATTTTCTTGGTGAAAGTTGCTACAAAATATAAGCAATCAACTAACTATCCAATCCATCTCATTTATGGTTGCATAACTAATTTTTGGGGAACTTGAATATGGTACAAACACCAATTGGATGGAAGGAAGATGGGTGATGTGGAATTTCACCTTCATTGATTTTTCTAAGGTGAGGGTATGTGAAAGGGGAATTTGCTTAAGGGGTGAAAATTCACTCCTATTCAAGGTTTTAAAGGAGCTCCCATTTGTGACATTATTTCCTCTTGTGGTACTATGGTGGTGTGAGGTTTAGTTCCCCCATTGTCCAATGCAACCATTGTTTGGACAAGGGTCCTTTTTGACTCTCCTAAGGGTGTTTATTTCTATTTTTTTCTCACTTGCATAGTAGATAAGCCCTTTACTATGCTCCACCCACCTCTATTCTCATTTATAGGTAGGATGCACAATTGAATGTGTAAACTATCATGTTAGTAATGAAGTAATATATAAAATCAATCCATTTTTTCCATCTTTTTTTATCTAAATAAGTCAGTTTTGGAATCCTATCTAGACCACTAAAAAGAGATAGGATTAAGCTATACCCTTGTGCATAATTTTTAATTGTACCCTTTCAAATTGCTAAAGAGAATGAGGTGGTGTTGGATGATGGATATTGCATGTGGGGTCAACACTCCATTTCACTTAGATCCAGGTTCCATTCCTTCAACCCACTTACTAAATTACTCAATGCCTTTCTTACTTTTAGATAGACTTCATGATAACCCTCTATATTTTTGGAGTGATTCCTATTTTGAAGCAATAGCCAATATAATTTTTCAATTTTATAAGATCAACTTAACTTCCTCAAATTTTTGACACATTACATATGCTAGAAGTTTGGTTGACATGAACATCTAAACAGGCTCTTTCTAGAGATAATATCTTAATGGTGAAAAATAATCCTTGGAAATAGCTGATTATTTATAATCTTCCGTCCTCATTAAGAAGATTCTTTTCTATTTCACACATTGGTTCGAGTTTCATCTACTTCCCCTTGTCAAATGTGTGCATCGCTACCTAGTTTAAGAATGTCATTCTTGAATACTTGATGATAGTTGGATTTTTTAAACATTGAGGATAGTTGTTCTAATAAGAACTCATCAATATCAGACCTAGTTGTCACCATAATTCCTCCTATTCCTGATCATTCCCTTTTTGGTGAGTGTGGTTTTATCAACAACTTTGATTTATACAAAGATTTCATCTATTGGGTTGGTTGTGGATACTCCTTCTATGGTGTGCAATACCTAAATGGTACATTATTGTGGATCCCCTACTCCTCCACTTCCATTAGTTTTGAAGAAACTTTCACTTAATTTAATTAAAAAATTCAACCTTTGTGCAAGTGTCGCCTTAGGTCAAGGGGAAGATGGTGAATTTCCCTTCCATTTCCCCTTGATTTGATGACTTGGTTGATGAGGTGTCTTAGCCTTTGGTTCAAAGAAGGAACAATGGTCTTTCCAAACAAGTTTTTGAGACACATGCTTGATTTAAGAGTATTTGGATAGGTAGTTCGGGGTCTAGCATTGTGTAGATTTTGTCCAAATATTTAGGGTGCTAGGTTCCCTCCAAAACCTACATGGCTTGACTTGTGGATGTCTTTCATTTTACTATTGATTAATTGTCTCTTTGCTAATATTATGTTGTTATTTAATTTAAGAACCCATCAAAAATTTATTATGTATAATGTTTATGGTCCCTTTAAAACCAACTTACCATAATCATAACAATAAATACAATTTTCCATAAAATTACATATTTTCAATTTAAAACTACTATTTTATTTTAGTATTGTAAACCTATATTTATTACTAATAATTAATACTACTTATAAAATAACATATACATAAAATATACTAAAATTTTCCAAAATATCTGTCAATAAAAGTTTTCTTGATTTCTATTATCACTAATTAAAAACTAAGAAAAATATTGTACGAGTAAGTTTAATTATTCATTTTTATTAGCCCAGATAGAGGCTATTATAGAGTGAGGAATTCAAGCTGGAAAGTGCCCTACATCGGAATCTGAAGCAGACTATTCCGGTTGGATTTGGTTTTGAGTGCTCGCTCTCACCAAATCTCGGGAAGAAGGACGCCAACAACAGTGAGTGCAGATAGGGGTTTTAAAGGTTCTTCAAGTACGTTGTATACTTTGTTTCCCGTATTGACTGTTTCCGCGTCAGCAGGCATGGCCATTCCTCCTGTATTCGCGTCACCAGGTATGGTTTGGAGCCCGTTCGCGCCGTTCTACACCATTCCTCTGGTCTGCGTGCATGGGAAATCCCACCGGAATCGTCTGCTGTCTGACGCCGAGAAATTTCTCGGCATTCTTCGACGGACAGATGACTCCTTTTCGAGGCTAAAAAATCAAACTCGTCTCGATCACATTTAATAAATGTCTGCAATAACAATAATGGCGGGGGGAAAACACATTTTGGTATATGCAAAATCTGCCTAACCGGGTCGATTCTCATTATGGCAGTCAGGCGGTGTAGGTGGGAGGACCACCAAAGTCATCGGTTTGGGAGAGGGCGCAGGTATGGGCGCCCTAAAATAGGGATGGACCCCCTTTATCTCTACATAGAAGGATGATGATTTTGTAGGAGAACAAAAAAAATATTGAGTCGTGGTGCGGGTGTTGAGGATTCCTGATATGAAATGCTTGGGGGATGCGTGGAAGTTGGGGAAAATGAAAAAAGAGGTGTGGATTATGTTGCAAGGAGGGGAAAAAAAAAAGAGAAGGTGAAGAATACAGAGAAGAAAAATAGGCAAGTGCTATCGTGGTTCAGAAGGCTCTCTCGAAGGCGGCCATTCCATTTCATTAGCCGGGAGGTTGCACCTGTTTGCGGAACAACTGGGTAAAAAGGCATGATGTGCATACTCTCAGAAAATTGGAGAGAATGGAGTGTTGATCAACTGGATGCAATTGCTTCACTCTTCTGAAGCGCAACACCCACAAAATCAATAAGTCAAATGGAAGAAAGGTGCTTTCCTCCTCCCATGCCTCATAAAATTAGGCCTATAGGTGAAAATGGTTTTGTTTAGCTGTAGATTTTGCCAATAAATTACCGAATGCGAAATCCCACTGGAAAAGTTTGTAGACTTCAATTGATCTGCATCAGCGTAACTAATTTTGTGGTCGCAGGTCTGAGTCTGTAAAATATAATAAGACCCTGAAACCTGATCGAAATTAGGGTTTTGTTTATTTGATGGTGTGGTAAATATATTTTTGTCTTGAGCCGAAACTTAATTGTATTGAGGTTAAGATGGGGAGGGCCTGCGGCTTAGCTGCGGTGGTTTTAGCCATGTTTTGTTTTGTCATGGCTCCGGCTGTGGGAAAATTTTGTAGTGGAGAAGAATAGCTTGGGAGTGACTTCGTCCGGATTATGTAAAGGGTATGCATGGTAGCGCTATTGGTAATTTTGGTATTCCTCAGTACAGTGGAACAATGGTTGGGACGGTGAATTATTCCAAGGAGAACCAGAACGGCTATAAGACATTTGATACTTTTAGTATTTCGTTTAAATCTCATCCCGGAGGGCTTCCCACTGTCATTCTTGTACATCTTGGAGTTTAGTTTTTTCCCATGTTGCTGGTATTATTTTTCAATTTGTAAGATTAGGATGTTTGCTTTTACGGTTTGGTTTATGTTGTCTTTCCACAAATTAATTTTGTGAATCGACCCACCTCGGCTGCAAGGAAAATAAATCTGTTAAATAGGTAGATCAATCAGGAACTTTTCTGGTTTTTGCACTATAGGCTATTTAAGCTTAATTGAAAGGGTAATTATTATCAGTTGTATATGAATTCTGTGGTTTTATATTGCTTTGCTATCAACATTAAGAGTCCCATTGTAATCTGATTCTGTTTTACATCTCTCAAAATTTATTGGGTTTTCGCAATGGATGTGTTCAGTAGAGCATTTAACTTAGTTTCAACTCTTTATCATGTCTCCTGGGGTTTGAACCTGGGTATTTGCTTTGAAAATTCATGTTCTTATAACATAGGATGGAGCTCATCCCATTCGACCCAGTGTAGTCCCAGTTTGCTTACAAAAATTTAAAGCCTTTTCAACAAATCCATTTTGTGCATATCCTGCAATCATTTCATTCGCGGAGACCACATCTTTTCAGGTCCAATCATAGTGGTCAGTAGCCCAAGCAAGCATTGACATCCTATGCCTGATCGCATGTGCACACCAATGGCTCAAGTAAGCCTAAATGCCTTTTCTCCTAGCTTTAATTCCTCTTCAATTCTTTCCAACAATAGCTCCTGTAGGTCTACTTCCAGCCCTATGGGGGAAATAGGGGCTTATTCTGTGTATTCTTTCCCAATCCCCGGAGGAGCCTCTAATGGGCCTGAGATTGTTGCACTGCAAAAGCTTTAGATCAAATATTGAGTCTCTTTTGTTTGGCAGTGACATTGATTGCAGTGATGCTTGAAATTGTGGAGGGTCATGATGTACCTATTCACCGGTGCATTTTGGCAGCCAGGAGCACATTTTTCAAAGAAAAGTTAATTTTTGGTAACGACCAGGCTGGAAATTCAAAGATACGATATGAATTGAAGGATTGGGTGATGCAGGGAAATGTTGGCTATGAAGCCTTTATGATATTGCTGGGTTATTTGTATAGGTGGAAGGTGAAGGCACCACCTCTTGAGTTTTGTACGTGTGTTGATGCCAGCTGTGCACATGATGTATGCAGTCCTGCAGTGGATTTTGTGGTGCAGTTGATGTATGGGGCATATGTTTTCATGATACTAGAACTTGTATCACTCTCACAGGTTGGTACTTGTTTCTTTGTCTTTCAGTAAACTAATTTGAATTGATTGTTTAAGAGAAAGAAAGGAATTATAGTAATGGTAAAGTAGATAAATGGGACTATGACTACAACAAATTACAACAGCTAATCAGGAGTGCCAAAAAAAATTTCTGCAATTTTGATGTTTCAGGTGTTGGGTGGGCTATTTGCAGGACCAACATTTTTGTTGTTCCCTTCAAGTAGTAATTTGTTATTGGTATTTGACAGAGGACTTATTTAGGATGTATGTGTAATTCAACAAGGTGCAATGGTTATGCTGATAGAAGGATATACAATGGTAATGTATCGGGAGGGCAGAGGGGAAGATCACGTGGGAAAAGTGCAATTTGGTTTTTGTAAGACTAATTGTTCGTAGCAAATGTCAATGGGTGATTGGGGTGTGAGTAGAGCTGAACATGAACACATGGAACTTAATTTGAAGTTGTATGATATGCTAAGTGGATGAACAACACAATATATTAAGTACAATGAAAGAAAACCTAAAACGTTAAAGGTCGACTGGACCAAGTACAGTTGTTGGTAGTTAATGATATACAAAATTTGTGTTATGACAAGTCAAAATAGTTCTAAATAATTATGTACTGAAACTATTTTGTGCAACTCCAAAGACGCTAGCGCAAGAGATTGGTTATGTATAGTACAATTGTTGGTGTCCGACGGTGGGGGGCTATGATATATGCCATTTGTCTTCAAGGCCTCAGAGAAAAAGAAATGGAATGGTTAGATGCAAACATTATTTGTTGACATCTATAATGATTGCTACGTATTCAATGTATCATGCTACTATTACTTGAAATTATTTTTTTTGTTGAATCAATAATTGTAGTTGAAGAAGGCAATATTAACAACAAACTATGTTTTATATTTGTAATTTATTTCGTGAATCAATATGTTAGGGCCTTTTTCACTTAAGAAGTTCCTTGCACTTTTTGATTTTGCGTTCCTATAGAATGTATTGCAAGGTCATAATAGCATACATGTATTGGATCATGACTTCCTTCTTGTATTTGGTAATTTATGCTTCCTCGTATGCATTCTTTTCATAGTCTTTTGTCTACTTTTTGCATGGAGTAGATTTGAAATTTTATATTGCTGCTGATATAGTTATATATTGGAAATGCGATTTTGTACTTATATATTGGAAATGGGAATTTAGTAGATATTAGATTTTTTTTAGATTTGTTATCAGTGCTGAAATAATCTTGTAAAAACCATATTTTACTGCTTTTTGTCTTTTACATGGAGATGTAATTTCCAAAGGTTCACTCAGGTTGAAGATTCTTATGTCTGTAGTCTCATTTCATCACTGGGGTTACATGGATTTTTAAGCTTATTAGCTGCTGATCTGAATACCAATAAATTCTCAGCTCTGCAAAATTAGTCTTACGAAAAGCAATTTACATTTTCTTGCAAATTTTTTTCCCTGCCTTTCAATATATTGTCAGAGTATATCCTGCTATCGGTGTAACCATTGCACCTCTCATTGGGGTGCAAGCTTAGTTCATAATCAGGTAATACTTAATTTATTTAACCAAAAAAATTAGAATTTATTTCACTCTATTATTTAGAACTATTATTAATTGTTTAATCCAATCACATACACATACTTTCTAACATATTAACATACATATAGTTTTATGTGGACATAATCCTTGAACCTTCTTTAGGTGCAAGTGCTAGTCAAATAGATATTCTTATATTCTGTTTTGGTCTTACCAAATCAAAATTGGAGTTGTTATCGAAATCAATATAAAGGAAAAAATGTTTCATGGTTCTCGCTAAGTTTATAACATTTTTTTTCCCTTTTGTTACTA
Organism: Sequoia sempervirens; assembly: GCA_007258455.2. Classification (NCBI taxonomy): domain Eukaryota; kingdom Viridiplantae; phylum Streptophyta; class Pinopsida; order Cupressales; family Cupressaceae; genus Sequoia; species Sequoia sempervirens. The sequence continues at coordinate 24,400,421 of VDFB02252616.1, read as the reverse complement.
TTTGGTTTATTAGTATTGGCCATTAAGTAGTAAATGAGTTTTGTTTTTTTCTTTTAAATTAGTAATTAAAAGTTGTATTTGACAATGAATTAGAATGAAGTATTTTTTGTCTTGAAGAAAATAAAAAATCTAATGTAAAATGCAAGATTTATAAGTTTTCAAATTTTCAAAATTATATTTCTTCAATCTCATTGGCTAAAAAATTTAGGTTTTATGAGCAAATTTTTCAAAATAGTGCACTAACCCATATTTTTTTGGTAGTTTTGCCATTTTATTTTATTTTGTTATTTTCAATGGCAATTTTTTTCCACGACAAGATGTTAGAGCGAAAATTATGAAAAGCGTTTGTAACATGTACTTGAATGGTGGCTTCCTTTCCCACTCACCACCTATTTTGAGTGAGTTGGAATCTTACATGCACAACGAACAAAATAAAACTACGGAAGAACATGGCAGATTTTTTGGAATGGTGGGCGATTAAAAATATCATGGCAGTTTTTGGTGGATTTTTTGAAATAGTGGGCACTTGCATATTAAAATTGGACAAGTTTGTTCATATCGACCCATGTCGTTGAGTCTGGTTTGCATTATTTTTCAAAAGTTGTGCTTTCTTTCTTCACCAATCTCAACTCTCATTGGGCATAATCACTCTTCATTGCCATTATTGCCACCTCTTTCATCTTTTGTTTCACTACCCAAGTCACCCAATGCCTTCCTAAATTCTTTCAATGAGCTTTGCCATCAATTTTTATTTTGTTAAAGGGTTTTAGAAATTTGTTCTCTCACCTTCTCTAGCCTACCTCAAGGCATGCCACAAGAGGACTAGGAAAGTTCTTATCCAAATGGATGAGAGAAAACTAGTTAGATCTTTACAGGTAAATATTGTGGAAATCGGATTAAACTACTTCTTGGTCATCTTTTTAACTTATTGTTAGTTTTGTGAATGATATTTATATGTGGCACTCCTCGTGATCAATATGTTTTGTTCTCGATTATAAGATCTTTAAAATTTTAAAAGAATTTTAGTCATTGAATAAATATTTTATCAAGGATCCAAATTGTGTGCCATGGTTCCAAAGAAGATGGTTAGTTGTTGAACAAGAGCAATATAGGATATGGAGGAAAACTCGAGGTAAGGATAGTGTTTGAAAATTCCTCTCAAATATATTTGAGATGGAGAGGTTATTGATTCATTTAATGCTATGGAGTGGCATCTTATGGAAAGAATACAAGTATTTAATAGTTTTAGTATAATATCAAAACATTTTAGTGTATTCAAATATGCTTTGTTACTTCTTTTAGCCATGATGTTGTCCATATGTTGTACCTTTCATAAACAACATATGTTTTTTGTACAATATAAAGATATAGGTGAAATTTTTTCATTCATTTAGATGGTGTGCTATTGCATTGGTATGTAAAAGTTTTCTTTGTTGTAAATTTATAAAATATAAGTGATGTCATTGATAATTGACTTGTATTAGGTGTTTAAGTAATGGCATGACTTTGTAGTGTGAAGATTTATATTACGATGTGTAGAGGAGGGGGATTGAATGCTCTGAGACCCTAGGTCATAGGAGGGTCCTAAGAAATAGGTTTCCCTTCTACCTCAAGCTTGCTAAGTGATTCAAAAAGGTTAAGTGGTTAAGGTTGAAAAGGAAGAGCAATATGGTTGCTATTGTCCTTCTGTGGTGTAGGGCACCTAGGTCTTCATGTTAAAAGTTGCAAAGTGTTAGCATTTTGGTGTGGTTAAGTCATTTTTTTTGTAATAAGGTCTTTTAAGACCATATTTTATGTCTTTTTGTATTGGTTGAGTCATTTAGGGTTTGTTTGTTAAAAGTTGTCCATTTTGCAAAATGTTGTCATTGTTGTAAAAGTGCAAAAATAGGGAATATGAAGAGTCACCAGTTGTAATTGAATGAAGTTGGATAGTTACTATTTTAAAAATGGTTTGGAACCATTGGAACATGTTAAATAAAGCTTGGGAAGGTCGAAGCCAAGTTTGGAAACTTTGTAAAATTGAAGAAACTCAATAAAATTGTCTCTATTCCTACAATTTTGAACGTGATTTTAGTGTTCCAAGACTATGTACAATTTTGTACGGATTTTTCATGATTTGAATCCTATTGGAATTGATGAAGTGTTGAGTCTAATTTCTATTGGCTTTTGTTTCATTGGATTTCATCAAGTGTTGAGCATTTTATAGCATATTTTCTCAAATTGGTCAGAAACTCTAGGTTTATTGCTTTAAAGGGAAGAAAAATGCATATTCCACCAATGAAACCTCATGAAACCTAGTGGAATGGATGGAATAAATTTTTTCTTATTTCCAAAAGCTTGCAGGTGTAGGGGAGTGCACCACGTGCTAGAGTGATGCCCTAGCTTAATATTTTTCATGTTTTAGGCCTTGAAATTACATAGGACTTAGGGTTTGGTGAAAATCTCTTAAGAAATTGTTTAAAGTGATTGTAAATGTTGGGGTAGACCCTATTTCACATGTTTGGAGCTTTGGTATGAATATTGTAAGCCTAGAGTGCAAGAACCATATTTCTAGCTAGCCTATCTGATCAATTTAGGCCTAATTGAGACTAGGGCAGTTAGATTTTGAAGCATCCTTTCCAAAGAAACCCTAACCCATTTTGAGGTATGATTTAAAGGAGCCAAAAGGGTATTTGGATATGTTTTTGAAATTATATTATCAATTCTTCCCCACCTGAGTTATACTCTGTCATATTGTTTTGGAAAGCTACAAGGCCTAGTGGTAATTTGTGAAGGAAGTCGCCTTGTTTGATGTGTTAAGACTTTGGTCAGTAGTTTTTTGAGTGATTTTTGACCTTTGATACCCCTACTCTACATCAAATTGGTATCAGAGCATAGGTTGGTCTGTAAGAGAGAGAAAGTGTGAAGCAAAAGAGAACAAGATGCCTCCAAAAGGTAACACAATGGCTAGAGAAATGAATGAAAAGAAAGAGAAGACTACAAGGGAGATTAGGAAATTGAAGGAGCTACAAGACATGTTGGTAGCTAGGCTTGAGGCTATTGAAATAAGTCAGAAGAGGGGTATGATCACAGGTGATGTGAGTAACCATGAAGAGGAAGGGGAAGAGGAAAATACCCAAGAAGAGTCTCAAGAAGAGTTGGATCTTGATGAGTAGAGAATGGCCAAGCTACTGAAGGCATTCAAGGGAGATAGTCACAAGGTAAAGATAGATTTACCTATGTATGGAGGGAACTTGAACAATGAAGAGATTTTGGATTGGATTGCAGCACTTGATAATCATTTTGAATGTGAAGATATCCTAGAGGAATAGAGGGTAAAATTAGAAGAAAAAAAATGAAGGGCCATGCCCTACTTTGGTGGGATTATGAGAAAACATAAAGGAGGAAGAAAGGTAAGTCAAAAATTGTCTCTTGAGATAGAATGGTGGCTAAACTCAAGGGAAAGTTTCTATCGGGTGATTATGCAATTTAACTATTCAAGAAACTTCAAAATCTTAAACAAAGAAATATGGATGTCAAAGCCTATACTAATGAGTTTTATAAGATGAGTATAAGGGTGGATCACATGGAGGATGATGTAGAGAAAGTGGCTAGATATCTCAATGGGTTAAGATTTAACCTCCAAGATGAGTTAAGTTTGACAAACCCAAGGACAGTAAAGGAATGCTACCAATTAGCAATCAAGGCCGAAGAAAAGCTAAAGAGAAGGAAAAAGAAACAAAACAGGGGCAGAGGAAGCAATTCCAGAGGAAGAGGGTCATTTTTTATCCAAGGCAATCATATGAGATCCAAGAAGATACAAGCAAATCCCAAGAACAAGTTGCAGATACAAGAGGTGGATTTAGAGGAGGTAGATCAAGCTTTACAGGCATATTTGGAGGTCAGGGAAGAGGATCTAGTGGGTTCATAGGAAGGTGTTACCAATGCAACAAGTTTGGACATAAAGCATGGAAATGCAATGAAAATTAGGCCACTACTTCAGTTGGAGGAGAAAGGAGAACTCAAATTGTTCAAGGAGATTATTGTGAAAATGTGAACTCCCCCTCACAACATGTTGAGACAAAGATGGTGAATCGCTCATGGTAAGGGGAACCCTCATCAAGGTACCAGTAGAGAGGGAGCCACCACAAAGGAAGAATCTCTTCAGGACAACTTGTAAGTGCTTGGGTAAGGATTGTAAAGTTGTAATTGATTCAGGTAGTACAAATAATATGGTTTCAATTAAGATGGTTAAAAACCTTAAGTTGCCAAGAATACCACATACTACCCCTTACAAAGTCTCTTGGTTAAATGAGGGTCAACATGTTTTGGTGAATGAAAAAAGTTGGGTGGATTTTCTTATAGGAGGGTACAAAGACAATTTTATGTGACATAATACCCATGGATGTGTGTCATTTGTTGCTAGGGAGGCCTTGGAAATTTGATAGGCATGATAAGTATGATGGCAGGAGGAATACTTATGAGATAAAAAAAATATGGAGTCTCTTATACCTTGACACCATTGAAAGAGGAGGATAAAGGACAAACCATGGGATCTAATGTGATGATGGCAGGTAGGAAGGATTTCATAAAGGTAGAAGAAGAGGACATGGACCTTGTAGCCACTCCTAAACCTGGAGATAATATGATAGCAAAAATGAAGAATGACTTGATTTTGGGGATTCAAGATTGGCTTAAGAAGTATGTTCCTATGATGATAAGAGGGGTGTTCCATTCATTTCCTTCTAGGGGGGATATTGGTCATTCCATTTCTTTCAAACCAAAGGTTAGTATGTCTGATCAAGTAGCAGTTGCAGGGACACAACAACAGATGGAAGAGATGAGAAGCAAATGTGAAGAGGTCAAGGATACACTGCAAAGGAATGTGGACAAGTCCAAGCACACAATTGAAGTGAAGAAGAAGGAATTTCATTACAAGTAAGGAGGAGATGTGTTTATAGGTGATGATGCAGGTTTTAAAACATTCTCAAATGAGGAAGGATTCAAAGATCATTCAGCAAGTACACCTTTAAAGTTGGAGTATTTCCTAGGTGCCAAGGAACTCACAAAGGCAAGGTACAATGCCTATTTCCAGTATTTAGTCCATTGGAAGGGTGTACTCTATGAAGAAGCTAATGGGATGAGTGAGGATTATGTTCTCAGGAATGGATACATGATTGCAGACTCAAATGGGACTTCAATTCATTTTGCCCAGGGAGTATGGTGCAGGGCACCTAGGTCTTCATGTTAAAAGTTTCAAAGTGTTAGAATTTTGGTGTGGTTAATTCATTTTGTTTGTAATAAGGTCTTTTAAGACCATTTTTTATGTCTTTGTGTTTCGGTTGAGTCATTTGGGGTTAGTTTGTTAAAATCTGTCAATTTTACAAAATGTTGTCATTGTTGTAAAAGTGCAAAAACAAGGAACATGAAGAGTCACTGGTTGTAATTGAATGAAGTTGGACAGTTGCAATTTTAAAAATGGTTGGGAACCATTGGGACATGTTAAATATAGCTTGGGAAGGTCGAAGCTAGGTTTGGAAGTTGTAAAATTGAAGAAACTCAATAAAATTATCTTTGTTCCTGCAATTATGAACATGATTTTACTGTTCTAGGATTGTGTACGCTTTTGTATGGATTTTCCATTATTTGAATCCTATTGAAATTTATGAAGTGTTGATTCTACTTTCTATTGGCTTTTATTTCATTGGATTCCATCAAGTGTTGAGCATTTTATAGTAGATTTTCTCAAACTGGTCAAAAACCCTAGGTTTACTTCTGTAAAGGGAAGAAAAATGAAAAATCCACCATTCCACCAGTGAAACCTCATGAAACTTGGTGGAATGGATGGAATAAAGGTTTTTTTTATGTCCACAAGCTTGCAAGTGCAAGGGAGGAGTGTAGCATGTGCTAGAGTGATTCTGTAACTTAATATTTTTCATGTTTTGAGCCTTGAAATTACATAGGACTTAGGGTTTGGTGAAAATCTCTTGAGAAATTGCTTAAAGTGATTGGAAATATTGGGGAAAACCCTATTTTACATGTTTGGAGCTTTGGTATGACTATTGGAAGCCTAGAGTGCAATAACCATATTGCTAGCTAGCCTAACCAGTCAATTAAGGCCTAATTGAGACTAGGACAGTTAGATTTTGAAGCATCCTTTCCAAAGAAACCCCAACCCATTTTGAGGTATGTTTTAAAGGACCCAAAAGGGTATTTTAATATGTGTTTGAAATTGGATTATCGAGTCTTCCCTAGGAGTTATGCTCTGTCAGAACATTTTGGAAAGCCATAAGGCCTAGTGGTAATTTGTGAAGGAAGTCACCTTGTTTGATGTGTTGTTAAGACTTTGTTCAAAGAGTTTCGTGGAAAGGATTTTTTGACCTTTAATACCCCTTCTCTATATCATTCTACTAACCCAAATGTTTTATGGAGTCAAGCGAGTTGATTCCCAGAGTTTTATCTATGGCCCAAACAGCTCACTACTTGAGGACGGCAGAGCACAACACGAACTCCAATGCAGTGTGTTGGCATCTCAATGGGGTGTTGTCATCCATATAGATAGAAGACTTCTAAGACAAATAAAAACACCAGGAATCAAACTAACACCTTAATTGATAAGATTTTATGCAATGACAAAATGTAAAGAAAGCAAGAAAATGAAGTACAACAAGAACAATACTTTAACTAGATATGATTAAATTGACAAGGGAAGTGAGAAGATAGTACCAAACTCCTCACAATATGATTCTTCGAATAAATCCAACTGAGAAGCACCTACACACACAAGACCAAGAAATTTTTGGCTATTTTGAGGAGGATTGCCTCAATCCATCCCCCACTTTGGTGTTTCCACCTCCACGGTCAGCCAAATAGGAAATATATAGAAAATGACAAACAAAGTGTATGAAAAGAGAGATTCCAAGCAATACAAAAAACACAATATGCTACTACATAACACAATGATGCAAAACTAAGTGGCAGTGGTGGATATCACCTTCATAGCCATGTGCTCTCAAGGCAAGTAGAGAAACCTGTGCAAGCTTGCAAGTTCTCCAATACCAATGTTTTCATAACAACGGAGAGGAGGAGCCAAGAAAGCAACAACCTACAATTATAATGGAGCTTGGGAGTGTGAATATGAGTGTGTAGAAGTTGAATGGAATGGAGGAATAGGCAATTTGAAAGGGAAAATGGAGGAAAAGGAGTCGTTCTACATCTATTAAGGGAGCAGGAGGCATTACAATTTGTTTCTAATGAAGAAACATAATGCCTCTATAGATTCCAGAGGCAAGAATCTTGTCAGGATGAAAGAATAATGTGCAGACATTAACGTGGCATATGTGCATCCCTAACAAAATTCCTCCACCGACACTAAAATAGGTTATCGAGTGGATAGGGAAATGTGGTGGATGTGAACATTGCATCATCAAAATTACATTTTCTAAGTTGAAGGGAATGAAAATGGGGAATTTGCAAGGGGCACAAAATCATGCCATTACATTTTTCCCCTAGTTTAGTGAGCATATGCCTTAGTGAATGCAAGGTAAAGTAGAGAAAATTTTGAAAAACATATACATGAACTATCGAGGAAGCAAACTAAAATCTAACATGCTTAGATGCTCAAGAGAGAGAGATGGCTCCAAAGGTACTCAGTCCTCTAGAAGGTGAAAAAACCTATGTAGGTGCTTGTTCCTATAGAATTGGCTCCACAGGTCCTTGGTCCTGCGAAAGGATAACAAAGGTTCTACAGGTGCTTGGTCCTATAAAAGGTGAACAAAGGTTCTACAGGTGCTCAGCCTTGTAGAATCAAAGTGCTTTACAGGTGCTCATCCCTACAAAGGAGGAGCCACAAGTGTTCAATCCTAGGGGCAGAAAAGAAAGGCTCTGCAGAGTCTGATTGACCCTTATAGGTGCTCAGTCCTACAAGGAAAGCTTGATAAGGTACTCAGTCCTCCAAGATTGATTATAAAAGAAGCTTCATAGGTGCTCGATCTTACAAAGCAACATGTTAATCCACAGACAAACATGTCATGCAATAAAAAGTCACATAGACAGATAGTCATATCTCAAAACAAACAATTGAAGGAGAAGCTTTTAAAGGGGTCCCTTAGGAACCCTTCAAGATTGCAAGGGGCCCATGCAAAGGAATGTTTCATTTGAAAATAAATGAAATGTTTGCAACCAATCTTGTCATCAAGGAATCCTTTTAAAAGATCTCTTTCATCAAGGAATCCGATAAAATGAATGGCCTTCTCAAAGGAAAGTTTTCTAATTATTTTTGCTACGAATTTGATTTTGAAATAAAATATTGCTAAGGGGATCCTTAGCATTGAAGGATGTGATTTTTGAAAACTACAAGAATTTTTAGTACGGGATTCATTGGCCACTAAATACACCTTATTGAAAATTAGAGAAGTAGGGGCCCTCCTTAAGATGGTGTGTGTGAACTGAAGGAGCACATGACATCCTAAGGAGAGAGAGGAGATGTAGAGATGTCATGGCCCACGATACATGATGACATATATATGTGTAAATATTTTCATGCACGTGAGGGACAACACATAGGAACCACAACATCAAGAAGCAAGAAAAGAAGAGAGAAAGATAAACAAAGAAAAATAAGAAAAGATAGAGACAAGGAGGATCTAGGAGTTTGGGTTCAATTAGTTCTTATAGGTAACCTTTGATATGTGTGAACAAAAGATCATCAGTACCCAAAAGTTCCCAGATCTGAAGAAGATCGTGTGAAAATAAAATAAAAATAAAAAATTGGCTCAACATGGAAGGGAGGCCTAAATGCCCCCAACACTTTGCATCATCCCCAATTATCAAAAATTAAGTTACAACATATAGAAGAATGATGAAACATATATAGGAAGTTTATGACACAATCTCACTCCTATATCTAAGAACCTACAAGGGCAACAAGGGTCCTCCAGGAACACACAAAAATAAGCATGGGGGAAACACAACACACACACAAATCTAATCTATAGATAAAGAATAGGAACTCTCCTAGGCCTCATCAACTAGGAGTTCATCGTTCTCGCAATCTAGATCATCATAAGGGGAGGGTGGAAAATCCTACAAGGGCGGGATAGCAAGGGGAGCACCCTCTGACTCTCCTATGACAAGAGCTAAGAAGACCCCTCAAAGTCTCCTTCACTCAACTCTTGTGAGGTAAGAGTCATCAATTTTGAAAAGATCACTAATAGGGTTGGTACATCATCAACTAAGTTAAACATGCACTTGATAGGAGGTCCATGTGTTAGCTGATTAGGAGATGAAAGAGGCACCCAAGATCCACCATCAATCTCGTCAAAAGAGACAGTGACAACCTCAAGAGATGTTGAGGCTACATCCATCACCAGGATGGTGCAAACCAAAGTAGAACCCTATCTTGAAGAAGGTGATCCCTTCTTTCGACCTCCATTGGAAGTGAGGTCATCCTCCAACTTATGCTTCAATAAAGGATGCAAAATCCTCACAAAATAAGTGAAAGGTGAGGAGGAAGACAACAAAGCCACAATGGACGTGCCACCATCGTGTTCAACATATCCATGGGCCAAGAAAATGGAGGGATGTCTGGAAGGGACATTAGAAGAGGGGGATCCACCGAGGGAGTGATGAACACCTACACTGTTTTGGGGTGAGGGTCACCAACATTCATGGGAGGAGTTGGAAGAAAAACTAAGGCGACGGGAATTGAAGCAGAAGGAATAGAAGAGGGAGGCATAGCACGAGATGGTGAAACAAGATTTTTTGGCTCCCCTTCTACCTTCTATGAGGTAGCTTGTTCAGTAGCCAAAGCCTTCCTTTGGTACTTACGCTCACACACAAGTTGTTTTCATCAACTTTGGGAACTAGAACTTGCTACTTGAGAAGGAACAAGAGGCTCCTATTACACCATAGGTATGTCCTCCACAACGATTGTTAGTGGAAGGTCAGCCTCCTAGATGGGATCAGGAGTAGGAGTAGGAAGTGCAGGGTTGGAAAAAATGATAGGTGGAAAAGAAAAGATAGGAACCTCAGCAGATGGCATCTTCTCATTCACTTCCTGAGGCATAAGAGTGATACATTGCTATGGAGGCTAAAACGCAAGGTAAACTCCATGAGGGCCCTTCCCCTTACCATATACAATGGGCCTCAGCATTGTGGGTAAGATGAAAAGTTTGGATACTTGATGCTTGGCCTTTCGCCAAGCAGGAACCATCAGACTCCCCATGTAAGGCATGGGAGCAAAGGTCGTAGGTGCCACAACAAGGGGAGAGGTAGAAGCTAATGGAACAATAGCAAAAGAAGAGGAAGGCTAATGGGTGTGAGTAGGCTTCCCTTTTCCCTTTTTTCTAGGAGGACGAGGAACCTAATGTTGCATGATCATAGAACCTTTAACTGAAATGGTGTAAGGGGAGATAGTGTGTGTCACCTTTAGCACTATGCCCTGTTATTATATTTTACTTAGGTGTGGTATAGCAAGTCTACCCTTGGAGGAAGCCAACACCAGAGGTTTATACATGGTGTCATGCATAGCATGCATATAGCCCACATGAGAAATCTTTAAACACTTATGAATTACCAAAGCAATTGCATTCATGGAAACTAGTCATGGGATGCCTAGTTTCACTCTAAACAAGTCCAACTCTAGGATGATATCTAAAGGAGCACTTATAGTCCTGGGTCCAACCAAGACTAAGAGAGTTATGGAACCAATTAGAGGGAATGAGATTTTTTTGTGCATACATTTTCTCTTTGATTCATCATATTGATCCTTATGCAAGAAATTTATCAATAGAGTATCCTTTGCTATAACATTCACAAGGCACATGGGATCAACCAGAACACCAATCATGATGTTCTCATTGATGTGAGCAAGAATGTATAGAGGATAAGGCCCTCTATTCATGTTCATAGGAAAGTCCTACAATGTAAAATTAATAATAAGTGATCCATTCATAGGCTAAATGGGAGGAATAGGTAGATGCATAAAAGAGGCCATGTTTATGTACTTCAAGAAAACCTCATTAGGATAACCCAAATGCTCAGGATTCAAAAAGTGACCTATCTAGATTTCACTTCCCAATGCTTAGGGATCCATCTAACTACACCACTAGGGGTTGTAGGTTGGGTTGCAAGGTTGCACACCCTACAATGTGCAAACCTACAATGTGCCTAAAACACATGAGAAAACTCCCTCAACACTACAAAATGGAAGCAACATAGTTCACGTCAGGTTCACGAAAATGTAGAGGGGGATTGACTACTCTAAGACCCTAGGTTACAGGAGGGTCCTAAGCAACAGGATTCCATGATCTACCTCAAATGATGCAAGAGCATCCAGCTATGTAGGGAAATCTTGCATCACCCAAAAAAAATATTTTTCCTTAATTTCTTTAGTTGTTTTGAGTTCCATGATGGAACTAAAGGGGTGTAAGAAAGTCAAGAGCCAAAAAAGGTGAAAAATGGACACTTACTATTTTTAGTAAGTCATCCTAAATTATTTTGTATGGACCTAAAAATTTACCCCAAGGAGCATAACTAAAAAACATTTTTTATCGCGAAAGAATCGTCTCAATACCCTACACGGTTTGGGAAATATTAAATTTTCTATCCCAGGAAATTTCTCCAATTCACCTTCAAATTCAGATATGAAAATCTTAAAGGCCCCAAAATAGCTCAAAAAGTTGAAGAAATGACCTTCAGTGGGTTTAGCATTGTAGATATCTTTGATAGCTTTCCAACAATAGGCTATAATAGCCAATTAGACATACGGATCAAAAGTTATGGCCCTGCAAAGCTGCTACTCTAAAAAGTGAATTTCATTAAGATTTCTTCTTAGGCCAGAAATCAAATGGCATGACTTTTGGCACCAAAACAAAAGGGAAAATTGAACTTTGTAGAACATTCTAGGGTTCCTTTTGGGTAAAACAAAAGGGTTAAGTGGGGGTTGTAGAAGGCGGCTCCAATAGTGTAGATTGTGGCTTCGAATAAGACATTTTGTTTTTAGAGTTTATTTTGGTGTAATGAATCAAGCCCATGAGGTTGTAGCATGTAAGTTTTGACTCTATAATTTAATTTTCTAGAAACAATTGAAAGTGATTTTTTTTTATCTTGCATATTTTGTGTTGGTATCTATTGTGGTGATTTGTGTGGTTTTCGGGAGGTGTGGCCCTCATCAAGTGGTATCAAAGCAGTAGTTCCTGAGTCTATATCAAAGCTTTGAACATGAGGTAGTTGCAGTAGGACTTGTGAGTGTTGTTTTGAGTTCAAGATGCCTCCAAGAATTTTCCAACATGGCAGAGGTAGAGGCCAAGGTTGTGGAGGAAGAGATCCACCAAGAGATGAAATCAAAGCCCTTAGAAGGAAATTAGAAACCTTGCAACAAGAGGTTCAAAGAAGAGATGTGCATTAAGAAAGAGATGATAGTGAAGATGAAATAGAAGAGGAAATGGAAGAGGAAGAGGAGGATTCAATGGATCCTGGAGAAAGAACATTTCTATGAGAAATCTTAAGAATTGGTAAGAGACCTAAAATGGAGGTTTCAACTTTTAGTGAAAATTTGAATCCTGAAGAATTGTTCGATTGGATCAATGACATGGAGGAATTTTTTGAGTTTGAGGAGATTGAAGATCCTCACAAAGTGAGGTTTGCAAAGAAAAAATTGAAAGGTCACCCCAATATATGGTGGAAAGAAGTCCAATTAGAAAGAGGAAGACAAGGGAAAGATAAAATTTCTAGATGGGACATAATGGTGTCAAAATTGAAGAAACAATTTATTGTACAGTCAATTACGAATTGGAGTTGCTCAAGAAGATGTAGAGCTTGAGGTAAGGAACAAGGATGGTTAAAGAATACATAGAGGAATTTCACAAGGTATTGATTTGGACAAGACATTCTAAGGCGAATAAAGAGAAATTTTCTCATTATATTAATAGGTTGAAGCTAAGAATACTGGAAGAATTGGCACTAGTAAGAATGACCACCATTGTGGATGCTTATTAGTTTTCTCTAAAGGTTGGAGAAGGACTAAACAAGAGGTTTGATAAAAAACAACGAGGTGGAGGCCGTAGAGGAAAGACCGGTGGACGATCATGTGGAGGTTGAAATAAAGATCAAAAAAAGGGTGAAGGCTCCAGTAGCAACCAAAACCAGAAAGGAGATAACACCTACCATCCTCGTGATCAAAATAATGGAGACCAAAGAGAAAGAGGAATATTTGGACAAGGATCGAGAAGAGGAGGCTTTTTTAGAACTTGTTTCTAGTGTGGAGAAGAAAGACATAGAGCCTATGAGATTCCTCAACATCAAGGAAGGACAAATAGAAGAACTAAGGGTAAAGCATGAGTTGCACATGTAGATGAAGATGTTGAGTCTTCACATTTTGAGGATGTAGAAAGAGGATAGGTTCTTGTCACTAGAAGAGCCTTGCTAAATGAGGAGAAGGAACCAACTCAAAGGAAGAATTTGTTTCACACCAGATGTAAGTGTGAAGGTAAAGTTTTCAATGTTATTATTGATGGAGGTAGTACTAATAACCTTGTTTCAGAAGAGATGGTTAGTAAGTTACAGCTAAAGAAAAGAAGGCATTTGAATCCATACCAGATTGCTTGGTTGCAAAAGGACCATAAGGCTTTGGTAAATGAACAATGTCTAGTAAATTTCAAGATTGGAAATTACCATGATGATATATTGTGTGATATTATGCCTATGGATGTTTGGAATATGTTGTTAGGCAGACTATGGCAATTTTATCGGTGAGTAGTACATGATGGACATGCCAACACCTATTCTTTGACAAATGATGGAGTTCATCATAAGTTGAAGCCCTTGAAAGAGGTAGACGAAAAGGTATGCAGTAATGCATTAATTTTTTTGGTTGATGGAAGTTCCTAGAAGGTATGAGGCATCATATGTTTTTTGCATTGATCCCTAGAGTTGATAAAGAGGATACTAATGAGGTACCTATAGAGGTTTCAGATTTGTTGAATGAGTTTCAAGATATTGTTTCTGATAACATACATGAAGGTTTTCCTCCAGTAAGAAATATTAGTCATTAGATAGACCAAATTCTTGGAGCCAGTTTGTTGAATAAGGCAGCTCATTGGATGACTCCAGTAGAGAGTGAAGAGTTGAAAAGACAAGTGCAGTATTTGTTGTGAAAGGGATTGATTAGAGAGAGTTTGAGTCCATGTGCAGTACCTTCAGTACTAGCACCAAAGAAGGATGGGGAATGGCAGATGGGTATAGATTCTAGAGCCATCAACAAGATCACCATCAAGTATAGATTTCCCTTGCTAATAATGGATGACATTATGGATTGTTTGAGTGCAGTTGTGTACTTCACAAAGATAGATTTGAAGAGTGGATATCACCAGATCCAGATTAGAGAAGGAGATGAATGGAAGATAGCCTTCAAAACCAAGGAGAGATTGTATGAGTGGTTAGTCATGCCTTTTGGGATAACCAATGCACTAAGCACATTTATGTAGCTTATGAATGAGGTATTGAAAGAATTCTTAGGAAAAAAAATTATTTGTTTATTTGGATGATATTTTGATTTTTAGTAAGACATTGGAGGAGCACTTGATGCATATTTGAAGATTTTTTGGGAAGCTAAGGGAGGAGAAGTTGTTGATTAATTTGAAGAAATGTAATTTTGTGAAGAGAGAGTTGGTGTATCTGGGAATTTTTTGTCTTGACAGAGGGTCTTAAAATGGATCCAAAAAAAGTGAGAGCTATCGTTAAACTGCCTACCCTAAGGAATGTTACAAAGGTAAGATCATTTCATGGTCTACCAAATTTTTATAGAAATTTTATTAAGAATTTCAGTGGTATTTGTGCACCTCTAACAGAATTGATGAGAGGGGATAGAAAAGAGTTTAAGTGGACTATAGGAGTAGCCAAAAATTTTGATATGTTGAAGAAGAAAGTTATAGAGCAACATGTTTTGGAACATCTATATTTCAATAAAGTCTTTCAAGTATATTTTGGTGCTAGTGGCACTACCATAGGAGCTATTTTGAGTCAATAAGGTAAGCTTGTTGCTTATTTTAGTGAAAATTTAAATGATGATAAGAAGAAATATTATTTCTATGATCAGGAGTTTTATGCTATAGTTTAGGATTTGAAGAAATGGAGACACTATTTGCTACCAAAAGAATTTGTTTTATATATTGATCACTAGGCTTTGTAGTATCTTAATAGTCAAGGAAAGTTAAATCAAACGCACTTAAAATAGGTTGAGTTTTTGCAGAGTTATACCTTTATTTTGAAGCATAGGAGTGGAAGGTCAAACAAAGTTGCAGATTCCTTGAGTAGAAGGCAAAAAAAATTGATAGAAATGAATATAGAGGTTTCCAATTATTCTTTGAGAGATTCTAGTGGGTTTAGCATTGTAGATATATTCGAGAGCTTTCCAATGATATGTTATAATAGCCAATCAGATGCTCGAATCAAAAGTTATGGACCCACGAAGTTGCCTCTCTAAAAAGTGAATTTTATTAAGATTTCTTCCTAAGCCAGAAATCAAATGGCAAGACTTTTGGTGCCAAAACAAAATAAAAATTTGAAATTTCTAGAACATTCTATGGTGGTTATTGGGTAAAATAAAAGGGTTAAGTGGGGGTTGTAGAAGGTGGCTCCAATAGTGCAGATTGTGGCTCCAAATAATAGATTTTGTTTTTAGAGTTGATTTTGGTGTAATGAATCAAGCCCATGAGGCTATAGCATGTAAGTTTTGAATCTGTAATTTCATTTTCTAGAAAAATAATTGAAAGTGAGTTATTTTTCTGTCTCACATCTTCTATGTGGGTTTTGGACAATGTGGCCCTCATCATCAAGCTTCCTAAGTGATTCATAAAGGTTAAGTGGTTAAGATTGAAAAGGAAGAGAAATCTAGTTGTTATTTTCCTTCTGCTAACCTAAATTTTTCAGGGAGTAAAACAAGCCAATTCCTAGAGTTTATCCATAGTCTAGATAGTTCATTTCCTAAGGACAGTATTGCAGGACATGAACTCCAACTCGACATGTTGACGTCTCAGTGGGGCACTAGCGTCCGTACAAAGAGGGGACTTTTGAGACAGATAAATACACTAGGAGCTGAACTAACAGCTTAACTGATAATATTTTATTCTATGACAGAATGTAAAGAAAGTATGAAAATGAAGTACAACAAAAACAATACTTTAACTAGATATGCTTAAATTGACAAGGGAAGTGAGAAGATAGTATCAAACTCCTCACAACATGATTCTTCAAATAACTATAACCAAGAAGCACCTACACACACAAGAGCAAGGAAAATGTTGGGGCTATTTTTAGGGGATTGCCTCAGTTAGTCCCCCACTTTTGTGTTTCCACCTCCATTATCAACTAAATAGCAATGATATGGAAAATGATAAAGAAAGTGTATGAAAATAGAGATGCCAAGCAATACACAAAACACAATATGCTACTATGTAACACAATAATTGTAAAAGTAAATGGAAATGGTGGATATCACCTTCACAACTACATTCTCTCAAGGAAAGTAGAGGAATGTGTGAGCTTGCAAGTTCTCCAACACCAACCCTATCACAACAATAGAGAGGATAAGCCAAGAAAGTAGCAGCTTGCAACTACAGTGGAGCTTGGGAGTGTGAAGATGAGTGTGTAGAAGTTGAATAGAATGGAGGAATACATAATTTGAAATGAAAAATGAAGGCAAAGGAGTTGTTCTATGTTGATCAAGGGAGTAGGAGGTGTTATAGTTTGTATCCAATGGAGAAATGTAACACCTCTACAAATTCTAGAGGCAAGAATCCTATCAGGATGGAAGCACGACATGCGGATATCTGTGTAGCACATGCACGTCCCTAAAAAAATTCCTCCACCGACACAAAAACATGCTATTGCGTGGATAGGGGAAGGTGGTGGATGTTAGGATTACATCATAAAAATTACATTTTCTAAGGTGAAGGGAATGAAAATTGGGAATTTGCAAGGGGCACAAATTCATGCCATTACATGATGCAATCATTTCAATATAAGAGGGAAATATAGAAGTCATATTTTGTAGCTATTAATGAGAAATAACTTGAGTTCTAATCAAGATGCTCTCTTAATTCACACAATTATGAACTTCTATCTAGTTCTAAGGGAAACATTGAAAAAATGTATTGAATAAAAGTGTGAGTTCTAATTTATGATTTAAGCTTTTAATTAAGAAATATATTACTAATTCATTCATCCATTTAATGATCTCTCTAAAGTGATAGTATGAAGGTATAAAAAATACTTTAGCAATCAGACAAGGTAAATGTTGATTGAACTTATATGAACTAGTATACATGTATAAATTGTGTTAGCTTGATAGTAGCATAAGGATGTGAGGGAACTCTTAGGAGTAGCATAGGTCATATGTTAGGCTCATTGCTTTAACTTTTTGTGGCCTAGGTGATTTTTTATTTTCCATGGACTTAGCTACCAATCTTCTATGTGACTAGGCCTTTTGGGAGGCTGCTTACTAAGGTTTAGGTGTGGCTTATTTATGCAAATAACATGGAATATGTTATTGAGGGTAACTTCAATTTTATAATATTTAAAAATGATTTAAATACTTTTTTCAAGGCATAAAATATGCATTCCAAGTTCCTTGGACTAATTATTTATCCTCTAGTCTAACTATATTCTTTTAATATGAACATATTCAATGCTCAAGTAAATCAAGTGAAAGGTTCTCAAGTTGTACATATGGTAAAGTTCATAGAATTGCATATATTTGATGTTTAAATCATTTTATTTTTCAAAAATGTGGATTTATTTTATATGGTGGGAAATAAAGTTAATGTGTATGGTGGGGCTCCTATTATGTGTATGACTTGTTTTTTATTTGTGATTAGTTAGATGGTGTGGTTCAGTGTGGTGGATCATGAGATTATTTTAGGTTGCAATTTATTCATTTCATTGATCTTCCACAATTTATAACTTGATGTCAAAAATAGTCTTAGAGGAAGAATATTGTATAATGCATGTGGTCATTTGAAGTAGTCATATCAAAAGCAATGGCTTTGAAGCAATTATTTCTCTTAACACATCTTTTAGATAGAATTATTTAAGATATATGTAGATTTTGTACAAATATAATAGATGATACTTCAAATAATACAAGAAACATGGCAATCAAGTGAAAAGAAAAAAAAATAGAAAATCTTATGTATCTTTCATCAGACCATCCATCTTGATCTAAAAATTGTAGTGCATTATAAGTTGACCAAAAAGCATGATATTATCATATCCTTGTTGTGACTTCCTTGATGGTATTGTTCTATATCCTTACCACTAGAATTTTACATTTATGTGATCTCTAAAACTTGCATCACAGTTAGCAATTCTATTAATCATGCATTTAGAAGGTGGAGATATGACAACATTAGTGGATATTTTTTTTAAAATAACCACTACGACTAGCCTAGGTGGCCTCATATTTGTTAAAGTAATCATGCATTATCTAATAATTAATTAATCTTTAATTAATTATTAGTCTAATTTATTCTCATGCACTTTAGCTAAACTTAGGAGTTCTTTATTCAATTAACTAAGTGATTTTGTATGTTAACTGAAGTGAACTATTATTAGATCATTTTGTCTCATCACATGTGATGTTGACACTTCTCCTGATCTAAACCCTTTACCATTTAGGGTTGCTCCTATATAGCACTTAACCCTCATTGTATTATCTCTCTAATTTTTTCTCTTCTATTCTCTTGAACTCTCAACATTTGAGGAATCTTTTTTTTCCTTGAAGTTTCTTGAGGATCTTTTGTAGCTTTTTATAGTTGAGGAATATTGCACATATTGTTTGCAGATCTCTTGTGTGGAAGGTGTCTATGTTCATTGTTTGATCTTGTGGCTCGTGTTTTTTCATAATTCTAACATGGTATCAGAGTATGGATTCAACAAAACCTCTCCTTGATTTATAAGATTTTTTTCTTCAACAAGGGTTACAGGCTTCATATCTGAATCCGCTTTGATTTTTTTGAAAATTTTGGAGGTGGAAATTTTGAGGTACCTTTTGGCACAAAAAGGACCTCACTGTTAGATTGAGATATGTTGAGAAAGTTAGATTTAGATTTTATTTGGCCTGATTTGGACTCCTAAGGTTAGATATGCAAGGGTTTGAAGTGGTTGTTTTTTTCTGGATCTGTAGGGTAGTTGCATTTTTGATGCACTTTGGCACAAAAAGAACCTCACCATTGGATTCAAGAGGTTGAATCAACAAATTTTGACAATAAATTTGCCCTATTGTAGGGTTAGGAGCTTTTGAGGAAAAAAAATTTACAAGGGCACATACGGCCCCTGTAAAAATTCATGTGCATGCATATAAAATTGCAGTTTGAGAAAAAAAATTCAAAAGGTCGATGTTAATTTTAATTTTCTAGTTTTTTTTTTTAAATCCAAAAATTTTAAAATAAAAAAAGCAATTATTAAAAATTGCAAATTGAAAGTTTTTAGGGTGGCATATTTTTTTTGGCAAGGGACAATTTAATGTTTGCAGGTTTTTGGGGGGGTACCCACCTGCGAGCCCTACCCCTAGTCCTCCATGCACTGATGGGGTTGTACACTAGCTGACTAACGGCTTTTAAAGCCACCAACGATAGCCCTTTTTTGCCGACTGTGTGCTTCCTTAGCATTTAGCTATCATTTTTACCAGTAGAAGAAAACTTTTTTCAACTGTGTGGAGATTTTTTAGTAGACGAACAAGATTTTTCAGCCTGCATTTTTTGTTAAATTTTTTGACATATTTTTTCTCATTTATCGACAAATTTTACTAGCCACTACACAACATATTTTGTCAATCTTTTGGAATATGTCGTTCCTAATTTTTTACACAGGGCACCAAATTTTTTTTCAGCTAATAGGAATATTCCCAAAATATTCTGCTAATGTCAGCATGACATCAGTAGTACAAACATTGCAAATGGCCCCTTTAAGACCCCTTTGTGCCCTAAAGGGTTTTTGTCATAACTTAGGCATATGATATCAAATTTTGGCAACCAAGATATTGTCAGAAAGCTAGTTTTACTAACTTTCCAGTGGTGTGGATCTCATCACCCATTTTTTTGCTAGTGAATTCTATAGCCTATTAAAGTAAAAGGTGTTGTTTTAGTCTCGAGTTCATAACATTTCACTAGTTTCTTCATTTTTCATGATTCCAATGATGTTGGAATTGTCTTTCAAAGCTCTTCATAGTAATCCATGTGTTTTTTATAGATTTTTCTTCAAGTACATTTTATTTTGGTTTGGATTTCACATTCTGGTGAATTACTTGGATGTCTTTAATCCTAGAAACTTTATTTGTGTGGGATGAAAAAAAATTGGTTGTTCTATATGTATTTCTAATATTTTGTCCTATTTGGGCATTGTATACATCTTTTTTATGCATATTCTCTTTTGTAGATGCACTGACACAAAGTACCATTCTAGTGTATATTGTTTAGGGATTTTGCACATCTTGTTGTGCCTTTTGTATTCACATTATGATATAAAGTGTCATGGTGGGTTGGTTTTTTCCTTTGGTTTACCTTAACACCTTTGTCAAGTGAGTTCCCCTTCCATCACAATAGTGAATCCCAATGATTCTTGCCTCATGCGTGTGTGCCTTAGTTTGTGCAACCTTTTATTTACAAGTTGTTTCTCCTACATACACTTCTTGGTCTCACACAGTTTCAATGTACATTTCTTTGCTATCCCTTTTCAACATTATGGGGGGTTTCTACTATTGGTGCTAATGCTTCCTTGGTTTCATGGTTTGAGTGATATATGTATCTTGTTCGTGTTCCTATGTACTTTCAAATGCAATTTACATCAACAGTTGGTTACACATATTTCATGGAGATGGATCATTTACCATATGGACACTCTTACATTATTTTTTTTGGAGGTAACCTTTCATTTTCATTTGATCAGAGACTACCGTCACTATGGTTTCCTCCTTTTCTCCAATTTTGAGAGATATTTTATTTCTACATGGGTACCTCACTAGGCCTTGTTTGTTGGGACCCATCATGTATTCTTTATTTTTAGGGTTTCTAGCTACTTCCTAAGTTCATCTTAAGGGAGGTGTTAGAGTAATCATGTATTAGCTAATAATTAATTAATCTAATTAATTATTAGTCTATTTTATTCTCGAACACTTAAGCTAAACTTGGTCTAAGTTCTTTATTTAGTTAACTAAGTGCCTTTGTATGTTAACTAAAGTGATCTATTATTAGATCATTCTATCTCATCACATGCGATGTTGAAATTTGTCCTGATCTAATCCCTTTACCATTTAGGGTTTCTCTTAAATAGGACTCAATCCTCATTATATTATCTCTCTGAGTTTTTCTCTTTTGTTCTCTCAAACTCTCAACCTTTAAGGACTCTTGTTTTTCCTTGAATTTTCTTGAGTTTCTTCTGTAACTTTTTCTTGTTGAGGAATATTGCACATATTGTTTGCAAATTTCTTGCGTGGAAGGTGTCTTTGTTCATTGTTTGATCCTTTGGGCTTCCATCCAACTCTTGCTTTCAAGTGAAGTTCAAGCATTGTAGTTCTTAATAGGAGCAAAAATTTGGTGATCATCAATTTCTTATTTTATTTAGTAGTTTCTCATTGCCTACCCTAAAGGCTAATGTATAACACCATTTCATTAAAGAAAATAATTCCACTAACTACACTTTAGCAGAGTTGAGAGTATTTTGTTGCATAGTTTTGGGGGCATAAGTTTAGCCTATGCATCAGAAGCTTTCCCAGAAAAGATAATAGTGGCAATGTATTTGATCATTGTGATGATTCATGGTGGATATCATCTTCAATAGGAGCTAAAACATGTAATATCTTAGTATTTTTTTATTTTATTTGTTATAAAAGATATTAATCAATGTAACTATGACTTTCAAAGATTCTGGTGTTGCTATGCAAATTCAACTCAATCAAGAAATAATCAAAGATATCACATACAAGTTTGGAGATGGCCTTGAACAGCCTCCTACCTGAGCATCATTTCCCACAACATTACTATTTGTATCTCTTCTATGGAATAATCCCCTCTTCTTTGAGTGCAGGTGTGTGCTATCTTCTAATGTTTTAGCATATCTAGGCTTATCTTTTGTATCAACTAAGCATGAAGGTTTCAACATATCATACTCTCTAAACTTCCAATTTAATAGGGCCTCTATTAATGCAGTTATTATCTTTTGAGAATTGATCTAAATGTAACACACCCTCATCATCATTTTCAAACTCCTTATCTAGATCTCTAGTGAACTAGAGTTCTCTACTCCAATTATTCTTTTAATAGTTTTTGAGACTATGTTTGAGCTAATTGTATTTTTTTATGACTTCCATCCTTTGGCACCTTCTTATATTTTCTTTTCTCTTCAATCCCCAGCAACATCCCACCAACTAGAGGAGCATGACAAGCTTCTTCCTTTGTGAAAAGTTTATTCCAACTTCAGGGAAAAAATTCAAGGAATTTTTCATCATACTTGTGCCAAATGTAATGCACTTCTTGAATTCCATCAAATTCCTCATTCATTAGAGTTGGTGATCTCTTTTGGATTTACACTCAAAAACACAAGTTGAAACTTTGTTATCTACAAACCTCACACAATTCTTAAAGTTATAGGTTCCAATGCTTTTTACTATAGGTTCCAATGCTTTTTACTTGGATCCCTTAGCTCAAGTTGGAATCTATAATATATTGTCAATGTGATTCAACTCACTATATAAACCATCTAACTTGTAGGAGGATATTTCCATCACACTTTTATAAGATCCAATCTATGAGTTTTAGGAACCATTTTTTGATGAAATATTGTTACATGTTTAGACTATGACCAATTGTAAGAATAAAAACATTATTTATTTGGTTTGTCAAAGAGGCACTCTCCTTAACACAAACAAAGCAATGTTTAAAAATCTTCCTCAATTAACATTGAAGGCAGAGATAAAATATATAAAAAAGGGAGTAAATAATTAGAACATATCATGATCCATTTCTCCTTGAAAATATCTACACATTTTAATTCCACCTTTTATAGTTATCCTAGTAAACTACATAATATCAGTTTGCATGCATAATTCACTAATTTTGTCTCTCAACTAGACCAATCATGACATCTATACAAATGTCCAGTTTACTAATTACATATAAATTAGACTATTGAGGCACCTACATTCTCAATTCAAGGTACGTTAACATCCACTTAACCTCATAATGTAGCTCAAGGATGGGGTGCCTTACTAGGCAGCTCACCCTTGCTTCCAAACAATTAGAAATTCAAATTCATACATTTTCTACCAAACAAGTGCACTCACACTCAATTTATTTAATTCCAAACATTAAATGGATAACTTCAAGTTAACATAAACCAATAATCATTTTATTTATTTCTCTTCCAAGCATCCACAGGCCAAACCAATACAACACCAAAACCACAAATTTAAACTATGTCCATACCATACATTTGTTGTAGCCAGCTAAGGAATATGAATTTTATTTTATTTTAAACTACAACTCAGTCTTCCCTTATTTAGGAATTACTCTCAAACCAATTTAGATGAATACAATCAATATATGTATTATTTTACTCAATCACTCAATTAAAATATACACTTTCTCTATTCTTCACCAAATGTTATGCCCTCCTTCAACTCTTTATTCTCATTAATAGCAATTTTTTGGTCTTACTTATCTTATCTATTCCAACATCCCCTATGGAATCCCAGCATCTGTCAAAAAAAATGCTTCTATACTCCTTCCTAGTGGCTCACACCCCTCCAACTCCTCCCTTCCTTTCAAAAACATCTAGCACTTTCCTTCTCTGAAAAATCTGTGATAATCATCCAAAGAGACTTTTTTTTGTTGTTGTTTCTTTCTCCTTCCTGTTTCCCACCCTAGTTCCCTTCAAATCCCAGCCAAGAAAAATTAAATTCACAAGGTAATATGAATTATTTTATTTTATTCTAAGTTTATTGTCAGCCCTTTCAATTCCAACACCCATATGTTGGGAAAATAAAAAATAAAGGAATTGCAATTACATTAAATTCCTTTGTCTTCATTGCCTAGCAAGAAATTGAAATTAAAATATTTATTACTTAGAAGGGGGTATTGAAATGAAATTTCTTCAAATTTTGTTAGCTCTCCGGTCACCTGCAACACAAAATTTGCATGAGCAAATTGAGATAAAATTAAAAAAATTATTTTTATTTGGTGATGAGGATTGCTCTACACTCAAGATGCTCATGCATTAGACACACCAGGTAAAAATTTTGTGGGCATAGGCTGAAAAAAATGGAGCTGAGTAGTAGGACTACTCTTTGAAGTTGCAAGCAACTTGTAGCATGCTCCCATACTAAATTGGTACCTTGCAAAAAAAAAATCTTCCTTGTCTTCTTCCAACACCTTGCTGGAATGTTTTCCATATTTCTTCATCCAATCTTCTCCTCACTTTCACCTCCTTGTGGGTAACTTCTTCCACCATGAGCTAACCTCTCTCTCTCTCATGCCATCTTCCTCTCATTCTTCCTCTTATGGGATTCAACCCACCACCATCAACCATCCACCTCCACCTAATTCTTTCTTCATGCTCTCTATTTGTGGGATCTTTCCCATCATAATCTGACCACCTCCACCAAACTCCACTTTCATCTTCCATATTTGTGGGAATTAACCCACCACAATTCATCCTCCTTCAAGAACTTTCTCCCCAATGATCACTCTTCACTTTACCCATACCAATAATGATACTTGAATCATGGAAATTAAAGATTTTCATCATCCCTATTTTTGCAACTACATATTCTTCTTCAACCTTTCTTTGTTCCATACCAACATGATGGTTTTATCTAGGTTGCAACTCAATCCTCAACACCTCCATTCTTTCATTCCCCTCATTTTCAAACTCACACAAATGCAAATTAGTATACACCTTAGAATTTAAAAAAATGAAATATACCTATACTGCTACTATATTTTCTCTTCCATTATGTTCAACTACAACACTTCCATCTTCATCACTCATTGTCATCTCCATCTTTGTGCCCTCCAAAGGACCCACTATTGTTGTAGCCAGTTCCTTTTCTTCAAGGTCTACAACTTCACTTGGCTCCTCAATCACTACTATAAATTTTATTGTTCTCTCTTTTTAAATTCTCTTAACAAAGCATGTTCTTCTTGCTTTACTCTTCTCTTCCTCATCCTTTTGCATAAGGATTTCTTCAAGCCTCCCTGTTGCTATGCTTTCTCCAGCACCATCAACCTTCATCAACATGTCCTCCAAAGGAAAAGTTTTCCCTACACTTCTTGCTTCCTCTACCACAGTTACAACTTGCATTCTTGTGTGGGATGCTCCCACATGTTCACCTCTCCATGAAACCTCTGTCAAAGGGTTGAAACACCATTCATTATTTTCAACTTTTCCATCCTTTTCCCAAAATATTTCCTCATCACCAGGTTCTCTCAATTCTTCACACCCACTCCAATTCTCATCTTTTTCTTCAGAATAGTAATCTATCTTCTTCATGTTCCTTTCAACTTTACTTATTTTATCCTCCATTAAACCACTTGTGTGTGGTTATTTCTCATACTTTCATTCATCCCTTTCAACTCCTTTTTCTTTCCCGCCTTCAAGGGCATCCAACCTTTCCTAGAGTTTCATCACCTCTTCATAAATAAAATCTAAAAATCCTCTTTCTTGCTGCTCCATAAACAAAATTATTATAGGTATCTTCATGGCCCATCTCATCCTCTTCTTTGAGGACATCATTTCAATATCTCAATCTAAAACTTTTGCAACATGCATACACACAATTTATAGAGCCAATGCTCTCTACAATTGTAGGTACTCCCTAAAACAAAAAATTCACACTTATCATCCTCTACCTAGTCAAGAATCTAGAAGATGCTTCTCTCAATACTTCCTCTACCGACTTTCCTTTAGTGGAGGAATTTTATGTACCTTCTACCTAGCTTTATCTCTCTAGAGGACAACCAACTATTTCACAAAATATTCAAATTTGCAGTTGTAAAATCAAACATACACACACTCTATCATCTTCAACTTTTCTTCAATTTCTTTAATTTTATAACTTTTTG
Source organism: Sequoia sempervirens (assembly GCA_007258455.2). NCBI lineage: Eukaryota > Viridiplantae > Streptophyta > Pinopsida > Cupressales > Cupressaceae > Sequoia > Sequoia sempervirens. The sequence continues at coordinate 24,374,328 of VDFB02252616.1, read as the reverse complement.
TAGTGAGCTTCACCTTATTTTTATCTCCTCAATGAACCTTTTACCAAGCCCTGATACCACTTAATGCAGCTACCAGGAAGCCCACCCTTGCAACCAAATAATTAGAAATTCAAATTCACACATTTTCTACCAAGCAAATGCACTTACACTTAATTTATTTAATTTCAAACATTAAATAGAAACCTTCAAGTTAACATAAACCAATAATCATTTATTTAATTTATCTTCCAAGCATCCAAATTCCAAACCAATACAACACCAAAATCACAAATTTTCACTAAAAGAGGGGTAAAATTTTATTCAAACCAAAATAAAGCAATACAAAGCAAGGGCATTACACACCCCTGTCAATATTCACTAAGTGGTCCAACTTTTGTGTTAAATTTGGGGATAATTGACCCCTATCTACAATGTTCCAATTCTACAGATGATCAAAATCCCATTTGGCCAAACAATCTAACTGACATCTTCTAATTGTTTCCTCTTCAGCAAAGTCACCACCACCTAAGAATCAAATTCACAAATGATTTGTCTCCACCCAAGAGCGCAACCATGCTCCATAGCATATAAAATAGAAAGAGCCTCCATCACATTGTTCGTATGTAGACCCTTATAAAAAAAAAGATAAACTCAACAATCCTAGAACTATTCCGCCCAACACCCCCAATACTAGCATGACTAGGATTTCCTTGAGAAGTACCATCTGTGCTAATTTTCAACACACCCTGAGGAGGAGGACACCAATGCCCCTCCCTATTTATCTTTTGAAGAGGATGTCAACATCTATTTCTCATGATCTATCCAATACACTGCACAGCACCACTCTAAAGAGGAAGATTGAGATGATTGCGATAGGAAACATCTCTCAGATCCACACCCTCAGCTAGGTCACACTTAGCTTAAATAGTTTCTCCCAAAGAATGAAGAATTTTCCACCAAAAATGTTGGACAACCAACTTCACATCTTGAAAAATCCTATGATTCCTCTCTAGCTAGATATTCCAAATAATAAAGGTTAGTCCAAGAGCCCAAGTAACTTGAAGAAAAGAAATCTTAACAGGTGCCTTCCCCCACTGAGCAAAGAACTCAACCAAAGAAGAGACATGCCAGCAAACCTAGTTCCACACACCCCACCATAAGTTTCATAGCTCCCTAGAGAAGGAACATTGGAAGAAGAGATGAGAGACACTCTCCTCACTATTACCACACAAAACACACATCGAGGGACCTTGGAACCCTCGCTTGAAAAAGTTATCCCAAGACACCAGTTTTGGAAGACCAGCCACATAAAAAATTGCACTTGGGCCAAGAAAATTTGTTCCACACTAAACCAACAATTTTCATGTTTTTCTATAGATTTCTCTTACACTCTTAAGATCTTTCACCTAAAAGGAGAGAGATAGAACCCCAAAATTGTGGTGGTTCACTCAAATAGAGGATTGTATGATGTTATTAAGACTAAATACAATGGTGTAGAAGCAACTAAATGATGTAATTGACTAATTATGAATGAAAAATTAATGTAATATGCAATTTTTGAAAACACAATGTGATATGTAGAAAATGAAATAGAGATGAAAACTAATGCAAACAGAATTGAACAAGGTCAAATAGAGTGCACGTAGGAATTGGATGATGAATCTGGAATGTTCTAAAATTTGGCAGAGATCAATGTAAAACACCAGTGGGACTCATTCACCAATGATGGTGAATCAGTCCTGCTACTGACAAAAACACCTAAAAACTGCTTTTCGATAGTCGAGAACTCGAATCTAACAAAATCACATTTTTCAACCTTAAGGTGGGACTCATTTGCCACTGATGGAAAATTAGTACTCCTCCAAAATTCTATGAAATCAAAGGTCAATTATGTAGCTCCAGATCTACACTTGTCTTCTTGTCGGGTTGACGGAGTCAAATTTGTAGAAAATGGATTGTAGGTTGTCTCCAAGCTT
>VDFB02252616.1:24295307-24372273 GCA_007258455.2 Sequoia sempervirens | reverse complement strand
ATTGGATTTATTCTTGAAGGCTCTTATAAAATTAATCCAAGATTCCATACTAGGTGTGGGAATCATCTAGAGGTCCTTTCTAGCCATTTTTTTGAATGTAACTCCCAATTGAATTAAATGTACTACTCCTTTAGGGATTTTGACAATTAAAATTTGCCTCCACTCCTCAATTTGGTACCCAAAATGAATGTGTAGTATGAAATGTGAATTGAAAACTATGAGGGAACCCATGATATATGTATTTGTAACAACCCAATACTTTGGCATTGTATTTTTCCTTTTCAAGCATTCACATTTTTTATAAATTTATCCTTTATAAAATTTGGTGCTAAATTTACAATTTTTTTTTTGAAATTTGAAATCATTGCCCCATAAACTTAGAAACCTTAATAATATTGACATCAATAACAATATTTAATACTAGCAAAACAACACAATTAAATAAAAATCTCAATTATGTTGAATCTGATGCCAGAAGGTGTACCTACAACTTATTGAAAACCAAACAAAATCAAAGATTGGAAATGAAAATATTGTTGTTGATGTAAGATTGCTCAAGTTCCCCCTTGGATGCTCCTATATTAAGATTTTAGGAATCAACAAACATATACACATGCATGATTTAAATAGCAAAGTCATCTCCAAAAATACATTAATTTTTTTTTTAGAGACAAGCATTCATATAAACTAATTTTTTTGTGGTCCCATACAAATAGAACTTATCTTGAAAAATAGAGACTCTCCACCAAATTACTTATGCAATAAAATTCATGCTTCCTAAATTTCCCAACCTAGGTCTCATTCAAGCTCATCCTCATGGAATTCCAACTAGATTCCTTCAACCTCAAAAATGACAAGTAGCCCTATATATGTAGAAATTCAAGCCCAATATATAATGAAAAATGTTGTTAGGATTTAGGTGACATCAACCTTGTAAATACCCATAAGAGGTGAAACCATTTAAATAACCAATTGTGGTGAAAGAGCTCATGTAAAGATGAAGTTACTATTACCATTTGTCTTCTACGAATATGACAAAATAGCTAGGCATCCCATTTGGAATCTCCTAGTTTTGGAGGGTTATGACATCCGTCATAAGTTGTAAGAGTATATATGACACTATGACAACTTTCATAAGATTCTATGACAACTATGACATCGTTTATGATTGTATTTATGATAGATTCCTTCACTAGGTGCCCATGCATGAGAAATGCCTTATGACAACTATAAGAGCATCTGTAAGTTGCTATTTTGGGTGGATTTAGTGGTTAGCAAGGAGGTAGGCGTGGGTTTTTCCATGTGGTTTTGTTTCATGTTGTTTGGTGATACCATGGTGGTATTCATCCCCACAAGTTTCTATAAATTGGGGCCTTGAGCTAGAGTTCTTCATTTAGTTTTGTTTAGTGTGCAGGTAATAGGGTTCTACCAGATTTTACAGAGATTATCAGAGAAGTGTATTGTGTTGCAAGGTGTGACCCTTGGTATTCCTTGCAAAACTAAGCACTTGGGTTTGTGACATGGTCTAACCACCTCCTATGGTTCTTAACCGAAGCTTGTATCGGGCATTGACAGGTCGATCTTTTGGTGCAATGACAAGTCCAACAATTGGTATCAAAGCTGGTCACAGGTTCAAACCCCATGCTTTTGTTGGGGGGGATTGTTGCAAGGTGTGACCCTTGGTCTTCCTTGCAACACTAAGTGCTTGGGTTTGTAACATGGTCTAACTGCCTCCTATGGTTCTTAACCGAAGCTTGTATCAAGCATTGACAAGTCAATCTTTTGGTGCAATGGCAAGTCCAACATATTGCTATTGTAATCTCCTTTGGATTAGTAATACTTGCCTCTGTCTTCTTGTGGTGGAGTTTTTTTCCCTTAGGGGTTTCTCCACATAATTTACTGGTGTTATGTGTTATGGTTTTATATTTCTTATTTTGATTCTACAATCACATTTATATTAAGGTTTAATCTTTGGATTCAATCTACAATTACTGTTGATTAAAGTTCACATTTTTTTCTTCACCTTGCTTTACAACATTTGGTATCAAAGCTAACAATTTTTTTGAGAAAGGGATGCTTTTCTCTTGAGTGTTGAAGGTTTTTTACTGCAATGGGAGCTTTTCCTTTGTGGATTTTTTTGCAAATTTGTGAAAGATTATAAACCATGGATTCTACCTCTCATCTAGATATTGAGAAGTTCAATGACACTGGTTATGAAATGTGGAAGTTGAATATGGAGAATCTCCTTGAAGAGAGAGATCAGTGGTTGGTAGTTTTGAAAGAAACGAAGCCATAAAATGGTTTGATGAAGATTGGAATAAAATGGACAAGAAGGCACAAGAAACCATTTTGTTGTGTCTTACATATTTTGTCCTCCTGAATGTTTTAGAATAATCTATCACATTCAATTTGTGGAGGAGGATAGGTGAAATCTATCAAACTAAAAGTCTGACTAATATGTTATATCTCAAAAGATGTTTGTATTATTTGAAAATGAAGGATGGTGATTCTATTATAGAACATTTAAATCTTTTAATATGATTATAAGTTAGCTTGCATCTATAGATGTTAAGTTAGAAGAGGAAGATAAATGTATTTTGATGCTTTGTTCTTTACTTGAATCTTGGGAAAATCTAATTGTTGTCATAAGTGGTGTTGGTACAAAACCAAAGATGGACAGTCTCATTGCTATACTTCTTTTAGAAGAGATGAGGAGAAAATCCATGAATGCGGGCTCCCAAGATGCCTTGCATGTGCGAGGAACGTCCAAAGAAAAGGGAGGGCCTACAGGGGACAAGAAGAGAGAAAATTCTAAAGGACATTCTAAAACCCCTAGGAAGAGTAGAGTGAAGTGTTGGGATTACATGGAAAAAGAGGGCATGTGAAGGAGTGTAGAAACAAGAAGAAGAGTGCTGAAACCTCCATAGATAAGTCCTCTGATGATTGTGATTCTGATGCTTTTTTTATTTTCACTAAATCTATTAGTAATGATGCTTGGCTTATTGATTCAGGTGCCTCCTTCCATATGAATCCTCACTAGGAGTTGTTTTCTACATATTCAACATATGATGGAGGGGATGTTTTCCTTGGTGATAATAGCACAAAGAAGATTGTTTTGATTATGTTAAAACTGGAAGGGCCATTACCCATTACAAAGAAGCCATCGAGGTAGGAGAGAGGAGGCTCCCAAAAAGAGAGGCCTATAAAAGAAAGACTCATGAGGAATGAGGCAGGATAGGACCATGAACAACCAAAGCTTTTGACCAGAGCTAGGAACCGGTTACAAAACAACTACAAAGAAAAGGAACTACAACAATAAAAGACCAGCCTAGAACATAGCTGGGAAGGAAACACCCAATTTAAACCTAGGAGACCAAACCAAAGAACACCACCTTACAACAGGGTAAAAAACCAACACTGAACACCACCCTACAACAGGGAAAAAACTAGCACCAACCAATTGCTTAAAATGCTAAACCAAGGTCTACAACCAACCTATATTAGCTTGAGAGTTTCTGGAATCTAACATAAAATAAACCAAAGGGAAAAGGGGAACCCTTTTCCCAAACACACCCACCTTGTCCACAAACCCCAGCGCCTTAGAGTTGAGGCCAATAAACTAGCTCCAAGACCAACCGGAGATTGAAGCTTCAACGAGTGCCAAACTTGACCAAGCACCACCTCCAAAATTCTAGTTGTAGACACAACATAAATGATGTAAGCAAGGGAGGCCTAAAACCCACTAAAACACAAAATAAATCAACAAAGCAACTTTCAGATCACCAAACTCTCAGGTTCGCTCAATCTCTTCAAATCCACTCTATTCCTTGTAGCACTAGGAATCAACAAAATCGGGTAAAACTTCTCAATGGACTTCTTTCAATCCTTGAAATTGACCGTTTCAGGAACCCTTTTCTGTACTCAAAAACATATCAACAAATCTAAATTGGTTACTTTGTGACAATTTCACTAAAGCTGGCTTTTCACGCCTTTTAGGCCTCAAATTAGCCCTTTTTTTCAAAGAGACTAGTCTCTAAACACTTCCAAAAGCTCTAAAACCTTGGGGAAGCAACCAATAGTTATTCAAACCAAAAAATCCACAATTTTTTGTCAGAAATTCGTTCACCAAGACACAAGTAATCCCAAAACCCTCTTTTTAAGGCATAAAACTAGGGTTTTAGAGGAAAACACACCTCCAAACCTCCCACAATCTTGCAACCACCAAAAAAGATCTAAAAACCTCTGCACAAACTCAATTCATCAAGAAATCACATTTCCCAATTTCATTTTTGTTTCTTAAAATCTCACTAATTCATGGAAAAACCTCCTTTTTCACCATTAGGGCTTCATGCCCAACACACTACTCGGCCTCCCCTACACCAAAAAAACATGTAAACATCTAAATCCTACAAATTCAATCCCATTCCACCTAGCTACAATGGTCACAGAATGGTGGAATGGGTTTTAGTTCATTTTATTGACTTCAAGCCCTTAACTCTGTTTTACACAGGCAGATTAGGAAAAACAACTCAAACCTCCTCAAAATAGAATGCTAGACTCTCAAACCTCCTCAAAATAGAATGCTAGACTCTCAAACCTCCTACAAAACAAAGTTATTTCAAACCACAATGGAATCCATACAAGCTTCAGAGCAATTAGTTACTGTACGGGGCTGTACAGGTTTGATCAAGAAGGAAAATAGATAAAATTTGGTAAAAGCAAAGCTATTTACAATTGTTGATTGTTCCAATCTTCAAAAATAAAATCCATCGAGGCTTTTCCATCAAATATATACTTTTCCTTCCTAACTAACTGTCGAACTCCCAAAAATTGACTTTTGAAGTCTTGTGACTGTTTGCCTTCCCTAGAATGCAACTTTAAAACTTTTTAAGCAATTTTTCAATATTTTGCATTTTCTTGCAAACTAAATCCCCTAGACACCTATATACCACCAAAATGCCTCAAAATTGAGTGATTACATCATAAATGGTCTTCAAGACCTTATTTTAGAAAAAAACTTCAAAATCCTAAAGCCTACTCTTTAATAACCCAATTTGACAAAATTTGTTCAATGGTGCCCCTGCACCATACACCCCAATTGAGTTCACATACCATTAGTTCTCTTAGATTGATTATCGATGAATCATGAATAACTACAAAAATCTATGAATACATCTTTAGGGGCAATAGAAAAGGCTAAGAGAGATCATAAGCTAAAAAATGGGGTCCCTATTCAAGAGAAATGGGGAGTATTATGGAGACCACAACACTTCAAATATTTACTTAGAGCTATAATGTTGGTCTTTTCAAGGGGTTAAATTAGGAGAACCTTACTCTAGTGATCAAACACTCTGTCCAAAGGTGTTTGCAATTATCACTTTAACATACTAAGACATAAGGAAGGAGAAGATAGAAATATCTATATTGTAACTTTTTGTTGGATCATACTCACAAGTCATAGTTTAGATTTGTTTCTCAAATTTGATCTATGTGACTTAGGTTCAAACTCAAGGGGTTTGAGATTGAATTACCAAAAAATCAAAGACTATTTTAAGTCAATCACATCCATGAGATTATGAACACTAAATTTATATACCATAGCACAAATGATTTTAAATGATATCAACATAGATTCTTCATCATTATTCCCAAAACTAAATACCTTTTTCACTACATTTAATTCCTAACAGTAATTCTTAAAACTTAACCATAATTCTTAGCTTATCCTATGCTCATTGTTTACATTTATTTAATAATCTTAGATAATCCTCATAATGGTAAAATTACCCTAAGAGTTTTTTAAGAAGAGACATTAACCTTTTATAGAAAAAAAGATTTTATTGATATTATTTTCATGTAAAGCAACGTCACACGGTACCATTAAGAAAGGTAAGAAGACCTAAATAAAAACTAATTTACACAAAGGTGGATAGAAATATCTTTGCTTAAAGAAGCTTAAACAAAGGTGTCAATTTGTCAAACAATGAAATAGGGTGAAAATATTAATAGTTGGTTTGATTGACCAAGACTTCGTGTGATGGTTCCACGTGCTTTTCCTTACAATCTGGGTCTATTGCGCTCCTTCCGCCATGTTTCCTGCACAAACAATGACTGCTCCCTCCCCAGGTCGCTCTTTTTTTATTAATCTTAACTAGCAGGTATACCTGTAATATGATTCTGCTATCTTGCTAGCGGTTTCTTATGCAAACACAGGCTGTCAGCAACGCAATCTACGCGTTTCGATCACCTTTAATCTTTGCCACTACCTTCTCCCTCTTCTCTTATATATATACTTAGCCCTTTACCTCAACAACAGGCTTGTTTTCTGGTTTCTTTAAATATTGTAATTGACAAAGACTTGTGTGATTGTTTACTCCAAGACAATGTATTGGAATTGGTTTACCTCTCACATACTTCTGCACTCCTTTCAAACCAGAACTACCTCCCCGCTGTGCTGCACAGCTCCTCTGACGATGCTTGGACCAGGTGTTCGGCATGCTTTATTGTATAGGCTGGGTCTACAGTCAATATTTGATTTGCTTCTGCTTTTTTCCCATTAGGTTTCGTATGCAAGCATTGGATGTCAGCCATGCAATCTCTTTTTTTTGGGTCACTTCTTGTCTTTTATCATTATTTCCTGCTCTTTTCTCACACCCATTTGGTACAATACTTGTCTTATGGTGGACTGGGCCTACAGTCTATATTTGATTAACTTCTGCTTTTTTTCTACTAGGTTTCGTATACAAGCATTGGCTGTCAGCTATGCAATCTTTGTGTTTGATCACCACTTGTCTTCTATAATTATTTCGTGCTCTTTTCTCATAGTCATTTGGTACAATATTTGTATTATAGTGGGATAGTAGGTTTCGTATGCAAGCATTGGCTGTCAGCTATGTAATCTTTGTGTTTGATCACCACTTGTCTTTTACCATTATTTCGTGCTCTTTTCTCATAGTCATTTGGTACAATATTTGTATTATAGTGGGTTAGTTTTGGTATTTGTATTATGGTGGGTTAGTTTTGGTATTTAAAGGTATTTGTTTGAGTATTAATTTATTTTTTAATTAAAACATTTGAAATTTTAGAGTTTATAATAGATTCTTTTAATCTTTGAAGTTGTCATTGTTAGTGTGTTGGAACTCAAGGTTTGGAATAAAGAGTGGCTTGTCTTTGGGATTCACATCGGCTTTCTCCTTCTATTTCAATAGTCAGTAAATTTTCTATTTCTTTGGTGGGAACTTGCTTTGCTTTTGGGAACTCTATTTTACTTTACAAGATATATTTTCCTACTGATTTTCATGGAAAGACTAGCTTATGGTCCCATATTTGTTTAGTTCGCTCCTTTATGCCTCTTGCATGGATTATGGCTGGAGATTTTAATGTCATTCTTTCTCTTGAAGAGAAACTTGGAGGTTTGAGTAAGCTTGATCATTCATCCACTTTGTTTCCAGATAATGTTTCTTTTCTAAATCTTGTTGATGTAAAACCAAGTGGTGGTATTTAAACTTAGAACAATTGAGGATGTGGTCTTGAATCTATTCTCGAGTGATTGGATAGGTTTTTGGTTTTTGATGATTGGATTGGTGATAAGTGGACTACTTCTTTAGAAATCTTACAATGGTGTAGTTTTGATCATTTGCCTATTAAATTTACTTCTTCTATTTTCTCTTGCCTGAGAAAGGCTCCTTTCAACTTTTAGTTAATGTGGCTTTGGGAACATTATTTGCATGACAAGATGGCAGTTTGGTGGAATTTAGGGAAACCTTCCTTTGGCACAACTATGTATTGTTTCGTTAAAAGATTTCAATTCATTAAGTTTCAGCTCAAAAGGTGGAAATTTTTTAGTTTTGGTAATATTTTTTGGTAGAAGAATCAGGTGCAAGAGAAACTTAATGATATTAAATTTTAAATTAGAGAACTTGGTATGAATCATAATCGTCTTTTGGGAGAGTTTTCTTTGTCAAAAGATCTTCATGGAATCTTTACGAAGATTTTTTAGAAGTAGAAATCAAGAATTTATTGGTTACATGAAGGTGATCAAAATATTTCTTTCTTCCATAATTCTGTCAAAGATAAATGCAGTGGTAATTTTATTACTTATATTACCTCTTCTCAAGGAGTTATATTGACCTCATTTGAAGATATTAATAAGGAAGTTGCTCAACATTTTTCTTATTTATTTATGGAATGTGATCTTGTTGATGTGGAGAAATAAAGTCTTATTTTGGATTGCATTCCCTCTCTTGTCTCTATTCAAATGAATGTTATGCTTATGACTCCTATCAATTTGGAGGAATTGAAGAAATTTATTTTCCAAATGAAGAAAGGAAAGAATCCTGGTCCTAATGACTTTCCCATTGAATTCTTCCAAGAATTTTGGGAAATTATTTAACGAATGATCTTTTGGAGGTTTTATGCGAGTCTCAACATAATAAACAAATGCTTAATGCCATACATTTTGGATTCAATTCCTAAGAAGATTGGTGTTGATTCTTTTAATTTTTTTCACCCAATCGCTCTATGTAATTTTATTTACAAGATCATCACCAAACTCAAATTACTAAATATTTGAAAAAGGTTCTTGATTGTCTTATCTCACTTGAGCAAGGAGGCTTTGTTAAGGGTTGTCAAATCTTGATGGTGAAATGTTATTGGTATAGAGATAATTCACTCAATGGATTCTTCTAAGGATAAAGTTATGTTTATAAAAATTAATATGTCTAAGGCTTATGATAGAGTTCAATGGTCTCTAGATTAAGGAATGTTAATGATATTGACTTGATGAGGGTTGGTAAAACTTTGGAAGAAATCTATGTCTTAGATATGCTTTAGATATTTATCTAACAATATTTAGTCAACTAATTAATGAGGAGTAATCAAATGCCTTCTTCTTCAATACTCCTTTGTCCATTCAACAACAAATTGCAAATATTTGAGATTTAATATAAGACAAATCACTTTGGATTATCTTAGCATCCCTTTGTCCACAAGAACTCTTAACCATCTTCATTGGAAGAAGATTTTTGATTGCTTTAGGATGAAAGTCACTCATTGGAATTATTGCCAGTTACTCTTCTGAGTTTTGTTTCGTAGGTTATTCGTATTTATAAAACTATTGTTCTAGATTATCCCCTAAATATTTTTGAAAGAGTTTGATGCTATTTCTTAGAAATTCTTATAGGCTAGAAATTTAGATACTCAAAATGGAACGTGGTTGGTTGGGATAAGGTTTTTTGTCCTAAATAAAATGGTGGTCTTGGTCTTAGACGTGCTGATCTTAATAGTAAAGATTTGGTTGCTAAACTTTATTGGAGATGGTGTACATAATAGGATCAACCTTGGGCTAAACTTCTTAATTTTAAATATCTCCATGGTGTGGCTCCTCAAGAGGTTCCAATAATTGATTTAAGTTATAATGGATCTCTACTTTGGAACACTATTAAGAAAGGTCCTTCTCTTTGTTAAGAGTGGTCTCTTTTGGATTGTTCTTTTTGGTGATAAGGCTCTTTTTTAAATTGATTTATGGGATCTTCATCCTCCATTTTTTTCCTCATTTCCTCAACTTCTCATTTGAGCTGATATTTATTTTAATGCTTGTTGGTCTAAGGTCTCTAATTTCAAATAATATTGTTGGGTGGGAAACATTTTTGTCTCTCATTGGAAAGGTATTACCTCTTGGCCTATAGGGGAGATCATGCTTCTCAGATTAACCTAGATTCTATTATAGATAATTGACATCAAGTTCTTATTTACAAATGAAGGATGCCCTGGCTTGGGGGTATGATCTAAAAGGATTTTACACTATTTCTAAGGGATATGTGTTAATAGATCTCCAACATAATGGTTTGGAAGACTTTCCTTGGTGAAAAATAATTGGAATAACTATTTTTGGCCCAAGTGTAATTTCTTTGTTTGGCTTTTATGTCAGAATAAATATATTTCTTGGGATAACATAAAAAAGAGGGGATTTCATGGACCCTCTAAGTGTGTCCTTTGTGAAACCCATGAGGAAGATGTTTCTCATATTTTATTTCAATTCCCATTTTTCTACGAGTCTTTGGTAGTAGTGGTACCTAGTATTGTTGGAATCAACCCTTTATTCATTCTACCTCCTTATCATAATTTTGGGCTAGTTTGGGGAATCCTCCTGCTTTTTTCTTCTTATTTTCTTGTTGTTTGGGATACTAGCCCTTTATTTCTCCTTTGGATTTTTTTTGAGAGGAATCATTATATTTTCCAAGGATACCAAAGCCTCATTAGGTATATTTGGCACAAAGTCTTGAACTTAGTGAAAGAGACTATAACTACTGAGTGTTCTTTTGATTAGAATCTTATTTTATTTGATATTTTGATCAAGTGAAGAAGTTAGAGCTGGGCTATTTAAATGGTTTAGTCTCTTTTGGTTTTCAAGATAAAATTTCTTCTAAAGTTAATAGATATAGTAAATGGTCCTTCCCCCTATGGGTGTATTCAAAATAAATACTGATGGATGTTCTAGGGGTAATCCTGATGCTACAAGGATTGGTGGTCTTGGGTTGGTTTAGTTCAATCCTTATTCTCTATTGCTACTAGGTTTGGTATTAATAATTATAATGAAGCTCATGCTCTTCTTGTTACTTTAGAGAAAGCTTGTGCTTTGGGCTAGAACATTATTATTTGTGATAGTTTCTATTTTGAAAAAGGAAACTTATGATGAATCTTCTTAATTATTGGAATCCTTGGTGGCTCAGATTCAAAATATTTCCATCCACTTTCATTCTATTTCCTTTGTTTACATTCCTTGGGAATGAAATACTATTAATTGTCTAGCTAAATGAGGTTCTGCTACACATCGAGGATGGAAGGCATATGCCTTAGATTCATTATCCCCTAAACAAGCAACTCATTTTATTCATCTTCTTCATGATGATAAGTTCCTATGATCATGGTTTTTTCATCCTAAGATATATTGGTTTTCTTGGTATCTTGGTGGTGGTGGATTGGTTGAAAATCACTTTGGTTTTTCCTAGTTTTATTTTGCATCAATGTTATTGCTATTTGGAAATCTTTATGTATTATTTTAAGACATTGATTAATTTATTTTTATCCCTCTTTCCAAAAATAGAAATTTTAGAGTTTATAAGGAGCATTTAACATGAACATTTTAATTTGGAGTTTTAAAAAAATGATATTTTGTATTAGAATTATTATCTAGATCATTTGTATATTTGTCTATTGTGTGCTGATCATTTTAATGATAAAAAAATCAATTAAAAGAAGAGGTTCAACCTAAGAGAGTTTCACCCTTGTAATTTTGTAATCTCCATAATATTTATTAGAAGCCATCAATCCCTAAGTCAATAAGGAATAGAGAGTTTAATGAATTGGATTATAGAGTCCTATAGTGTACACGATCAAAATCATGTGGTAAAGGTCAAATCCACATGGAGGAGAATAGATCCAGAGTAATATAAATGAACTTTAGTGAACTATAAAATTTCACATATAGTTTTAGAAATAAAATACAATGTGGAAATCAAATTTTTCACACATAAACAAGTGAAATATGTATTGTATCAATCTTCACTATCATTTTCAAAGCTAAGAACTTTAAATCCTATATTTAATTCTTTAGACTAACTTTTAATATTTCTTATTTATCTATCCAACTATAATTACAAAGGATAAATGCATGTTTATTGATTTCATTAATTAGTCAACCTAAATAACTCTTTAAAACTTATGTTTTTCCTCTAAAATTATATATTTATTCAATTAAGTTACATTTTTTCTTATTTTTTTTACAATTACTCAAGTGATTTGATTTTAATAACAGTTAAATATTTATTTAATTAAATTTCTTAGCCTATGCTATTGGTGTCCCCTTGTACAAGAAAACCACTATCAGGGTAATTGCACCAAGATGGTTCCCAGAAAGGGGGCTTAAGTGGCCACTTTTTTTTTCTTTTTCTTTCTAAAATTAGGAAATACTGACCTTAGACGTGAAATTGATGATAGTTACCAAAAATTTTGAGATGGAACATAAACAAGGATTGAAGTACTTGAGTCTACTTTCTAAAATACTAATTTATTTTGAAAATGGTTGAGATTAAGGGGTTCAAAAGAGGGATGTACATAAATTGGTGTTGTTTTTGTCAGAAAAACATAACATAGCAACTCTTGTACGACCTGAGCACGTGAACTTTTTTGTAGTATTTTTAAAATTGCTATGGTCAGAAGTTAGCTAATAGAATCTAGTTGATGCACAATTTTTTGATAATTTTTTAATTAATATTTGATTTTTTTTACTAATTTTCTAAGTGGGTACTTCCTGAAAAGTAGAATTTTGGCCGTGCTCCCCCTACAAATTTTTGAAAGTAATAGATTTTTATTTTTTTTTTTTTTTTAAATTTGTATAATGGAGTCTAGTTTCTAAAAATGTAATTTATTTGAAATTTTGATGAACGGTTAATTTATAACAAAAACACTAAACACTACTTTTGGAAAAAAACAAACATATAAAACAAAATAAATTATGGATGAAAGGATTAACATTTTCAAAAAGTGAAAAAATTACATCGTTGATAGCTAAAAGAGAACCTAACATTACCCATATTTTCGATTTTGTTAATATTGAACTAGATGCAATCTTGATGGTGAGCACGAACCCATTATGTGAAAAATTGTAGAATTTGCAAAACACGTCTCTGGCCTTGTTGGGAATGCCCTCCAAGCCTTTGGGTTGGTATTCCAAGGCAAATAATTTCAATTTTTTCTTTGTTTTTAATGCAAAATAACATGTGCATTATAACGTATAATGCGATGCTTTTAAATTTTTTAAAAATGGCTAGAAAATTGGTACCCAACTTCATGCACCCACCCATCAATATTCCTATATATATTTTCACACACACATCTATATATATTTTTCTATATGTAAGCTACAACTATGGCTACTCCATTATATTACTAAAAAATATATTTTCATTATTTTACCAATATTCTAGCTTAGTCATCAGGTTGCTTTTACATATGGCTTTTCAAGGAAAAATGAGCCCTTCATAGATAGCCATGCTATTTCCATATTACAAAAATGAAACTTTTGACATATAACATTCAAACTATTATAGGCGCCTCCTACTAGCATGTTGTCAAATTCACAAAGCACAAGTTCTAGGTTTTTCACCCTTTTTAGGAATTGGAAACCCTTCATTATGAGTTCCTTGTGTTGCATTAATGTTCTAGTCTTGAAATTACTAAGAAACAAGAACCATTCTACTGCTACTACTTCTTCTAGCACCAAAAGGATGCCATTTGTCCATGGTAGCCCCACACCATATCTTGCTACCCATAAGACTTTGTCTAATCCTCCCAAATTATTCTTTTTTAATAATAGGGTGACATGGAAAGAACCTTTATCACCTCCTTCGACTCCCCTACTTAAAGAAAGAATACAATGAAACGAGAGGTGATGTCTATGTTCACCTTGTATCAGCTTTCATCCTCCATGAAACCCATACCCAAAATCTATCTCATTGCCTTCCGAGTTCTACCATAATGCTCCTTCAAAATTACCTTCACCCATTGATTTGAAATTTCTCCCAAGAAGGCTAGTTGGTGTCATTGTCCAGTTAAGTGCACTGGTGTATTCATGCCCCAAAACACCCTATAATTATTGCTAATTCTAGATTTTCCTTTCATTTTTTGAGTCTAGAAGACATAGGTCGCAATTGGGCTGTTCTCACACTTTGCATGTCATTTGTATTTCCTTTAGATCTTACCAAATGTTAGATGCATAGGAAAATAGAGAGGGGGGCTGAATCAGTTGTACAATAAAACATCAAAACCCTCATTAACATTTAGATCTATTTTTTCCCTTAATCCATTATCATGCATTAGCAAAATGTAATCATATAAAACAATAATGCAAACATATAAAACACATAAGAACACCCGATTTACATGGAAAAACCAAGAAGGGAAAAACCACAACGAGGATTAGCTCACAATATAAATTAATAGAAACACTAAATACAATAGGCTCATTTCCTAAAAGAAAGAAGGGGTGAATACCAAAGGACTCACCATCCAGAAGAAAAAATATAGACGAAGGGTTGGCTCACTGCCAATTTTAAATGCTAATAATGCATCTCTCTTATGCCAAAGGTACAGTTCCATTGAAGCACAAACACCTCATTCAATAGACTATAATGTAGACACCTTCTACTCATTGCATCTGGGAGTCATAGGGATTAAAGCTCACACTCAGATAACCACACTTGATCACTTTCATAATCTCTTCACTATTCACATCACAACTTTCCTTGTATTTATACCATCCTCGACCTAAAACAATCTTGATTAGGTCCACCTTAAGGAACTGTATGCACCTCAACTGCACAACATCAAATAGGTTGGCACCAAACACTTCCAAGGTGTAAATAAGTGAAGGAAGACCACACCACATTTAACTAGGACCCAAATCTACATTGACATGCTTCTCAACACTTCCACAAACAACACTCATCTACTGCAATTAGCACTAGCACGCTAGGTCAGATAAACCTACACTAACACTAACAAGCGACTCCAAACACACCTCTCCAAGACCAAAAACATCTCATAGACCACACAACAACACTTTAGAACATCTTATAATATTCCAAATCATTAGAATATTTTCCACCATTATTGTAACTAGCTAAAAATTAAAAAACACCTTTATTATGTGCAACCAGACACACTAGCATTGACATCCAACTCACCAAAAAACCTTATAAAACACCAAAAAACTTGAAAATTCAAGGGAAGGTAGATACATAATATATATAAGCATGTTCCTAGATTTGCAAGCCAAGAACCTTCATTGTGGAGAAATGGAGAGCAATCTCATTTCTCCTAGACTCCCTATTTCACTAGAAAAACATACTGTCAAACACATCTTCCATTGGAGTACAATATAGAACCTAAAACTTTGGATATAGAACCTCTAAACAGCTCTAATAAGATTTCATATCCAAACCATGTAGGCATATCTTCAACCATGAAAAAATGTGGAGCAGAACACTAAACACCACTTTGTCACATTGAACTCTCTTTTATTCAAATTTTCTCAAAAGCACTTGGAAACCAAGTGAACCAACTGCATCAACAAAACTAATAAAATCTCTACAACACATCTGCAACAAATACAACACCTCTCATCAAATATATCTCATCCAAAATTTTTGCAACTATATTGAAGTAAGACACCAATGACAACACTAGCAAGATTGTGTTGACATCAATACCAACAAATCTAGTCATCCAACAACTCTAATGCTAGGGGTTGAAATCACCAACACCAAAAAAATTCAAAAACTCTCTTCATACAAGGGGTTGAAATCAATGGAAACACCCAAAAAACTCACAACCAGACTCAAGATTCCAACAATCTCCCCCTTTGTCATTGATGGAAACAATGGTTCTAAAAAACTATCAACAACAAAAACATACTAACAACTCTACAACAAGCAGTACTCCCCCTGGACTAGGGAATATCTTATTATCATTCTCTTAAAAACTCTCTCCCCCTATGGTCTTCAAACCATATACTATTCTACACTATTCAACCAACTCTCTCCCATGCAACTCTAGCTCTCTCTTGTAATACTTTTTTGAACTTATGTGTTTTCAACCACTCTATCTCTCTCCCCCTTTGAAATCAATGGACAATGGAAATAAAACCATCCCACTCTCTTTCTCTCCCCCATTGAAAATATTCAAAGGGAATCATCTACACTTTTCACACACCATCTGCATACACCACTTGCAACACCAACAAGCAACTACGCCCTCTCTTTAATGCACTCTCCCCCTTAAGGGCACAAAATATGCTTCTTTTGACTCCACTAACCAACAATAATAATACCTACTCCTCTTGAGAGGTAGACTTCATCAGTCTAGAACAAAAATAATAAATCTTGAATTGCTCCATTGTGCTGATGCACAATTTTATGTAAATAGTTGAAAGGAGGGGTAATAAACCCTAACTTCTATCGGAGATACTCAAATGCATCTTTAGGAAGGAATTTGTAAAAATATATACAACTTGATCCTTTTTAGGAACATACTTTAGCTTCACCTCATTTTATACAATCTTCTAGTCTCTCAAGAAGTGATACCTGATTGAGATATGCTTTGTACTTGAATGCATCACCAGATTCATTAATATATTGATAGCACTTGTATTATCACATAAGATAGAAATAGGTTCATCATATGATATCATTTAATGTCTTCTTCATACACAACACCTGTATGCAACAAGATGATTTTGCAATATTGTCTACTTGAACTACATTAGATAATGAGATTGAGTCCCAATTCTTACTTAGCTATGAAGCCAATCTGCTTCCAAGAAATAAATCAGCTCCACTTGTACTTTTTTGTCATCCATGTTGGATTCTGCAATAACCGAGACAGGATCTATTGTCGGTAGTAGATCATATGCACTCCACTCAACAAGTGATTGAAAATCAAAATAGTAGAATGGAGAAGAAATCTGAAAGAGAGAAAATAGAGACAACACTGCAAGAGAATTTTGAGAAGACTCTCGTCACTCTCACAGAACGATCACCGAACTAGCTGAATCAGCTGAACTGAACTAGTGAAGGTGAGAGGAGAGTGCTCAATATATAGAAGAATAAGGGAAATACATCCAAGAGGTGCATTAACTCCTACTACCCATAAAAGGTGGGAGGTTATCACCTACTTGGTAAATGACAAGACATGTGGCATAACCTCCTCAAGTGAAGACAGGAGAGAGGTGGCACATAAATCCAAAAGAGGGTGAGAAACCCAACTACCCCATAAACTACTCAGGTAAAAACAAAATAGTGGTTATGAGAGGTGGCACAACAAGCCAAAAGAGGATGTGTAACTCAACTACCCATGTGTGGGGAGAGAGTGACACATGTAGTTGTTGTATTTTGCCACATGTCCTCACATTACCACATCTAATAAACCTAAGCAAGCTTAAATAATATGTGTAGGAAAAAATAAATACCCCAAACATAAGGAAAATAAAAAACCTACACTAACACCCCCCCTTAAGCGTAGCTTAGGTGGGTGAAAAGATGGGTCCCGACAAATGAGGCCATGTTAGGTACCCATGTACATAGAGATCCCCCCCAAAAGAAGAAGCCCCCCCATCAAAAGGAATAGCCCCCCCTAAATAGAGAGAGAAAATACCCCCCAAAATAGAGAGTACAAAGAAGGACTAAGAAGCCCCTCCTGAAGTAGACACTTGTCGCACCCCTAGCAAAGCTCGCAGATGAAGGAACTTGCTCTCTGTGAAGGGTTTGGTGAAGATGTCTGCAGTCTGCTCCATGTAGAACAATACTTAAGATCAATGATGCCTTCTTGAATCAACTCCCTAATGTAGTGCATATGTATCTCAATGTGTTTTGTCCTCTGGTGATGAACTGGATTCCTTGAGATTTGTATAGCACTCTGATTATCACAAAAGATGACTGTAGGTTTTCTGAATGGAATGCCAAACTCAGTGAGAATATTCTGAAGCCAAATAGCCTCAGTGGTGGCATTAACTGCCCCTCTATACTCAGCCTCTGTTGATGAAAGAGCAATTGCAGACTGCTTCTTACTCGACCAACAAATTGGACCTGAACCAAGAGAGAAGCAATACCCAGAAGTAGACTTACGATCTTGAGAATCGCCTGCCCAATCTGAATCTGTATGTCCCACCAAGTCAATATCCACACCCACTGCATAGTGAATCCCATAGCTATGAGTACCCTTAATGTAGTGAAGGATCCGTTTAGCTACCTTCCAATGCAACTCATGTGGCTCCTGCATGAATCTTGAGACCATGCCCACAGCATATGAAATGTCAGGTCTCGTATGAGTCAAGTAGATGAGACTCCCAACAAGCTGTCGGTATAAAGTGCCATCAACCAAAGGTGAAGAACACTTAGCCTCAAGTTTGACCCCAGACAAAAATGGAGTCGATGTAGGCTTACAGTCAGCCATGCGAAATCGGGAGAGCATGTCAAGTGCATACTTGGGTTGTCCAAGGAAGATACCTGAAGATGACTGAGTGATCTCAATCCCCAAGAAATAATGCAAGAGACCCAAGTCTGACATCAAAAATCTATCATGTAGAGTAGTTTTCACGGGGACATAATAACCTAGCCAAAATAACCCTGGACATAATAACCCGGTCATAATAACCCACGGACAAAATAACCTAGGGTCATAATAACCCAAGCCAAAATAACCCGTGGACAAAAATATCCCCATAAGAATATAGAGAAAGGAAAACAAAATTTATAAATTACATGTATGTTGCTAAAAAAAAACTTTATTATTCAAATTTTCAATTAAAGTGTCAAATTATGAGCGATGCCTCTTATATAATCTAAAATGTTATGGTTGTCATTACCATCAACCAATCTTTTTAGTCTTTCTTTGAGTTCACGATATTTTTTCCTACTTGGTTTCCTAGTGTATCCAACCATATATTTCTCTATTCTATTCTCTTGGAGACTCTGTTCTTTTTTCACTGCTTTGATGAATTTCTAGACTGAGCTATGTGATGCTTGAAGCAATTCACTAAATCCTGGATCACATCACCAAATTTTGTTTGTGTCGTAGTAAAGCATCGACTTAAACATTTATTTGTAAAATATTCCACACAACACCAGATCATTTTATTGATGCCTTGTCGATGAAACACAAATGTGTAACCATCTATAATAAGTAAATTCTTGTTTTTTTGACTTGTTAAAAACTGAAGAGGCATTGTATATATTAAAAATTATGAAGAATGTGTTGGTTCCCTAAAAAGTATATTGATTTTTTGTACTCTTTTAGAAAACCCTAGGAAAATTTAAAATAATGTTCAAAAAAATATATTACAAAATATCTTCTTTTATGAATTTGGATTTCTCCTCTTCTTATCACTCTACACACTCTTACTTCTTCTCCCCTTCTTCCTTTCTTTACTTCTCTTAATTCTACCATTTTATATATCTTCTTAATGCCTTTTCATTTATATCTTTTCATAATACCTCTTAATCAACTTATTCCCACAAAATTGCCTTTATTTTCATAATTATTTACCATTTTATAGGTTATTTAAGCATATTAAAGGTGTTTTAAGGCTATTTTAGGGGTATATAATGGACATATGGTCTAAAAATGACCTAAATAGCCTCTATGGTGCCTCACAATCATATTTATAATTTATTTTATGTCATTTCTAGTTTACTAGCTTGATCTAAAATGACCATGGGTTATTCTCTATGTATTATTTTGACCATGGGTTATTTTGTCCATGGATATTATGACCCTAGGTTATTTTGTCCTGGGTTATTTTGGTCGTTATTATGTCTTATTTTGCCAGGTTATTATGTCCCGATACTGCCATCAGCTTGATGATGGATGAGTGACCCCGGCGATCAACAAGTCATCAACATATAGAACCAAAAAAGTGAAAGTGTCATCCTGCTGCAGAATGTAGACGTTCGAATCAGAATGGCATCGAGTGAACCCAACTGTCAGAAGAAAGGAGTCCATCTTGGCATACCAAGCTCGAGGGGCTTGTTTAAGGCCATAGAGAGACTTTCGAAGATGACACACAAGTGAAGGATCCTGGATGAACCCCTGTGGCTGCTCCATGTAGATTTCCTCTTGAAGGTCACCATGAAGAAAGGCACTCTTCACATCCATCTGATGAACTTCCCAACGATGGGCTGCAGCTATAGCAAGGACAAGTCGGATGGAATTCATCTTAGCAACTGGTGCAAAAGTCTCAGAGTAGTCAATCCCGGGAACTTGGGAGAATCCTTTTGCAACCAAGCGAGCCTTATACTTATCAACTGACCCATCTGCTGCAAATTTTGTTCGATAGATCCACTTGCATCGAACGATTTTCCTTCCTTTAGGAAGAGGGACTAAATCCCATGTGTGATTCCTCTCTAAGGAATTGAACTCTTCCTGCATTGCAGCATCCCACTCGGGAATACCTGAAGCTTCTCGAAAAGACTGTGGATCAGAAGCTGAAGCAACGAAGAGATGAGGAGCCTCTTGAAACTGTGACCTAGTTCTTCTAGTATCTGATGGATCACCAACCCAATCACCTGCTGATTCCAATGTCTGACGAGCCCACAAAGGTGCTAGAGATGGAGAGTCTGGAGGAGAATCATCACCCTCTGAATGATGACTAGGAGAAGAATGTGAATCTACATCATCATTGTCATCATCTGAAGTGGAGGAAGAAGACTCCTCATCAGGATTAGGAGGATTAAGATCCTCTAAAGAACTATCATGATTATGCACATGCTCCAATTTGATAGTGGATGGAGAAGTGGTAAGAGAAGAACTCGAAGGGCTCTCCTCAAAATGAACACTTCTCTCAATGAACAACTCATGAGTGGTAGGATGGAGAAGCCTATAGCCTTTGACATCATCTGGATACCCAACAAATATGCAAGGCTTGCTCTGTGGGTCCATAGCCTTGCGTTTCTCTGCTAGAATGTGGGCCCATGCAAGAGAGCCAAACACTCTAAAGTGCTTAACTGTGAGTTTCTGACCAGTCCAAGCTTGGAAAGGAGTTACCCCCTTTACAGTTTTGTGAGGAACTCTATTCTGGATGTAACATGCACAGTTGATGGCTTCTGCCCAATATTGAGGTGCCAAAGTTTTGGAGTGAATCATACAATTAGCCATCTCTTTTAAGGACCTATTCTTGCGTTCTGCGACACCATTCTGTTGAGGACTATATGGAACTGTGTGCTGCATGTTGATACCTTCTGAAGCACAAAACTGTTCAAATTGATGATTAATATATTCACCCCCATTATCTGTACGCAGAATCTTGATGAAATTCCCAGACTGTTTCTCTACAAAAGCTTTGAAATCCTGAAAATGCTCAAAGACCTCAGACTTTTGTTTGAGAAAGTAAACCCAAGTGTATCTGGAAAAGTCATCAATAAATGTCAAGACATATCTAGCCCTGCTAAAAGATGGTTGTGGAAATGGTCCTGCCAAGTCACTGTGTACCAACTCCAATAGCTGAGTAGCCCTCCAAGCTTTGCCTTTATCATATTTCTCCTCGGGATGCTTACCAAGAATGCATCCCTGGAAAACACCATCAGAAAATTGAATAGAAGGCAACCCTATAACCATATCCTGTTGACTGAGTTGTTGCAAGTAACGGTAGTTCAAGTGGCCAAACCGTTGATGCCACAAACAACTCACCTCATTTGCATGAGTGAGTAAGACTGTCGAAGGAGAGTCAGGAACAAAGTGAGAAAATTGATATAGTCTAGACTGATAATCTACTTTTCCCATAGCAACTGTAGACCCATTATGCATTTCACTGATTACCACTTTATCTGGAGTGAACTCAACTCGCTTGCCAGTACCAGTGTGAGTGATTTGATAAACAGATAGGAGATTAGTTGACAAAGATGGAACACAAAGAACATCCTCAAATGTCCCTTCACCCACATCAACAGACCCTTTCCCATGCACTTCAACAGGAGTGTCATCACCCATTAATATGGTAGGCATAGAACATGGCTCCAAAGAGGTAAAATTATCCTTTGATGAGGCCATGTGGTGCGAAGCACCCGAGTCAATGATCCAAGACTCTGGTTGTGAAACAAAAGCAACTAGGGCCTTACCTTTTCCTTTCCCCTTACTTTTGTCTGTGTCCTTAGAAGACCCTTTTGATGAACTTTGTTTAACTGAATCAGGCACCTTGATATTGTTCTTTTCTAGAAGATGAGAAAGGTGATCAATTTGCTTCTTTAAACACTCATGTTCATCATGACCAGGCCTCTTACAGTAAGAACACTTGACCTTCTCCTTCTTAGGTTGATCACCTTTTGATGAAGAGGTTTGATTGTCTGCTTTTGAAGTAGCAGCTTTTTGATCTTTCTTCTTCTCTCCATGGTTCTTTTGTTTCTTATCTTGCTTACTAGGCCCTTTCTGTTCTTTTGTGCCTTGATTGACAGCTAAGGCATGTGACTTAGAGGGCTTAATTGTACCCATTAGAACCAATTTGTCTTGCTCCCTAGTGAGCTCTGCAACAAATTCATCTAGAGAAGGCATTTTATAGGTTGAACCTAGGGCACATTTTGTAGCATAGAATGTAGAAACAAATATAGAATAATTAGGACCAAGCTTAGAAAGAATACTCAAGATCAGTTGCTTATCATCTTTCTTGATTCCACACTGTTCTAACTACAATCTAATGGCCTTCAATTTTGTGAAGAAGTCTTGTATAGTGTCAAAACTGCTAGGACTTAACCCTATGAGTTCATTCTCTAACTGATGACCTCTTAACTCATCCTGCTTACCAAAGAGGCTTTCCAATTTAGTCCACACTTCATTTGGTGTAGTGGTAGATTCAATGTGAAAAAGAAGATCGGGAGAGACTGACATGCATAGAGTACCAAAGGCTTCATCACATTTGTTGAACCATTTAATCTTTTCTGCATCATCTTTTGGTTCAGTTTCAAGTCCCATTGTAACACGATGATATCCATGTCTTTTCAGATGTATTATCATCTTAGATTTCCATTCAAAATAGTTATATGGAGTTAAAACTGGAAGTGTAGATGCATCCATGAGAGCAGAAAAGAAGATTGCAAAGAAGAAAGAAAAGTGTGAAGAAAGAAGACACACGAGACACCCCCCCTTTCCACTAGTATCAAAAATCACCCCCCCCAAATATTACAATGTTGGCACTTTATGATTAGTGCTTTTACAAGGCTTTTCCAGATTACAAAGCTTATAAGGCTCTTTATAGCCAAAATTACAATATATGATACAAATTAATTTTGAAATCAAATCTGAAAAAGAAAGCCTTGTAGCTGTGATTTACCCTTCAATATCTTTCTTACACCTATTTCTTTTTGAAAAATAGATTACAAAAGTGAAAGATATGATTTACTGAAGGTAAAAAAATGCAGCAGATTCAACCTGTAATATCTGATAGAAAGATGCAATTTTTCTTATCAATACCTTCATGAATGGAAAGTGCTCCTTTTCAGCTTTCCGTCGAATACTCGTTTGCAAAAAGCTGACACCTGAGGCAAAAGTTATGCAACTTTGAAGAACAGTGCAAAATCTGCCCGTGAAAACGACTCACGCCTTTTTCTGACTTGATTTCTGCACAATTTATCAACTTTCTACAAAATATAACAACTACCCAGATGGTTTTTCGACCCTGGGAATAAAACCCAGAAATTGTTTTATTTGAAAATGAGTGAAAGATGGAATTTTGAAGCCAAAATGAAAACAGCTCCAAAACAATTTAGAAAAAAAAAAATTACTCTGATTTTTACTGTGTCCTCCAATCTCTGATTTTGGTGAAGTAAAAGTCAATCTTGACTTTCTAAAGCCTTCTTGACACTCTGGAAATGCTGAAAAAGCCTCCAATATTACCAAAAAGCTGCAATCACCCAGATCTCATAGGAACACATGCATATATAAACCAGATTAAACAGTTGTTGATTTTCCTTTAAACTGTTCTGATTCTCCAGGTCATTTGTGGATGCAGGAGAAGAGCATACTTAGTTTTGAGGAAAACTTCAGCAATATATTAGTCTCAAATCTCTCAAAACAAATTCAGAAAAAAAACAATGAGCTATACCAGACAAATCTGCTCTGATACCATGTTGGATTCTGCAATAACCGAGACAGGATCTGTTGTCGGTAGTAGATCATATGCACTCCACTCAACAAGTGATTGAAAATCAAAATAGTAGAATGGAGAAGAAATCTGAAAGAGAGAAAAAATAGAGACAACACTGCAAGAGAATTTTGAGAAGACTCTCGTCACTCTCACAGAACGATCACCACCGAACTAGCTGAATCAGTAACTAGTGAAGGTGAGAGGAGAGTGCTCAATATATAGAAGAATAAGGGCAAATACATCCAAGAGGTGCATTAACTCCTACTACCCATAAAAGGTGGGAGGTTATCACCTACTTGGTAAATGACAAGACATGTGGCATAACCTCCTCAAGTGAAGACATGAGAGAGGTGGCACATAAATCCAAAAGAGGGTGAGAAACCCAACTACCCCATAAACTACTCAGGTAAAAACAAAATAGTGGTTATGAGAGGTGGCACAACAAGCCAAAAGAGGATGTGTAACTCAACTACCCATGTGTGGGGAGAGAGTGACACATGTAGTTGTTGTATTTTGCCACATGTCCTCACATTACCACATCTAATAAACCTAAGCAAGCTTAAATAATATATGTGTAGGAAAAAATAAATACCCCAAACATAAGGAAAATAAAAAGCCTACACTAACAATCCACACATCTTTTCCAATCTACATTTGTATAGGAACTTAAAGAGAAATTAGTATCCATTAGATACCATAGACCAGAGTGCAAAGTTCCCTAGACAAATATATTAATATCCTCTTTATTGTTGCCATATGTGATTCTCTAGGATCTTCTTGAAATATGGCCACAAGACAAATTGTATGTATGAGATCTGGTCTAGTAGTAGCTATATATAATAGTCCACCAATCATTAATAAGTACTTTCTCTGATCAGTCTTAGGAGATTCATCATTCTTTCTCAACTTGCAACTACTAACCATAGGAGTAAATACCAGTTTAGAGCCTTCCATTCCAAACTTCTTTAGCATTTACTTGACATACTTTGATTGTGAAATGAAAATTCCTTTTTCTATCTGATTGATTTGTAGCCCAAGAAAGAAATTCATCTCCCCAAACATAGGTTTCTCAAATTTTTTTTCAGCTCTTTTGCAAATCTCTTACACATACCTTCATTTCCTCTAAATATTATGTCATCAATACACACTTACCACAATTAGAATTTGTTCTCCTTCAACTTTGAAATATAGATTGCTATCTGCAGTACCTTTATTGAATCTGTTCTACAAAAAATAACTATCAAACCTTGCATACTAAGCTTTGGAAGCTTTCTTGAGTCCATACACTGCCTTCTTCAATGTGGAAATTGTTGTGCAGTTTTCACACACATGCCCCACTGAAAGTAGGGACCCTCTTTTTCTCTACTTTTTGCTGCTTTGGCCCTTAGATTTTGAGGTTTTTTTTCCTTAGCGTGTGTTTGAATGATTATCTTATTCATGCATATGCCCCCCTTTTGGGAAGCACTTTGAAAATCTAATGTTCCGAGCTCATTTCGGGTTTTTCACTATTCTCAAGATTTTCCACTTCTTCTGGATTTCCTTGGATGCTCTGAAAACTCGGTGGCTGATGTTTTGCATAGTTTTCTAGAGATTTTGGTCCTTCTCGGAATTCCACATGGATCAGATTTTCTCGACATCTCGTCTCTTTGTCGAATTCCTAGATTGGGGTTTGGTTTGTCACTTTTATGAATGTTGATGGCCTAGTCACTGTATTCTCCTGTTGATTGATGAGTTCAATGGTGCCTAGCATTCTCATGATTGCATTTTTGAGCTCAATCCTGTGTGCATGGTTGTTTTTGTTCTGGTTGATTTTGGGGTTTTTCAAGCTTGTGTGATTGCCGACCCTGAGTGAGTTTGTGAGCTTGTTTTCGATTTCATTTAAGTGAAACTCACCTATGTCTCCTTTGAATAACCCATCCTCAGGCTTAATAGGGGTGGTAATCAAAATTTGGTCTAACTCCCCTGCGTTCATGGTGAAATTTTAGGGTTTCAGATTTAGGGCATCCCCATTTCCTCTCGATTTACCTTTGGATGAGCCTCAAATTTAATGATGATCTGTAGGAGGTTCAAATCGAGTTGGTTGTGAACCCAAGTTCCTCAAATTTGTGATCGTTCAATCAATTTGAGTGAAGTCATGTGAGAACATCGACATTTAGGTTTTCCTTTAGTTTCAGGATTTTCCTTCGTTGGCGGATTTCCCCAATTTTCCTTGTCCTCTGCATTTTCCCAAAATTTGTAGTGATTCAGAGTTTCGCCTGCTTCACAGATTTTTGCTCCCTCCAGATTTTCCCAAAATTTCTGCTATCTCTTCATTTTCTGGAACTTGTAGACTGTTGCTATTTTCACAGATTTCCATCCTAGGCAGAATTCTCTGAAACTTTGTTGAAAATGAAGGATTGTGAGATAATATGAATTATTAGCTACTGATTGTGCATCATGTGATTAATCTGAGTAATATTAAGATCTTTCATGCTGTTTCTTATTTGATTGTGATTGATTGAATGATTATTGGGTGCTTGTTATGCTTATTTTGCTAGAATCCGCATGGCTAGGAATTTTCTGAAATTCCTCTCTAGCCTGGATTCTGCGAAGGGGTGAAAATCCTGAACTTTGAAGAAATTATGCTTTAACGATATTTCAAGGGGGATTTTGATCTTTGCTTGGATTTATTTGAATGATGAATATATTATTGGTGATGGGCTAATTTTGATCCTCATGTTATAATGGATATTATTGATGGTGGTTTTTGCTGAGTGTAGGCTAAATTTAACAGGGTCGTCAAGGAATCGATGGAGGAGATTAATTCAATTGAAGGAGGGTTTAAAGCATTTATTACTTCACCTGTGGCCAACTTGGAGGGGATTTTTCTTAAGATGCCAGATAAATTGGATTGAGATAAGGACAAAGGGGCCACTTAATGATCGATTGCATTAGGAGTTGTGCTTCCTATTTATCCGGGGCCTTTTCTACCCAATTTTTTCTATCCTTCACATGCATTGGACTAGATTATATTGGAGATCCCAAGCCGACCTAGATGAGTTCATGCATTTAATGCGTATTTTATCCTATTTTGAATTCCTCTTGGCTGACCTATTTTATGGCCATTTATTATTGTAAAATCTAAATTAGGCTAACATATCTAGGGGGTTTCTATAGATATGGCATTTTGCCTCATTTGTAAGGGTGAGATAGTTTTGGGATTAAAATAAATTACGGTAGTAAAGTAGGAATTAGGGTTAGAATTTAGTCAGTTTTGGAGCAAGTGCTATAACATAGAACATTAGAATTGTTGCTGATATTGGATGATTCAATACAATTGAAGACATTGTGAATTCTGGTGATCTCTTTGTGTTGACTTATCTTGCATGGTTCTTGCTATTCCATCTTCTGAAATTGCTCAAGGTTATTTGATACATGTTAGATTGTAGAGTTAGATCTCATTCAATGGTGTTTATGGTTTGATGCTTGAAGTGTGTGCAACAATCCCTGGTCCATACTTTTTGCAGCTAGCTGATTGTTGGTTGCTTTGTAAAGTTAGCCTAGACTTTACTATTCATTGTGCTTAGTTCAATTGTCAATGCTTATTCATTTCAATTGCAATAGGGTTGGTTTGGATGAGTGTTCATGATCTGAAAATATTTTAATGCCTTAGAAGATTGCACTATTTATGTAAGATTGCAGATCCACCTGGGTCAAGTAGGGATTAGTTTATGAGGGATTGGTCCATTTCAAGTATTTCATCATTTGCATTGTTTGTCTTAGACGTAGATTTAATCTTAGGGTCTGTCTTAAACCCTTATCTTTTTCTAGTTCTTTATTATTTGGGTTAGATTTAGGATTGAAGTATCACCATATTGCTAGATATGATAAATTAAGGATCAGTTTTTCTTGTAGTAAGGTCCCTTTGTGATTACCAAAATTTTCACATTTATCACTGAGTTGTTTATGCATTGTCAAGACTTGACATTAGAGACCTTGGGGTTATCTCTTGAGGCTTGCTGATAGAGATTTACCTTTCAAGAGAGATAGGATATTATATTCTATCTTAGTTGTTGGTGTGCAAAAACACCATCAACATAAACCATATTAGGATTATCTAAAAACTGAAAGGATTTTGGTTGTTCAATGTATACCTCTTCTTTCAACTCACCATTGAAAAATGCAAACTTCACATCCATCTGATAAACCTTGAAATACTTATGTGCCACAAAGGCTAAAAACATCCTAATGGCCTCTATTCTTTCCACCAGAGCAAATTTCTCCTCAAAACTATTCCTTCCACTTGTGAGTAGCCCTTATGCACAAGTCTAGCCTTATTTGTGACAACTTCTCCATTCTCATTCAACTTGTTTCAGAATACCCAGTTTGTTCCTATTACATTCTTGTTTACTAGTCTTGGGACTAATTCCCAAGTTTGATTCTTCTCAATTTACATCAATTATTTTTCCATTGCTTTGGTCCAATTTTCATCCTTACATGCTTCAATCAGTGTCTTAGGTTCTACTTTAGAAACTAGACATAAATTTACCTATTCTTCTATCATGAAAAATTTTCTTCTTGTCAACACACCTTTGTTCTTATCACTAATAATCTAAAATTCAAAATGATTCTTCTACACATACTTAGGAGTCTTAGGAATCCTTTTAGAAGACTTTTCCTCTTCAACTTGCATCTCCTTTTCCTTCTCTTCTTCTATTTATTCTTCTCTACAAGAGGACTCATCAGATTCATATCCTTCTATTAGTACTAAGATTTTATGTGGTTCATCTACCTTGAAAATTGCACGTTCAACTATCTTCTTCAACCTCTTTTTGTAGTATTGGTAAGCCTTCCTTCTTGTAGAATATCCAAGGAAGATTCCTTCATCTAACCTTGCAGATCAAACTTTCCAAAGTTTTCTTCAACTATATTGATATAACATTTGTTTTTGAACTCTCTGAAATATTTTATAGTAGTTCTTCCATACCATAGTTCATAGGGAGTCTTTGAACTATTTAATCTTGCTTGTACTTTGTTGAGTATGTATACTGTAGTATGAATAGATTCTCTCCCATAGACATTTGGTATATTTGCTTCCTTCATCATTGTCCTTCTGCTCCCTAGACTGTCCTATTCTTTCTTTCCACAACTCCATTCTACTGAGGAGTTCTAGGGGTTGAAAAATGCCTCTTTATCCCATGATCTTCACAAAAAAATTTCAACTCATTGGAGGTGAAATATCCACCTCTATCAAACCTTAAGAATTTTATTTTCATATCCATTTCATTCTCAAACATAGCCTTAAACTCTTTAAAATTTTCTAGAGCTTCTAATTTTTCTCTAAGAAAAGTTACCCAAGTCATTCTAGAGTAATCATCAATTACAAACTTAAAACACTTGTCACCTTGAAATATTCTTGTTTTTGTAGGTCCACATAGTTCTATATGCACTAACTCCAAAGGTCCTACATTAGAATATTCTTTGATGTTGTACCTATTTCTTGTTTGCTTCCCAACTTGACATTCCTTGCAAACTGCATTGATAGGCTTTGCAATTCTTGGTAGATCTCTCACAACTTGAGTAGAGTTGATCCTCACTAGGCCATCAAAATTGATGTGGTACATTCTTCTATTCCATAGCCAATTCTCATTGATTTGAGTTAAATAACACTTACCATTAGCACCTTTGAGCTGATAAAAAAAGTCTCTTTGGATGATTATTGTAGATTTTCAGATAGAGAGAAAGTGTTGGACGTTTTTGAGAGGAAGGGAGGAGTTGTAGGGGTGTGAGCCACCAGGAAGGAGCATAGAAGAATTTTTTTGAGGTAGTTTCTAGGAGGCCATAGGGGACGTTGGAATAGAGAAGATAATTAAATAAGACCAACAAATTTCTATAAATGAGAACAAAGAGTGGAAGGAGGGCATAGCATTTGGTGAAGAATAGAGGAAGTGCAGATTTTAATTATGTAAATTGGGTAAAATAATATAGAGATTGATTGTATTAATCTAAATTGGGTTGAGAGTAATTACCAAATAAGGGAAGACTAAGTTGTAAATTAAATTAAAATAAAATTTATAAATTCCTCAACTGGCTACAACAAATGTATGGTATGGACATAGTTTAAATTTGTGATTTTGGTCTATTCATGATTGGGTTGCTATCCATTCTCTGGACATGTTTTGTGTCTAGGAGACTAAACTTCTAGTTGATTTCATGCTTCAGTGTGCTTCTCGTATCTAGTATTTTGGTTAGTGTCAGTGCATTGGTTCTCAGGGGAGCTTTAGGGGTTTGGCTCTTTTTTGGGATCCAAGAAATATTGCTCCCCTTTAGTGGATTTCTAGTCATTCTAATATTTCCATGGTTGCCTCCACTCTAGAAATAGGTGAGGCTATTTTGGTTTCTTATGTTTATGCTTTGACTGATATTCATGGAAAAATTCAGCTTTGGGCTCATTTAAGGTATGTTAGATTTTGTGCTCCATATCTTCCTTGGGTCTTAGCTAGTGATTTTAATTCTGTGTTGAGTTTGATAGAGAAAAGAGGTGGGTTGCTTAGGCTTGGGCCTGCTTATGATTTTTTTGGGGAAAATGTGGATTCTCTAGCTTTAATTGATGTTAAACCTTATAATGGGGTTTTCACTTGGAATAATAGGAGTGGGGAGGAAGCGATTTCTAAAAGGATGGACAAATTTATTGTCTCCTATTTTTGGGTGGGGGGCAACTTGGTTACTAGTTTTGAGATTTTGATTGGAGGGGTTATGATCATTGACCAATTAAATTTTCAGCTACCTTTTTTATGGTTCCCAAGAATCCTCCTTTTAAGTTTTAGCTTATGTGGCTTTGAGATTCTTCCGTTCATGATCTTATGGCCCAGTGGTGGTGTGATGGAGGCCCTACTTATGGAACAACTATGTACTCCTTTGTTAAGAAACTTCAATGTGTCAAATATCACCTTAAGAGATGGAATAGGTTGTGTTTTGGCAACCTAAAGGTTATGAAGAGGAATGCTTAAATGCACCTTGATGTGATTACTTTCCAAGTTTAGGATTATGGTTTCTCAGATGCTTTAGGAAGAGCTAAATCCTAGGCTGTGAGAGTAGTGGAGGAGTGGGAGCTTTGACATGATATTTTTTGGAAACAAAAGGCTCAGATTGATTGGCTTCAGGAAGGGGATAAGAATAATACTTTCTTCCATCATTCTGTGCAGGCTTGTCATAATAGGAGTTTTATTTCCTCTTTGGTTAATTCAGAAGGGCTCCACATATCTTCTCTATAGGCTTTCTCTCGTGAGGCTAGACAATTATATTCTTCTCTTTTTTTCCTTCTGAAGATTCACTTCCTGCAAAATATGAGGAGAATTTGATCCTCACTTGCATTGCCTCCCTGATCACCAATGAGATGAATGATTTCCTCATTCATTTGATTTCTTTGTCTGAATTGGAAGAGGTTATTTTTGGGATGAATAAAGGTAAAGCTCCAGGTATGGATGGATTTCTTGTTGATTTTTTTTAGTAATTTTGGGACATTATAAGTTTGGATTTATTAGAGGTTGCTCGAGAATCTATAATTATACGTAGTAAGAGAATTATTTGAGCCTTGAATTCTACTTTCCTAGTTCTCATTCCTAAAAAGGAAGGTGATGATCGACTCAAATTATTTAGACCTACTGCTATTTGTAATGTGGTGTACAAGATTATTACTAAATTGATTGCAGAGAGGCTCAAAGTTTGTCTTCCTTCAATGATCTCTAAGGAGCGAGGGGGTTTTGCGGTTGGTAGACAAATCTTGGATGGGGTGGTTGTTTCCTCTAAAGTCATTCACTCTATGGTGAATTCTAAGGAGAAATCTATGTTCATCAAGTTGGATATGGCCAAAGCTTATGATAGAGTTCAGTGGCATTTTCTTGTAGAGAATTCTCTTAGGATTTGGTTTTAGTCTAGATTGGGTCAGTTGGACTATGAGTTGTGTTACCTCTTCCTCTTTTTCTGTTATTATGAATGGGGAACCTTCTGATATTTTTGTGGCTTTAGGGGCCTTTGTCAAGGAGATCCTCTCTCCCCTTATATGTTTATTATTATGGTTGAGGGTCCGGGAAGATTTCTTAAGTCTTGGGTTTTCCAAGGCATGATACAAGGTTGGTATTAGGGAAATGGGATGCCATAGCTCTCTCATATTTAGTTTGTGGATGAAACTACTTTTATGGGGAAGGCTTGTCTTTAGGAGGCTATTTCTTTTAGGAAGGCTTTGGATATTTACCTGGCTACTTCAGGTCAGAAAGTCAATGAGCAGAAGCTTTCTATCTAATTTTTTAATACTCCTCAAGCTATTCAATGATAGATTGCTAATATTTTGAGGTTTCAGATTGGGTCTCTTCCCTTTGTATATTTAGGAATTCCTCTTGTTGCTGGTAGGCAGTCCAGGTCTTCCTAGAAAAAATTGCTTGATAAACTACATAGTAAGGTCACTCATTAGACTCATCGTTGGCTATCTATTGCTGCAAGAGTGACTCTTCTGAAGTCTATTATCCAGGCTCTCCATATTTACAAGTGCTTTATTTAGGTGGATCTGTCGTATTTGATGATAAATTTTGATGCTCTCTCAAGACAATTTATCTGGAGTGGTAATTTGCAGATGGCTAAGTTCAGTCTTGTTAAGTGGGAAACTGTGTGCAGGTCATAGAGAGAGGGGGGCCCTGACTTACACTCTGTTGTTTTGAATGGGAAAGATCTTGCAACCAAGTTATATTGGCATTGGTGTACTAGTCAACATTAGGTTTGGGCCCGGATTATCACCTACAAGTATCTTAAGGATGTTAATACTTTTTATTTTCCTCACTTCCCTTTAGAAGGAAGGGGATCTATGATTTGGCACACTCTAAAATAGGGGGCTTAGTTGGTTAAGAAGGGGCTATTTTGGATTTTTCATACGGGTCTCAGGTTCTTTTTTGGTTGGATTCTTGGGATTGTCATCCTCCTATTCATTCAACTTACCCTCACCTCCAGCCTCTTTGTGAACATTTTATTACTGTAGGTTGGAAAATGATTGAGAATTATAAGACTATTTAGAATATTGGGTTGGCTGCTAGTCTTAGATGGAAGCACTCCTCGAATTGGATGCCAAGAGGGTTGAAGGAGGATAGGAAAGAGTTGGTTCAAATTCTTGATTTGTGTGAATGTAATACATTGGAGGGGAAGGATGTCTTGGCTTGGAGTAACAATGATTTATATGGTAACTACTATGTTTCAATGGGTTATGGAGAGTTGGTTAGGAAGATGTTTGGAGAAACTGAGGTTCCTTGGTGGAAGCATGTGTGTGTACCATAGAAAAATGGATCATTGACATTTTCATGGTATTTTAGGTCTTTTTGTCATGATGCTTGGTCTATTTTTCTTTGATTTAATATTGAAATGTAACTTATGCATTCACATCAGGTCCTTAAAATTCAAATTATGATGTCTTGTGAAGGGGTTGTAACAAATTTCTACACTTTTCTAGACTCTCCTCATTAGAATTCACCAAAAAATCACCTTTTCATCAGTTGCCAAGTCCTATTTTAAAGTGTTGTAAAGTATTGTAACAAGATTTCATGCTTTTCTAGGCTTGGTTTCACTATTTACACCTTTCTTATGCTTTATATGACCCCTTTATGCACTCATAAGACTTAATTAAGTGTATTTTTGAATGTAAACCCAACAAATAACATTAAATGTGACTTAATTCATGACACCCACTTAAAAGCCCAAGGTGGGACCCATTCACCATGGGTGGTGAATGAGTCCCTCTTGGCTCCAAATTCAAAATAATTCAAATTTTTTTTCGGGTTTTTATTTGAAAAGACCTTATGTCAACCTGTGATGAGGTATTAGTGAGTGATTAGGGCACAAGTGTGTATAAATAAGTGTTTTTCTTCTCATTTTACACCTAATTCATTCAATAATTCACTTGTACTCACTCATTCAACATCAATTAGCATTCAAGCACTTTGCATCATTCAATCAAGCATTCATCAAGCATCTTGGAGTAGCCATTGACATATCTTCAGATTTCTTCAATAAGGCTGTGGTGAGTTAAGGAAATTTGCATGTTGTTTTTTCATCATTCCTTATTCATTTCATTTTATTTCTTCATTAAGGGTTTGCTTACCAAAATGGGATTTGACCAAGGAAAATCCCTATACTCTAACCCTTAACTATTTCCCCCTTTTGCATGTGTGTTTGCAGACTTTTGTATGCAAATTTGTCAAGCAATTAGGTGTTGAAAGGTGTCCAACAAGTCAACAGAGTGTTTCAAGTCAACTAAACCCTATTTCAAGCTTGGAGACAACCTACCATCCATTTTATGCAGATTTGACTTCGTCAACCCGACAAGAAGACAAGTGTAGATTTGGAGCTATATAATTGACCTTTGATTTCACAAAATTTTGGAGAAGTACTGATTCACCATTAGTAGCGAATGAGTCCCACCTTAAGGATGAAAAAGGTGATTTTTTTCAGATTCTAGTTCTCAACTATCGAAAAGTAGTTTTCAGGTGTTTTTGTTAGTAGCAGGACTGATTCACCATTAGTGGCGAATGAGTCCCACTAGTCATTTACATTGATCTCTGCCAAATTTTAGAACATTCTAGATTCATCATCCAATTCCCAAGTGCACTTTATTTGACATTGTTCAATTCTGTTTACATTAGTTTTCATCTCTATTTCATTTTCTGCATATCACATTGTGTTTTCAAACATTGCATATTATGTTAGTTTTGCATTCATAATCAGTATATATTACATCATTTAGTTGCATTTACACCATTGCATTTAGTATTAATAACAACATACAATCTCCTATTTGAGTGAACCGCCACAATTTTGGGGTTCTATCTCTCCTTTTAGGCGAAAGATCCTAAGAGTGCAAGAGAAGTCCATAGAACAACATCAAAATCAATGGTTCACTTTGGTGAACTTGTATAATGAACACATTGTCTTTCTGATTTTCCTTTGCATTCACATCCTAGGACTCATAGCGATAACTTTTGAATTAGTTTTTGCATTGTTTTTGCATCCTAGGGTTTCTCAAATTGCATTAGTGAAAGATTCATTTAGACTTCATTTTTGCATATCAAATCATTCAAAAATTGAAAAATTTCACTTGCATCCTCATTCTGCATTTGAAAAGCATTGAAATCACTTTAATTTTTTTTAAAAACACAAAACAATCTCATACCTGGACTCATTCGCCACCTTGGGTGAATCGGTCCAACTACATTTTCTGCATTCAAATTTCTGGCATTTTCACAGTATTTCTTGCATTTTTGTTTCCTGTTACTGCCTTCTTGTTTAAGTTTATAGAATTTATGTCATTAGCATTTTATTATCCATAGTTTTCATTTTCATTCACCCCATATTTTGTGGTACTTGTAAGAGTGTTTGGTTCCCTAGTGATAATACTTTAGTGAGACGAATTTCTAAACTCATGGCTTCCCACAATAGCACTTTCATTGTGGACCTTGGGATCTCAAGAGCTCCTATTCCTAGTATGGAAAATGGTGCATTAAGCATGGATACTACCACTATTATTCCTTTACCTTCACATCCAATGCATGTTGACACATAAAAAAATTCCATTCTGTAAGAAAAAGTCATTAGTATTCATGGGGATTTTGCATACTTACAACAAGATTTATCCCTTGAAAACATTTCCACCACTGCCATACCTGCAATAGAAAACCTTCATCACTTTATTGAAAGTGACAATGGTTTACATGTTATGAAAAGAATAACTGAGATATACAACAAACATGTTCCTTCCACTTCCCAACCAACAAACATTGTTGTGAGCCAAGGAGGATCTCATATTCCTCCCCCTTCAATATATCATACCACTATACCGCTCTTGGATTACAACAACCATTCAACGGGTTGGTAAGTACGCGGGCTCTTTCTTTGTATTATTCAAACTAGCATTCCCTAGTTCTTTTTTGTGGCGTCGAATGTTCCCTCTTCCACATACCCCTCTTAGTCGACGCTTTCATGCCTAACATTTCGTCATGCTTATTTGCGGCTGCATAATTTGCAGCTCGCCTTTAACATTGTTTTTATCCATCGCGGCAACAGAATCTACAATGGCGAAGTCAGAAATGGTCACCCACCATGGTGTCCATGAAGCCATTATTAATATAAAGATCTTTTGAAGACAAGATTCAAAGGAGATTGATTCTGAAGTTTGAGAACATGAGCAAAGGGATCACCACTAAAATCATGTTAAATATATAGCAGCTTGTTATGCTTGATGATTTTGGCTCCCTTGACAATGCTTAATGTGAAATTTTTCCTAGGACCTTAAAGGACATTGCATTAGAGTGGTTTTCAAACCTACCTAATCATTCAATTTGATCATTTCATTGAACTTGTGGATGCATTTATAAGTCATTTCAAAGTCCATATGACTCCCAAAAAGAAAATAGGCAGACTGTGCAAATGCAAAGCGAACGCGTTGAAAAAGTAACATTTCATTTCATGTTATCAATCATTGTATGCTCAAATTGATGTCAAGATTCTTGATTCACATCTAAAAAAGATGTTTATCAAAAAATTACACACTCAC
The DNA here is from genome assembly GCA_007258455.2 of Sequoia sempervirens. NCBI lineage: Eukaryota > Viridiplantae > Streptophyta > Pinopsida > Cupressales > Cupressaceae > Sequoia > Sequoia sempervirens. Next base: position 24,336,019 of record VDFB02252616.1, on the reverse strand, counting down.
CTTCAGGATAAGTTAGCTATGATGAAATTTCCTTCATTCATGCATTTATGCACAACCCTTTGTGACTATCACAACTCAGTTACTAGTCATGATTCAAAGTCCACTTCTAACCGAGTTGAGAAGTCTAAACAAAGAAACCAAAACAATGTGCAAAACTTTAGAAAACCAAAAAGAGGCTTCTTACAGTTAAATCTGCCTCCACAAATAACTCAACCTATTCCAAGTCAAGTGGCAATTGTTAAAGCAATGGTGCTCTTTACCTATGGGGACCTGAAGAGACAATTTACCCCCTTACCCAATACTCTCAATAACACAATTAATCAACTACTCTAGCAATAGATGATCACTTTGCCTACTATTAAACCACTTGATACAACCAATCCTTTACCACCAACCTTTAAACCAAATGCTTATTTTCATTTTCATCGCCAAAATGGACATGACATCGAACAATGTAAGCATCTCAAACAGTTAGTTCAAGACCTCATTGATTCTGGTCATTTGTCCATTGCGGGTGTCAATGATCAAGGCAATAACTCCATTGCACCCCCTAATCAAAATTTACAAATTTTTACCAACCCTATGCCTAAACACAATGTTTCATTTGTCAAGGCTAGTGAACCTTCAAACACTCATGTGATGAACATTGATACAAATAGTGAACAACATGATATTACTCCAAATGTTACCCAGGTTAATCTTATGGATGAAATTGTGGGAATGATAGACGTTGTCCCTCATAAGGGCCCAACCAACAAATCTCTTGACATTACTTTTTCTTCTCATGACATACTGGAAAAGCTTCCTGATGGTCCTCTTTACATAGCTGACATAATCTATGATAAGCCCACCAGTGGGATATTAATATATCCCACCTGTGGCGAGAATGTGATCACGAAAGAGTTTTTAGTATTACACGATCTCTATCAAGATGATTATAAAAAACAATCGCATGGATTAAAACACATACTAGTTTTATGTGCCCTACAATTGGATCGATCATACTCCCATTATAGATAGGACCCAAAACTTTGGATGTAACATTTTCTATTATTCCACAATCGAATTAGTTTCATTTGTGGCTAGTTCATCCTTGGCTTCACTCGATGAAAGTTGTTCCTTCAATTGTTCACAAATGTTTGAAGTTTTCACATGACAATGAGATATTTACTATAAACCATAGTAGCTTTAACCCATTGTACTCTAAAGGTAATTTTTCCTTAGAAGCCTTTTGGCCTGGACTATGGAACCCATCACCCCTCGAAAGGACTTATTTTTCATAACCTATCAAAATTTTAAGGCCAAATGAATAGCCGAATTGTCTCTTCATAACATGTCCCCATCCACTTCCACTACTCCTATCCTTGATGAGACCATGCTTCAGCCCAAGTTCAAAACTAAACAAACAATACAACCTCATGAGCACCCAACCATAGACACTTCCACTTTATCATTTAAATGCACAAGAGATAATGAAACCACTCTCATCATGCCTCTTCACTTTAAACAAGTTTATAAAGCCAAAGAGAAAGTGATTGACCCATATTCTTCGATTTCTTCCATTCTTCTCCCCCGGAAGAAAAGGAACCTATGGTGGATCAAATCACTCTTACACATCAACAACTTCAAAATAAAATTAAAAGAAACTACGATGCTAGGGAGTGTAGGTGTCGTCATCGTCTCCTTGCTTGTCAATTGCAAACCAAAAACAAAAAATAAAATCAACCTCCAATTTTGAAAAAAGAAATACCTAATCACCCTCCTCCTCTTGACCTGCCACAAGATAGTATGATACAACCCTCACAACAAAATGATCTAATCCAACAACCACAACTCCTAATACATCCTTCATTGGAAATTACTCTTAGTCCTCCCATTGTGATTAACCTAGATGATGATGATGAGGAGATAACTAAAATCGATGAAGAAGTGCATTATGATTTAAATTATTTATTTTCATCATCTATGAGCTTAAATGATAAATCTGCTACACCAAGTGAAGAACCTAGCAATCCCCCTAGTTTGGCACTTGCAATTCTTCCTTTGCATAGTCAACCGCCCTCGCAATATACTGAACATGATTGGGAGGCAGATGACTTGTTAGATGGTTGACTTTCATTCGCCTTGCTAGCCTTTTACATTAATTTTCCTTTTTCTTTTTCTTTTCCTTTTGGTGTGTTTGTATGTGTGTATCGTGTTCCCCCATAATGTGCATTTGATGTTCTCTCTCTCTTTGTACACTTCCTCTATTTTTACCTCTATTCTTCTATATGTCGTACATTTTATTTTATTTTCTTTTGTTGTGTTCTCCTTTTGGGGATGATGCAAAGTGTTGAGATGCCCTATGTCTCTTCCATGTTGACCCAAATGCTCCCTTTTCCTTTTTACTTTGTCTTTTTCTTGTGTTTCCCTTTTGGGAATGATGCAAGGAATTGAGACTAAAATATCTCCTTCATGTTGACCCAAAATATTTTCCTTGTTTTCTTTTCACTTGTGTTTTCCTTTTGGGGATGACGTAAAGCATTAAGACCACAATGTCTCTTCCATGTTGACCCAAAATAGACTTTATTTTTCATTTGTTTTTTCTCTCTTTGTGTCATTCTTCTAGTTCTATGTCTTTGGGGAATGCTGATAGTTCCAAGCTCTTTAAAAAACATTGCAAAAAAGAACATACTGACCCAAAAACCATAGATCCCTTATGTGTTTGGCATGTTCCTTTATGGGGGGAAACCCTTCCTTTTCTTTTGTTTTCTTTTTCTTTTACATGATGTAGCCTTAGAAACATATGACTTGGCATAGGGGCTTTCCAAGTTGGCTCTCATGTCTTGTTTTAATTTTTAATTTTTCATTCGCTACTTTAAAGTAATTACTCACAAAACAGTGTGTAGCAATTCCTTTAAAGTGGGGGGCATACATTGGCATCATTTCATTTGCATTCTTAGTTCTTAGTACAACCTTGTCACTTCATATGATGCGTTTTTCACTTTTTGGATGACATTGGGTGTGATGTCCTTCATAAACATGATCTCTCTTAGAAAATTACATTCCTCTTAGTGGCCTAATGCGATGCACTGCATCCCCTAAGTTGTGAATATTCTATTCTTTGATTGGCCTTCTCTTGGAGAATTGGACACAATGTTCCCTAAGTAATAAACCTTGCATGAACTTAATAAGACTCCTTTGAACATCTTTTGCATTTCTTCATTTTACATTAAATTACATCTTTTCCACCTTGCATAACGCAACTTGCATGCCTATGGTACCTTTGTATTTGTTCATGAGTTCTAAGCATACAAAGCTTTGCTTGTCTCATGAAGCACGAACCTACATTTTCCTTTGTGGCACCTTGTTAAAGTTATTAGGAGGTATAACTTTGATATGGTTGAGCGGGAAGCCCATTCCACGACACAATTTTCCCCTGTAGCCACCTATGTGTTTGTGAGTACATACCAACTAGTGTATGTACTTCACCCTTTTGGGTCTTCCCACCTAGCAGACTGCCATGAGTTCTATGGCCCCAGAGTGAGTATGCATTCTCTTTTTTAGACAAACAACCTAGATCTGATTCACAACTAGTTGAACAAACGATCGAAGCTTGATATGACTTTTCCTTTTCCATCTTCCCTCTCTTTTTCTCTTTCACACTTGTGTTCCTTTTTTCTTATGTTTAGTTTTCCATGGGATCTTCATCCTAGGGGCTTGATCATCCCTCTTGATTGTTGTCATTCCATCTTGCTAGCATGTGCATTTGGATCCTTCTTGATGTGGATGGCTACTTTAGTGTGAGTTTGAAGCAAGTTCATCCTCTCACAAAAGTGGGGGATAAATGTACCATAGAAAAGTGGATCATTGAAATTTTCATGGTCTTTTAGTTCTTTCTCTTATGATTCTTGGTCTATTTTTCTATGATTTAATATTGTAATGTAACTTATGCATTCACATTAGGTTCTTAAAATTCAAATTATGTTGTCTTGTGAAGGTGTTGTGAAGTGTTCTAACACATTTCTACACTTTTCTAGACTCTTCTCATTACAATTCACCCAAAAATTACCTTTTCATCACTTTTCAATTTGTATTTTAAAGTGTTGTAAAGTCTTGTAACAAGATTTCATGCTTTTCTAGGTTTGATTTCACTATTTACACCTTTCTTATGCTTTATATGACCCCTTTATGCACTCATAAGACTTAATTAATTATATTTTTGAATGTAAACCTGAAAAATAACATTAAATGTGACTTAATTCCTGACACCCACATACAAGCCCAAGGTGAGACCCATTCACCATGGGTGGCTAATGAGTCCCTTTGGCTCCAAATTCAAAATAATTCAAATTTTCTTTCGGGTTTTTATTCAAAAAGACCTTATGTCAACTTGTGTTGAGGTATTATTGGGTTATTAGGGCATAAGTGTTTATAAATAAGTGTTTTTCTTCTCATTTTAGACCTAATTCATTCAAGAATTCACTTGCACTCACTCATTCAACATCAATTAGCATTCAAGCACTTTGCATCATTCAATCAAGCATTCATCAAGAATCTTGGAGCAGCCATTGACATATCTTTAGATTTCTTCAACAAGGTTGTGGTGAGTTTAGGACATTTGCATGTTGTTTATTCATCATTCCTTGTTCATTTTATTTCATTTCTTCATTAAGGGTTTGATTACCAAAGTGGGATTTGACCAAGGCAAATCCTTATACTCTAACCCTTAACCATTTCCCCCCTTTTGCATGTGTGTTTGTAGACTTTTGTATGCAAATTTTTCAAGAAATTAGGTGTTGAAAGGTGGTCAACAAGTTAAAGTGTTTCAAGTCAACTAAACCCTATTTCAAGCTTGGAGACAACTTATAGTCCATTTTCTTCAGATTTGACTCTGTCAACTTGACAAGAAGACAAGTGTAGATCTGGAGCTACATAATTGACCTTTGATTTCATAGAATTTTGGAGGAGTACTAATTTTACATCAGTGGCGAATGAGTCCCACCTTAAGGCTGAAAAAAGTGATTTTGTCATATTCTAGTTCCCGACTATTAAAAAGCAATTTTCAGGTGTTTTTGTCAGTAGCAGGACTGATTCACCATCACTGGTGAATGAGTCCCACTGGTGTTTTACATTGATCTCTGCCAAATTTTAGAACATTCCAGATTCATCATCCAATTCCTAGGTGCACTTTTTTTGACCTTGTTCAATTTTGTTTGCATTAGTTTTCATCTCTATTTCATTTTATGCATATCACATTGTGTTTTCAAACATTGCATATTACATTAATTTTGCATTCATAATTAGTCAATTACATCATTTAGTTCCATTTACACCATTTTATTTAGTCTTAATAACATCATACAATCCTCTATTTGAGTGAACCACCACAATTTTTGGGTTCTATCTCTCTCCTTTTAGGTGAAAGATCCTAAGAGTGCAAGAGAAATCTATAGAAAAACATCAAAATTGTTGGTTTATTGTGGAACAGATTTTCTTGGCCCAAGTGTAATTTTTTTATGTGGCTGGTCTTCCAAAATTGGTGTCTTGGGATAACTTTTGCAAGTGAGGGTTCCAAGGTCCCTCGATGTGTGTTTTGTGTGGTACTAGTGAGGAGAGTGTCTCTCATCTCTTCTTCCAATGTTCTTTCTCTAGGGAGATATGAAACTTATGGTGGGGTGTGTGGAACTAGGCTCTCTAGAATGTCTCTTCTTTGGTTGAGTTCTTTGCTTGGTGGGGGAAGGCACCTATTAAGACTTCTTTTCTTCAAGCTACTTGGGCTCTTGGACTGACCTTTATTATTTGGAATATCTAGCTAGAGAGGAATCGTAGGATCTTTCAAGATGTGAAGTTGGTTGTCCAACATTTGTGGTGGAAAATTCTTCATTCTTTGGGAGAAACTATTTAAGCTAAGTGTGACTTGACTGAGGGTGTGGATTCGAGAGATGTTTCCTATTGCAATCATCTCAATCTTCCTCTTTAGAGTGGTGCTATGTAGTGTGTTGGCCAGATCGTGAGAAATAGATGTTTACATCCTCTTCAGAAGATAAATAGGGAGGGGCGTTGGTGTTCTCCTCCTCAGGGTGTGTTGAAAATCAACACAGATGGTACTTCTCGAGGAAATCCTGGTCATGTTGGTATTGGGGGTGTTGGGCGGAATAGTTTTGTGACTGTTGAGTTTATCTTTTTGTTTATAATGGTCTGCATATGAACACTGTGATGGAGGCTCTTTCTATTTTATATGCTGTGGAGCACGGTTGCGCTCTTGGGTGGAGATAGATCATTTGCGAATTTGATTCTTATGTGGCAGTGACTTTGCTAAAGAGGCAACAATTAGAAGATGTCAATTGGCATTTGGCTATAATTATAAAACATATTATTAATCTATGTGCTTCCTTGGAATTTGTTACTTTCTGTCACATTCTTCGAGAATGGAATGGGGTTGCGGATTGTTTGGCCAAATGGGATTTCGATCATCTGTAGAATTGGAACATTGTAGATAGGGGTCAATTATCCCCAGATTTATCACAAAAGTTGGACCACTTAGTGAATATTGATAGGGGTGTGTAATGCCCTTGCTTTGTACTACTTTATTTTGGTTTGAATAAAATTTTACCTCTCTTTTAGTGAAAAATTGTGATTTTGGTGTTGTATTGGTTTGGCATTTGGATGCTTCGAAGAGCAATAAAATAAATGATTATTGGTTTATGTTAACTTGAAATTTTCCATTTAATTTTTGAAATTAAATAAATTGAGTGTAAGTGCATTTGCTTGGTAGAAAATGTGTGAATTTGAATTTCTAATTATTTGGTTGCAAGGGTGGGCTTCCTAGTAGCTGCATTAAGTGGTATCAGGGCTTGGTAAAAGGTTCATGGAGGAGATAAAAAGAAGGTGAAGCTCACTACAAAAAATTATAAAATTAAAGAAATTGAAGAAAAGTTGAAGATGATAGAGTGTGTGTATGTTTGATTTTACAACTGCAAATTTGAATATTTGTGAAATAGTTGGTTGTCCTCTAGAGATATAAAGCTATGTAGAAGGTACATAAACTTCCTCAACTAAAGGAAATTGGGTAGAGGAAGTCTTGAGAGAAGCATCTTCTAGATTCTTGACTGGGTAGAGGATGATAAGTGTGAATTTTTTGTTTTAGGGATTACCTACAATTGCAGAGAGCATTGGCTCTATAAATTGTGTGTATGCATGTTGCAAAAGTTGCATATTGAGAGATTGAAATGATGTCTTCAAAGAAGAGGATGAGATGGGTCATGAAGAGACCTATAAGAATTTTGTTTATGGAGCAGCAAGAAAGAGGATTTTTTAGATTTTATTTATGAAGAGGTGATGAAACTCTAGGAAAGGTTGGATGCCCTTGAAGGTGGGAAAAAAAATGGAGTTGAAAGGGATAAATGAAAGTTTGAGAAAGAACCACACAAAAGTGGTTTAATGGAGGATAAAATAAGTAAAGTTGAAAGGAACATGAAGAAGACAAATTACTATTTTGTAGAAAAAGATGAGAATTGGAGTGGGTGTGAATAATTGAGAGAACCCGGTGATGAGGAAATATTTTGGGAAAAGGATGGACAAGTTGAAAATAATGAATGGTGTTTCAACCCTTTGACAAAGGTTTCATGGAGAGGTGAACATGTGGGAGCAACCCACACAAGCATGCAAGTTGTAACTGTGGTAGAGGAAGCAAGAAGTGTAGGGAAAACTTGTCCTTTGGAGGACATGTTGATGAAGGTTGATGGTGATGGAGAAAGCATAGCAACAAGGAGGCTTGAATAAATACTTATGAAAAAGGATGAGGAAGAGAAGAGTGAAGCAAGAAGAACATGCTTTGTTAAGAGCATTGAAAAAGAGAGAACAATAAAATTTACAGTAGTGATTGAGGAGCCAAGTGAAGTTGTAGACCTTGGAGAAAAGGAACTGGCTAGAACAATAGTGGGTCCTTTGGAGGACACAAAGATGGAGATGACAATGAGTGATGAAGATGGAAGTGTTGTAGTTGAACATAATGGAAGAGAAAAGATAGTAGCAGTATAGGTATATTTCATTTTTTGTAATTCTAAGGTGTATGCTAATTTGCATTCGTGTGAGTTTGAAAATGAGGGGAATGAAAGCATGGAGGTGTTGAGGATTGAGTTGCAACCTAGATAAAACCATCATGTTGGTATGGAACAAAGAAAGGTTGAAGAAGAATATGTAGTTGCAAAAATAGGGATGATGAAAATCTTCAATTTCCATGATTCAAATATCATTATTGGTATGGGTAAAGTGAAGAGTGATTATTGGGGAGAAAGTTCTTGAAGGAGGATGAATTTTGGTGGGTTAATTCCCACAAAGATGGAAGATGAAAGTGGAGTTTGGTGGAGGTGGTCAGATTATGATGGGAAAGATCCCACAAATAGAGAGCATGAAGAAATAATTAGGTGGAGGTGGATGGTTGATGGTGGTGGGTTGAATCCCATAAGAGGAAGAATGAGAGGAAGATAGCATGAGAGAGTGAGAGGTTAGCTCATGGTGGAAGAAGTTACACACAAGGAGGTGAAAGTGAGGAGAAGATTTGATGAAGAAAGATGGAAAACATTCCAACAAGGTGTTGGAAGAAGACAAGGAAGATTTTTTTTTTGCAAGGTACCAATTTAGTATGGGAGCATGCTACAAGTTGCTTGCAACTTCAAAGAGTAGTCCTACTACTCAGCTCCATTTTTGTCAGCCTATGCTCACAAAATTTTTACTTGGTGTTTCTAATGCATGAGCATCCTGAGTGTAGAGCAATCCTCATCACCAAAAAAAAGATTTTTTTTAATTTTATCTCAATTTGCTCATGCAAATTTTTTGTTGCAGGTGACTAGAGAGCAAACAAAAATTGAAGAAATTTCATTTCAATACCCCCTTCTAAGTAATAAATATTTTAATTTCAATTTCTTGCTAGGCAATGAAGACAAAGGAATTCAATGTAATTGCAATTCCTTTATTTTTTATTTGCCCAACATATGGGTGTTGGAATTGAAAGGGGTGACAATAAACTTAGAATAAAATAAAATAATTCATGTTACCTTGTGAATTTAATTTTTCTTGGCTGGGATTTGAAGGGAACTAGGGTGGGAAATAGGAAGGAGAAAGAAACAACAAAAAAAAAGTCTCTTTGGATGATTATCACAGATTTTTCAGAGAAGGAAAGTGCTAGATGTTTTTGAAAGGAAGGGAGGAGTTGGAGGGGTGTGAACCAATAGGAAGGAGTATAGAAGCATTTTTTTGAAGGCCATTTTTTTTGTGACAGATGCTGGGATTCCATAGGGGACGTTGGAATAGATAAGATAAGTAAGACCAAAAAATTGCTATCAATGAGAATAAAGAGTGGAAGGAGGGCATAACATTTGGTGAAGAATAGAGAAAGTGTAGATTTTAATTGAGTGATTGAGTAAAATAATACAGATATTGATTGTATTCATCTAAATTGGTTTGAAAGTAATTCCTAAATAAGGGAAGACTGAGCTGTAGTTTAAAATAAAATAAAATTCATATTCCTTAGCTGGCTACAACAAATGTATGGTATGGACATAGTTTAAATTTTTGGTTTTGGTGTTGCATTGGTTTGGCTTGTGGATGCTTGGAAGAGAAATAAATAAAATGATTATTCGTTAATGTTAACTTGAAGTTTTCCATTTAATGTTTGAAATTAAATAAATTGAGTGTGAGTGCACTTGTTTAGTAGAAAATGTATGAATTTGAATTTCTAATTGTTTGGCTGCAAGGGTGAGCTGCTTAGTAAGACACCCCATCCTTGAGCTACATTATGAGGTTAGGTGGATGTTAACCTAACTTGAATTGAGAATGTAGGTGCCTCAATAGTCTAATTTTTATGCAATTAGTAAACTAGACATTTGTATAGATGTCATGCTTGGTCTAGTTGAGAGACAAAATTAGTGAATTATGCATGCAAACTGATATTATGTAGTTTACTAGGATAACTATAAAAGGTGGAATTAAAATGCGTAGATATTTTCAAGGAGAAATGGATCATGATATGTTCTAATTATTTACAACCTTTTTTATATATGTTATCTCCGCCTTCAATGTTAATTGAGAAATATTTTTAAACAATGCTTTGTTTGTGTTAAGGAGAGTGCCTCTTTGACAAACCAAATAAATAATGTTTTTCTTCTTACAATTGGTCGTAGTCTAAACATGGAACAAGATTTCATCAAAAAATGGTTCCTAAAACTCATAGATTGGATCTTATAAAAGTGTGATGGAAATATCCTCCTACAAGTTAGATGGTTTATATAGTGAGTTGAATCACATTGACAATATATTATAGATTCCAATTTGAGCTGAGGGATCCAAGTAAAAAGCATTGGAACCTATAAATTTGAGAATTGTGTGAGGTTTGTAGATAACAAAGTTTCAACTTGTGTTTTTTAGTGTGAATCCAAACAAGATCACCAACTCTAATGAATGAGGAATTTGATGGAATTCAAGAAGTGCATTACATTTGGCACAAGTATGATGAAAAATTCCTTGAATTTTTTCCCTTAAGTTGGAATAAAATTTTCACAAAGGAAGAAGCTTGTCATGCTCCTCTAGTTGGTGGGATGTTGTTGGGGATTGAAGAGAAACAAAAATATAAGAAGGTGCCTAAGGATGGAAGTCATAAAAAACTACAATTAGCTCAAACATAGTCTCAAAAACTATTAAAAGAATAATTGGAGTAGAGAACTCTAGTTCACTAGAGATCTAGATAAGGAGTTTGAAAATGATGATGAGGGTGTGTTACATTTAGATCAATTCTCAAAAGATAACAACTGCATTAATAGAGCCTGATAGGTGGAAGTTTGGAGAGTATGATGTTGAAACCTTCATTCTTAGTTGATACAAAGATAAGCCTAGATGTAAAAAAATTAGAAGCACACACTGTACTCTCAAAGAAGAGGAACTTGTCCATGAAGAGATACAAATAGTAATGTTGTGTGGAAATGATGCTCAAAGTAGGAGGTTGTTCAAGGCCATCTCAGAAGAAACTTGTAATGAGTATCTTTGATTATTTCTTGATTGAGTTGAATGCTGCATAACAACACCAAAGGCGAAAATCAAAGTTACATTGATTAATATCTTTGATAACAAAGAAAATAAAAATACTAAGATATTACATGTTTTAGCTCTCCTATTGAAGATGATATGTATCCACCATGAATCATCCACAATGATCAAATACATTACCACTATTATCTTTTTGGGAAGCTTCAATGCATAGCTAAACTTTAAAACTATGCAACAAAATACTCTATTTCGCTAAAAGTGTAGTTGAATTATTTTCTTTAATGAAATGGTGTTATACATTAGCCTTTAGGTTGGAAGCTAATGAGCAACTACTAAATAAAATAAGAAATTGATGATCACCAAATTTTTGCTCCTATTAAGAACTATAGTGCTTGAAATTCACTTGAAAGCAAGAGTTGGATGGAAGCCCAATATTGTTAGAATTGTGAAAAACATGAGCCAAAGGATCAAACAACAAAGAAACCTTCCACACAAGATATTTGTAAACAATAATGATGCAATATTCCTCAACAAAAAATTTATAGAAGAAACTCAAGAAACTTCAAGGAAAAACAAGAGTCCTTAAAGGTTCAGAGTTTGAGAGAACAAAAGAGAAAAACTCGAAGAGATAATATAATGAGGGTTGAGTACTATATAAGAGAAACCCTAAATGGTAAAGGGATTAGATTAGGACAAATTTCAACATCACATGTGATGAGATATAATGATCTAATAATAGATCACTTTAGTTAACATACAAAGGCACTTAGTTAACTAAATAAACTCCCAAGTTTAGCTTAAGTGTTTGAGAGAATAAAATAGACTAATAGTGGTGAATTAATTAATTATTAGCTAATACTATGGAGTAATCTAAAACCCCACAATATGAACAGGAAGTAGCCAGAAACCCTAAAATAAAAAACCATGATATGAGTTATGAAACAAATTTGTGAGAGGTGCCCATGTAAAATAAAGATCTCTCAAAATTGGAGAAAAGGAGAAATATATGAGCAATGTAAATACGTGATCAAATGAAAATATGAAAGGTTACCTCAAAACAAGAATGTAAGAGTGTCCATATGTTAAATGATCCATCTCCATGAAATCACGATGTAACCAACCGGATTGATGTAAATTGCATATGAAAGTACATAGGAACATACGAACAAGATACTATATCACTTCGGAAAATACATGAAACGAGGAAGCATTAGCACCAATAGTAGAAACCCCCCATAATGTTGAAAAGGGATATCAAAGAAATGTACATTGAAACTATGTGAGACCAAGAAGTGTATGTGGGAGAAACAACTTGTAAATAAAAGGGTGTACAAACTAAGGAACACATGCATGAGGAAAGAATCACTGGGATTCACTGTTGTGATGGAAGGGAAACTCACTTGACAAAGGTGTGATGGTAAGCGAAAAGGAAAAAACCAGCAATGACACTTTTATATCATGAATGGCAGATAAAGGCACAATAAGATGTGCAAAATCCTCAAAAAGTATACACCAAAATCACACATTATCTCAATTCATCTACAAAAGATAAACTACATAAAAAGGATGTCTATAATTTCCAAATAGGACAAAATATTAGAAATACATATAGAACAACAAATTTTTTCATCCCGCCAAATGAAGTTTCTAGGATTAAAGCATCCAAGTAATTCACCGAATGTGAAATCCGCACAAACCAAAATAAAATGTACTTGAAGAAAAATCTATAAAAAACACATGAATTGCTATGAAGAGCTCTGAAAGACAATTTCAACATCATTGGGATCATGAAAAATGAAGAAACTAGTGAAAAGTTATGAACTTGAGACTAAAACAACACCTTTTACTTCAATAGGCTATAGAATTCACCAACAAAAAAATGGGCGATGAGATCCACACCACTGGAAAGTTAGCAAAAATAGCTTTCTGACAATATCTTGTTTAAAATTTGATATCATGTATGCCTAAGTTATAACAAAACTTTAGAACACAAAGGGGATGTAAAGGGGCCATTTACGACATTCATACTACTAATGTCATCTTGACATTGAGTGCAGAATATTTTGGGAATATTCCTATTAGCTGAAAAAAAATTTAGTGCCTTGTGTAAAAAATTAGGAATGACATATTCCAAAAGATTGACGAATATGGCTAGTAAAACTTGTCGATAAATGAGAAAAAATATGTCAAAAAATTTAACAAAAAATGCAGGCTGAAAAATCTTGTTCGTCTACTAAAAAATCTCCACACAGTTGAAAAAAGTTTTCTTCTACTGGTAAAAATAATGACTAAATGCTAGGGAAGCCTGATGCGACAAGAGTACGTCATTGGTGAAGCACAAAAACCGTGTCGGCTAATTAATACAACCCATGTCGGTGCATATGGAGGGGTAGAAGAAGGACTCGCCCGGTGGTACCCCCAAAACACAAACATTAAATTGGCCCTTGCCATGCCACCCTAAAACTTTCAATTTGCAATTTTTGCAATAATTGCTTTTATTTTAAATTTTTGTATTAAAAAAAAACTAGAAAATTAAAATTAACATCGACCTTTCGAATTTTTTTTCTTGAACTAAAATTTTATATGCATGCACATGAATTTTTACAGGGGCCGTATGTGCCCTTGTAAATTTTTTTTCCTCAAAAGCTCCTAACCCTACAATAGGGCAAATTTATTGTCAAAATTTGTTGATTCAACCTCTTGAATCCAATGGTGAGGTTCTTTTTGTGCCAAAGTGCATCAAAAATGCAACTACCCTACAGATCCAGAAAAAAACAACCACTTCAAACCCTTGCATATCTAACCTTAGGAGTCCAAATCAGGCCAAATAAAATCTAAATCTAACTTTCTCAACATATCTCAATCTAACAGTGAGGTCCTTTTTGTGCCAAAAGGTACCTCAAAATTTCCACCTCCAAAATTTTCAAAAAAATCAAAGCGGATTCAGATATGAAGCCTGTAACCCTTGTTGAAGAAAAAAATCTTATAAATCAAGGAGAGGTTTTGTTGAATCCATACTCTGATACCATGTTAGAATTATGAAAAAACACGAGCCACAAGATCAAACAATGAACATAGACACCTTCCACACAAGAGATCTGCAAACAATATGTGCAATATTCCTCAACTATAAAAAGCTACAAAAGATCCTCAAGAAACTTCAAGGAAAAAAAAGATTCCTCAAATGTTGAGAGTTCAAGAGAATAGAAGAGAAAAAATTAGAGAGATAATACAATGAGGGTTAAGTGCTATATAGGAGCAACCCTAAATGGTAAAGGGTTTAGATCAGGAGAAGTGTCAACATCACATGTGATGAGACAAAATGATCTAATAATAGTTCACTTCAGTTAACATACAAAATCACTTAGTTAATTGAATAAAGAACTCCTAAGTTTAGCTAAAGTGCATGAGAATAAATTAGACTAATAATTAATTAAAGATTAATTAATTATTAGATAATGCATGATTACTTTAACAAATATGAGGCCACCTAGGCTAGTCGTAGTGGTTATTTTAAAAAAAATATCCACTAATGTTGTCATATCTCCACCTTCTAAATGCATGATTAATAGAATTGCTAACTGTGATGCAAGTTTTAGAGATCACATAAATGTAAAATTCTAGTGGTAAGGATATAGAACAATACCATCAAGGAAGTCACAACAAGGATATGATAATATCATGCTTTTTGGTCAACTTATAATGCACTACAATTTTTAGATCAAGATGGATGGTCTGATGAAAGATACATAAGATTTTCTATTTTTTTTTCTTTTCACTTGATTGCCATGTTTCTTGTATTATTTGAAGTATCATCTATTATATTTGTACAAAATCTACATATATCTTAAATAATTCTATCTAAAAGATGTGTTAAGAGAAATAATTGCTTCAAAGCCATTGCTTTTGATATGACTACTTCAAATGACCACATGCATTATACAATATTCTTCCTCTAAGACTATTTTTGACATCAAGTTATAAATTGTGGAAGATCAATGAAATGAATAAATTGCAACCTAAAATAATCTCATGATCCACCACACTGAACCACACCATCTAACTAATCACAAATAAAAAACAAGTCATACACATAATAGGAGCCCCACCATACACATTAACTTTATTTCCCACCATATAAAATAAATCCACATTTTTGAAAAATAAAATGATTTAAACATCAAATATATGCAATTCTATGAACTTTACCATATGTACAACTTGAGAACCTTTCACTTGATTTACTTGAGCATTGAATATGTTCATATTAAAAGAATATAGTTAGACTAGAGGATAAATAATTAGTCCAAGGAACTTGGAATGCATATTTTATGCCTTGAAAAAAGTATTTAAATCATTTTTAAATATTATAAAATTGAAGTTACCCTCAATAACATATTCCATGTTATTTGCATAAATAAGCCACACCTAAACCTTAGTAAGCAGCCTCCCAAAAGGCCTAGTCACATAGAAGATTGGTAGCTAAGTCCATGGAAAATAAAAAATCACCTAGGCCACAAAAAGTTAAAGCAATGAGCCTAACATATGACCTATGCTACTCCTAAGAGTTCCCTCACATCCTTATGCTACTATCAAGCTAACACAATTTATACATGTATACTAGTTCATATAAGTTCAATCAACATTTACCTTGTCTGATTGCTAAAGTATTTTTTATACCTTCATACTATCACTTTAGAGAGATCATTAAATGGATGAATGAATTAGTAATATATTTCTTAATTAAAAGCTTAAATCATAAATTAGAACTCACACTTTTATTCAATACATTTTTTCAATGTTTCCCTTAGAACTAGATAGAAGTTCATAATTGTGTGAATTAAGAGAGCATCTTGATTAGAACTCAAGTTATTTCTCATTAATAGCTACAAAATATGACTTCTATATTTCCCTCTTATATTGAAATGATTGCATCATGTAATGGCATGAATTTGTGCCCCTTGCAAATTCCCAATTTTCATTCCCTTCACCTTAGAAAATGTAATTTTTATGATGTAATCCTAACATCCACCACCTTCCCCTATCCACGCAATAGCATGTTTTTGTGTCGGTGGAGGAATTTTTTTAGGGACGTGCATGTGCTACACAGATATCCGCATGTCGTGCTTCCATCCTGATAGGATTCTTGCCTCTAGAATTTGTAGAGGTGTTACATTTCTCCATTGGATACAAACTATAACACCTCCTACTCCCTTGATCAACATAGAACAACTCCTTTGCCTTCATTTTTCATTTCAAATTATGTATTCCTCCATTCTATTCAACTTCTACACACTCATCTTCACACTCCCAAGCTCCACTGTAGTTGCAAGCTGCTACTTTCTTGGCTTATCCTCTCTATTGTTGTGATAGGGTTGGTGTTGGAGAACTTGCAAGCTCACACATTCCTCTACTTTCCTTGAGAGAATGTAGTTGTGAAGGTGATATCCACCATTTCCATTTACTTTTACAATTATTGTGTTACATAGTAGCATATTGTGTTTTGTGTATTGCTTGGCATCTCTATTTTCATACACTTTCTTTATCATTTTCCATATCATTGCTATTTAGTTGATAATGGAGGTGGAAACACAAAAGTGGGGGACTAACTGAGGCAATCCCCTAAAAATAGCCCCAACATTTTCCTTGCTCTTGTGTGTGTAGGTGCTTCTTGGTTATAGTTATTTGAAGAATCATGTTGTGAGGAGTTTGATACTATCTTCTCACTTCCCTTGTCAATTTAAGCATATCTAGTTAAAGTATTGTTTTTGTTGTACTTCATTTTCATACTTTCTTTACATTCTGTCATAGAATAAAATATTATCAGTTAAGCTGTTAGTTCAGCTCCTAGTGTATTTATCTGTCTCAAAAGTCCCCTCTTTGTACGGACGCTAGTGCCCCACTGAGACGTCAACATGTCGAGTTGGAGTTCATGTCCTGCAATACTGTCCTTAGGAAATGAACTATCTAGACTATGGATAAACTCTAGGAATTGGCTTGTTTTACTCCCTGAAAAATTTAGGTTAGCAGAAGGAAAATAACAACTAGATTTCTCTTCCTTTTCAATCTTAACCACTTAACCTTTATGAATCACTTAGGAAGCTTGATGATGAGGGCCACATTGTCCAAAACCCACATAGAAGATGTGAGACAGAAAAATAACTCACTTTCAATTATTTTTCTAGAAAATGAAATTACAGATTCAAAACTTACATGCTATAGCCTCATGGGCTTGATTCATTACACCAAAATCAACTCTAAAAACAAAATCTATTATTTGGAGCCACAATCTGCACTATTGGAGCCACCTTCTACAACCCCCACTTAACCCTTTTATTTTACCCAATAACCACCATAGAATGTTCTAGAAATTTCAAATTTTTATTTTGTTTTGGCACCAAAAGTCTTGCCATTTGATTTCTGGCTTAGGAAGAAATCTTAATAAAATTCACTTTTTAGAGAGGCAACTTCGTGGGTCCATAACTTTTGATTCGAGCATCTGATTGGCTATTATAACATATCATTGGAAAGCTCTCGAATATATCTACAATGCTAAACCCACTAGAATCTCTCAAAGAATAATTGGAAACCTCTATATTCATTTCTATCAATTTTTTTTGCCTTCTACTCAAGGAATCTGCAACTTTGTTTGACCTTCCACTCCTATGCTTCAAAATAAAGGTATAACTCTGCAAAAACTCAACCTATTTTAAGTGCGTTTGATTTAACTTTCCTTGACTATTAAGATACTACAAAGCCTAGTGATCAATATATAAAACAAATTCTTTTGGTAGCAAATAGTGTCTCCATTTCTTCAAATCCTAAACTATAGCATAAAACTCCTGATCATAGAAATAATATTTCTTCTTATCATCATTTAAATTTTCACTAAAATAAGCAACAAGCTTACCTTATTGACTCAAAATAGCTCCTATGGTAGTGCCACTAGCACCAAAATATACTTGAAAGACTTTATTGAAATATAGATGTTCCAAAACATGTTGCTCTATAACTTTCTTCTTCAACATATCAAAATTTTTGGCTACTCCTATAGTCCACTTAAACTCTTTTCTATCCCCTCTCATCAATTCTGTTAGAGGTGCACAAATACCACTGAAATTCTTAATAAAATTTCTATAAAAATTTGGTAGACCATGAAATGATCTTACCTTTGTAACATTCCTTAGGGTAGGCAGTTTAACGATAGCTCTCACTTTTTTTGGATCCATTTTAAGACCCTCTGTCAAGACAAAAAATTCCCAGATACACCAACTCTCTCTTCACAAAATTACATTTCTTCAAATTAATCAACAACTTCTCCTCCCTTAGCTTCCCAAAAAATCTTCAAATATGCATCAAGTGCTCCTCCAATGTCTTACTAAAAATCAAAATATCATCCAAATAAACAAATAATTTTTTTTCCTAAGAATTCTTTCAATACCTCATTCATAAGCTACATAAATGTGCTTAGTGCATTGGTTATCCCAAAAGGCATGACTAACCACTCATACAATCTCTCCTTGGTTTTGAAGGCTATCTTCCATTCATCTCCTTCTCTAATCTGGATCTGGTGATATCCACTCTTCAAATCTATCTTTGTGAAGTACACAACTGCACTCAAACAATCCATAATGTCATCCATTATTAGCAAGGGAAATCTATACTTGATGGTGATCTTGTTGATGGCTCTAGAATCTATACCCATCTGCCATTCCCCATCCTTCTTTGGTGCTAGTACTGAAGGTACTGCACATGGACTCAAACTCTCTCTAATCAATCCCTTTCACAACAAATACTGCACTTGTCTTTTCAACTCTTCACTCTCTACTGGAGTCATCCAATGAGCTGCCTTATTCAACAAACTGGCTCCAAGAATTTGGTCTATCTAATGACTAATATTTCTTACTGGAGGAAAACCTTCATGTATGTTATCAGAAACAATATCTTGAAACTCATTCAACAAATCTGAAACCTCTATAGGTACCTCATTAGTATCCTCTTTATCAACTCTAGGGATCAATGCAAAAAACATATGATGCCTCATACCTTCTAGGAACTTCCATCAACCAAAAAAATTAATGCATTACTGCATACCTTTTCGTCTACCTCTTTCAAGGGCTTCAACTTATGATGAACTCCATCATTTGTCAAAGAATAGGTGTTGGCATGTCCATCATGTACTACTCACCGATAAAATTGCCATAGTCTGCCTAACAACATATTCCAAACATCCATAGGCATAATATCACACAATATATCATCATGGTAATTTCCAATCTTGAAATTTACTAGACATTGTTCATTTACCAAAGCCTTATGGTCCTTTTGCAACCAAGCAATCTGGTATGGATTCAAATGCCTTCTTTTCTTTAGCTGTAACTTACTAACCATCTCTTCTGAAACAAGGTTATTAGTACTACCTCCATCAATAATAACATTGAAAACTTTACCTTCACACTTACATCTGGTGTGAAACAAATTCTTCCTTTGAGTTGGTTCCTTCTCCTCATTTAGCAAGGCTCTTCTAGTGACAAGAACCTATCCTCTTTCTACATCCTCAAAATGTGAAGACTCAACATCTTCATCTACATGTGCAACTCATGCTTTACCCTTAGTTCTTCTATTTGTCCTTCCTTGATGTTGAGGAATCTCATAGGCTCTATGTCTTTCTTCTCCACACTAGAAACAAGTTCTAAAAAAGCCTCCTCTTCTCGATCCTTGTCCAAATATTCCTCTTTCTCTTTGGTCTCCATTATTTTGATCACGAGGATGGTAGGTGTTATCTCCTTTCTGGTTTTGGTTGCTACTGGAGCCTTCACCCTTTTTTTGATCTTTATTTCAACCTCCACATGATCGTCCACCGGTCTTTCCTCTACGGCCTCCACCTCGTTGTTTTTTATCAAACCTCTTGTTTAGTCCTTCTCCAACCTTTAGAGAAAACTAATAAGCATCCACAATGGTGGTCATTCTTACTAGTGCCAATTCTTCCAGTATTCTTAGCTTCAACCTATTAATATAATGAGAAAATTTCTCTTTATTCGCCTTAGAATGTCTTGTCCAAATCAATACCTTGTGAAATTCCTCTATGTATTCTTTAACCATCCTTGTTCCTTACCTCAAGCTCTACATCTTCTTGAGCAACTCCAATTCGTAATTGACTGTACAATAAATTGTTTCTTCAATTTTGACACCATTATGTCCCATCTAGAAATTTTATCTTTCCCTTGTCTTCCTCTTTCTAATTGGACTTCTTTCCACCATATATTGGGGTGACCTTTCAATTTTTTCTTTGCAAACCTCACTTTGTGAGGATCTTCAATCTCCTCAAACTCAAAAAATTCCTCCATGTCATTGATCCAATCGAACAATTCTTCAGGATTCAAATTTTCACTAAAAGTTGAAACCTCCATTTTAGGTCTCTTACCAATTCTTAAGATTTCTCATAGAAATGTTCTTTCTCCAGGATCCATTGAATCCTCCTCTTCCTCTTCCATTTCCTCTTCTATTTCATCTTCACTATCATCTCTTTCTTAATGCACATCTCTTCTTTGAACCTCTTGTTGCAAGGTTTCTAATTTCCTTCTAAGGGCTTTGATTTCATCTCTTGGTGGATCTCTTCCTCCACAACCTTGGCCTCTACCTCTGCCATGTTGGAAAATTCTTGGAGGCATCTTGAACTCAAAACAACACTCACAAGTCCTACTGCAACTACCTCATGTTCAAAGCTTTGATATAGACTCAGGAACTACTGCTTTGATACCACTTGATGAGGGCCACACCTCCCGAAAACCACACAAATCACCACAATAGATACCAACACAAAATATGCAAGATAAAAAAAAATCACTTTCAATTGTTTCTAGAAAATTAAATTATAGAGTCAAAACTTACATGCTACAACCTCATGGGCTTGATTCATTACACCAAAATAAACTCTAAAAACAAAATGTCTTATTCGAAGCCACAATCTACACTATTGGAGCCGCCTTCTACAACCCCCACTTAACCCTTTTGTTTTACCCAAAAGGAACCCTAGAATGTTCTACAAAGTTCAATTTTCCCTTTTGTTTTGGTGCCAAAAGTCATGCCATTTGATTTCTGGCCTAAGAAGAAATCTTAATGAAATTCACTTTTTAGAGTAGCAGCTTTGCAGGGCCATAACTTTTGATCCGTATGTCTAATTGGCTATTATAGCCTATTGTTGGAAAGCTATCAAAGATATCTACAATGCTAAACCCACTGAAGGTCATTTCTTCAACTTTTTGAGCTATTTTGGGGCCTTTAAGATTTTCATATCTGAATTTGAAGGTGAATTGGAGAAATTTCCTGGGATAGAAAATTTAATATTTCCCAAACCGTGTAGGGTATTGAGACGATTCTTTCGCGATAAAAAATGTTTTTTAGTTATGCTCCTTGGGGTAAATTTTTAGGTCCATACAAAATAATTTAGGATGACTTACTAAAAATAGTAAGTGTCCATTTTTCACCTTTTTTGGCTCTTGACTTTCTTACACCCCTTTAGTTCCATCATGGAACTCAAAACAACTAAAGAAATTAAGGAAAAATATTTTTTTTGGGTGATGCAAGATTTCCCTACATAGCTGGATGCTCTTGCATCATTTGAGGTAGATCATGGAATCCTGTTGCTTAGGACCCTCCTGTAACCTAGGGTCTTAGAGTAGTCAATCCCCCTCTACATTTTCGTGAACCTGACGTGAACTATGTTGCTTCCATTTTGTAGTGTTGAGGGAGTTTTCTCATGTGTTTTAGGCACATTGTAGGTTTGCACATTGTAGGGTGTGCAACCTTGCAACCCAACCTACAACCCCTAGTGGTGTAGTTAGATGGATCCCTAAGCATTGGGAAGTGAAATCTAGATAGGTCACTTTTTGAATCCTGAGCATTTGGGTTATCCTAATGAGGTTTTCTTGAAGTACATAAACATGGCCTCTTTTATGCATCTACCTATTCCTCCCATTTAGCCTATGAATGGATCACTTATTATTAATTTTACATTGTAGGACTTTCCTATGAACATGAATAGAGGGCCTTATCCTCTATACATTCTTGCTCACATCAATGAGAACATCATGATTGGTGTTCTGGTTGATCCCATGTGCCTTGTGAATGTTATAGCAAAGGATACTCTATTGATAAATTTCTTGCATAAGGATCAATATGATGAATCAAAGAGAAAATGTATGCACAAAAAAATCTCATTCCCTCTAATTGGTTCCATAACTCTCTTAGTCTTGGTTGGACCCAGGACTATAAGTGCTCCTTTAGATATCATCCTAGAGTTGGACTTGTTTAGAGTGAAACTAGGCATCCCATGACTAGTTTCCATGAATGCAATTGCTTTGGTAATTCATAAGTGTTTAAAGATTTCTCATGTGGGCTATATGCATGCTATGCATGACACCATGTATAAACCTCTGGTGTTGGCTTCCTCCAAGGGTAGACTTGCTATACCACACCTAAGTAAAATATAATAACAGGGCATAGTGCTAAAGGTGACACACACTATCTCCCCTTACACCATTTCAGTTAAAGGTTCTATGATCATGCAACATTAGGTTCCTCGTCCTCCTAGAAAAAAGGGAAAAGGGAAGCCTACTCACACCCATTAGCCTTCCTCTTCTTTTGCTATTGTTCCATTAGCTTCTACCTCTCCCCTTGTTGTGGCACCTACGACCTTTGCTCCCATGCCTTACATGGGGAGTCTGATGGTTCCTGCTTGGCGAAAGGCCAAGCATCAAGTATCCAAACTTTTCATCTTACCCACAATGCTGAGGCCCATTGTATATGGTAAGGGGAAGGGCCCTCATGGAGTTTACCTTGCGTTTTAGCCTCCATAGCAATGTATCACTCTTATGCCTCAGGAAGTGAATGAGAAGATGCCATCTGCTGAGGTTCCTATCTTTTCTTTTCCACCTATCATTTTTTCCAACCCTGCACTTCCTACTCCTACTCCTGATCCCATCTAGGAGGCTGACCTTCCACTAACAATCGTTGTGGAGGACATACCTATGGTGTAATAGGAGCCTCTTGTTCCTTCTCAAGTAGCAAGTTCTAGTTCCCAAAGTTGATGAAAACAACTTGTGTGTGAGCGTAAGTACCAAAGGAAGGCTTTGGCTACTGAACAAGCTACCTCATAGAAGGTAGAAGGGGAGCCAAAAAATCTTGTTTCACCATCTCGTGCTATGCCTCCCTCTTCTATTCCTTCTGCTTCAATTCCCGTCGCCTTAGTTTTTCTTCCAACTCCTCCCATGAATGTTGGTGACCCTCACCCCAAAACAGTGTAGGTGTTCATCACTCCCTCGGTGGATCCCCCTCTTCTAATGTCCCTTCCAGACATCCCTCCATTTTCTTGGCCCATGGATATGTTGAACACGATGGTGGCACGTCCATTGTGGCTTTGTTGTCTTCCTCCTCACCTTTCACTTATTTTGTGAGGATTTTGCATCCTTTATTGAAGCATAAGTTGGAGGATGACCTCACTTCCAATGGAGGTCGAAAGAAGGGATCACCTTCTTCAAGATAGGGTTCTACTTTGGTTTGCACCATCCTGGTGATGGATGTAGCCTCAACATCTCTTGAGGTTGTCACTGTCTCTTTTGACGAGATTGATGGTGGATCTTGGGTGCCTCTTTCATCTCCTAATCAGCTAACACATGGACCTCCTATCAAGTGCATGTTTAACTTAGTTGATGATGTACCAACCCTATTAGTGATCTTTTCAAAATTGATGACTCTTACCTCACAAGAGTTGAGTGAAGGAGACTTTGAGGGGTCTTCTTAGCTCTTGTCATAGGAGAGTCAGAGGGTGCTCCCCTTGCTATCCCGCCCTTGTAGGATTTTCCACCCTCCCCTTATGATGATCTAGATTGCGAGAACGATGAACTCCTAGTTGATGAGGCCTAGGAGAGTTCCTATTCTTTATCTATAGATTAGATTTGTGTGTGTGTTGTGTTTCCCCCATGCTTATTTTTGTGTGTTCCTGGAGGACCCTTGTTGCCCTTGTAGGTTCTTAGATATAGGAGTGAGATTGTGTCATAAACTTCCTATATATGTTTCATCATTCTTCTATATGTTGTAACTTAATTTTTGATAATTGGGGATGATGCAAAGTGTTGGGGGCATTTAGGCCTCCCTTCCATGTTGAGCCAATTTTTTATTTTTATTTTATTTTCACACGATCTTCTTCAGATCTGGGAACTTTTGGGTACTGATGATCTTTTGTTCACACATATCAAAGGTTACCTATAAGAACTAATTGAACCCAAACTCCTAGATCCTCCTTGTCTCTATCTTTTCTTATTTTTCTTTGTTTATCTTTCTCTCTTCTTTTCTTGCTTCTTGATGTTGTGGTTCCTATGTGTTGTCCCTCACGTGCATGAAAATATTTACACATATATATGTCATCATGTATCGTGGGCCATGACATCTCTACATCTCCTCTCTCTCCTTAGGATGTCATGTGCTCCTTCAGTTCACACACACCATCTTAAGGAGGGCCCCTACTTCTCTAATTTTCAATAAGGTGTATTTAGTGGCCAATGAATCCCGTACTAAAAATTCTTGTAGTTTTCAAAAATCACATCCTTCAATGCTAAGGATCCCCTTAGCAATATTTTATTTCAAAATCAAATTCGTAGCAAAAATAATTAGAAAACTTTCCTTTGAGAAGGCCATTCATTTTATCGGATTCCTTGATGAAAGAGATCTTTTAAAAGGATTCCTTGATGACAAGATTGGTTGCAAACATTTCATTTATTTTCAAATGAAACATTCCTTTGCATGGGCCCCTTGCAATCTTGAAGGGTTCCTAAGGGACCCCTTTAAAAGCTTCTCCTTCAATTGTTTGTTTTGAGATATGACTATCTGTCTATGTGACTTTTTATTGCATGACATGTTTGTCTGTGGATTAACATGTTGCTTTGTAAGATCGAGCACCTATGAAGCTTCTTTTATAATCAATCTTGGAGGACTGAGTACCTTATCAAGCTTTCCTTGTAGGACTGAGCACCTATAAGGGTCAATCAGACTCTGCAGAGCCTTTCTTTTCTGCCCCTAGGATTGAACACTTGTGGCTCCTCCTTTGTAGGGATGAGCACCTGTAAAGCACTTTGATTCTACAAGGCTGAGCACCTGTAGAACCTTTGTTCACCTTTTATAGGACCAAGCACCTGTAGAACCTTTGTTATCCTTTCGCAGGACCAAGGACCTGTGGAGCCAATTCTATAGGAACAAGCACCTACATAGGTTTTTTCACCTTCTAGAGGACTGAGTACCTTTGGAGCCATCTCTCTCTCTTGAGCATCTAAGCATGTTAGATTTTAGTTTGCTTCCTCGATAGTTCATGTATATGTTTTTCAAAATTTTCTCTACTTTACCTTGCATTCACTAAGGCATATGCTCACTAAACTAGGGGAAAAATGTAATGGCATGATTTTGTGCCCCTTGCAAATTCCCCATTTTCATTCCCTTCAACTTAGAAAATGTAATTTTGATGATGCAATGTTCACATCCACCACATTTCCCTATCCACTCGATAACCTATTTTAGTGTCGGTGGAGGAATTTTGTTAGGGATGCACATATGCCACGTTAATGTCTGCACATTATTCTTTCATCCTGACAAGATTCTTGCCTCTGGAATCTATAGAGGCATTATGTTTCTTCATTAGAAACAAATTGTAATGCCTCCTGCTCCCTTAATAGATGTAGAACGACTCCTTTTCCTCCATTTTCCCTTTCAAATTGCCTATTCCTCCATTCCATTCAACTTCTACACACTCATATTCACACTCCCAAGCTCCATTATAATTGTAGGTTGTTGCTTTCTTGGCTCCTCCTCTCCGTTGTTATGAAAACATTGGTATTGGAGAACTTGCAAGCTTGCACAGGTTTCTCTACTTGCCTTGAGAGCACATGGCTATGAAGGTGATATCCACCACTGCCACTTAGTTTTGCATCATTGTGTTATGTAGTAGCATATTGTGTTTTTTGTATTGCTTGGAATCTCTCTTTTCATACACTTTGTTTGTCATTTTCTATATATTTCCTATTTGGCTGACCGTGGAGGTGGAAACACCAAAGTGGGGGATGGATTGAGGCAATCCTCCAAAAATAGCACCAAAATTTTCCTTGGTCTTGTGTGTGTAAGTGATTCTCGGTTGGATTTATTCGAAGAATCATATTGTGAGGAGTTTGGTACTATCTTCTCACTTCCCTTGTCAATTTAATCATATCTAGTTAAAGTATTGTTCTTGTTGTACTTCATTTTCTTGCTTTCTTTACATTTTGTCATTGCATAAAATCTTATCAATTAAGGTGTTAGTTTGATTCCTGGTGTTTTTATTTGTCTTAGAAGTCTTCTATCTATATGGATGACAACACCCCATTGAGATGCCAACACGCTGCACTGGAGTTCATGTTGTGCTCTGCCATCCTAAAGTAGTGAGCTGTCTGAGCCACAGATAAAACTCTGGGAATCAACTCACTTGAATCCATAAAACATTTGGGTTAGTAGAATGATGCAGAGAAGGGGTATTAAAGGTCAAAAATCACTCAAAAAACTACTGAACAAAGTCTTAACACATCAAACAAGGTGACTTCCT
Organism: Sequoia sempervirens; assembly: GCA_007258455.2. NCBI lineage: Eukaryota > Viridiplantae > Streptophyta > Pinopsida > Cupressales > Cupressaceae > Sequoia > Sequoia sempervirens. Next base: position 24,309,375 of record VDFB02252616.1, on the reverse strand, counting down.
TCACAAATTACCACTAGGCCTTATGGCTTTCCAAAATGTTCTGACAGAGCATAACTCCTAGGGAAGACTCGATAATCCAATTTCAAACACATATTAAAATACCCTTTTGGGTCCTTTAAAACATACCTCAAAATGGGTTGGGGTTTCTTTGGAAAGGATGCTTCAAAATCTAACTGTCCTAGTCTCAATTAGGCCTTAATTGACTGGTTAGGCTAGCTAGCAATATGGTTATTGCACTCTAGGCTTCCAATAGTCATACCAAAGCTCCAAACATGTAAAATAGGGTTTTCCCCAATATTTCCAATCACTTTAAGCAATTTCTCAAGAGATTTTCACCAAACCCTAAGTCCTATGTAATTTCAAGGCTCAAAACATGAAAAATATTAAGTTACAGAATCACTCTAGCACATGCTACACTCCTCCCTTGCACTTGCAAGCTTGTGGACATAAAAAAAACCTTTATTCCATCCATTCCACCAAGTTTCATGAGGTTTCACTGGTGGAATGGTGGATTTTTCATTTTTCTTCCCTTTACAGAAGTAAACCTAGGGTTTTTGACCAGTTTGAGAAAATCTACTATAAAATGCTCAACACTTGATGGAATCCAATGAAATAAAAGCCAATAGAAAGTAGAATCAACACTTCATAAATTTCAATAGGATTCAAATAATGGAAAATCCATACAAAAGCGTACACAATCCTAGAACAGTAAAATCATGTTCATAATTGCAGGAACAAAGATAATTTTATTGAGTTTCTTCAATTTTACAACTTCCAAACCTAGCTTCGACCTTCCCAAGCTATATTTAACATGTCCCAATGGTTCCCAACCATTTTTAAAATTGCAACTGTCCAACTTCATTCAATTACAACCAGTGACTCTTCATGTTCCTTGTTTTTGCACTTTTACAACAATGACAACATTTTGTAAAATTGACAGATTTTAACAAACTAACCCCAAATGACTCAACCGAAACACAAAGACATAAAAAATGGTCTTAAAAGACCTTATTACAAACAAAATGAATTAACCACACCAAAATTCTAACACTTTGAAACTTTTAACATGAAGACCTAGGTGCCCTGCACCATACTCCCTGGGCAAAATGAATTGAAGTCCCATTTGAGTCTGCAATCATGTATCCATTCCTGAGAACATAATCCTCACTCATCCCATTAGCTTCTTCATAGAGTACACCCTTCCAATGGACTAAATACTGGAAATAGGCATTGTACCTTGCCTTTGTGAGTTCCTTGGCACCTAGGAAATACTCCAACTTTAAAGGTGTACTTGCTGAATGATCTTTGAATCCTTCCTCATTTGAGAATGTTTTAAAACCTGCATCATCACCTATAAACACATCTCCTCCTTACTTGTAATGAAATTCCTTCTTCTTCACTTCAATTGTGTGCTTGGACTTGTCCACATTCCTTTGCAGTGTATCCTTGACCTCTTCACATTTGCTTCTCATCTCTTCCATCTGTTGTTGTGTCCCTGCAACTGCTACTTGATCAGACATACTAACCTTTGGTTTGAAAGAAATGGAATGACCAATATCCCCCCTAGAAGGAAATGAATGGAACACCCCTCTTATCATCATAGGAACATACTTCTTAAGCCAATCTTGAATCCCCAAAATCAAGTCATTCTTCATTTTTGCTATCATATTATCTCCAGGTTTAGGAGTGGCTACAAGGTCCATGTCCTCTTCTTCTACCTTTATGAAATCCTTCCTACCTGCCATCATCACATTAGATCCCATGGTTTGTCCTTTATCCTCCTCTTTCAATGGTGTCAAGGTATAAGAGACTCCATATTTTTTTTATCTCATAAGTATTCCTCCTGCCATCATACTTATCATGCCTATCAAATTTCCAAGGCCTCCCTAGCAACAAATGACACACATCCATGGGTATTATGTCACATAAAATTGTCTTTGTACCCTCCTATAAGAAAATCCACCCAACTTTTTTCATTCACCAAAACATGTTGACCCTCATTTAACCAAGAGACTTTGTAAGGGGTAGTATGTGGTATTCTTGGCAACTTAAGGTTTTTAACCATCTTAATTGAAACCATATTATTTGTACTACCTGAATCAATTACAACTTTACAATCCTTACCCAAGCACTTACAAGTTGTCCTGAAGAGATTCTTCCTTTGTGGTGGCTCCCTCTCTACTGGTACCTTGATGAGGGTTCCCCTTACCATGAGCGATTCACCATCTTTGTCTCAACATGTTGTGAGGGGGAGTTCACATTTTCACAATAATCTCCTTGAACAATTTGAGTTCTCCTTTCTCCTCCAACTGAAGTAGTGGCCTAATTTTCATTGCATTTCCATGCTTTATGTCCAAACTTGTTGCATTGGTAACACCTTCCTATGAACCCACTAGATCCTCTTCCCTGACCTCCAAATATGCCTGTAAAGCTTGATCTACCTCCTCTAAATCCACCTCTTGTATCTGCAACTTGTTCTTGGGATTTGCTTGTATCTTCTTGGATCTCATATGATTGCCTTGGATAAAAAATGACCCTCTTCCTCTGGAATTGCTTCCTCTGCCCCTGTTTTGTTTCTTTTTCCTTCTCTTTAGCTTTTCTTCGGCCTTGATTGCTAATTGGTAGCATTCCTTTACTGTCCTTGGGTTTGTCAAACTTAACTCATCTTGGAGGTTAAATCTTAACCCATTGAGATATCTAGCCACTTTCTCTACATCATCCTCCATGTGATCCACCCTTATACTCATCTTATAAAACTCATTAGTATAGGCTTTGACATCCATATTTCTTTGTTTAAGATTTTGAAGTTTCTTGAATAGTTAAATTGCATAATCACCCGATAGAAACTTTCCCTTGAGTTTAGCCACCATTCTATCTCAAGAGACAATTTTTGACTTACCTTTCTTCCTCCTTTATGTTTTCTCATAATCCCACCAAAGTAGGGCATGGCCCTTCATTTTTTTTCTTCTAATTTTACCCTCTATTCCTCTAGGATATCTTCACATTCAAAATGATTATCAAGTGCTGCAATCCAATCCAAAATCTCTTCATTGTTCAAGTTCCCTCCATACATAGGTAAATCTATCTTTACCTTGTGACTATCTCCCTTGAATGCCTTCAGTAGCTTGGCCATTCTCTACTCATCAAGATCCAACTCTTCTTGAGACTCTTCTTGGGTATTTTCCTCTTCCCCTTCCTCTTCATGGTTACTCACATCACCTGTGATCATACCCCTCTTCTGACTTATTTCAATAGCCTCAAGCCTAGCTACCAACATGTCTTGTAGCTCCTTCAATTTCCTAATCTCCCTTGTAGTCTTCTCTTTCTTTTCATTCATTTCTCTAGCCATTGTGTTACCTTTTGGAGGCATCTTGTTCTCTTTTGCTTCACACTTTCTCTCTCTTACAGACCAACCTATGCTCTGATACCAATTTGATGTAGAGTAGGGGTATCAAAGGTCAAAAATCACTCAAAAAACTACTGACCAAAGTCTTAACACATCAAACAAGGCGACTTCCTTCACAAATTACCACTAGGCCTTGTAGCTTTCCAAAACAATATGACAGAGTATAACTCAGGTGGGGAAGAATTGATAATATAATTTCAAAAACATATCCAAATACCCTTTTGGCTCCTTTAAATCATACCTCAAAATGGGTTAGGGTTTCTTTGGAAAGGATGCTTCAAAATCTAACTGCCCTAGTCTCAATTAGGCCTAAATTGATCAGATAGGCTAGCTAGAAATATGGTTCTTGCACTCTAGGCTTACAATATTCATACCAAAGCTCCAAACATGTGAAATAGGGTCTACCCCAACATTTACAATCACTTTAAACAATTTCTTAAGAGATTTTCACCAAACCCTAAGTCCTATGTAATTTCAAGGCCTAAAACATGAAAAATATTAAGCTAGGGCATCACTCTAGCACGTGGTGCACTCCCCTACACCTGCAAGCTTTTGGAAATAAGAAAAAATTTATTCCATCCATTCCACTAGGTTTCATGAGGTTTCATTGGTGGAATATGCATTTTTCTTCCCTTTAAAGCAATAAACCTAGAGTTTCTGACCAATTTGAGAAAATATGCTATAAAATGCTCAACACTTGATGAAATCCAATGAAACAAAAGCCAATAGAAATTAGACTCAACACTTCATCAATTCCAATAGGATTCAAATCATGAAAAATCCGTACAAAATTGTACATAGTCTTGGAACACTAAAATCACGTTCAAAATTGTAGGAATAGAGACAATTTTATTGAGTTTCTTCAATTTTACAAAGTTTCCAAACTTGGCTTCGACCTTCCCAAGCTTTATTTAACATGTTCCAATGGTTCCAAACCATTTTTAAAATAGTAACTATCCAACTTCATTCAATTACAACTGGTGACTCTTCATATTCCCTATTTTTGCACTTTTACAACAATGACAACATTTTGCAAAATGGACAACTTTTAACAAACAAACCCTAAATGACTCAACCAATACAAAAAGACATAAAATATGGTCTTAAAAGACCTTATTACAAAAAAAATGACTTAACCACACCAAAATGCTAACACTTTGCAACTTTTAACATGAAGACCTAGGTGCCCTACACCACAGAAGGACAATAGCAACCATATTGCTCTTCCTTTTCAACCTTAACCACTTAACCTTTTTGAATCACTTAGCAAGCTTGAGGTAGAAGGGAAACCTATTTCTTAGGACCCTCCTATGACCTAGGGTCTCAGAGCATTCAATCCCCCTCCTCTACACATCGTAATATAAATCTTCACACTACAAAGTCATGCCATTACTTAAACACCTAATACAAGTCAATTATCAATGACATCACTTATATTTTATAAATTTACAACAAAGAAAACTTTTACATACCAATGCAATAGCACACCATCTAAATGAATGAAAAAATTTCACCTATATCTTTATATTGTACAAAAAACATATGTTGTTTATGAAAGGTACAACATATGGACAACATCATGGCTAAAAGAAGTAACAAAGCATATTTGAATACACTAAAATGTTTTGATATTATACTAAAACTATTAAATACTTGTATTCTTTCCATAAGATGCCACTCCATAGCATTAAATGAATCAATAACCTCTCCATCTCAAATATATTTGAGAGGAATTTTCAAACACTATCCTTACCTCGAGTTTTCCTCCATATCCTATATTGCTCTTGTTCAACAACTAACCATCTTCTTTGGAACCATGGCACACAATTTGGATCCTTGATAAAATATTTATTCAATGACTAAAATTCTTTTAAAATTTTAAAGATCTTATAATCGAGAACAAAACATATTGATCACGAGGAGTGCCACATATAAATATCATTCACAAAACTAACAATAAGTTAAAAAGATGACCAAGAAGTAGTTTAATCCGATTTCCACAATATTTACCTGTAAAGATCTAACTAGTTTTCTCTCATCCATTTGGATAAGAACTTTCCTAGTCCTCTTGTGGCATGCCTTGAGGTAGGCTAGAGAAGGTGAGAGAACAAATTTCTAAAACCCTTTAACAAAATAAAAATTGATGGCAAAGCTCATTGAAAGAATTTAGGAAGGCATTGGGTGACTTGGGTAGTGAAACAAAAGATGAAAGAGGTGGCAATAATGGCAATGAAGAGTGATTATGCCCAATGAGAGTTGAGATTGGTGAAGAAAGAAAGCACAACTTTTGAAAAATAATGCAAACCAGACTCAACGACATGGGTCGATATGAACAAACTTGTCCAATTTTAATATGCAAGTGCCCACTATTTCAAAAAATCCACCAAAAACTGCCATGATATTTTTAATCGCCCACCATTCCAAAAAATCTGCCATGTTCTTCCGTAGTTTTATTTTGTTCGTTGTGCATGTAAGATTCCAACTCACTCAAAATAGGTGGTGAGTGGGAAAGGAAGCCACCATTCAAGTACATGTTACAAACGCTTTTCATAATTTTCGCTCTAACATCTTGTCGTGGAAAAAAATTGCCATTGAAAATAACAAAATAAAATAAAATGGCAAAACTACCAAAAAAATATGGGTTAGTGCACTATTTTGAAAAATTTGCTCATAAAACCTAAATTTTTTAGCCAATGAGATTGAAGAAATATAATTTTGAAAATTTGAAAACTTATAAATCTTGCATTTTACATTAGATTTTTTATTTTCTTCAAGACAAAAAATACTTCATTCTAATTCATTGTCAAATACAACTTTTAATTACTAATTTAAAAGAAAAAAACAAAACTCATTTACTACTTAATGGCCAATACTAATAAACCAAATAGTAACAAAAGGGAAAAAAAATGTTATAAACTTAGCGAGAACCATGAAACATTTTTTCCTTTATATTGATTTCGATAACAACTCCAATTTTGATTTGGTAAGACCAAAACAGAATATAAGAATATCTATTTGACTAGCACTTGCACCTAAAGAAGGTTCAAGGATTATGTCCACATAAAACTATATGTATGTTAATATGTTAGAAAGTATGTGTATGTGATTGGATTAAACAATTAATAATAGTTCTAAATAATAGAGTGAAATAAATTCTAATTTTTTTGGTTAAATAAATTAAGTATTACCTGATTATGAAATATTTGCATACAGATTTAAAACATAAAGCAATGCAAATGGAAAAAGAAAGTTGTCATCAAATAGACAAAAAATATTGGAAATAGAATGTTTCTGTTCAATTGTCAAATCAATATTTATCTGGCTTTTATGTGATAAGTGAGATTTTGAAGACTTTTATCTGATATTTTGGAGACTTTTACCATTAAACAACAGCTGAAACTTGTTTTCCCACAACTCAACAATGAGCTAAAAATGCAAAAGTTTTATGAAATACTTTGCTATTTTTATAAATAATTCTGAAGTCGTTTATACTTATCAATGATGTGTCACATCTGCTCATAGGCTATCAGAAAGCTCAGAATTTAAATAAAGCTCTCGGGCATCCCAAGTAATAAGCCCTAATCCATTTACAGTCTCCCTCCGCGACAGAAGGATCACCCCCTGCAACCACCAAAACTACAACAATGCATAAAATTACGGCCCCGGCCCATGTTGGACACAGTTTTTCACAAGACGATGGCCACCCCAAGGAAAGAGAAGGCCGGACAGACTTTGGGATGATTGCATCAAAACCTACACTAACATAGTGAAGCGTGTCTGTGTCTAACACCACCACTCTCCACTCTCCTACAATGGTAATTTTGAGCGCTGTGCACGTTCAGACTCTGTCGATACGTTGTACTTACCATACCAATTCTAAATCCAAGACATTTAAATAATACATGTTTAGGGGAGAGGTTTTATAGCCGTCCATCATCTTATGTTCATGCTAAGTTTTTAATCGATATATCAAATTTTGATGATTTTAATTGGATTTCCTTTTATGCAAGTGAAGAGTTTAAAGCTATTGTAACAATAGCTTCTATGTAGTTATGACAAAGTGGGATGATTCGTTATGTCTACAAAGATAAAAAGAAGTGTTCATTTAAAGGTGATGCCAAATACCTATTCATAGACGTTCCAATAACTGTGCACTAAAACCACCAAATAAATTTGTACAGTTGATCCAATACATATTCATCTAACAAATGTTTTTACCCATATCTACCTACAAATGCTTCATACCCTATGAATACCAATAAAGTTTCACAACTCCAATTAAATATTCAAATTTTAACTACAGAGACCGACTATAAGTACATGTGAAATATTTTAGTGGACTTTTAATTATCATGTATTGAATTTTTTAAATATAGGAAGTTAAATAGACAAAGAGTGAAGATTTATTAGAATATGGGCTACAACTGAGATCTCTTCCCTAAATGATTTATTTGAAATCAAACTAATAGATGAATTCTATTAAAAAAATAAATGTGATTTCAAATAAATAATACAAACAAACCAAAAAGAGTTATTTACCCTTACACTAAACCTAATTCTAACCTACGTCATCATAACAGAAGATGAAACTAGTTGTATTTCTCCTCATCTAATATGTATCAGGCCTCTCACTGGATCCATGAGTCCCCAGATGAAATTATTTTATGTTGTAAAGTATGGTAACGTTGGCACAGTGAGGAAATTTGTATAATTTAAAACTATTGGCACAAATGGTATGTTATATTCTGCGAGTGGACGGTGCTGCCGGAATCATCTTCCTTGTGTATTTTCATACATTTTCATTATTCACAACGGATATGCAGAGCCCTGTGCATTTCAATTGGGAATTTGAATCCCCCACATTCGACAGGACTGCCTGATTGGGAGAATAAACTTGTTAAGAAATCTTCTGGGGAAAAAGGAAGCGTGTTCGCCTGGTTTCAATCTTGTCACCACCCCACGACAAATTATGCAGCAGAATAGACGACCAGAAAAACAAATCCCTGTCAACTGCATCTCCTTTCTTCTGTTTATTTTGTCAATTTTTTTTGTGTATGGGAACATTGATTTCTTTTAAAACTTGCTATTGATCAGCCAGTTTTTGATATCTTTTAAGTCCAAAATTTAAAATTCTGTGAACTAAGTCCGCTAATATTCCATGACCACATTCACATTTTAATCCGAATTTGCTAAGTTGAAAATACTATATTAAAAAATCTCATGATTTTAAAAATACAATATACATTTCTTTATAATTTTAATAAATAGTTATATTTTTGACTGTATAGAAAAAATAAGTTTTGAAGAGGTCCAAACATTCTTTATAACAAACAATAGTTGACACTAAAGTCAGATAACATTACAATTGCAACTAAGTTGTCACACTACAACAACTCTACAAAATTGTCAATCCAAAAACAAATGATAAGTGACCTACACCACCAAACCCTCAAACCCCTGCCTAGTAGACTGCACATTTAAACATGTGTATTAGAATTATATACATGTTTAAGAAGACCTCTATTACTCCTTTGAATGATAGTTTAGGACACACCATTTTCTACATCCTCATATTGAGGGAAGATGATAGAAGAATCCTCTCTTGTCACCTCATCCTACTCCACTACATGTGGAGAAGAAGAGCGTCTTATTAAAGAAGGCATAAGCTACACAAAATCTAGAGGCATACAAAGGATAGAGATTCCAATGCACTCCTCGAGAGAATCAAACTCAAAGAAGGAACATCAACCCACATAGAGCTAGGAGAAGGCATTCGAGTTGTATCAGACATAGAAGGAGACCCACAATGATTATAATCTAAAAAATCTCTAACAATCAAGTGTTTGGTATGGGAATTCTGCTACCATGTAGCTAAACCCACCAACCTAAGATGATAGTGGGGTAATTAGAAGCATGGTGCCTTGTGGAAAATTCCATTAGAAGAGAAGACCCTTATAATTGAGTAGCCGATTCTAGGGCCTATCCTCTAAGATAAGAACAATATCCATAATTTAAGTGGTATTTAAATTTAGCTAGATACTTGTTAATATACTCTAGATAAGGATAATATCCATAATTTGGCATCTGACAAATTCATCTCTAGCAATTCATCGAAGGGAAATTCACCACCATGGAAAATTCACCGACGAAAAATTTACTGCCAAGTAAAATTCACCGCTAGCAATTCACCAATGTTTTAAAATATATATTTCAAAAACTTTTTGAATTGTTGGCGGTGAATTTTACTTGACGGTGAATTTTTGGTGAATTTTCCATGGTGATGAATTGCTGGCCGTGAATTTTCCTTCGGTGAATTGCTGACGAGGAAATTTTCTAGAACCCCATAATTTACTTTTATGTAAATTGAAAAATGACATATTTGTTAAAAGATTAAATGCTTTTATCTTTATGGATCTATAATTTAAGTGGTTTTTAAAATTAGTCAGATATGAATGTGTCTTGAGTATTGTTCACTAGTAAATTTTAGTAAGATTCCTTGGTTAGTCTTTATAGGCCTTAATTTCTTTAAAAAATAATCAAAATAAACAAATTACATTAATTTTCATCTTACTTGTAATAAGAGAAAAGTAAAAGTCTCATAAAATAAAATAAAAATAATGAAGAAACCATTCACGAACTATTTTGTGTGACCAAATCGTGGGTAGCATGCTTTTGTGTGATACATGCATGCTATGTAATGTGCTCGTATTATGATTAAAAAAATAAATCTCTCTATTTTAGGTTAGGTGTGAAGAAAGAATGATGAGATTAAGGTTGGTTTTTTTTTGGTTTGTCTCAAAGAGATATTCTTTTCTTATTCATAATATTTTTTAACTTCAATATTACTAGATTTACTTCTTATCTATTAGTTTTCTTCTTATCTTTTTAATAACCATAAATTACCAAAAATATACTGTATCATGGAGGTGTAGCATAGTTTATGAATTCTTATTATATCACCCCTTGAAACCTATGCACAGAGTTATCCTTTGCTCATCTACTAGAATTCAAACAAAAGTAACTAGTTCCACTATTTTCAACCCTCACTTTGAACCCTTGATAAACTTCACTTCCTAAATCAACCTAATATCTAACCTACCTCAAGTAGATTTAAGTTTTTTTATTCCATGGTTTGAGATCCCTCCTTTCCTACTTGAAAATAGTTAGCTATAGAAAAATTAAAGATAGTTAGAAAGAAAGAAGATCTGATGATGAACATCCAAGTAAATAGAGAGCTATATACCCATGAAAATTTAAAACAAGTAAAATAAGATACGTTATGATTATAAATGATTATTATGAAATGGTATTGTGAAAATATTATAGATTTTACATCCGGGAGGTTGAGATGATCCATAATTTAATGTCTACAAACAAATATCTATTGGGTCACTATAATGATTAATGTTCTAAGTTTGGAAGTTCACATCTTGGGAGTATTTATATGGAAAATTCAAACAAAATGTGTCAACCCAATAATTAAATAAAACATTGATGAATTGAACAAACTTAGTAGACCTATGAATTGTTCCTTCTAAATATATTTGTAGAATATGATATATATATTTTGTATAATATGATTTATCTATATTGCGGTGTAGTGGAAATGGAAATTGGGTAGTTGATAAAGGGTAACGAGGTAAATAAGAAATAGTGGGAGAAATTAACTATAAATTTGGTATCAAATTTTAGTTGTATGGAGTAACAAAGAAATATTTATAAAAATAAGGAGGTGCCTTGTGAATAAAAAAATATATTTTTAGTTAATTTCTCTTCCAATAAATTCAATGATGAGGTGTCTTGGACTATTTAAGAATATTATTATATTTATATACAACCAATAATGTAAACTAAAAATGACATATTTGTTAGAAGACAATTATTATTTTTATCTTTATGAATGCATAATCTAAGTGGTTGTTAAATTTAGTCAAATATTAATGTGTCTTGATTTTTGTTCACTAGTAAATTTTACTAATATTTCTTGGTTATTATTTATGGGCCTTAATTTATCTAAAAAAAAAGTCTCTATCAATGCAAGAAATTATTTATTTATGAAAAAGCCAATAGAATAGGATTTAAAATCATAGTAACTCTTATCCTTTGAATTTGTGGATATTAAATATATGTATTTATACATATAAAATGAAATCTAGATAGATAAGGAATAGTAGCACCTCTTTGAGGATATTGTATCTATCATGGATTATGTTTTGTCACTAAGAGATTTTTTTAGATACACTTAAACTCTAATCTAGGGATAAAATTTGATGAGTAAAAATACAATGATAAATCAATTTTTTTTCTTAAATTAAATTACTATGAGTAGGGAAACCAATCTATCAAAATCACATAGGGTCAAACTTGGCCCAAGAATACATTTATAAATTAAAAATCATTCTTTAGTTAAGATACTATGAGTAGGGGAATTTTTTTTGAAAGTCACACAAGGTAAAGCATGGATGAGTAAGCATGCATTTATAAATTAGAAGTTTTTCTTTGGTTAAGCTATTGCGAGTAAAAGAATCATTCTATTAAATTCACACAAGATCAAAATTTTAGGAAATAATGCATCAATACTTAGTTCATTTAATCCATTTTCTACAAAACCCCATGAGAGAAAATAATGCATAAAATCTTACAAAATAGCCATAATGCATATATAAATTAGACAATCCACAAGATACCACAATATATAACTTGGGAAACCCTCAAGAGAGAAAAAACCTAACCTCCAAAATCATCCATACTCCATCTATTATTCAACAAGAAAACAATATATGCACTTACATAGTTACAATGAATAATTATGAAACACCAAGCCTCTCCAAAGCATCCTCCATGTGTCCAAGCGTGAATCCACACATCCCATGAAATAATTCACATATGCACTCCTAAATAAAACTCAATAATGACAACCACTCACCCAAGTAACCTTAACCACTAAAAATGTGTTTTCTTTTATAGACACAAGCTCACACAAATACAACCAAGTGGTAAGATAAAACCATGTGCCACAAAACCATATGCACACAAAACCATTGACCTCTCATTTAATATTGAGTACTAAGTTTTCACATTATTAAATACTTTCCAAAAATATTAAATTATTATCCCATATTGACCCCACACATAAAATAATAAACCTAATGTAATAATAAAAATTGCAAGTGGCATCAAATAATTACCTAGCGTGGCTAAATACACCTCCTAATTGCACCAAAACTAAATAATTATTCAATTAAAACATTATAATATAAAAATTTATGCAATGGGTACAACATAAAATACTAACATTTTCTGATGCAAGAGCATCCAGTGGTGTAAGGGCAATCTTGCATCACCCAAAAATAGTTAAATTTTAAGTTTCTCAATTTTTAGATGTTTTTACATTTTTGGATACCCTTTTCGTCATAATAAAATTCCAAATTTACGGTTTTTATTTTCTATTCATGGGTTGAAAGATATTGCAGTTTTAGTTTCCCAGATTTGCACCTGAAAATCTTCCGAGTTAGATTTGAGGCACTTCTATTTCCTGGATCAGCCCCGAAACTTGCCAAAATTGGCATAGAAAATTTTAATCGCGTTATTGACTTCGAGACCTTTCCAATGGTTCAAACGGTTCGTGAATCAGAGTCTTGGATCAAAAGTTATGGCCCCGGGAAGTTGGTATGCTTTCTAGAAGATACAATTGCAAATGTTCTTTTGAAATTTGAACTTCAAGTTGTAATTTTTTGGTGCCAAACTTCCTAAACTCAAATTTGAATGTTGTTTTGGCTCCAAACTAAAGAGGATCTCTATTTATGGGCGGGTTTCTAATTTTTGGGTAACTTTTTGGGGACAAGCTCGCATATTGCGAAAGGGTGATTCTGTAGCTTTCTGTAACTCGCATGTATTGTAGAACTTGGGGATTTGAGATCTTCTGCATGTAGGAAGCTCCATTTTCTGAATAATAAAATTATTCTCTTGTTTGTGGGTTATTTTCTAAGTCTCGGGCTATGCCCTCATTAAGGACACCAAGGGTAATTTAAGAAGTGACCCCGTCACGTCTCAGATGGTGGAGAAAAACCCAAACGATCGACCTCTACCTTAGGCAATCAGGATGAATCTTCAACTGGCTTTCCTTTTCATTTCACCAGATATTCTTCATACTACTTGTTCCTGGTACTCCTTCCCACACGACTATCCAGGATTTCTTCAATCTCCTCCTTTTCTGAAGTAGGTGCTGGAATCCCACACTGTTCCATCGTTGGTACTTCCTCTGCGCCACCTTCATGATACTTTGTCAAATCTAAAATGTTGAACACTGGGGAAATGTTGAATCTATCCAGAAACTCTACCTCATATGCATTTCCTGAATCACGCCTCTTCAAAATTTTATAGGGACCGAACTTCTTCATCTTCAATTTGTTATATGTTCCCACTGGAAACCTTTCTTTCCTCAAGTGGACCATCACTTCATCACCAATCTGAAACTCCTTATACCTCCTCTTCTGATTTTCCTTAGCTTTATACTGCATATTCATCTTGTTAATATGTTCTCTTACCTTCTCATGTATATCCTTGATGTGTTTTGTAAAATCTTCGGCTTCAACACTTATTTTCTTCTCTTGGTCCATCTTCCTCAATTGGAACTATTATGGGGCTACCTCCATACTGTCT
>VDFB02252616.1:24202995-24292035 GCA_007258455.2 Sequoia sempervirens | reverse complement strand
GCCTACCATGCATCACTCTTGGAGGAATCTTTCTTGACCTCGACCCACAACCACGGTCCTAGTGCGAATTGCCTCACGATCAGTGATCTGTCCACATGCTTAAGAAAACCAGCTCTCATACCACTTGATGAGGGCGCAGCCTGAGACTTAGAAAATAACCCACAAACAAGAGAATAATTTTATTATTCAGAAAATGGAGCTTCCTACATGCAGAGGATCTCAAATCCCCAAGTTCTACAACACATGCAAGTTACAGAAAGCTACAGAATCACCCTTTCGCAATATGCGAGCTTGTCCCCAAAAAGTTACCCAAAAATTAGAAACCCACCCATAAATAGAGCTCCTCTTTAGTTTGGAGCCAAACAACATTCAAATTTGAGTTTAGGCGGTTTGGTCAAAAAAATTCTAGCACCTAGTCTCTAAATTTCAAAAGAACATTTGCAATTGTATCTTCTAGAAAGTGCGCCAACTTCCCGGGGCCATAACTTTTGATCTAGGATTCTGATTCACGAACCGTTTAAACCGTTGGAAAGGTCTCAAAGTCAATAACACACTCAAAATACACTACGCCAATTTTAGCAAGTTTCAGGGCCGATCCGGGAACTCTAAGTGCCTCAAATCTAACTTGGAAGATTTTTAGGTGCAAATTTGGGAAACTAAAACAACAATATCTTTCAACCCAGGAATAGAAAATAAAAACCATAAATTGAGAATTTTATTATGACGAAAAGGGTATCCAAAAATGTAAAAACATCTAAAAACTGAGAAACTTGAAATTTAACTATTTTTGGGTGATGCAAGATTGCCCTTACACCACTAGATGCTCCCGCATCATTTTCCCACTTGTTGTATACATTGCATAAGGTCCAATCAGTGAAATAAATCATTATAGCCATACATGAAACTACATGAATATCTAACATGCTATTGTGCTCAATCAAGATACCTAAAATAAAACAAAAGTGACCACCATCTCAAGAAAGAAGTCCTCTCACCCTCCAACATGATACCTATAGAAGAAAACTAACAAGCCAAGGTGAAGATGCACCAATCTAAGAATGCACATCAAATCCAAGTGATAAAAAAGGTTCCAAGTTGTTGTCAAAGGTAAAACTCCACATGATTAAAAGTAACATCCATACATCCTAGGTATCAATAACATCAATAAAATCATGCCAACATATTCAACCAATAAATCACAATCACAAGCTCCCTGTATCAAACCTATCAATGAAGAACATGCATATCCAAGAACTCCCACTATATGGGTAATTTCAAATATGAAAATGATCAAGGAATATCAAGTCTACCAATCTAAACTATAACAAAGTGTGATAAATGATAAAAACATGAAGTACAAAGAATAATGACAATGATCCATACATGCAACACAAATAGCTACATAATCTCTCACATGTCACCATAATCCCCCAAAATCATAAGAACATGAACCTCCACGAAGGAACTATAGAATGAACAAAGAACACTTGTAAATCATTACATGTCCTTCTACCAACACCTCAAAGTGCTATGCTTTTGTCACATATGATCTTATTACAACCCTAAATGAAAATCCTCAACAACACCCAAATTTTCAATCTCTTAGAACAAAAAAAATATGAATAATGTAATATAAAATATGGATGTAAGAATCTTTAATCAAGGAAATAAAAACCAAAGTATCCATTCCTAAATTATTAAATCAACCCAATAAGCATCTCCTAAACTCAAGTCATCAATGTATAATAACATAAATAAAATCATATGCACAAGGAGATAACGATGCTAAACATCCCTCAAAATAAATCCTCCAAAACCAACCATCCATGCTATTAAAGATCTATATCTATGAAAGATAAAGCAATAACACTCATGCTAAACAAATTTCAAATGACTCTCTGAAAATTAATCACCATAGATCAAGACGCATTCCCATGAGAAAATAAAGAACAAAACATAATATATTTGAAAAATAATGGAAAACTACCTTTAAGGTGATAAATTTTTGAGTAGACCAAGAGTGGGGAATGAATGCTCCTCTAGGATAACCAAGTCATCATGACTCAGTCTAAGAATAATATCGTTTACAGGCCCATCATGAACTCATATCCATATCTAGGTGAAGGCTCCTTGGTCTTCTGACTAAAACCTCCAAAGAGTAACTATCTCAAGCAAACATCTTCAATCCCAAGAGAACTCTGGCATCACCCAAGTCTCCAAGTATCCATGAACACCTAAAACTAATCAATTCATGTTAAAATCCAAATGAAACACTACACTATCATGAAGCTCCCAAGAAAATTAACATTGTAATCAATACCAAGAGAACCAAAAAGATCAACGTCAAATCTCCTTTTGCAAAATCATGATCCTATTATGACATCATGATCTAACCATCACTCCTCCTAGGAGATCGCATGCAATAATGCATACATCTTAGTCTCAAGAGAACCCGTATCATGCCAAAAATATAATCTAGAATCAAGAGTACATCATAACATAATACTAAACACAATCTAAACCAAGAATCAACATCTCCAATCACATGAAGATAACCATCTCCTAATAGTGAACCTATAAATGTGAAATAACTCTTCTATAATAATAGGATCTAAGAGCTCCTCCAAGACATCCATAAACACTAAAGAATATCATCCATAAGCAACAATAAATCACATCACTTCCAACAACTCCTAATGAACCATCATACCAAGCTACACATGGCATGATGACAACTATCTCCTAAATGAAGATCATCCATGGTCCACACACTCAACTACAGTCTCATCACCTGTAGAGAACAAGTAGAACCAAGATCTCCAAGCCAAAAAGATACAATCACCATGAAAACATCAAGAATCAATCCTACACCACCAAATCATCATTGTTAAAAGCTCCTACTAAAATGTGTAACTAATGAAATGCAACCAAGAAATCATGACATCATGATAAAACCACATTGTACAGGTCCCAACAACCAAGTATCTAGGTACTCTAATCATCCATCCTCTCATCTCAAAGTAACATACCTATTGTTATCAAGAAAATAGGCTACAAAAGTAGGTGAAAACATGCAGTTAGATTTGTCATATGCCATGATTCCTGTCAATGGTAAAAATATAAAATCAAATAGGTAAAGAAGATCTCCAAACTTGGTTGAAGATATTCAATGAGATGAGGAGATCTATTTTGTAGATATTGACATTGACAATTTTAAGGTTGTCATTTCTCAAATAGATACGAAAAGAAAGGAACCATTGGTTGAAGAGACTCAAGAACCTACATAAAATGATAGCTTTGGTTGATTCTCTTTGGCCGAGCTTGCTCAAAAGGAGTAGGAGCTAGGATGATTCTAATATTACCAAATGGTAAGTCCTTCATGTATTCATTTTCACTAAAATTTGAATGCACAAACAATGTAGTAGAATATGAAGCACTTTTTCTAGGACTCAATATGGTAGTCAAACATGGAATTAAGAAGCTCAAAGTCTTAGGAGACTTAGAATTAGTAGTATCCCAAATAAGAGATTTTTTTTTTTGAAGAATAAAAGACTAAAGCCATACAAGGACCTGCAGTATAAGATATTATAGAAATGTTTGATGCTTTCTCTATAGATTGGATTGAAATATCAAAAATACAATTGTTGATTTCTTAGCTAATATTGGAGTATGGCATAATGATATAACTTATGTTGGTATATCGACCATTGAGATCTTGAATAGGCCATTAGTACCTAACAATGTATGTAACTAGAATATTTTTAGTGATGATCAAGATTTGTTAAAATTTTTACATTATATTGAGGAATATCGCAATTAGGAGATAGATTTCCAAAATATTATGGAAATCCTTGATGGGAAAGAAACTATATTTGGGAATGAAATTATTCAATTAAAACTAAAAAATCCCAAAGGGGTTAGTAGCCTTAGAATGAGTATTTGCTAATTTAGATAGGTATATTACTAAATCAAACCCTATCCATGAAAGTGACATGGAAGAAATAAATTAGGGCACACAAGCTTTTCCTAAAAAGTATACATTAGGAAGAAATTAGATTCCAATATTATAATTATGCTTATTTCTTTATTAAGAAAATATAAGCATGTCTTTGTATGGTATTATGATAACTTGAAAGATTATAGAAAGGATTTTTAGAATGAAATTCCTTTGAAACATGATGCTAAGACTTTTAGGAAAAAGTAAAGACTAATTAATCCAACATTGCACCACAGATGAAACAAGAATTGGCAAAACCTAGAGGAGAAATTATAAAGCCAATTAGATATTCTACTTGGGTCTCTAACTTGGTGCTAGTAAGAAAGAAGAATGGATATATAAGGTTATGTGTTTATTTTAGGAATTTAAATGTATCTTAATTAAAAGACAACTATCGATTGCCAAATATGGAGGCTTGATGCTATAGAAAGTAACTGGTTATGAATTACTATCTATGATGGATGTTTTTTCAAGATATTGTTAGATGTACAAGACAACTAAGAAGGGGGGTGAATTAGTTGTACATTAAAACATTCAATCCCTCATTAAATTTTAAACCCTTATCAAAATTTAAACCCTCATAAGAATTGGAAGAATGTAAACATGTGAAACAACTATACACACACAAATATACAAAAGAGAAAGAATAAAGGCTCAATGTTGAGTGGCTCACTACTAAGAAGAAAGAAGAATAGAAGAAACTATTATAGAGAGATTCACTATCTTAGAGAAAGAGGAAAATCCACCACTACAACTTTGCACAACCTGCAACCTTGGGCTCACTGCCTCTAGCAACTTCAAGCACATTGAAAATGTAGACACCTTCTGCCCACTGCATTCAAAGTCATAGGTATTTAAGGTCACACTTATATCACCACACTTGATCACATTCACATCAACACACTTGCCGCACCACATCTCCAACAACTCACCTTGTATTTATACCATCCATGACCTAAACAATATCAATTAGGTAGGCCTTAATGAAATGTATGCACCTCAAATGTATAACACCAAAATAGGTCAGCACCAAAAAATTTTGTTGTGTAAATAAGTGAAGGCAGACCACACCTAGGGTTAACTAGGACTCAAATCTACATCACCATGCTACTCAACACATCCATAATTCATGAGGTACCTCTACAAATAATGGTAGCATGCTAGGTCAGCCAAACATAAAATAACACTACAAGCAATCACATACATGCCTCTCTAGGTTCAAAAACATCATGTGAACCACATAGCAACAGTCCACAACATTCACACAACATTGCAAAATATTCCAACATCATTAGAATATTCTGTAACACTACCACAACCACTTGAAACAAACTACTTTCATCCTATGCATCAAGATGCATTGCCAATGAACGCTAATACAAGAACTGAACTTGCAGAGCAAATCAACACCGAAAATTCCAAGGAAAGATAAATACATAAAATATAAGCATGTTTCCAAATCGACAAGAAAAGAGACCTTATGCGGAGAAATGTGGAGCAATCTCATTTATCCCAAATAACCTTTTGTATAGACAGACACTCTTTCAAACACAACTTCTACTTTTTCATGATCCAAAATTTGAACTTCTAGATATAAAACCTCTGAACACCTCCTATCATCATATCCAAACTGCACAAGCATATCTTCAACCATAAAGAAATTCAAAACACAACACTGAGAAAAACTTTGTCACACTACACACTCTTTTATTCAATTTTTTTCCACCACAACCATACAATACATCAATGACAACACCGATGATGACACCACGAAACCTTCTTATCAAACCACAACACATCCATACTAGTACTAGTACTGGCAACACTAATGACATCACCACCAACAACTTGAACACTTGCAATCTCCAACAATCTCCATATTATTGAATTCAATGACCAAATTTTGACATCAATGACAACACCAATAGCATACTTGCAACAATCTCCCCCTTTGTCATTGATGGAAACACCAGCTCTAAAAACCATCAACAACAAAACAATTCCTGCATTAAGTAACACTCCCCCTTACTGGGATAAAATTCACTCTCTCCCTTTACCTCTATTCTTTAGACCCCATTCTCTCTACAATTGTAATGTCCCCTTTTCTAAAAATAGAAATTACTATTTTTAGTAAACTTGGTTTTCAAAATTGTCAATCAGGACCTTCGGGTAAATCGAGTAATTTGGATTTTCAAGACAAATTTATTAAATTAATTTTGGGTGATAAATTAATATTTATTTTAATTTATTATCAAGGTTCCAACTTGGGTGTTGGAATTTGGAAAGATCTATTTTGGAGCATTTTTGGGATAAAAAGGTAGATTTAATTGCTTATGATAATAGTTGTAATAAAGGAAAATCTTTTTGGGAAATGACTGATTTCATGGAGGCCCATTGGGAAAGGAATTAAAAAGTAAATAAATGCAAGATTATTTCGATTCTTGGAATGTATTTTGGGTGTCCAAGAAGCTTCATGAAGAAGGAAACACATATACAATGCAATTTATTTCTTTTTGGGTTCATTCTATGCATGCTATTCTAACAATTTGTGATTTTTATCTAAGGATGGGAAATCGAAGAAGGAAGAACTCCAAGGATGATAAACCAAGGTGTTATCAGCTTGAAGGAAATGGTTCTGATGGTATCTACGATAAAATTTATATAGAGTCTGACATTGTTCTTGATCAATTTCA
The DNA here is from genome assembly GCA_007258455.2 of Sequoia sempervirens. Lineage (NCBI taxonomy): Eukaryota > Viridiplantae > Streptophyta > Pinopsida > Cupressales > Cupressaceae > Sequoia > Sequoia sempervirens. Next base: position 24,285,345 of record VDFB02252616.1, on the reverse strand, counting down.
ATTTAGAGTATTTCTTTCAATATTTGCAGGTGTAGTTTTGAGAATAAGTGAGTTGTGTGTTTTAGTTTGTTATTTCTGTAGGTTGCAAAATATATATTTTTATTAGTGACATATATTTATGTAATATTTCTGCTCAAATTATTAGAGTTTGGTTTGATGAGTTGTGTTGAGTTTGGCATCCGTTTGGTGCATATTTTGGCTTGCATTTGTGAAGTTTCTTTATGTATTTTTGTTGAAGTTGTAGTTTGTTGTTAGCTGCTGTTTATGATAGTAAATATTATGTATTTCCATGGTATTTTTATTTATATATCATCACATTTCAGTTACATGCATTTTTGGGTTGAAATTTCTCGTTTTGGTGAAGTTAATTTCATACCCGATTTCATTGGTTTTATGTAATTTTCCAATCTGAGTTGGGTTATTGTTATTATTTAAAATTTGATATAATTTTCCAGCAAGGGAAATTGCAGTGATATCAGAGCCATGATCTTGCTAGCCTAAGTTTTTTTATCATTTTCTTACAAAAATGAAAAGAGGAGTTTAAAGATGGTTGATATTGGTGATCCTATGGAAGATTTGGCAAGAGAACTAGTGGTCATCAGAGGAACTTATGCCAATCAAGATGAATGATTTAGAAATTCAGTACCATATAGTGATTATTTCACTATGATGCAAAGTATGTTAGTTGAAAAGGGCTACAAACATCACCTAGGACATAGTAGAAGGGAAATCACAAAATCTTCAACTCCAACTTTTGATGGGCCAGACAAGATTTCAGTCAAAGCTTGGTTATTTGAGATGCAAGACTATTACTATTCTACTTCAATGGAGGAGAAATTTTCCATTCAGTATGCAATCCTATACCTTGATTGGTGGTACCAAGGTATGAATACCCAAGTCCACATTTGAGTAGATTCTTTTGGAGAATTTTGTCAAATTTTGATTGATAGATTTTAACAAAAGGATAAAAAGGAGCAGTTAGTTGTTTAGGAATTCATAGAAAAAGAGTCTAATGTAGTGAGTGATTCGATGAATGATGAATATGTGATAAAGTATTAGGATGATTATTTGGACATGAATGAAATTAATATAGATAATGTGGTGCATGAAGAACTAGAGATAGTGATAGAAAAACCCGGGACATAAATTTTGGAAGAGATGGTGATGTTACAACATAAATAAAAATTTGAATTGCAAAAAAAATCAAAGATTGATATATAAATTGATGTATTTTGTGGAGTAGAAGCCGATGATGGGTTCTCTAAGGAGTTTTCAGAAGTTGGACATGAAAGAGGCAAAGGTGATGATATCTCTAAATTAGTTTTTGATGTTCACTCATATCATTCCATTGATGAGTTTATAGGTGGATTTGAGTTTGGATTCCAAACCAAGCCTATGGAGAGATAAGTTGATGAAGATTTCAGTCCTAGGAAGATGGAGAATGACACTTCCAAATAGGCTACCACTTATGGGAAGCATAGTGACTAGTTATATTTTGATCAAGGCAATCAACACACTTTCACTTGGGATCCAGGTGTGCTAACATCTAAGCATGATGAGGATCTATCTTGGGATGAATTTCCCTTTCATTCCAATTTTTTTTTAGGTTCATTTTAGGGGTCATGCAATGAGGATGACATTAAAGAAGCTAAGGCTGGAAGGTATATTGATGTTATTGAATACACATCTAATTTGTTATTTATTGATGCCGATTCTGAGCAAAGGTATAGTAGCCTTGATTTTGGTCTAAAAAAAGAAACCTAGATTATGAGTTGAGACATAGTAGCATTGATGATTTTGATCCTTAACCCAATCCTGCACATTTTCATTAAATTGGGAAAGAATAGGTTTGGGACAACCATGGTGTAGTTGGTGACAGGTATGAGGAATATTTTAACTTTGGCATGCATCATAATTTGCAAAAACTTGACATGCATGAGGAAATTTTTAGTAACCATTTTTTGAAGTCCTCTAAAAATGAAGTGAAAATTCTATCTAGATTGGATAGTGTACTTATGCATGAAGAAGAAATAACTCAAAATTCACTAAGAAGTCAAAATGAGGTTGATGTTGCTTATATTTATTTTCAAATAATTAAAAACACAATGGAAGAAATTAGAATAGCTTACTTGCAAATGTTACATGATAGAGATATGTCAAACAAGTTTGCAGATGAGACCTTATTCATGAATAAGAAATTAAGGGAAAAAGTTGGTGAGCTCATTGGTAAGCTTAAATCTTCCAAATTTTCTTTGAAAGTGTCCAAGAGGCACTTGTAGAAGAAAGTGGTCAATTCTATGAGGCTCAATAGTTTAGGGAAAGGACCAACGAGGAAAAATGGAGTTAGATTGCATCTAGGAGGAGCATGACTTGATACATTTAGATAGTTAGAGTTTCGACTAGCATGAGGATGAATTTAATTTTGGAATCGAGGATAATTTTTTAGATTGTTGATAATCCTATATTTATGATGGATGCTAATTTGAACCATGAAAATAACTTATTTGAGTTAGATCTAACAAATTTTAGTGATCAGATTGGGGTTGATTGTAGGACTCGAGATCCATGTGCAATTTCTTGGGTCTTGTCTCAAGATTGGAGTACTTGGATCAACCTTTAGAGTTAGTAATGCTACCCACTTTCCAATTAGTTTGCTACATGACTCCAAATCCTAATTGTGAGATGAGTTGGATGGACTCTTCAGCCCTACAACAAAACAGTTCATGGGTAAGGTTGGTTGGTAGAGGTATTATGATTATAGGGGATGATCTAGTTGTTACTACCATATACATCTCTTGTATGTTTCTAGTTGGGTTTCAGTTTGGTTATTGCTGCCCTTATATCATTTGGTTTATTATGGAGATATCATTTCATGAGTATCTTGTTGTTGATCATAGGTAGAATTTTGGGTTGTTGGTTGTAAGTATTTCCTTGGACACAATTCATTACTTTATTGCTTCAACTTGGGTGAGAAATGGTCACTACATTTACTTCATAGAGATGTAATGCATGATTATAGATGATGGTTTATTTATTTACTTGGTTTGTGTGATTTGGTGTGCTTTGGGCCTTCTATTTGACACTTGAAAGTTAAGAGTTGATACCATGATTCAGGATGGTGATAACAAAAGAATTTATTGGTTGAAATATTTTAGAGACAAGGGTATGTACTATAGCATTGGTTCCATCCCTCAAGAAATTTAGTTGTGGGTTGGTTGGTGTCTTCCTTTTGGGCTTCCAATAGAGAAGATTTTTTTTTTAGTATGATGATTTATTAGTGGCACATTATTAACATGGTGCTCAGGAGAAATGGTTTCAATTAGGGGAGCATTGTCATCATATTTCCTTTGGTATGTATCCACTTCTGGCTCTTTATAGTAATAATTATCTCTTTTATTGAGTTATTAATTTCAAATAGTAGAGCCTCTACAACAAGTTACTTTGTCCTACAAATTTAGGAATACTTGGTATCATTTAGAGATGATACATATCTTGTGCAATTAGTGGGTGTTATCTGCATGCCCCCGATGAAGTTGTGTGAAGATTTGTGGGTCTTATGTATTATGTATTATAACATGTTTCTTTCTTGGGTGTAAATAAAAATGTATGATATTCAGGTTGGCCAAATATTCAGAGTGATAAGTCACAAAAATGGGATGTTCAGTTTGTGCTTTTAGGAAGAATGTGTTGTTGTTTGCAAACTTAGGCTTGGGAGTTTTTTTGTGAATGTTGATGTTGTATGATGTTAACTTCTATGCATCTATTGTACTTTTTCAGCCATGGATTAGTCCATGAAGCTAAAATAAATATTTCACAAGATGAGGTTAAGTATGAGCTTTTTGTTACACATTCTTGTCCTAAATATTTTAGAATTGTGAAGGTACGAGAAGTTACTATTTCCCAAATTCATATTTTTTGTAATGGGGAGTACATTATATATTATTTCAATTCAAAAATTAGAAAAAAAAAGATTTGCATCATTTGGAAAAGTCTTAGGATTTATAGGTTTGTCTCATCTCACACTAGTGCATTTAGTAAGTATATTAAACATTTGTGGGAAGATGCATTTTAGATGGAGTATGAGAATGAATGCATAAATTATCCACACTCATAAGAGATTAGATTGCATAAATTTTATTGTTGGATTTATAACAATGGAACAAAGGAATTTGAGTCCTCATTTTGGCACAAAATTCTTTCGCAAAGAGTGCAACTCTTCATAGGCACAAGAAAAGGGGTTCACATGCAATTTGGCATGATATATCATTTTCAAAAAGAGTTCCTCTAAGCATTATGTTTGTGATTGCTTGACGAAAAGAATTTTTTTAGGAGGGATGATTTGTAATGTCCCATTTTCTAGAAATAACAATTATTATTTTTAGTAAACTCGATTTTCAAAATCGTCAATCAAGACTTGTGGGTAAATCAAATAATTTGGATTTTCAAGAAAAAAATATTAAATTAATTTTGGGTGATAAATTAATATTTATTTTTAATTTATTATCAAGGGTTCAACTTGGGTGTTGGAATTTGGAAAGAATTCTTTTGGAGCATGTTTTGGATAGAAAGGAAAATTTAATTGCTTATGACAATAGTTGTCTTAAAAGCAAATATTTTTGGGAAATGGATGATTTCATGGAGGCCAAATGGTTCGAAAGGAGTTAAAAAATAAATAAATTCAAGAGTACTTCTATTCTTGGCATGGATTTTGGGTTCCCAAGAAGCTTCATGAAGAAGGAAACACATATAAAATGCAATTTCTTGCTTTTTGGATTCATTCTATGCATGCTAATCTCATGGTTTATGATTTTTATTTTAAGACTAGGAAACTGAAGAAGGAAGAAATCCAAGGCTGATAAACAAAGGATTTAGAGGCTTTAAGGTAGTGTTTCAGATGGTCTCTAGGATTAGATTCATACAAAGTCTGACATTGTGCTCCATTGATTTTAGATTAGAGTATTTCTTTCAATGTTTGCAAGTGTAGTTTTGAGAATAAGTGAGTTATGTGTTTCAGTTTGTTATTGTTATAGGTTGCAAAATATATATTTGTATCAGTGACATATCTTTATGTAATATTTTTGATCATATTATTAGAGTTTTTTTTGATGAGTTGTGTTGAGTTTGGCATTTGTTTGGTGCATATTTTGGCTTGCATTTGTGAGGTTTCTTTATGTATTTTGTTGTTGTTATAGTTTTCTTTTAGCTACTGTTTATGATATTAAAATGATGCATTTTGATGATATTTTAATTTTAATATCATCACATTTCAATGGAATGCATTTTTGTGTTGGAATTGCTCATTTTGGTGAAGTTAATTTCATACTCGATTTCACCAATTTTATGTAATTTGCAAATTTGAGTTGGGTTATTGTTATTATTTCAAATCTAACATAATTTTCTAGCAAGGGACATTACAAAGATCTCTCCCCCTATTTGAGGAGTTCTTCAACCATTACTCTCCCCTTTGAAATTAATTCTTTCCTTGTGTTTTTTAGTCTTCACTCTCCCCCCTTTGACATCAATGCCAAAGGGCAACATCTTTCCCCTTGACAACACTTGCATAGAAATTTTATTTTATACTCTCCCCCTTTGACATATGCATACATCACTTTGACACTACTTGCACACTTCTCTTTAGGAAACACCAGCAAGAAACTACTCTCTCTCCACTTCTCTTTTCCATACAACTCTCACAACTGTACATTTTGCACTACTCATTCTTTACTACTTCCACTATTGCTTTCTCTTTTCAGCACACTCCCCTTAGGGACACAAGATATGCTCCACCTTAATGCACCAATGGAAATAATACTACCTACTCCCCCTAAGAGGTAGCCTTCATCATCAATACAAGACCAAGAATGTATCTTGAATGCTCACCTGAACAGATGCACCAACTTATACTCTAGTTGAAGGAAGGAGGGGCAATAACCCTGAACTTTTGCTAGAGATACTCAAAAGTATCTTTAGGAAGATCCTTGGTGAAAATATCTACAAGTTTATCCTTTGTAGGCACATACTCTAGCTTCACATCATTCTTTGCAACTTTTTCTCTTAGAAAGTGATACCAGATAGAGATATGTTTTGTTCTTGAATGCATTAATGGGTTCTTTGAAGTATTGATAGCACTTGTGTGATCACATAAGATAGAAATAGGTTCATCATATGATACTTTGATATCCTTCAATATTTTCTTCATCCATAACACCTATGTACAACATGATGCTGCAATATATTTTTCCTTTACAATATATAATGACACTAAATCCTTCTTCTTACTCAACCATGAAACCAATCTACTTCCAAGAAAGAAAGCAGCTCCACTTGTACTTCTTCTGTCATCTGTACAACTTTCCAAATCTATATATGTATATGCACTCAAGGATAAATCATTATCCCTAGGATAACATAAAACAAAGTTTAGAGTGCCCTTCAAGTATCTAAATATCCTTTTAACTGTTACACCATGTGATTCTCTAGGAGCATCTTGAAATCTTTCCACAAGATAAACTGCATGCATGATATCTAATCTAATAGTAGTTAGATATAGTCATCCACCAATTATTGATCTGTACTTTCTTTGATCAACCTTAGGAGATTCATCATTTTTTCTCAGCTTACAACCAGTAACCATAGGAGTATATGCTAATTTAGAATCATCTATTCCAAATATTTCCTTGACATATTTTGTCTAAGAAATGAAAATACCTTTTTCTGATTAACTGATTTGTAATCCAAGGAAGAAATTCATCTCCCCACACATTGACATCTCAAACTATTTTTGCATTTCATCTACAAAATTCTTACACATACCTTCATTTCCTCAAAAGATAATGTCATCCACATACACTACCACAATCATGATTTTTTCTCTTTCAACCTTGAAGTAAAGGTTGCTATTTGTAGTACCTTTTTTGAATCCTTACTACAAGTACTTATCCAACCTTGCATACCAAGCTCTAGGAGCCTGTTTGAGTCCATACAATGCTTTCTTCAACTTGTAGACCATATAAACATCTTCTAATACTTCAAAAACCTTTTGGTTGTTCATTGTACACCTCTTCTTCTAACTCACCATTCAAGAATGTAGAATTCACATCCATCTGATATACCTTGAATTCTTTATGTGCTGCAAAATCCAGAAACATTCTAATGGATTTCATTCTTTCCACTAGAGAAAAAGTTTCTTCAAAATATATTCCTTCCACTTGCGAGTAGCCTTTACACACAAGTCTAGCCTTATTTTTGACAACTTTTCCATCTTCATTTAGTTGTTCTTGAAAACCCATTTAGTTCCTACCACATTCTTGTTTGTAGGTTTTGGGACCAATTTTGAAGTTTGATTCTTCTCAATCTGTTCCAATTCTTCTTTCATAGCCTTGATCCGATTCTCATCTTTGAATGCCTCAATCATTGTTTTAGGTTCCACCTCTAAAAGTAAACAAAATTTTGCCTATTCCTTTGTCATAGCATATTTTCTCCTTTTCAACACAATTTTTCTCTTATCTCCATTGATATTATCTTCAAAATGATTCTTCTGCACATACTTAGGAGTCTTAGGGATCTTTTTCAAAGCTTCTTCTCTTCATCCTTTTCTTCTTCATTGTAAAAGAATTCATTAGATTCCTATCCTTCTATCAATACATAATTCTTATGTGATTCTTCATCCACTTTGACACTTGCACTTTCAACAATATTTTTCAACCTTTTATTATAGCACTCATAAGTTTTTCTCTTTGTAGAGTATCCAAGGAAGATTCCTTTATCAGATATTGCATCAAATTTTCCTAATTTTTCTACATCTCTTCTAATATAACATTTACTTCCAAACACTCTAAAGTATTTCACAATAGGAGTTTTTTCGTACCATAGCTCATAGGGAGTCTTTGAATTGTTCACTCCATAGTCCTTGTTTCTTCTCGAACTATTCTATTCTTTCTCTCCACAACTCCATTTTGCTGAGGAGTTCTAGGGACTGAAAAATTCCTCTTAATTTCATGATCTTTACAAAAATTGTTAAACTCATTGGAGGTGAACTCGCCACCTCTTTTATACCTGACGTACTTAATTTTTAGATTTATTTCATTCTCAACCATAAATTTTAATGCTTTAAACTTATCTAGAGCTTATAATTTTTATTTGATAAATTTCACCCAAGTCATTCTAGAATAATCATCAATCAATAACATGAAATACCTATCACCTTGAGAGCTTCTTATTCTTTTAGGTCCACATACGTCTGTATGCACTAACTCCAAAGTCCTATAGTAGAATATTCTTTAGTCTTGAACCTCTTCTTTTTTTTCTTTCCAAATTGACATTCCTTGTAGATTGCATTGATAGGCTTTGTAATCTTTGGTAGATCTCTAGTAGCATCAGTAGAACTAATCTTTACTAATCTGTCAAAATTGATGTGACACATTCTTCTATTTCATATCCAACTTTCATTGATTTGAGACATAAAGCACTTAGCACCACTACCTTTAATATGATAAACATTACCTTCTATCCTTATCCCTATAGAAACCATAGTTCTAAATCTTCCTTTTTTGATTTCACAACCATCATCCTAAAATGCCAAATTTTATCCTCTACTAGACACATCTATCCTACATTGAGAAGATTATGTCGAAGACCCTTAACATAAAGAAAATCATCTATTTTATGCTTTCCATCAAAACTAATTAAACATTTTCCATAAATATTAGTAGATGTATCATTACCAAACTTAACAAGACCACCATCATACTTCTAAAATTTAAGAAACTTACTCTTATCACCTGTCATGTGATTTGAGCATCCACTATCAATAATCCAGTAATTCTCGTCTTCTCTTGCATGAAAAGAAGTCACCATAGTTCCTTCAATGTTGTGACCTATTACCAAAGCACTTTCATTCATACATCTTTCATAATTAGTAGAATTAGTTCCATCATTTAAAGCCATGAACAAGCATTCATCACTGTCAGGTCATCAGAATAGTCTGATTCCTCCTCATCATATACACCATTGTATCTTTCAACATAATAACTCTTCTTGAAGAATTTTCATTTATGATCATTGTGTTTTTCATTTGAAATTTGATTGGACATTTAGAAGCATAATGACCTATCTTTCCACAATTGAAACACTTAAAGGGTAACTTACCTTTATATTTGCAAGTGCTCTTTTGCAATATCCTTACAAAATTTTCTTCCACCTCATCAATATCATCTGAATCTGATTCATCAACCTTCTCTACCTTGCAAAATTTCAAGGCAATTTCTTTCTTTGTATAATATTGACCTAATTCTCTTAATTCATAAGAAATTAAAGCACCAAACATATAATCTCTAGAATAATTATCCAAATTTTGAGCTTCCTCAATAGTAGAAACTTTAGAACTATAAGATTTTGGAAGAGTTCTTAATACCTTTTTGCACAATTTCACTTTCTTCAAACTTACCATCACTACCATTGATGGCATTGAAAACTTCATCCACTATAAGTATATAGGTTGTAATGTATTCATCTTTAGACATCTCGAGGCTTTCAAATTTGGATTTGTAGTTTTGCATCTTTGCTTGCTTGACCTTATCATATACTTCATAAATACTCTCCAAATTTGTCCATATCTTTTTTACAATTTTAAGACTTATCACCTTTCCAAGTTTAGAATAAGAGAAACAACTTAGGATAACATTCTTTTCATTTCCATTGTTCTCATATTCCTTGATCTCATCATCACTTGTTGGACCATAATTAGGCTTAGTATATCTCTTTTCAATAGATTGCTAGGCTCAAAATCCAAGAGAGACCAAAAAGGACTCCATCTTGGCTTTCTAGTACTTGCATAATTCATTCCATCAAACATAGGAGCTTTGACACCTTCCCTTGAACCATTTGAATCCACCTCAAGTAGTTAATATTTCTTTAGGGAACCGCAACTTTGGTACTAATTGTTAGATGCATAGGACAATTGAGTTGGGGGTTGAATCAATTGTACATTAAAACATTCAATCCTTCATTAACTTTCAAACCCTTATCAAACTTTAAACCATCATTAAGCATTGGTAGAATGTAAACATGTGAAACAACAATGCAAACACAACCATACACAAGAGAACACTAGATTTACGTAGAAAACCCTAAGTAGGAAAAAACCATGGTGAGGATTAGCTAACATATATATGAATAAAAAAACTAAATACAATTAGGCTTAGTACCAAGGTCTCACTACCCAAAAAAAGAAGAAAGGCTCACTATTGGGCGGATCACTACCAAGAAGAAAGAAGAACAGAAGAAAATGTTACAAAGAGATTCACTATCTTCGAGCAATAGAAAAATTCACTACTACAACTTTGTACCATCCACAACCTTTGGCTCATTTCCTCTAGCAGTTCTTCAAGTGCACTAAAAATGTATACACCTTTTTCTCACTACATTTAGAGTCATAGGTATTTAAGTTCACACTCAGATTAGCACACTTGGTTACATTCACATCAACACACTTGCCACACCACAACTCCAACAACTCACCTTGGATTTATACCATCCATGAACTAAAAAATCTCAATTAGGTCGGCCTTAATGAAATGTATGCACCTCAAATGTGCAACACCAAATAGGTCAACACCAAACACTTCTATGGTGGAAATAAGTGAAGGAAAACCACACCAAGGTTTAACTAGGATCCAAATCTATATCACCATGCTACTCAACACATCCATAATCAATGAGGTACCTCTGCAAATAGCGTTAGCATGCTAGGTTATCCAAACTTGAACTATCACTACAAGCGACCACATACACACCTCTCCAAGTTCAAAAAGATCACACAGACCAAATAGCAACACTCCACAACATTCACACAACATCTAAAGTACTCTAGGTCTAGCAGAATAATTTGCAACACTGCCACAACCACTTGGAACAAAGATTACTTTCATCTCGCACATCAGGATGCACTACCACTGAACTCCAATACAAGAACTAAACTTTTAGAGCAACTCAAAATCAAAAACACCAAGGCAAGATAAATATAGACAATATAAGCATGCTCCCAAATTAACAAGACAAGAGACCTTACTGCAAAGAAACACAAAGCAATCTCATTTCTCCCAGACAACCTTCTGTACAGACAAACACTTTGTTAAGCACAACTTCTACTGCCGCACAATCCAGAATCTAAAACTCTAGATATAAAACCTCTAAACACCTTTGATCATCATATCAAAACTACACAAGAATATATTCAACCATGAAGAAATGCAGAGCACAACACTGAGTACACTTTTGTCATACTGTACACTCTTATATTCATTTTTTCTCAAAAGAACTTGCAAACCAAGTTCACATACTACAACTACAACACTTATCCATCACAACCATATAATATATCAATGAAAATAGTGATGAAAACACCACAACACATCCATACTAGCACCAGTACTGACAAATCTAATGAAATTACCACCAACAACTCCAACACTAGAAACCTCCATACTTTTGACATCAATGAAAATACCAATGACATACTTACAATAGATACTATTTAGGTGGAAAATAGGGCTCATCAAAATGAATCAACATGATGATGAACCACTTAAGTTTTCCCACACTAAACACTTCGCAATTAAATGCAATTATGAGAGTCAAAAGATGCGAATAACAATAAGAAATGATACCTAACTGTTATAGCAACTATGAGGGAATTTTTTAGAGCTCAAAGAGGTGTGTACCTTTCTGCAAGAAGCCTATTTAAGGGTACAAAGGACCCGTTCACCTTTAGTGGTGAATGGGTCCCTATTAGATTTTTTGAAATTGAGATCTGGGTTATTTTCCTTGAAGTTTACACCTTCAAATTCTTACTTGTCAGCTCACAAAAGCCTATACTTAATTTTGTAGCTTCAATTCTTTGTTCTTGTACTTTAAATGACAACTTTGAAACTTGAAAAATTTGACAAATTTTCTCCAAATCTTTCCTCCACTTGATCTTCAACCCATAAATTTTCAAACAAACATTTAAGGGAAGAAAAACTTGTTGATTGTTAGTGCATAGGGTTTTCCTAAGTCAAACCCCTTGTAGGTAATTAAACCAATTGATGAAACAATGAAATTGAAGCATGAAACATGAAATGATGCAATGTAGATACCTTGGATGTTGTCTTGTAATGCAAATCTACAATCTAACATGTAGTGGCCATGAAGAATGTAGATCTTGATCCTTGAATATGATGTGAACAATGTTTGCAATGTAGATCTTCAATGCTACACTCACAATCTTAGCTCAACAACATGTATGAATGCATCAAACCATTGACATGATGGAATGAACTTGAATTGCTACAATAAAATTTGATAATCTTCCTTGAAATTCCTTTGAAAGTTCTCTTTAATTTCTCTATAGTGCTCTTGTAAAGTATTATGATGTTTCATAAAATTGCTAGGTGAAACAATGTGAATTAACCCCTTATTTATACCAAATTAGGAGATTAATCTTGAAATTCAAACAATCAAAGTCAACACTAGATCTGGAGATAAACATCATTAAATTCTTGCCACAATGAAATTCAAAAAGGGGGTCCTCATTAAAGGAGGACCCATTCGCCACCTAGGGTGAATGGGTCCTGATTCAATTTTCCAAGACCTAACCCCGGAGGATGGAAATAACACTAAAAACCCATTTAGAATCAACTAATAAAGGAGGGTCCTATATAGGGAGGACCCATTCTCCACCTAGGGTGAATCAGTCCTGGCACCATTTTCTAGGACCTAAATTTTCCCAATTAATTGTTATGCAATTTTAATTGTGGGTGTCAGGATAGATCTTCAGGAAGTGTCATAAATAAGGTTTGAATTTGAACTAAAGGGGATAATTAACTCCAATTAACCACAATTAATTAAGGGGACACTAGATAAATGTGAAAGTGTTTTACAACACCTTACAACACTTAAATAAGGTACACATTAAGTACATTTTTTTAAAAGGGCCCCTTTAAGCTTAATTCATTAAATAAACCCTAGAAAAATGTGAAAGTGTGTTACAACACTTTACAACACTCTTGCAAAGGACAGAATAGGTAAATTTTAATTAAATAAGGCTCCTAGAATGATGTGAATGTGTACAACACATTACAACACTATTCCAAGATACAATTAATTCAAATTTATGTCAATTATCCAAATTAAGTGTGAAAAAAAATTACTTTTTGTGACACTACATTTTTCCACCACTTTTGTGAGAGGATGACCCCATGTCAAACTCGCATAAAGTAGATATTCAAGAAACTTAAGTATGTATAAATAAAAAAGATACATAACCATACCTTGTCAAAGGCTAATAAAAATAAAGAAAAATTAAGGATCAAGCACAACCATTCCAATGTGATGTGAAATAGGGTTGTTTGTCCAAGACAAAGGATCAAGCTTTGATGGTCCAACGTGATGTGGAACACATCTAGGCTATTTTCCCATAACGTATGCTACTCACTTTGGGGTAGTGGAACTCTAGTCTATCCAATGAAGTGGAAAATGAGATAATCATATTAGCCTCTCATTCCATACCGAAGTTATCCTCCTAACAACTTTGATAAGGAACCACAATGTAATGCTTTTGTAAATTTTTTTGTAATGTAAAATTTTGTTAAAGGGTATTTTTATTTGTTCATGTAAAGGTCTTCTTATTAGGGAGCATTGTGCCTAATGTATCCAAGAGAGGACAAGGCAAGGTGTTAGATCGTCACTCATGGGATGCCTTGTTCATATAATTCCATGATGGTAGATTGTACACTCTTAGGTGGAATCAAATCCAATGACATGACCAACAAGAGGACACATCACAAGAAGAAAGAAAAAATCACGCCATGAAACTTTGTCAAAAGATGTCATCCATGTATGCCCCCACTTTAAAGCGGTTGTTACACCATTACTGTGAGAAATTGCTTTAAAGTAGCCAATTTTTTTTCCTAAGACATGAGAGCTTTCCTCATAAAACCCTATGCTAAATCATATGTTTCTGAGATAAGCTACATCATGAAATAGGAAAGAAGGGTTGCTGCTACAAACACATAAAGGATCTATGGATTTGGGGTTAGTGATGTGTCCAGTTTATGACTCAATTTTGATAGAAGTTTACTATCTATTTGTCGTAGTTGTCATAGAATTTGATGCTCGGATGTTGCTCTTTTTATGATATTTCCCCAAAACTATAGACATTGGGCATAAGCTTATTTCTGCAATCTTTAATGACATTGACATGCTATATGAACTATTTGTGTTGATTTTACGTGTGGATTAATGAATGCTACTTTAAGATAGTTACACATATGCAATTTTTGTGCATTCTAATGTTGTATTACAGATATAATTAACCACCTACATAATTAAATAAGATTCTGCCAACTAGTCATTCGCTATACCGGTCAACATGGTGGTCATGCAAAGGTCAACAAAGAGAAGACTATTGATGGTGGGAGATTCCTCATTCAAATCGAAGTTGTAACCACCTTGTAAATGGTCTTAATTGTCTATTGAGCGAATATAGGCATTACTGTTGTGCTAAATTTATGTTGAGGAAAACATGTCTGACCATTTTCCGCGCATGCGTAATGACCTCTCCACTTTTCATGCTTTCCCTAAAGTGGTGTCCTCCTAATCTGTTGGAGTTGACCACCTTGCTAGGTGATTAGTTAGTAGCTTTTCTTCCTATAAATAAGACTCAGATGCTCCTTCAAAAGAGGTTGCTTAATCTGATGATGTACTCGCATTCTTAGATTTTTAGTAATATAGTCATGATGTTTTATTGTACTTGTGTTTTCCAATAAATAAAATGAGTTTATAAGTTTGTGCACCTGAGTTTACATTTGTCTTAAGGGATACTCATCCAAGGGTGCCCACTTGGTGACCATTCCATTCTTTAGCTTAGTTTTTACTTTTTGTTCAGTACTTAGTTAGAAATCTTGCACTGACTGTTCCTACAGCCACTAGAATTCCATTATGTGACTATTCCTACAACCAAAGCAGATAGAGTAGTTTCCTGTTTGTTCACTTAGATTTTCATTTCTATCATGCATTTCGGCTTACTATAGTTGTTGGGTGACGCTCAAAACTTATGTTATTTCTTTCCAAGCAATTTACCTTCAGCATTATGTTTTTCTTAGTTGTAGAATGAATATGGCTACTTTGGATCCTTAGAGCACATACTATGTTGAACCATTTCAAGTTCATGTCCCTAGGTTGACAAGTTAAATGCACCTTCATGATGATTGAAATAGCTATTCAGATTAGATGCCCAATCTCTAAATCACACATGTAAGGGCTTAGTTGTTAAATCATTGTAGGAGGCCAACATTTTTGGTGTTGTTGTCGGGGATGGTGTCAAACTAGGGAGTTATTTGGAGTCATTGATAGTTTTCTTGTTGTAGTATTTCTAAAAGTTTGTTCTTAGTATATCCCCTCACATAGGAAATTAATGATCCACCATTCTTTTTCCAATTCTTTGTGTGAGCTGACTAATAGTAAGTTGATACCATATACATAAAGGAAGGAGGAGAGATGCTCATGGGAGATTCCTTCCTAATAAACCTAATTCATTCCAGCTAGATGAGCATTTGAATCTGCCAAGAGAAGAAGAAGAAGAAGTACACCCCTTTGCTAATGCATTTCCTGATCTGACTAGTTTTGAAATTTCCTCTAAAGACCAAAATCAGCTTGAGAATCCCTTTGCTTTGGAACTACATCAAGTAGGCATGGGTGATGAAAATAGAAAAAAACCTAACCAACCAGATTTTCCTTTCCCCATTTCCCATCAGAATGAAGTTGACAACCTCAAAAATATCCCTACTTCAGTCCTTCATAAGTTTTATGGACTTGTCACAAAAGATCTTGATACTTTCTTGTTCGAGTTTGACATACTCTTCAAGAGTTATGACTATACCACCAATGCCCATAGGCTTAAGATATTTCCTACCACCTTGAAAGAGGCTGCATTAAGATGGTTCATGAGCCTAGGCAGAAATACTGTGGAGACTTGGGAGGACATGAAGACAAAGTTCCTTGAGAAATACAAGGAATATTGCAAGGGTAGTGACATGGGAGGAGATGACTTTTTAGGATGCAACAAAAGGAAGATGAGAGCCTGGAGGATTACATTGAAAGGTTTTTTTTTTGTCTGCAGAAATCTCCACACCATACACTTAATGAAAAATCACAAAAGATATTTTTCCTGAGAGGAATTAATGACAGCTGCATTGATGCCTTAAACTTGATGGGAGGAGGAGATAACTCCCAAGTTCCTTGGGAGGACATCAATAAAATATGCCAAAATTACTCTAGGGAAGCTTCAAAGAAAGGGAGAGCTTACCAATCCTCTATGGGTAAGTCATCTACTAGTGGAGTTTCAAGAATGGAGATTACTCACTTGCTGGAAAACTTCAAGCAAGACATTATAAACAATCTAGCTACTTAGCTGGATACATTTCAAGCCAAAAAGAAACAAGAGGGGGAAAAGGAAACATTGGCAAAGTATTGCCCCCATTGTAGACAAAAGAAGGACTATAGATGCAGGATGATAGCTAATATTGAAAGCAAGAATATTCCATTTGAGTTCAAGCCAATCCAAGGTGAAGATGACCAAGTCTATTACATTGCACAAAGGAGGCCATGGGCTCCAAGACAAGGTATGCCACTAGATCCACTCTCTTTTGTTGGGCCATATTTCAATTCCTATTCATCTAGTAACCAATGGTAGCCCCCATATCCATCCAATTATGGAGGATATCCACCACAACCTTGGAGTAACCCCCCAAATGCCTGACCCAATCACCAAAACTCTCCAGCTCAATGGCAACAACCTCAGGGGAATTGGCAGCAGTTTCAAGGAAATTGGCAGCCACCTCCAAGAAATTGGTAGCAAATAAATAAATGGAGGGGAGGACAACAATGGCCAAAATAGACAAATAATTAGATGAAACCACCTTCTTAGCCCCAACAACCTACTATAATGCCTCCTCCTGCTAGCTCAAGTTCAAATGTACCTAAACGTACTCAGCTACCAGCTCAGCCCACACCCAATCCAAATAACAAACCACATCAGCAACTAGTATACTCTGTTGATCCAAGTCAATTCTCTGCAAATGTTGTGAGTGTAAGTGACATCCAATTACATTCAGGAACTACTTTTCTAGCTCCTTCCACACCCATTATCACTGAGCTTCCCGTGGAAGAAGAGGAGCCTTTGAATACCCCCATTCAATCCAATGCACCTAAGAATCCTCAACTAGTCCCAGTCAAGCAAACTACACAAACACCCTCATTTCCTCAACGGTTGGAAACTGTGAAAGAAAAGGAAGAAAAGGAGGACACAAATTTTGACATTTTAGACTAGTTGAAGCATATATGTGTCCAGATACCTCTATTTCAGGCCATAAATGATGTTCCAATCTATGACAAGGCAATTAAGGAAGCATGCCTTAAGAAGTCAGGCAGGAAGAAGAAAGACCCAACTATGGTTCATGTGGTGGGACAACTAGCTGACATCATGCTTGGGAAAGTGACTGTTCCCAAATATAATGATCCAAGGAGCCATGTGGTAGGAGTTGTCATAAATGGGATCCATATAAAGAATGCTCTAATTGACTTGGGAGCAACAATAAATGTAATGACCAAGGATATCCTACAACAACTAAATGTTGCAAGCATGAAACCTACTCCTACTATCTTGCAGCTTGTTGATAATTCAACTGTTAAACTTGATGGTGTAGTAGAGGACCTTGTGGTAACTCTAGACTCATGGGAGTACCCAACAAATTTCATGATTCTTTCTCCTAAAGCCACACTCAGTGGGTACCCTATCATCCTAGGAAGACCATGGTTAGAAACAAAAAATGCATATATTGGATGCAAGATAGGAGAAATGACCATTTCTAATGGGAAGAGCACCAAAAAGCTTGTTCTCTACCCTCTTGCTCAACCATCCCATGTTTTGGATAATTCTACATGGCCACATGTTGGTGAAGTGGCCAAGGAAGTTAATTCTATAGCACAACTTATGATGTTAGGAAAAATCTCTTTCATGCAACTTCAAGATGAAGATGAATTATTGTCTAATATAATTCAGTATCATTGTGAAGTGGAGGAAGCATCATCTCCTCATTCTACTGCTCTAGTCAAGACACTTTTGCTTGCTCTTCCTGTAGCCACTCTTCATGTAGTAGAACTTCCTGCAACAACAGGTATGTCTCATACATTGTTTCCACATGAACATAAGGTACCAAACATTAGTGAAATAACTATGGTAGAGATAACTACACAAGTGCAAGTGATAGAAGGAAAATATCTACACATCAACAGTAAATTGAGTGAAAAACAATAGTTGTCATTGACAAACTTATTGAAAACCCACCAACATGCATTTGCATGGGACTATCATGATATGAAGGGATTGGAACCTAAGCTTTGAACTCATAGAATTTACATCAGAGATGATTGTACACCAGTGAGGTGATTGTACACTAGTGAGGCAATCGCAAAGAAGAATTAACCCTGCATTAAGAGAAATTGTAAATGGAGAACTACATAAATTGTTGCGTGCAAGATTCATCTACCCCATTTTAGATAGCCAGTGGGTGTCTCCATTGATGATTGTGCCCAAAAAGGGAGGTAAGTGGTGAGTTTGTGTTGAGTACAGGGAACTCAATGCTGCCACCAAAAAGGACCATTTTCCCTTACCCCTTATAGATCAAGTTTTGGACTCACTTGCAGGAAAACAATACTTTTCTTTTCTAGATGGCTTCAATGGCTATAACCATATTCAAATTGCACTAGAGGACTAGGAGAAGACCACCTTTACCTTTCCATGGGGAACTATGCCTACTTGATACTTCCATTTGGCTTATACAATGCACCTGCAAATTTTTAGAGGGTAGTCATTAGCATATTTTTAGATATTTCTCATGATTGCATGGAAATTTATATGGATGATTTCACCACCTATGGTTCTGATTTCAATGAAGCATTGGAGAATCTCAGGAGAGTCCTACAGAGATGTGAAGACCACAATCTATCTCTAAATAGTGAAAAGTGCTTCATGATGATGCAGGAAGGTGTAGTCCTTGGCCACTACATCTCTCACAAAGGAATTCAAGTAGATCCTGTAAAGATTGAGGTGATCACAAATTTTCTTACACCTGCAAAAAAAAATATGTTAGGAGTTTCTTGGGCCATGTAGGCTATTATAGGAATTTCATTAAGGATTTTAGCAAAATAGCAGTACCATTATATACTCTTCTCACTACATATGCTCAGTTTCAGTGGAATGAAGAATGTGACAAGGAATTTTCTGATTTGAAGGCAGCTTTGACTCATGCTCTTGTACTCAAAGGTCCTAATTGGGAGCTTCCTTTCCACATCCATACAAATGCATCAGAATATGCCATAGGAATAGTCTTAGGAAAGAAAGAAGGAGCTATTGAAAATGCTATTTATTTTGTTAGCAAAAACTTGCAAGGAGCTGAATTCAATTATACAGTGACAGAAAAAGAAATGATGACAGTAATCTATGCCCTCAACAAATTTAGGCACTACATAACAGGTTACCAAATCTTTGTGTACACAGATCATGCAGCCATTAGGTATCTCATGAATAAACCTCTGATCTCAGGTAGGCTAGCAAGATGGCTATTCCTAATATAGGAGTTTGACATAACCATTGTAGATAAACCAGGAAAGGCCAATGTTGTTGCAAACTTTCTTTCATGGCTACCTATATCAGAGGATAATTAGATTATAGATGACTCTTTCCTTGATGAGCACTTATTTTCCATCAGTGTGTAAACACCCTGGTATGCTGACATAGCAACTATCTAGTCACAGGGAGAGTTCCTCCTCACTTCTATCCAAAAAAGAGAAGGGTGCTCATTGAAAAACAATTTCCTTTTTCATGGATTGCATGATGTTTGTTTTATATTGGACAGACCATGTCATGATGAGATGTGTGAGGGAAGATGAGACATATGATATTTTGCATGCATGCCACAATGAACCATGTGGAGGAAATTTTGGAGCCAAGAGGATAGCAATGAAGATTCTGAATACAAGATATTACTGACCAACACTCCATAAGGATGTAGGGAGATATACAAGAAAGTGTGATAGATACCAAAGGATGGGTAGGCCAACCAAATTTGATGAGATGCCCCTTTACCCTCAGGTAGTAATCACTCCATTTGACAAGTGGGGATTAGACTTTGTAGGACCCATTGATCCTCCATCCAATGGTAAGTCCTATATCTTAATATGCACTGATTATGTAACTAAGTGGGTAAAAGTTAAGGCCTTGAAGCATGCAAGAGATAATAAGGTTGCTGAATTTCTTTATGATGATATTTTCACAAGGTATGGAGTTCCAAGAGAGATAGCGATCGACCAAGGGGATCAATTTACATCAACCCTTGTTGCAACACTAGTCAATGAGTACAACATAAGGCACATGAAGTCTACTCCTTATCACCCCCAGACCAATAGCCAAGTTGAGGTGACTAATAGGTAAATTGAAGCCATTCTAACCAAAATGGTGGCTGTTCATAAGAAGGATTGGGAAAAAAGGCCGCTAGAAGTTGTTTGGGCCTATAGGACAACCTAGAAAACAACTACAAGCTTCACATCATTTGAGTTGCTGTATGGAAAAACTGCTATGATGCCCATTGAATTCGAGCATAAAACTCTTAGGACTGCAATGGAAATCTCTAAACCACAAAGAGACAAAAACATGTAGCTCAATGCATTGGATGAAATAAGGAAGGAAACATTGCATCATATAGAGGTAGTACGGAATCAGAGAATGAAGTGGCATGAAAAATTCATTAAGGACAAGAAATTCCAACTAGGAGATTGGGCCCTGCTCTATGACTCAAGGTATTAGGATAATGTAGGAAAATTGTAGACAAGGTGGCTAGGACCATATGAGGTTGCTGAAGTATTCCCTAATGGTGTTTTTCAGCTCACTACTATTGACCCAGTCAGATTTAAGCTACTTGTCAACGGTCATCGCCTCAGATTGTATCACAAGCCAACTTCCAAGGAGGAGTTCTTGCAACAATTCACTCAACATACAACAACCAAAGAAAGTGGACCTAGTGTCCCTTCTTCTGGATAATTAACGTACATAACTTGCCATAATAAAGACTTCCACTCCTATGGGGGTCTACTTCTTCACCCATATGCCCATCCATCTCAACCTTTCTCTCTCTTCCATCACTCCTCCATAATTTCACTTCATTCCATAATCAATCCACTCCATTCCACTCCACTTTCATTAATTGCTCAACTAACCTCTCAAAAGGTGACCGATACTTTCTCCATAATCTTTGTAGTAGAGCTTCCAAGAATCCAGGTACGTGCACATAAAGTTTTTATCTCTTAATTGTCTTTTAGTAAATTCATTTAATTGCTATGAATTGATATAGATGTTCTCCATACCATGTCATTATTCCTTGCCTTGTCAAATTGTCATAACTCTTGCACATGTGAGGACACATGCTCAAATTTAGGTTGGGGGGCAAGTGTGAATGTTATGTCCACGTGTCTATCCATGTTGGTTCACGTCAACAAAGTTTAAATTGAGTCGATTTGAATTTTGAGTGAGATGACGACTCGCATGTGTGAAGTGATATCAACTGTGTCCATTTTTATTGATTATAGCCCTCATTGATTACTCCTTTATTTACTTTATTAATCCCATCATAATCTTAAGCCAAAAAAGGTAAAATTCAGATAACATCGACATTTGAAATTTAGCAGTGTTGCAGGAAACAAAAATTGGGCTTTTAGATGGAGATTTCAGGAAGAGAAACTTTGCAAAGTGATTGTTTGATTGTAGGCAGCCGAACAATGGGAGGTGGGTTAATCAGGAATGAACCCATAGTTCATAATTTATTATTGCAAGGTGCACTTTCACAGGTTGAATTTAGAAATTGTGGCTGGTTAGACTATTTCTTGAAGCTTAATGGTTTTGATGAAAATGTTGCGTTGGAATTTTCCTAGACATTGTCTAAAGGAAAAGCCATGGTGAAAGGGCTGGAAGTATTGGCTACTGAAGAAATAATTGCATAAGTTACAGGGTTTCCTACCGACGGTGAAAATTACCTTGCTTCCAGAGACACCAGGTCAGCTAGGGCCAAATTTATAGAACCTGGTGATCCTCTATTGAGTGTGGACAAACAAGGTGAAAAAAGAACCTCTCTTCCCGAGCCATGGAAGCAAGTAGTTGTTCATGTTGTAAAGCACATTACCTACAAAGGTTGCTAGTCGAATCTACACTCTATGCATTTAAAACTTCTGAATCATATAAGGCACAAGAGAAGAATGAATGTGCCAAACATGCTATACCACCTTCTCTCAATCATGGCAGCCAAGACCCAAAAAGGTAGCGATAATTCCGTTTCCCACCATTGTCTGATCAAATTTCTAGTTGAAAAGTCTCTGCATGATGTGTCTAACATGACTTGGGAAGAATTATTAAAAATTGATCAAATTAGACTAGAACATTTGTGACCTAGGTTTTTGCCTCAACCTCGTAAGGCTAGCAGAAGATTGAGCATGACTGAATGTACTAATGGTGCTTCAACTTCTGGTGCAGGCCCTAGTGCAAACCCTCCTGTAGCTGAACAAACCATAGGGATTATATCTTCTAAGGCAGAGCATTCAGATAAAGAAATTTCCTCTTCATATTTTGATGATGATGTTCCTGTTGGTATCTCAATGAGAACTAGGGTACAAAAGAAAGAGGTAGAAATAAAGAAGGGAAAATCTAAAAAGAAAACTACAGGAAAGAATTTGCCAAGCTCTAAGAAATGGAAGGCTGACACTGTTCTTCCTACAGCCAAAGAAGAACATGAGAGCTCTCCTAGAAAAGCAAGACCAACTGGGCCAACCTTTCGTGTGTCTCCACAGGGAAGCCCTAGGAATAGAGAAACATCACAAGAGGATATAGAGGCCCCAATGGGGTAGGTAAATTTCAATGAAAATGACATATTTGAGGAGGCAACAATCATGGCATTGGCAGACCTTGCTGCCATCACTGAACAAGTTGAAAGTCAAGAGTTTGAGGAAAATTAGGAGCTCTTGCAACAAGAGTAGAAGGAAGAGTTCCTATAGCAAGAGGAAGATCCAGAACAAGAGACCTTGTAGACAAAATTGGGAGAACAGTCAACACCCATATAGCCAAAATTGGCTAAACATTCATAATTCCTATAGCCATTGCTACAGGAAGAGCAAGCATTTGTGCCAGGGAAAATTTTGGTAGGAATACACATACCCTTTGATTTTTCAATGCACATGGTAGCTATGAATTTATGGAAAGAGATGCAAAGAAGGAAAGAAGAATGGAAGGAGGATAAACACAGGCTGAAGAAAGAAATTCAAAGGAGAGATGAGGAGATTGAAGACAAGGATGCAAAAATTGATACTTTAAAGAAGAAGGTGGACAATATGACAGCCTTGGTACCTCAGATATTAGAATGCAAGACTCCTCCAAGGGTCTATGCCCTGTAGCTGAAGGACAAGTATCTTTCTTTTAAACTAGCAAGGATTGTTTCGGGTTTGAATCCTTCTATTGAGACTTCTCTTGAATTTTTCAATTCTTATAGGATTGCTCCTCCTGAAATGAAGAATTTGTTGTGTGAAATTTACTTACATAGTTATTCCATGACCCAAGACCATGATTGGAATCCACTATTGTATGTTGGGAATGTCCAATTAAGGGAATTCATGTCTTGGATACATAATAAGATTAGTTGGAGAAAAAAATTCAGGACTTATAAAAAAGTTGAATCCAACACTCCCCTGTCCATTAGGGCTAAATCTAGAAACATAGGGAGCATTTTCATGGATTGGCACAAAATTATTTACAGACCAAGCTATGGTGATAGGATCCTGTCTGAGAGAGAGGAATTTTATAAAGAATATGAGGAGGTAGCCAAAACCAAAGGAGAATCTATGATGGGATACTTGTCACAAAGGTGGAATAGCCTAACTGATGAGTTAAAACAAGTTGAGCCTCACTCTATGCAAAACTATGCTACAACACTTAAGAGAGTTGATAGATATATATAGATTGGAAGGGAAAATAAACAATTTTGGCTCCCACTAACTTCTCAGCCACCTATTGTATTGTGGCATGTGCCAAATTTTAGGTTTACCAGTATGATATAGCTGTAGAGAGACATAGATGGTGCAGATTGGACAAACAACAATGGTTCTATTGGGACCATAATTCAGAAACTACAAAAAATGATGTAGGACAACTAAAATTTGCAAACTTTAGGGCATTAACAAGTCAAAGGAACAACACTCCTTCTGTTGGAGGATCAACAAAGTCTTAGGTTGGGGGGAGTGATGAGTCCAGTTTATGACTCAATTTTGATAGAAGTTTATTGTCTATTTTCTGTAGTTGTCATAGACTTTGATGCTTGGATGTTGCTCTTTTGATGATATTTCCCCAAAACCATAGACATTGGGCATACACTTATTTCTACAATCTTTAATGACATTGACATGCTATATGAACTATCTATGTTGATTTTACGTGTGGATTAATGAATGCTAGTTTAAGATAGTTACATATATGCAATTTTTGTGCATTCTAATATTGTCTTATAGATATAATTAGTTTCCTACACAATTAAAGAAGATTATGCCAACTGGTCATTCACTTGAACGGTCAACAAGGTGGTCATGCAAAGGTCAACGAAGAGAACACTATCAACGAAAAGAGATTCCTCATTCAAATCTAAGTTGTAACCACCTTATAAATGGTCTTAATTGTCTGTTGAGCGAATATAGGAATTATTGTTGTGCTAAACTTGCATTGAGGAAAACATGTCTGACCAGATTTCGCACATGCGTAACTGCCTCTCCACTTTTCATGCTTTCCCTAAAGTGGCATCCTCCTAATCTGTTGGAGTTGACCACCTTTCTAGGTGATTAGTTAGTAGCTTTTCTTCCTATAAATAAGACTAAGATGCTCCTTCAAAAGAGGTTGCTTAATCTGATGATGTACTTGCATTCTTAGATTTTTAGTAATATAGTCATGATGCTCTATTGTACTTATGTTTTCCAATGAATAAAAGGAGTTTATAAGTTTGTGCAATTGAGTTTACATTTGTCTTAAGGGATACTCATCCAAGGGGGCCCACTTGGTGAGCATTCCACTCTTTAGCTTTGTTTTTACTTTCTATTTAGTAATTAGTTAAAAATCTGGCACTGATTATTGCTGCAACCACTAGAATTCCATTCTGTGGTTGTTCCTACAGCCAAAGCAAACAGAGTAGTTTCCTGTTTGTTCACTCAGATTTTCATTTCTGTAATGCATTTCAACTTACTATAGTTGTTGGTTGATGCTCAACACTTATGTTATTTCCTTCCAAGTAATTTACCTTCAACATCATGTTTTTCTTAGTTGTAGAATGAATATGGCTACTTTGGATCCTTAGTGCACATACTATGCTGACCCATTTCAAGTTCACGTCCCTGGGTTGACAAGTTAAATGTACCTTCATGATAATTGAAATAGCTATTCAAATTAGATGTCTAATCTCTGAATCATATCCATAAGGGCTTAGTTGTTAAATTATTGTAGGAGGCCAACAATTAGTATGTTTTTGCTACAATGTTGTCATAGAGCATGGAATTGTCACCATTCCCCAAATACACATAGAACTAGAAGAATGACACAAAGAGAGCAAAAATAAAGAAAAATCCTCTTGGGTAAACATGGAAGAGACCTAAATGTCTCGATGCCTTGCGTCATCCCCATAAGGAAAACACAAGAAAAATGAAAGAGATAAAGAAAATTCTTTTGGGTCAACATGGAAGAGACATGAATGTTTCAATGCCTTGCATCATCCCCAAAAGGAAAACACAAGAAAAATGAAAAAGATAAAGAAAAATATTTTGGGGCAACATGGAAGAGACATAAATGTCTCGATGCCCTATGTCACCCCAAAAGGAAAACACAGGACAAATGAAATGATTATGACATATAGAAGAATGCACAAAAAGAGAGAGGTACGCCAAATGAAACAACATAGGGGATCACATTACCCACATGCAATCACACAAAGAAAACATGAAAATGTAAAAGACTAGTAAGGTACATGCGAGTCAACCTAGAGTAGGTCATTTGCATCCCAATCTCATTCGGTATAAACATAAGGTAGATAATTAGCCAAAGGGACAAGAGAAAGTTGCGAACTAGGGGAAGCACCAGGTTCAAAACTCTTTTTAGGATATTTGTCATTTAAGCTCATAGAAGAAGAAAACAATGTATTCAACTCATCATGCACTTGTTCATCAATTTTTGCTATGTCAATGCCATCATCTAGATTTATCACAATAGGAGGTTGAATAGCAATGTCCATGCAATGTTCTTGTTTATGTTTCAGAAAAGGTATAGGATCATCATGATTTGCTTCAAGTAAATTTGGATTCTGATTTTCTATGTTATTCTTGTCTTCTTGAGCTTGTAATCTATAAGAAATAGCATGTACCCTATACCTATGCTCTCTAGCACTTCGATTCCTTTTCAATCTGTTATCAATTTGTGTTTGTGTAAGAGTGGGTTTGTCAATCATAGGTTCCTTCTCTTCCCTGGGAGGAATAGAAGGGAAAATAGTAGGTTTTTCAACCACTTTCTCTTTTACTTTGTAAACCTATTTGATTCTAGGAGGGACAACGGGATTGTTTGTGTTATCTCGTGGTCTCTTGTAGGAAATTGCAGGAGGTTTTTCTATAGGTTGTTATTGTATGTTCGGAAGTGCTTTTGGTTCGATCATTGCTTCGTTAAGGATGGGTGTTTCATTTATAGGTTAATGCATGTTTCAAAGGGTTAATTCTGCTATTTTCTTTGCCTTGAACTTTTTATATGATTTAAAAAGAAATCCTCATGAGGCTTGATAGGTTCCATAGGTTTAGGCCAAAATAAATCTAGTGAAAAATTCCCTTAGGGCCAACATAGGATTAAATCTACTATGATGCATAGTGAAGATATCATTGCAAAATGGAAACTTTAGACATTTATGCACAACTGAAGGGATGACATTCACAGAGTGAAGCCATGGATAGCCTAACTTTACACGAAATTGGTTTGATTATGGAATGATGGAAAATATGACAGTTAATATTTTTGGTTCCAATTTAAAAGGGAGATCTATTGATCCTATTATAGGGCAAGAAAATCTGTTATGCATCTTGATCCATGCTTTTGTTTTTTCATATGTATCTTGATATAGTTAATGCATATATAAGAATTCTTCTACGATCATATTCTCTCCACATACAAGATCAATCAATATCCCATTAGTGGGCTTATCATTGATTCAACCAACTATGTAAAGAGGACCATCAGGTGCACATTTAAGTATGTCGTTTTGTGAGAAATCTATGTTAAGAGGCTTTTTAGTTGATCCCTTATGAGGTCTAGCTTCGATAAATGCTACCAATTTCTCTACAGGATGTGATTTCATATGATCATCATCCATGTTAACATTGTTCTTAGGTTCAGTATGAGGATTGACTGTGGCATGTATGTTGTTATTTTCTTGTTTGTTCAAGTAGTCATGAAAGAAGCAACTCAGGCTATAGATGATTTGTGTTTCATTTCGCGTTTTAAGCACTTTCCTTATATTTTATATAATGGGAACCATGCTAATGTTTATGCATTCATTAAGGATATGGGCTTGTAAGTTTTCTAGTTGTTCATCTAGCTTGTCAATAACATCATGCACATTGATTGTAGGAAGTGAAGTCATTGGAAATGAGGTAGGAAAAATATGAGCCATGGAGGGTTGATTCTCAAACTATCAGAAAGAGAGTTAGAAAACCTAAGATCCATAGTGAGTGAGATATTGTAGGATGACATGAGCCTCAAACTACATCTTATAATAATATTCTGAATAGGACACCAAGTTATAAATCTCATGCAAGTTTTACAAACCTAGTGTGCAAACCCTAAAATAGAAAAGAGGCAATGCAACAACCTAGAATGAAATGCAATTTTCAAATTCTAGGCAATGCAATAGACTGGAAATGAAATTTTTTGAAAGAAATTTTGATTTTTGACAATGCGTTGAATTGAAGCAATTTAAGGTAAATGCAATAAATTTGATGAAACAACAAACTAGGAAACTGAAGCAGGAAAGTAACAACACCAAATAGAAGCTAAAACTGAGGTTTTAATGTCCAAAAAATGTAGATCTATAACTAACAAGGATTCATTCGCTAGTAAGGGAAAATGGGTCCTGGTTAGATTTTTTTGAGATGTTTATGTAGATTTTAGAGTGATTTTTAATGCTTTTTCATATGCCAAAAGATGTAGGTTTGACCTGATTAGGGACTCATTCACCAGTAAGAGTGAATGGGTCTGGTTAGGTATTTTTAAAATATTTTTTTAATAATTTTCAAGCTTTCAATGATATCTTTCAGTTCCAGATTTGAGGAAGTGAGTTTCAGTTTCAGATTTTCCAAAATTGCAAAGTAAAAATGCAATGAAAATATGAATGCAAGGACCTATGTTGAAATCCAATTTTGTTTTGATTTTCAAATGTAGATAAATGATTTCTAAATGAGATGCATAATGATTGATTTATTTTTTTATTTTTCAGATTTAAAAGGATGCAAAACACTACAATTCTAAACCCTAAATGAGATGCAATTGTAAATGCAATGCAAGAAACCCTAAATGTGATCTTAATTCAATGCAAATTAAATGCAAGAGAATGCAAGATCTAATCTAAGATGCAAAGAATTCAAAAATCAAAAAATTGCAATGTTCAATAGGTCGGGTTCACCATTAATGTTTAGGTGGAAAATAGGGCTCATCAAAATGAATCAACAAGATGCTGAACCACTTAAGTTTTCCCACACTAAACACTTTGCAATTATGAGAGTCAAAAGATGTAAATAACAATAAAAAATGATGCGTAACTATTATAGAAACTATGAGGGAATTTTTTAGAGCTCAAAGAGGTGTGTACCTTGCTACAACAAGCCTGTTTTTAGGGCACAAAGGGCTCATTCGCCTTTAGTGGTGAATTGGTCCTCGTTATGGTTTTTGAAACTAAGATTTGGGTTATTTTCCTTGATTTCTGCACCTTCATATTCCTGGTTGTTAGCTCATGAAAACATGTACTTAATTTAGTAGCTTCAATTCTTTGTTCTTGCACTTTAAATGAAAACTTTGCAACTTGACTTTGACAATTTTGCTCCAAATCTTTCCTCCACCTAATCTTCAACTAGTAAATTTTCAAATGCACATTCAAGGGAAGAAAAACTTGTTGATTGTTAGTGAATAGGGGTTTCCCCAAGTCAAACCACTTTTAGGTAATTAAACCAATTGATGAAACAATGAAATTGAAGCATGACACATGAAATGATGCAATGTAGATACCTTGGATGTTGTCTTGTAATGCAAATATTCAATCTAACATGTAGTGGCTATGAAGAATGTAGATCTTGATCATTGAATATGATGTGAACAATGTTTTCAATGTAGATATTCAATGCTACACATAATCTTAGCTCAACAACATGTATGAATGTATCAAACCCTTGACATGATGGAATGACCTTGAATTACTACAATAAACCTTGATAATTTTCCTTGAAATGCCTTGGAAAGTGCTCTTGAATTTCTCTATAGTTCTCTTGTAAAGTATTAGGATGTTTCATAAAATTGCTAGCTGCAACAATACAAATTAACCCCTTATTTATACTAAATTAGGAGATTAAATCCAAAATTCAAACAATCAAATTTGACACCTGATCTAGAGATAAACATCATTAAAATCCCCCCACAATGAAATTCAAAAAGGGGGTCCTCGTTAAGGGAGGACACATTTGCTACCTAGGGAGAATGGGTCCTGGCTTAGTTTTCTAGGACCTAACCCCAGGGGATGGAAAGAACACTAAAAAACCATTTAGAATCAACTGATAAAGGGGGATCCTATAGAGGGAGGATCCATTCGCCACCTAGGATGAATGGGTCCTTGATGCAAGACAAACATCAACAACATCATTTCTCTTAGGGAAACTTTTGTGCCAAAAACTTTTTGGAGAAGATCAAATTGAACATGCAACTAATCCACCTATCTTTTCATCAAAAAATCTACAAATTCACTTATCTACTTAGCAAAATCCAACAAATCCCTTGGCCATCCAAAAAACATCAACAAGCCAAACCATTCCATCAACATTCCATCTCTGAATCAGACAATAATTTAGCCAACATCATATAAAAAAAACCACTATGAACCAAAATAATCACCCAACTTGCACTTATTACTCTTAATTTTCCTCAAGGCATAAATAACCACTATCAATTTTTCATGCTACGAGCATTCCTTCAGATCTCCGAGGCAATGTATTAACTAATTATCAACATACATCTATTTCACTGTGAACACCATTATTGCAATTGAAATAGCCCCAATGTTTTCTCACATATCACTGTTCAAGTAGTCCCTCTTTTTTTAGCAGCCAAAACCTCATCTTACTCATAGGGAATAACCTGCCCAAAACCTCAAAATTCAACAAGATAATTTCTAAACCCTTTTCCTTCATTTAGACACCTTTTACAACATTACCTTGATTGTTCCAAATCAACTTTAATAATCCAAGTCACTATTTTATCAGAATCACAGATTCAAGCATTCAATCACCAAATCTCTTAGTAGCATAGCAATATTACAAAAGCGGGTATATTACACAATCTTTACAAAAAATTCACAAGCCATTCATTTTTTAAGGGACCCATTTAATTCATTTTAACATACTTAAAAATATTTTAGCACTTTCTTTAGAAAACCCAGAAGAATCATTACTCTATCCACTGGTAAAAACCCTCAATTAGGCCAATTTTCCAAATAAAGTGACCTTAGATCTTCCCCCAAACACTTAAAAACTCCAAAAATTCTTTTAACATGTAGCAAAACTGAAGAATCTTCAATTTTTCAAGGAAAGGCTTCATAAAACACTGTATCAACAAACCCTAATCCTATGCATCAAATAAGCTTGCCTCATGAGGGTTTCTTAAGAAAATATACTCCATACCTTCCCATACTCTTCCATCACCCTAATCATGTTTGTTTATTTTTTTTCATTCTCTTGAAACCAATTCCAAGCCCCTACAATTGTAATTTCCTTCATGACGATGATTGTAGTATTAATTCCTTAGTTGAAAACCCCTTCAAAGTCCCTATAGCAGAAAATTCTCATTGCATCCTTGTTTCCTTGCACAAAACAACTCTACCAAAAAAATAAACATCCTAATCTAACCCTACTCCACTGGTCTACAAGCCTAATTCGGTGGAGTAGGCCTCATTCTCTTGTTAGACTCTTAAAACTTTGTTAAGTGTTTCAATCAAATCTCAGAAATCTAGCCTTTAAGGTTGTTGGAATCCTTTCCAAACTACTCTAATGAGTCACTGACACCAAACACTAATGAAAAAATGTAGCTTTATGGCCTCTAGGCTGCTATCAGTTTGTACAAAGATTGAATAAAGAGAAAAAAAACTCAGAGATTTGGAAAAATAGGGATTTTATTTCAAAAGTTTGTTCAAGAATACAAGTTACTACTTTTTCTCGGCCTTCCCAACGATTTATATAGCTTTTGCAACTAATAAGGAAACTGCCTTTTCAAATTCTAACTGTTTAACTACCCTTTCTATCAAAGTGTCTCTTCATCTTCCTTGATTTTCTTATTTTTTTGTCAATTTAGCAACTTTTGACAATATTGCAATATTTGCAAATTTGCATTTTTTTCCCACTTTAGCCACCTTGGACCTATTACATGGCTTGAATACATTCAATTTATTCATTACATGGCTTTGACACATTATTTTAGACTTGAACACACAAATTTTACAAATTAGCCTTTTGAAGGAATTTAATGATCAAGGTGCTCCTGCACCATACAACCAACCAACTAAACCTTTCCAAGTCTGTTGGAAACATGTTCATTCAGCTTTGCTTGTTCATTCACCTTCAAAACAATTTCAATCTACCTTGGATTATTTCTTCATTCTTCCTCTTGATCTTTGTATTTGTCTTTATCTTGGTTCACTCTATGTCTTCATCTATTTTTTTTTTGCATCTCTCTGTCATCAAGTTCTCATTCATCTTTTCTTTCTCAAAAGGAAACATGACTTCCCTTTTAGCACTCTCTTCTTTTCACCAACTCTTTTCTCAACCAAGGACACATGTCTGTCCTTGCAAATTGCTTCTCTTCAACAATCATCCTTGACCTTCCCTAACCAATCTTTTTTCATCTTCTCAACTACTCCCATAAGTGGAGTATCCTACAACATGGCTGCAACCTCAAGTGCTTCCTCAAACAACTATCCATCTCTCTTCAACTTGCAAACAAAAACTTAAACACCAACTCAACAAACCATCCATCTTACCCAACAATAGATCCTGGAAGATGTCTCACTCTTTTTCCTTGCACCTTCTACCCAGCTTAATCTCCATTGGAGGATGGTGACCATAGACCTCATCTTCTCTGTCAACACACACAACTCAAAAACTTTCCTTTTTGTAGCATAGATGGATCAAACACTTGCAACCAACCAACTATCAGCAACAAATTAATCACAAACTTTCTCTTTTCCCAGAGCCTTCTAGCTTTGATACCAATTTGATGCAAGACAAACATCAACAACATCATTTCTCTTAGGGAAATTTCTATCCCAAACACTTTTTGGAGAAGATCAAATTGAACAAGCAAAAAATCCACCTATCTTTTCATCAAAAACTCTACAAATTCACTTATCTACTCATCAAAATCTAACAAATCCCTTGGCCATCCACAAAACACCAACAAGCCAAACCATTCCATTAACATTCCATCTCTTAATCAAACAACAATTTAGCCAACATTAGATTAAAACAATAACCACTGTGAACCAAAACAATCACCCAACTTGCACTTATTACTCTTCATTTTCCTCAAGGCATAAATAACCACTATCAATTATTCATGCTACAAGCATTCCTTCAGATCTCCAAGGAAATGTATTAACTAATCATCAACATAGATCTATTTCATTTTGAACACCATTATTACAATTGAAATAGACCCAATGTTTTCTCACATATCACTGTTCAAGTAGTCCCTTTGTTTTTAGTAGCCAAAACCTCATCTTACTCACGAAATAACCTGCCCAAAACCTCAAAATTCAAAAAGATACTTTCTAAACCCTTTTCCTTCATTTAGACACCTTTTACAACATTACCTTGACTGTTCCAAATCAACTTTAATCATCCAAGTCACTATTTTATCAGAATCAAAGATTCAAGCATTCAATCACCAAATCTCCTAATAGCATAACAATATTACAAAAGCGGATATATTACACAATATTTATAGAAACTTCACAAGCCATTCATTTTTTAAGGGACCCATTTAGTTCATTTTAACATACTTCAAAAATTTTTAGCACTTTCTTTAGAAAACCCAGAAGAATCATTACTCTGTCCACTGGTAACAACCATCAATTAGGCCAATTTTCCAAATAAAGTGACCTTAGATCTTCCCCCAAACACTTAACAACTCCAAACAGTCTTTTAACATGTAGAAAAACTTAAGAATCTTCAATTTTTAAGGACTCAAAGGCTTCATAAAATGTTGTATCAACAAACCCTTATCCTATGCATCAAATGAGCTTGCCTCATGAGGGTTTCTTAAGAAAATATAATCCATACCTTCTCATACTCTGCCATCACCCTAATCATGTTTGTTTATGTTTTTTCATGCTCTTGAAACCAATTCCAAGGCCCTGCAACTATAATTTCCTTCATGACCATGACTGTAGCAGTAATTCCTTTCTTGAAAACCCCTTTGAAGTCCCTGTAGCAGCAACTTCTTGTTGCATCCTTGTTTCCCTGCACAAAAAAACTCTACCAAAACAATAAAAATCCTAATCTAACCCTACTCCATCGGTCTACAAGCCTAATTTGGTGGAGTAGGCCTCATTCTCTTGTTAGACTCTCAAAACCTTGGTAAGGATTTCAATCAAATCTCAGAAATTTAGACTTTAAGGCTGTTGGAATCCTTTCCAAACTACTCTAATGAGTTGCTGACACCAAACACTAATGTAACAATGTAGCTTTAAGGCCTCTAGGCTGCTATCAGCTCATGCAAAGATTAAATAAAGAGAAAAAAAACTCAGAGATTTGGAAAAACATGGATCTTATTTCAAAAATTTGTTGAAGAGTACAAATTACTACTTTTTCTCAGCCTTCCCAATGCTTTATATAGCTTTTGCAACTAATAAGGCAATTGCCTTTTCAAATTCTATCTGTTTAACTACCCTTTCTACCGAAGTGTCTCTTCATCTTCCTTGATTTTCTTGTTTTTTGTCAATTTAGCAACTTTTGACAATATTGCAATATTTGCAAACTTGCATTTTTTTTTCCCACTTTGACCACCTTGGACCTTTTACATGGCTTGAATACATTCAATTTATTCTTTACATGGATTTGACACATTATTTTAGACTTGAACACAAAATTTTTACAAATTAGCCTTTTGAAGGCATTTAATGATCAAGGTGCTCTTGCACCAGTCCTGACACCATTTTCTTGGACCTAAATTTTCCCAATTAATTCTTATGCAATTTGAATTGTGGGTGTTGGGATAGATCTTTGGGAAATGCCATAAATAAGGTTTAAATTTGAATTTAAAGGGGCTAATTAACTCCAATTAGCCACAATTAATTAAGAGGACCCTAGATAAATATGAAAGTGTGTTACAATACCTTACAACACTTAAATAAGTTACACATTAAGTACATTTTGTTAAAAGGGGCCCTTTAGGCTTAATTCATTAAATAAACCCTAGAAAAGTGTTAAAGTATGTTACAACACTCTTGCAAAGGACACACTAAGGTACATTTTAATTAAATAAGGACCCTATAATGATGTGAATTTGTACAACACATTAAAACACTATTCTAAGATATAATTAATTCAAATTTATGTCAATTATCCAAATTAAATGTGAAAAAGGATTACCTTTTTCGACTCTATAGATAAAACTAGGTAGTGGCAAGGAAATCAAAGATATACAAAACTGCCTTTACTAAACCATGGGACACCTATGTTTATGTTAGGATACCATTTGGGTTGAATAATGTGGGGAAATTTTTTCAAAGGGCTACATATGTTGCATTTTCCAATTTAATTGATATAATAATGATAGTCTATCAAGATGACTGAACTGATTTAAAAAAAAAAGAAAAGGACCATTGTATACATCTTTAGATTTTTTTTCAAAGCTATTGAATATGGCATATTACTAAACCCTACGAAATATTTGGGGTTAGAGAGGGAAAATTACTAGGCCATACTCTATCAAAATATGGGATCAAAATTGATCCAAATAGGGGTGATCCCACAATAGTGGGTTACACTTTTTGGCCAAACTTGACATTGAATTGAACTTTTTTAACTAAATCTTCACTTTCAAACACCTATAGCTACTAAACCATGAGAAATTTGAAGATGATGAAAACTAGTGGTTTGTGGCATTTTGTCTATAGATTCTAAATAATATTTTTAAAAAATTTTTGGAATCAAATTGCATTTCTTTTTCTATCTCCTTTGATAACTAGTTTTTAACTGTAAACAATATTTTTAAAGAGATTATTACTTTATAATATATAATTTTTTTCTATGAAGGATAAAATTCTAATTTTGTAAAATTTATATTTGTAACTACAATACCTAGCTCCTTCATTTGGTTTCATAGTGTTTTATTGATTTTTTTTTTTAATTAAGTTTTGAAGTCATACCAATTACAATTTAGACATAGGTTTACTATATAACCCAACTTTTTTTTATATGTATCAAAATTCAATTTTTTTTGTTGGATCAAGGACATAAACATTGAGAGCATAGATATTTTTCATAATTTTTTTTGCTAATCTACTAATTTTCCACATGTGTAGAACATAGAGCTTGATTTTCGGTGAAAAACCTACAATCACAAGAAATAAAAAATAAATATAATAATCAAATTAAAAATATTTTAAATTATAATTTTAGGGAAGCTTATAATAAGGACTAGATACTTACAAAACATAATTTTTAAATGAATTCATTTTGATCCCCCAAAAGGTAAATCAAAAGTGGTTTTTTATCATCATTTTGATAGGTGTAGAGGAGACTCCATTATAGTTATGGTTTAAAACTAGCGGGGTTCTATCCAAGGG
This sequence comes from Sequoia sempervirens, assembly GCA_007258455.2. Lineage (NCBI taxonomy): Eukaryota > Viridiplantae > Streptophyta > Pinopsida > Cupressales > Cupressaceae > Sequoia > Sequoia sempervirens. The sequence continues at coordinate 24,249,100 of VDFB02252616.1, read as the reverse complement.
GGTTTGATCTAACCCTCTTCAATTAAAATCCTTTAAATGAAACCTTTTAAGGATTAAATCATTATATTTTCTAAGAATATATGATTTCAACAAAAATTAGGATGTCCTCGAAAGTGTAACCCATTATTGTGGTGACACCCGTAAGGTTGCAGCTATTGATAAGATTCCAATACCCAAAACTATGAAAGGAATCTAGTCATTATTTGGACTAATTATTTTTTTTAGAAGGTTTGTCACCATCTTTGCAGAAATAACTAAGGCAATTTCCAAAATACTTAAGAAGAAGGAATCAATCATTCATGGAGATGGCGCTATTCAAGCTTTCCATAATATCAAGGAGGATATTAAAACAAGAACCAATACACAAATCCCCTAATTTTTCAAAACCTTTCCAAATATTTTCTTTTGCTTCCTTTCATACCATAGCTATTGTGTTATTAAAAAAAATTAGTAAGGTTATGAGAAATCAATTGCATTTTATAGCAAGTCACTCCAATTAGTAGAATTGAAATATGAATCATGGAAAAAAAAGCCTATGCTTTAGTTAAGGCTGTAAAAAAATTCAGGCCATATTTGGTAGGTGCCAAAGTGGTTGTCTATGTACCTAGTGCTATAGTCAAAGATATATTCACTCAACAAGAAGTCACAGGTAAAATATGCAAATGGATCAATAAAATCTAGGAGTCCAATATAGATATCCAAATAACTAAGCTTATTAGAGGACAAGGTTTAGCTAAGCTAATTGTTGAGTCTAATCTTCATGCAAGTCAAATAAATCAAATACAAGATGATACACCTCTAAATGAATTCAATTTACAGTCTAATTCTTGGTACAAGGATATTATGTACTATTTATAGAATATGTCTTATCCATTGTAACATATTAATGACAATAAAAAAACTCTCTTAAGTTGCAATCTATTAAGTATGTCATATTCCAAGAGGATCTAAATTGGAGAAACATAGATGGTGTGTTACTTAGATGTGTTAATGAAGAACATGCTGCTAAAATTCTTGAAGAGATGCACAATGGAGTTTGTGGAGGATATTTCATGGCTAAAACAACTACACATAAGATTTAAAGATCTAGTTATTGGTAGCCCACTTTATTTTTTGATACACACAAAATGGTAAGAAAATGTGATGCATGTCAAAAGTTTTCAAGTAAACTGAAATACTTTGATGCCTTACCATTAAGGGCATTGACTAAGGAAAACCCTTTTCAATAGTGGGGTATAATTTTTATTGGGGAAACTTTTGAAAAATCTAATGGTGGTCATAGGTGGATTTTATATGAGGTTTTCCATCATTTTCAAATTCCTTAAGATCCCTTAAAATTACATCAATAGAATATATAATTTTCATTGCTATAGGATCCCAAAGCTTATAACCCTTAATGTTCTCACCATAACCCACAAAAACAAATTTTTTATCTTTGAAATCAAGTTTAGAACAATTTTCTTTATGAACATGAACATATGCCTTGCTACCAAAAACTCTAAAATGAGAAACTAATGGTTGTTTACCTGTCCATACCTCATAGGGAGTTTTATCAAAAAGAGTAGAAGTAGGTGACCTATTAACCAGATAACAGGTAGTGTGAATTTCTTCATCCCAAAAGTGTTGTTCAATATTTTCACTAATCAACATGCTTCTTAGAGCTCTATCCATTAAAGTCCTATTCATCCTCTCTGCCACTCCATTTTGTTGTGGGGTATATGGAGTTGTTTTCTTCCTAAGAATTCCTACATGCTTCCAATAATCATCAAAGACCCTAGAGAAAAATTCACCACCATTATCCATTCTTAAAACCTGTACTTTTCTATCTATTAGTTTCTCAATGACTGTTTTAAATTCTTTAAATATAGAAAAAATAACAGATTTCTCCTTCAAAAAGGAATTCCATGAATATCTAGAATAAACATCAATAAAGGAAAAATAGTAGTGAGAATTTCCAATAGATGGTATATTTGTAGGACCAAAGAAATCACTATGAATTACCTCCAAAACTTGTTCAGCCCTAGTATTTCTAGATTTAAATGAAACTCTATGCTGCTTTCCATACACAATGTTCACAAAAGTAAAAATCAACAGAGCAACCTAACAAACCATCAAGCATATTTTTATTTATGAGGGTTTTGAGACCCTTTTCACCAATATGACCTATTATGTGGTGACACAACTTACATGATATAGAGTTATCAATTACATTGAAAAAGTTACAAAAATTAGAAGCATCAAGTCTAAATAGGGTACCACACCTATTACCCTTAGCTAAAACCAAATTCCCCTTGCTTAATTTTCAATCACTCTTTGCAAAAGTAACATGCACCCTTGAATCATTAATTTTAGATACAAAAATTACATTTCTAGCTAAACTAAAGATGCACAATACATCTTTAAGGGTTTTAACCCTTCCATCATTGAAGATCAATTTTACCTCCCCTCGACCTATAATTTTTTGTGTGCTATTATCCTCAAGGAAAACATTCTAAAGTCCATCATAAGTTGAATATGTTATAAACCATTCCTTGTGAGGAGTCATGTGGTAGGATGCACTTGAATCTATTAGCCAAGAGTCATCATAAGTCATATTAGTAGAAATCATAAAAGCATCAGTAGCTTCATCATAAGAGAATTTGTTTGTGTAATGTTGTAAAATTGCACCCCTTGCAATTTCGCATTCATTCTTGCATCTGCTTTAGTATCCACTCCCCTAGCATTTGTGTAGGATCAATTTATCCCTTGCATCAGTCTTGTTCCCCTCTTGGGATGCTCAAAACCCCTTTTTAATAGCTATCTTCGCACGTTAGCTTTGCGTCAAACCTTGTGCTTTTCCATTCTTGTCATTTTGTAGTGTGATGTGTTTAGACACTAGTGTGCCACACAAATGTCCACGTGCCATGCTAGCGTCCCGTGACATTTCAATGTTCAAAAAGTTGTTTCTGAGCATGTTTTCCACTTGTTAGCTCCTTTTGTCAATGGTAACGGCTCGGGACGCCTTGTAACCGCCCGAGAAGCTTCTTTTCCTTCCTTAAATGCTATCTTTTCAATCCATTTGTTCTTCTAAGTTCTTCTAGCTTCACTCTAACTTCTCTTTGGCTTTGGATCTTGCTCTTGCTATCTTGCTTGCATAGCTCCATACAACTTGTTACAACAACACTCTCAAGCTCTTACAATGCTCTTTGCAACACTCTTAGCTCTTGCAAATACTATCTCCCTTACTTCATGCTTGCTAGCATCCTAGGATTCCATATCCCCTATCTATTGCATCGTTACTTCATGATACATGTTCTCCTCATCGAGCGAGGATTGCTTTTATCACCTTATTTTGTGATACGGGTTCTCCTTCTCGAGTGGGGTTTGATTTTATCACATTGCACTTGCATACTGTATTCTCTTTATCTATCTGGCTATCTGTGGAGGTGGGAACACCAAAACGGGGGTTTGATTGAGGAAAACTCCTATACAACCCCAACACTTTCTCCAGATATTACACATGCAGGTATTGAAGAAATTCATGTGTTGGAGGCTTCATCACTTGCTTTGTTGTGAGCATTTCCTTTCTTCTCCTTATCTTTATCATTTCTACTTCATTTTATTTCAGTTCTGTTATATTTTGTTTCTTTCTCACGTTCCAAGATTTCTTAGCAATTAGAGTAGAAGTAGTCACTTTGCTATTTTCTATGACATACTTGCTTTCTGGTTCGTACGAGACACTAGTGTGCTAGAGAGACTCTAGCGCGCCATGCTACCATCCATATTCTGCACTGTCATCTTTTGGCCGAGAGCTTGTCAGTTTGTCTAGAGAATCTTTGTGACCTACTCTATCTGATTCTAGAACTTTTGTGTTGTTCCTTGAGGTAGTTTAGGGTAGTTCACCCCGTGAGGCTCTCTAAATGAAGAGAACTCATGAGTAGCGAATCCCCCTTCTCTACATTTTGGTGAACTCGACATGAAGAGGAGTATTTTTCAAAAAACTAGGAATTTATTTACCCCTACTTGGCAGGGTCATAACTTTTGACTCAGTGCTCAAAATTCAGAACCATTTGCACCACTGGAAAGGTCTCCTAGAGGACTAGTTCAATTCCTAAAATATTGTGCCTTAGGTAGCTGTATTTTAGGGACCAATGCAAGTTTCAACCCCAAATTCCGCTCTGAAGACCTCCAAAAATGCAAATTACTAGCACCTAGAAAATACCAAAAAAATCCTAAAATCTGGATTTTTGGTTTTTCTCAATTCTCTCACCCCAAAATGAATTTAATATCTTCTTTTATTAGCTCAATATCTAATTTTGTTCAAAATTTTAGTGATCCATTTCATGCATTTGATGGTGACTTGGCTTTACCCATGTCACTCGATGTCTTTGATCCTTCTCATGAAATTCCTCTTGCTTTAGAGGATATCTTGTTGCGAGAAGATGAAATCATTGATACCTTAATGTTTCTCTACCTTCCATTCATTCCAATGCACTCTCTTCTAGAGAAGATGCATTAGTGAATGATGAATCTCTTCTCTCTTCCAATGTACTCTCCTCTAGAGATGATGCATTGGCGAGTGATGAACCTCGTCTTTGTTCTAATACACTCTCTTCTAGAGATGATGCATTAGTGAATAATGAGTCTCTTTCTATTCCAATGGACTCTCTTGTAGAGATGATGCATTGGCGAATGATCAATCTCCTCCCACATTTGATCCTATCTTCAGATCAATGTTGAGAATATGTCTTCAAATAATTATTCTACTAGTTGCGAGGATTCTATAAATGTAATCTATGTCTCTGCTTCCCCTCAAAGGCCTAAGAGACTAGTCATTTATGTGACTCTAGCTAATCCTCCTAAAATGATTTGTTCTATTGATAGTGTTCCATTTGATAGTGATCCTCTTGATCTTTCTATGGCTCCCTCTTATAGAGAGATAACTCATACTTATAATAATAGAATGAATAAACAACCAAGCATTCCTCAAGCTCCTAAACCTACAACTAAAGCACCCAGTGATTATGATCTTTTTGAGAAACTTCAAGTTACTCCAACTAAGATATCACTATGGGACTTACTTCAGTCTGCTCTGGTTTATCAAGGTATGCTTCAAGAAGCCCTACAAAAGATACTCTTGCCTACCTCTGCTAGGCTGGCATATTTTAAATTGTTGATAGCTCATTTTTTTGTGCATTCATTGAATATTACATTTTATCCATAGGAAGTCCCACCTCCGAAAGTATATAAGCAAGAAGACCCTTTAATGATTATATTTAACATTAATAACATTGACATTAGACATACTCTTGTTGACACCGATTCAGTGCTTAATGTATGTAGCATTGATCTATTTCCCAAAATTAGTATTGATCCATCTTCTCTTAATGCTTCTTTTGTTGACATTCGTGGGTTCAATAATGTTGGTTGACAAGCCATAAGCATGATAGTCTTGCCTTTGAGGTTGGGACCCGTTACCATACCCACCCTTGTATATGTTATGTCAAAAAAATTACCATATAACCTTCTTCTTGGTAGACTGTGGATTCATGCTATGGGTGTAGTCCCATCCACCTTGCATAAATCTATTAAGTTTATTTGCAATAATTGAGTAGTCACAGTCAAGGTTGACCCTAAGGCTATGCACTTATGTGAGGTAACTGCTGCTAATTAGGTTTTAGTTGTGCCTACTCTTATTCCTTCAGTGTCTTCCAATTTTTTGATGTTTACTCTAACAACACCTACTACAAAGGATAATCTTGAGATAGATGTCCCTGAAGAAGATCCTTCTAAAGCAAGGAATCTTGATTCTGCTCCTTCCTCTTCTCAAGAAAATGCATGCGTTGGTGATGATTGGGGTTCTCTAGACTTTATAGATTCCTTCAACGGGGAACATAAAGTCAACTCGATCCACTTAAACCTTCCGATAACGTCATCCACAACCGCTATCAAAGATGATTACTCTTTTGTATCATGAGGTAATGTGAATGAAAATTGTAATACTCTCCATGAAGATCCCCCATTGTCTACTATCTTCATGCCTTCTTCTTTTGAGCTGTCAAACTTTTCTCCACAAGAGAAAGGGTTGCTTCCTGCTCCTCATTCTCTATCTAAGCAAAGGTGTATCTTGTTGAGGCTTCTAAAATCCTGCTTGATTACTCTTCCTTCTCCTACATGTAAGAAATTTCATAAGCATGATGATGAAAAACATAATTTTTGTGCATATCATCGAGTGCCTTCCCATTCCACTAGTGAATGTAAGGCCTTGAAGGATAAAATTTAAAAAAATCATGATTCAGGTGTCATCACTCATTTATTTGTTGATGCACCTACCTCATTTTCAAATGACAAGTGATATCGAGGTCTACCTCTATCATGTATGTTCTAAGTATCTTGCATGGTTCTCCTCCCCTGTATGTTGGGGGCAATGATAACCCATTTCGAAGATGTGTGTCCTTCTTAATGACTCCCTCTCTTCTTTATACACCTTCAAATAGATCATCTCTCGAGTGGAACCATTTTATCTTTTGAAGGGTTCTCGAGGGACCCCCTTTGAAATATTTACTCTTGAGTGAAATCATTGGCATCTAGCTTGGGGGCAACCCGACTAGACCCTTCTTTTCTATGACTGTCCTGCAATGCAACTTGTAGTAGCCATAGGCTTCTCTGATAAGTCCTACTCTATAGGACCGAGAACCTATAGAGATTTTTTGCATCAAGCTTTCCTAACATGTTTATTCTTTTGATTAACATGTTGCTTTGTAGGCGCACTTGTGAAGCCATTGTTCGACTCTAAAAAGTCCCCTTCTCTAGGTTTCCCTCATGTGAGAGATCTTGAGGGACGCCTGCTTGCAGGTCTACAAGCCTGTAAGGCACTTTCATCTTGGTTTCCTCCATGTGAGAGATCTTGGGGGATGCCTCCTTGTAGGTCTGAGGGCCTATAAGGAACTTTCATCTTGGTTTCCTCCATGTGAGAGATCTTGGGGGATGCCTCCTTGCAGGTTTGCAAGCCTGTAAGACGCTTTCATTGGGTTTCCTTCATATGAGAGATCTTGGGGGATGCCTCCTTGTAGGTATGCAGGCCTATAAGGAGCTTACATATTTGGGATTCCTTCATGTGAGAGATCTTGGGGGATGCCTCCTTGCAGGTCTATAGGCCTGTAAGGCACTTACATATCTGGGTTTCCTCCATATGAGAGATCTTGGGGGACACCTCCTTGTAGGTCTGTAGGATTGTGAGGTGCTTACATATTTGGGCTTCCTTCATGTGAGAGATCTTGGGGGTTGCCTTCTTGCAGGTCTATGGGCCTATAAGGTGCTTACTTCTCGAGGCTTCCTTCATGTGAGAGATCTTGGGGGTTTCCTCCTTACAGGTATGTGTGCCTGTAAGATGCTTTCATCCTACGAGATTTGTCCATCGTTGGTCTGCGGGACTTTGGTGCTCTTCATTCAAACCTCCTTAGGAGAGAGTACCTATGGAGCCATCTCTCTTGGAATTTTCATTCCTCCTTCTTGATCTCTCTCTTGAGCCTTTTCTATTCTCTTCTTTTCTCTTCTCAATTGTGTGTATACTAGATCGAAGACTTGCATCTTCTTCATCCTGAGTATATTCCCTTCCTCTCTTCATTTTAGAATTATTCTATATGTTATTGTCCTTAATTTGAGGACAACGCATGGTATTGAGACAACCTTTTACATTGAGGTCTCTTTCACTTTGCTGAGTCAAATATTGTTAGTTAGGTGCATGTGTGAGTGTGTGTTTTTATGTTCTAACATGTTTGTCTGGTGTAGGTTTTTCTTGTCTAATGAATTTGTTTTGCAAGTCTTCAGCTTAGGGGTATGCTTCCATGGTTCAAAGAGTTATCTGCTTCCTCTACAATACCCTTTTGGTATAATGAAGTTATTTAAGTTTAGTAGACTTCCTTTAGCGTGCATATTGGTGTAGATTCATATACCTACTAAAGTGGGGGAAAAATGTAATTTCGTAAAATTGCACCCCTTGCAATTTCACATTCATTCTTGCATCTGCTTTAGTGTCCACTCCCCTAGCATTTGTGTAGGCTCATTTTATCCCCTGCATTAGTCTTTCTCCCCTCTCAATATTCTCAACACCTCTTTTCAATAGCTACCTTCGTGCAGCAGCTTTGCATCAAATCTTGTGCTTTTTCATTATTGTCATTTTGTAGCATGATGTGTCCATACACTAGCATGCTACACAGACGTCTGTGTGCCACGCTAGCATCCCATGACATTTTAAAACTGAAATAGTTGTTTCCAAGCATATTTTCCACTTGTCAGCTCCTTTTGTCGATGGTAACAACTCAGGACACCTTGTAACCACTTGAGAAGCTTCTTTTCCTTCCTTAAATGCTATCTTTTCAATCCATTTTTTCTTCTAAGTGCTTCTAGCTTCACTCTAACTTATCTCCAGCTTTGGCTTTTCCTATTCCTCCTCTCTTGCTCTTGCTATCTTGCTTGTACAACTCCATACAACTTATTACATCAACACTCTCAAGCTCTTACAATGCTCTTTACAAAACTCTTAGCTCTTGCAAATACTATCTCCCTTATTTCATGCTCACAAGCATCCTCAATTATTCCTTTTTGAGATGCTCCCATTTACCACTGTAATAGCCCATCCTAAATTATTACTTAATTAATATTATTGTAAATGACACATGAATATATTCAAATTAAAAAGACAACTAAGTAGCAATATCCAATCATATCAACACATGTCCAGTTAAAATAATTCAAATAATTGTATACTAAATTCAAAAATAAAATTACAATATTAGGTTTGACTTTGCCCCTAAGGCCACAAAGTCATCACACTGTACAAATTTACATCAAATACATGAAGTATTACATCAAGTTACATCTTAGACTAAAATAGTCTTGTGTAAAACTAAGGTTCCTCTTGACACTCACCTCCATTGGTGGACGAGAACATGGTTGAAGTGCTTTATCACCCAACCACGAAGCTTACGCTTCCACGAAATTCTTCCAACTTGAAGAATATTGGACCCTGCATGAAACATTTAGCAAGAGAACAATCTACAAGGTGGAATTTGGTGCGTGCCCATACATCAACATGCAATTTCTATCTACAAGTTAGAAAATAAAATGTAAGATTTATGTAGGAATGACAGAGAGTGATATCACAGAGTTCATACATACAAAATGAACTATCTTGCTTGGCCAAGCATATAAATGTGTTGTAACAATAGAAAACAATAGGTTATAGTAAAGCAAACCTATACTCTTTGAACTCCATTTTGGCACCCATCTTGGAAGGTAACTTTCTACAATGCAACATCTCATAACAACTATCTACCCTCTAGCAACATCTACCTTGAGGTGCTATATTCTACTTAGGTATCACTATTCTATTCAAGTAAAAGAATATTCTTCTCACATATGTCTACCAAAAAGAAGAATCAAATTACTAATTTTCTCTCTAAAAAAAATTAGATACATGATTCAAATAGAGCAATTCAACAATCAATTATATCATTCACATGACCCATGTTTACTTTTCAACATAAGCATTATCCATTTTAAAATGAATTTAGTAAAAAAACAAAAAAGGGTATGTCACAAGTATGTGTATGTACATAGATGAAGTCTATGTGCATAAACATATAAGTGCCTACTTAAGTTATTGGATTGTGCATACATTATGAAATAAACCATTAAATCATATTGCAATTATTAAATAATATTCCATTTGACGTTTCTTTTTTCAAAATAAAGAATCTAGAACAAGTCTATATTAACAATTTCACACATATTGTTGCTTCTTTTGCATTCTCGTAAAACTGTGATACTCTAACATTGCTATTTACATATGAGCATTCTTTGTTTTTAACAAAATCAATACTATTTCCTACTAAATAGTCATAAAATAAGCTATTTTATATAGAACATTCGTAGTTTACAACTAATCAATGTTGTTCCACCTAAGCGGTTCGATGAATAAGACTATTTTCAGCTACACATATAACTTTACAACAAATTAATGTCATTTACAATAGAACATTCACTGTTTACATCAATACAATGTTGTTTTAGACTAAACAATTATAATTTATGTCATAGCATTCTTGTTTCCAGTAGATCAATCACTGTTTAAAATAGTACTATGTTGTTTCAAGCTATTCAAATACTAAATGATAACATTACAATTTAATGTTCATTATTTTTAACAAAACAAGGTTATATTACAATGAACAGATATTGAATAATGTTGTTTTTTCCATTATCAATTATGGTCTACAACTAACTCATCTATCATTATCAAGGAAAATCCATAAAAATTGTTTTAACATAAGGCTAACCCAGCCTCATACATGAGAGAAGAATTTCCATTATTCAACACATCAAATATATAAACAATATTAAAAAATCATTGAGAAATTATATATGAATATAATGAAACTAAATTGACATACTCACCAATTTGAAATTGAGCAACCATTCGGTCAAGGGACAAAACTCAGAAATTTTCAGGCTTCCTAATAGAACCTGTGCATTTCAAGGTCTTTAACAAAGCACTCATTGGTTGCTCTATGAGCAACTACCCCTTATGTGACTGGTAGTTATCTTTCTTAGCAAAACAAGGGTTATATTCAAGAATACCCATATAGTCTTGCTAGTTTTATGCCATATATTTCAACATGTAGAATCATATCTGTATTTATTTTAAAGAAATATCCCATCAATCATGAAGATTGAACCATACAAGGGTTAATGAATCCCAAAATTAAATACTCCATCGTTCCTACTAAACAATGGTGACATCATTATGCATACATTTGACACATTCTAAGAATTTTTTTTAGCCCTTTAGCATTATCGGCCTAGCCGATAATGGGAATCAATACATTAGAAAAGAAAATATAGGGTATTATGCCCCTCCCATAGGATCAAAAATCGATCCTCTACAAGGTTAAACATACTAAAATACACATTTGATTAGAATGAAATTTTGATAGCCATAATATGGCTAGCATCATCATGTGAGTTTAAGTGACATCCACATCTTTAATGGATCCAAGCCTCAACCTAGCTCTATAAGCTAGCCGATAAGGATCTAACTTAGATAATGCTCATGCAAGGTAGGCTGTAGACTATGTGACCCCAAAAAGATGGTTGATAATACACAAAATTTGACTCAAGGCCGTAACAACACATATAGAGAATTACATTTTTATTGCACTATTGGACCATTCGCAGAATGAGGAGAATACCACTAGCATGTTATGAAAATGATAATAAAATCGAGCTTGTTTCTAAAAGAAATCGAATTACCTTAATATTCAAGCTTTTTGTGAAGCTTTCCTCTGATTTTTCCACTTGCATGAGCTCTTCCTTGCTTTTTGACTTCTAGCCAGTCGATTCCATTCGTTGTGCATTTTTCCAGGGTTATGAATTCAGAATGGAAACAATGTTTTTGCATGTTGTTGGGAATTACCATTATGAAATTATTGCCATATCCGTCAACCACTATCTTGATTTGAATATTTCCATAATGTTTGATGAGGGCACAGCCCAAGAATTAGAAAATAACCCACAAACAAGATAATAATTTTATTATTCAAAAAATGGAGCTTCTTACATGTAGAGGATCTCAAATCCCCAAGTTCTACATCACATGCAAGTTACAGAAAGCTACAGAATCATCCTTTCGCAATATGTGAGCTTGTCCCCAAAAAGTTACCCAAAAATTAGAAACCCGCCCATAAATAGAGCTCCTCTTTAGTTTGGAGCCAAAACAACTTTCAAATTTTGAGTTTAGGCAGTTTGGCACCAAAAATTACAACTTGAAGTTCAAATTTCAAAAGAACATTTGCAATTGTATCTTCTAGAAAGTGCGCCAACTTCCCGGGGCCATAACTTATGATCTGGGACTCCGATTCGCAAACCGTTTGAACCGTTGGAAAGGTCTCAAAGTCAATAACGCGCTCAAAATATTCCATGCTGATTTTGGCAAGTTTTGGGGCCGATCTGGGAAATCTAAGTGCCTCAAATCAAACTCGAAAGATTTTTAGGTGCAAATATGGGAAACTAAAACTGCAATATCTTTCAACCCAGAAATAGAAAATAAAAAACGTAAATTGGGAATTTCATTATGATGAAAAGGGTATCCAAAAATGTAAAAAAATCTAAAAACCGAGAAACTTGAAATTTAACTATTTTTGGGTGATGCAAGATTGCCCTTACACCACTGGATGCTCCTGCATCAATGTTTATGGCAGACCACGTCCTTTGTGGGATGCCTTGATGATTTTCATTTGATTTTCAAAAAGTTTGATATGGATAATATCGGTTATCAAATTCAATTTCAAAATAATATCAATATATATGTATTTATGTATATATGCATATATGCATATATATATATATATTTATGTGACATTCGTTCACATTTACTACATTTTTTCTTCATTTTATATATATTTATATATATATATATATATATATATATATATATATATATATATATATATATATATATATATAGATTGTTTGATTGAAGGATTTTATGAGTTCCATATGTTATCACTGAATTAAATAATAACTTTATTTCACTTTGAGCATCCATATATAATTTTCACATAATGAAACCCTTATCCTTTTTAACCATACTTTAAAATACATACTTTCATTTTCTTCAAAACATAGTGTTTAGGTAGACAATTTAATCTACAAGCCATTCATTTTCAATCACTGAAAAATTAAAATAATGTAATTACATTCTTCTATAAATGCAAAATAGTTCAAATGCAATTCATCATGCCATTTGTGGTGTGTGCACCCAGATTCCATCTATCTTACCATTCAATCCGACTAAATAATCCTACTTCAACCGTGTTCACATCCTTCAACCTGTCACCCTACAACTGCACACAATTGCACTTGCAAAATTTATTAGTAACATTCAATTCTTGATAACATATAAGATAATTTCAAAAGATCGCATAGTCAACATCAGTCAACTTCTCTCAATCTATTTTTAAAATTCCAAAATTTTTGTTTAATAAATATTGAATTTATTCAATAATTCAATTTACCATATTATAATAAATATGCAATAATATTGGGTTATGACATCCTTCCCCTCTTGGAAGATACATCGAACAGATGTCTATTTAATCAAAATTTATATCATTTATGTCTTTTTCAACATCAAATCAAATTAAAGGATATATGCCTATTTCAACATCACATCAAATTGTTCCAAGTTAAAACATCATAAATTTTCAATCCAAAATTTTCAAAGAAAAATTGTTAAAGTATCTTTCTCAAGAAAGAAAATGTGGAAAGGAGTGTTCTATTTCTTCTACATCCTCCCACTTGTAGCACTATCTTCTAAGTACTCATCTTATTGGACCTTAAACTGAGCAATATCTCTGCTTCACAACTTAACATTGCATCTATCCATGATTCTAATGGGATCCACTAGCACCACTCTTGGATCTTGTACCTGCATGGATTTCCAATCAAGTACATGAGTCACATTAGGATTATAAGGCTTGAGTAAAGAAACATGAAACACATTATGGAGTCAAGCCAGAGTAGGTGGTAGAGCTAGTCTATAAGCAACTAGGTTAATCACTTCCAAGACTTCAAATGGTCCCACATATCTCAGGGCCAACTTGGAAGACTTTCCAAAAGTAATAGAACTTTTATGAGGTCTAAATCTCAAGAAAAAATTATCCCCAGTTGCAAACTATCTAGGAGTTTGGTTCTTGTCAGCATAACTCTTCTATCGTTCTACCACCTCCTTTAGTTTTCTCTTAATGAACCTCATTTGTTCTTCCATTTACTTAATAATTTTAGGTCCTACTATGATCCTATCCTCCAATTTATCCCAACTGATGGGGGTATGAAAATTCTACCCATATAGAGCTTCAAACGGTGCCATGCCTAGGGATTTATGATAAGAGTTGTAAGAAAACTCTACCAAAGGAAAATATTATTCCAACCTAGACTATTGGTCCATATGATACATTCAAAGGTCTTCAACTACCCAATTCACCCTCTCTGTTTGGCTATCGGTATGAGGATGATAAGTCGAGCTGAAATTCAGTTTGGTCCCAAATGCAACATTCAGGGTTGTCCAAAACCTTAAGGTCATCCATGTGTCCCTATCAAAAGTGATAGTTTCTGGCACTCCATGCAAGTAGAAGATCTCCTAGACAAATTTCTTAGCCAGGATCAACGATCCATCCTTAAGGTTTCCTTGAATGAAGTGTACAACCTTAGTCAACTTATCAATAACGGCCAAGATAACATCATGCTTGTTCTTACTCAATGGCAACCCTTGTACAAAATGCATACTGATCACCTATCATATATACTTCGGTATGTCATGATGATATAGTAACCCAGTTGGATGTGCATGCTCATCCTTGACTCCCTAACACTCTAAGCATTTGGCTATGTACTCCACTACATCTTTCTTGAGTTTAGGACAAAAATACAGAATCTTCAACTTTGCAATCATCTTGGATACTCCATGGTGTCCTGAATAAGGCACATTGTGAACCTCTTCTAAAACCAACTTCCTCATCTCTCTAAAGTCAAGAATATGCATCCTTCTCTGATATCTCAAAATACCATCTGGTTTGATCTCATACTCATTGAACCAATGGTCTGAAGGATTTGCTACTAGGGCACTCTTCAATCTCTCATAGTTAACATCCCTTGGTAGATACTAAATCACTTGCTATCTCAAGTTAAACCTTGTTGAGATCATGGCTACCACATGTCTTCATCTACTAAGAGCATTGTCCACTCTGTTCTCTTTTCCCTTTATATACTCAATTCCAAAGTCATACTCGTTAAGGATTTCCAACCACCTTCTATTGGAAGAACGAAGAAGAATGATCATCTCTAAAGTTTTGTGTTATCATTGGTGTCACCATGTTGTGAGTGCAAGTCTAAGTTAGTGCTTGATCTGATATTTTGGTTTGGTATCTGAACTGGTTTTCAAGCTGCATCCTTCGGTATTCTAGTCTGCAATCCTCCGTAGTTGGTAGTTGATGCTTGTGGTTTTGGGAAACTTTTTTATGGTTGTTGAAGGCATGTATGTTCAAAATTTATTATGCTCGGTGCTTGTACGACGTATTGGCATTATTTTGTTGTTTGCTTCTTGCAATGAAGTCCATTTATGGTCGACTTCTTGGATTAGTCGTGATATGGTGAATTAATTTTGTTATGCGGATATATGTGTGACCTATCTTAGGTCTATGCCGACATGATGTAGTGTGTTGAATGTTTGGTTTCCTTTTTGGAAGATTTTGTGAATGCTTGAAGTTGACAGGTTGGTATTTTTTCTAAGTAAAGAAATGCATCTAATTAGGCCAACCTAATTGATGCTTGCGGATAGATCAAGTATATATATGTGTGTGTGTGTTGAACAGTCTTTGAAGTGTGTATCAGTGTGTGTAATCGATGAAGCAATTGTGAATGCGAAGTTGAAGAAGAG
Source organism: Sequoia sempervirens (assembly GCA_007258455.2). Taxonomy (NCBI): domain Eukaryota; kingdom Viridiplantae; phylum Streptophyta; class Pinopsida; order Cupressales; family Cupressaceae; genus Sequoia; species Sequoia sempervirens. The sequence goes on along the minus strand of VDFB02252616.1, from coordinate 24,233,625 downwards.
AAAAATGATGAAGTGTGTTAAGTTTGTTTATTGAGCATCACAGGAACTACATCAACACTTATTAGGTGCACTATTTTCAATTCATTTTGGTTGTGAAGCCCAATTTTGTTTTATGAATATTTTTGTAGGTAGTGAGCCTCCATTGTAAGCAGTGAGCTTTTGTATCCGGATAGTGAGTCCTATTCAGGGTAGTGAGCCCTTGGCAGTGAGCCTTATATATTCAGTTTTGAAACTACTTTATATTGAGTTAATCCTCACCGTGGTTTTTCCCTCATTGGGTTTTCCACGTAAAAATTTGGTCTTCATTGTGTTGATTTTACTTTCTATTATCTGCATTTCATGTTAATACTTAATAACATAATAGTGTGGTTGTGGGATTGATAAGTGTTGAAGTTTTGAATTTTAATTTGTGTGACAACTGATTCACGCCCCCCCTCTCAGTTGTCTTGTGCCTTTTTAACAATTTTTATCAGAGCTTTGGTTCCTTGGTTTAGAGCTTAACCACTTGAGTTAGATCTTGAAGGTTGATTAAATGGATGATAAAGAAGAACTTTAGATAGCTCTTGAAGATCTTGAAAAAGTTGAAAATGAAAATAGAGATATGAAAGAGAATCTTGATGAAGTAAATGAATGTTTCTGAAAGTTGAAAGAACAATTAAAGAAATTCAAGGAAAGACACAAAGAAGTGAGTGAGCAGCTGAAACAAGAGATAATTGGACTAAAAGTTCTTGTAGAAGAAAAGAAGAGAATTGAAGAATGTCTGAATACAATGGTATAGAATAAGTCTGATGAATTCTCTAAACTTGAACAAGAGGTAGTAAAATTGAGAGTAGAAATGGAAAAGGAAAAACTCTATGAGAATAATTTCAGGTCTAGCTCCGATAAGCTTGGAGAACTACTTGCTAGACATAAATCAAGTAAAGAAAAAGATGGCTTGGGAAATGATGCAGGTGAAAGTTCTAAGGAAAATCAAATGACTCTAGACAAAGAAAAGTAGAAAATAAATTTTGCAAAGAGACCGCTTGTGAGACAACCTAATGCACAAAGTTATCCCTCTTTTAATGGTATTTGTTTTTCCTATAATAAATATGGTCGCAAGGCAACAAAATGCAGGAGCAGGATGAATCAATTTCCTAGTTCTTTCTCTAGAAAATGTTTTTATGCAAGAAGGTTGGAAATAAAGCTACTAAGTACAGATCTCAGATGAGAATGATTAGTCAGGTGATGATGAACAGGTTTAATGGAGGTAGAGTGAATCAATCCTTTAATAGCTACTACTATTCCTGTAACAAATTTGGACACAAAGAAAATCAATGTAGACCGAGAAGTAATGGAGGTCAGACTAATCAAAAAAGTGTTGTCTGCTATAATTGTAACAAAATTGGACATATCTCAAAGGTTTGTAGAAGTAAGAAGGGAAATCAGTCCGCTCCGGTAGAGAATAATGATCCAGTAAAGAAGATTGACAAAGAAGAGATGAAACAAGAGATGAATAATATATGGAAGAAAAAAGAGGAAGAAGAACCTGAAGCTACTGATGTGTCTGTCCCCTCATCCAGTATAGATAATTTATTTAGAAATTAGACCTAGTATGGTCTTAGGGGGAATATTATTAGAAAAATTATAAAAAACCCCTGGATGAAAGGCATGTCAGAGGCTAACAAGAGGATGAAATATGAAGAATGAATAATTAGAGGTTTTCGAAAAGGAACCGGAAGAAAACATGTTCACATGATAATTTGTGGACCAAATTAGGGTTCTTTGTGTTGAGAAGAATGTTTTGAGTAGCTTATGATTGCCACATTTAATGCATTTTAGGGAAAATCGATGGTGTATAAGATAAAATTTGTGAGCCTTCTTGATCAATTGAGCATTTCAAGAGTTTGAAAAGTTCCTTGGAGCGATCTTAAAGTGATTTGAAGCATTTTTTAAGAAATTTGAAGAAACTATTACGAATACACAAGAATTATCATTCAATCTGTGAAGGAATAGAAGTCTTGTTTGAAAATTAAAAAATTCAAGGAAGTTAAGAATGGTAATGGAAAGAGGATTAAGTGGCGACATTCCATTGAAGATGAAAAGAGTAGAATTGGAAGAATTTGATCATAGAAAAATGAAAGAAATGGAACTAGGGCTGAAGGAAAACAAATTAAAAAATATAAAAAATCTAGGTCTGGACTTACGGGGAGAATTTCCTTGGTTTGCTGATAAAGAATTTATTCTATTCTTATTGAGTCATTTCAATAATGGTAGTATTGTATTGGACAAACCCTACCTAATCACGAAGGAAGTGATCAAAGCAATTACTGGCTTATGTAGTATTGGGGATCTCCTTGGAAAGAAAACCATGAAATACAAAGATGTGGAGGAACTTACTAGCATTAAAAAAGACCCTCAAGCTCTATTGATAAACACTCTTGTGGATTCAACTATAAGGCATGCCACATATGGCATTTCCTATAAAATCTACTTCAGAAATCGTGAAGGGTCAACATCGGCTATTGTTGTTTATATTGCACATATGATGGTTAAGGAAAATAGGTAGTTCGATTTGTGTAGCCTATTACTTGAAAACTTGGTTAAGAATGGTCGAATGTCAGTGGGTGAGGGTTATCCCTTTCAGTTTGGATCTTTTCTTGTGTGCTTGGTCTTTTACTTTTTGAACTCCCTACCTGGAAGAGAAAATATTGTGTGGGAATCTGATATTCCTATTGGGAAACAAGTCTACAGATACCTAGAATCATTGACAGATAATGTAAGTGTGTGCAAATCATATTTCACATCCTTAAGAACAAATCTATGCTCTGGTATGTCAGCACCAAGTCAGTTTGAAGTAGGTTCATCCTTCGGTAAAAGAAAATTCGAAGCTTCCATTAGTGATTCCCTTCCAGAATCAAAGAAAATAAAAGTTATAACTGAAGACATCATCGAGAAGGAAAAAGAATCTCTACCTAGATTTGAATCCTCTGATCCAGATGAAATCTAGTCTATGTTGGTTAAAGGAAAGATGAATAAGATTGGTGAGATATGGAATGCAGCTTCTCTAGTTGACAAACTCAAGATTGATGATGTTCTAGTAGAGTATCTGCTTCATAACGGTATTGATGTATAAATTGTTTCTGACTCCTTACCAAAAAAATTAGTTGAGATTGTTGAAGAAAGAATGTTGCTTGAAATTTCAGAAGGATGCAAGTTGGAAGCCTTGGTTGAAAATAGATGTACTAAAGCTAAGCAAAGATTATCTAAACTTGTCATGGAAAAAAAGAAATATATCAAAGAAATATTAGATATCTACAAATATCATCTCCGGTGGCCTGCTGCGGTAGACAATTTCAGAAGTAGGATTGAAGCAATTGAATATGAGGTAAACAACATTGAAAGGAACTTTGATATCTTTGAAGACAAATAAGGGAAACATAGGTTGAGAGTTGGTGAATTGCAAGCTGAACTGATTGTTGTACAGAGACAAAGAGATGATGTGGTGAAAAAATTCTGTCTTCTTAAGGAGATTGTAGAGGTCTGATTAGACCATCTTTCCAGAATACTTACTGACATAGAATATTGTGAAAGACATCTCATATTGGTCATCTTCTTTTTCACTGTTGGCTCTATTAGAAAGCATCTGCACGAGAATGGATTCAGCTACATTTAAATTGTAAGAAGTTATATCCAGTTATCAAAGAAAGATACAAGAAGGTGTTTGAGGTGAAGAATGTCATTTTTACTTGAATTTTGAATGTTCAATTTCTACTATTTTATTTGTTTTAGCAAGAAGAAAAGAAAGAGAAAAAGGAATCTGAACAAGATGAAGAAAAATTTAATTTTTGTTGAAAAGTTGAATGTTTGAAAGTTTTTGGATGGCTAGAAGTTTTTAGAAGAATTGGAATCTTTTTGCAATTTTGATGTCACCATGTTTACATCTTTTTGGTCGTCCTTTGCCATTGATGTCAAAGTAGGAGAGGTTTGGAAAGTTGGGAGAGATTGGAGGATAGTTTTTGAATATTTTTGTACATGTTGCCATCAATGACAAAGGGGGAGATTGTTGGAGGAATGAAGAAGAATGATCATCTCTACAGTTTTTTGTTGTCATTGTTGTCACCATGTTGTGAGTGCAAGTCTAAGTCGGTGCTTGATCTGATATTTTGGTCAGGTATCTGAACTAGTTTTGAAGATGCATCCTCTAGTATTCTAGTCCACAATCCTCCACAATTGGTAGTTGATGCTTGCAGTTTTGGTAAACTATTTATGGTTGTTGAAGGCATGTATGTTCATAATTTCTTGTGCTCTAATGCTTGTACAATGTATTGGCATTATTTTGTTGTTTTCTTCTTGCAATGAAGTCCATTTCTGGCCAACTTCTTGGATTAGTCGTGATATGGTGAATTAATTTTGTTATGTGGATATATGTGTGACCTATCTTAGGTCTATGCTGACATGATGTAGCATGTTGAACATTTGGATTGCCTTTTTGGAAGATTTTGTGAATGCTTGAAGCTGACAGGTTGGGATTTTGGTAAGCAAAGAAATTCATCTAATTAGGCTGACCTAATTGATGCTTGCAGATAGATCAAGTATATATATATGTGTGTGTTGAACAGTCTTTGAAGTGTGTATCAGTGTGTGTAATCAACAAAGTGGTTGTGAATATGAAGTTGAAGAAGAGAAAAATGATGAAGTGTGTTAAGTATGTCTATTGAGCATCACCAGAATTGCATCAACACTTGTTAGGTGCACTATTTTCAGTTCATTTTGGCTGTGAAGCCCAATTTGGTTTTGTGAATCTTTTTGTGGGCAGTGAGCCTCCCTTGTAAGTAGTGATATTTTGTATCTGGACAATGAGTCCTATTTAGGGCAGTGAGCCTTATATATTCAATTTTGGAACTACTTTATATTGTGAGTTAATCCTCATCGTAGTTTTTCCCTCATTGGGTTTTCCACATAAAAATATGGTGTTCATTGTGTTGATTTTACTTTTTGTTATTTTCATTTCATGTTCATACTTAATAACATAATAGTGTGGTTGTGGGATTGATAAGTGTTGAAGTTTTGAATTTGAATTTTTGTGACAACTGATTCACCCCCCCTCTTAGTTTTATTGCACCTTTTTAACACCATCTTTTCCATGCATTAAGGTTTGGTTGAGTAAATATGTATCTCAATCCCAAGTGATATGTCTTGAGTTCAAATGTCTTTCCCAAAAGGTAATGCCACCACATTTGTAAGGCATGAACTATTGCGACCAATTCTAAATAATTCGACGCATAGTTCACTCCATGTTGCTTGAGCTTCCTTGATTCATATGCTAACACTTGTCTGTCTTGCATTAATACTGCTCCCAACCCATCTCTTGAAGCATCTGTAATTATTATGAATCTCCCATTAGGATTGGGAATGGTTAGCATTGGTCCTGTTGTGAGCCCCTCCTTTAGGAGTTGGAATGTCTTCTCACATTTCTTGGTCCATTCAAACTATGTTCCCTTTCTTTGGAGTGAGGTAATAGGAGATGCAATCTAGGAGAACCCTTGCACAAACTTCCTATAGTATCCTGTGAGGCCCATGAAGCTACAAAATTATACACATTCTTAGACTGGCCATTCCATGATTGCCTTGATCTTTTCGGGGTCTACATAGAGTCCTTCAGCTAAAATAATATGGCCTAGATAGTGCACCCTGTCCTGATAGAATGAAAATTTGGACAACTTCCCAAAGATTTTCCTTTCTCACCTATTGAAAAGTTATCCTTAGGTTCCTATCATGTTCTTTGACAGTCTTTGAGTAGACTAGGATTTCATTAATTAAGATCAAAACAAATTCATCCAAGCAGTCTTTGAATACACTATTCATGAGGTTCATAAAAGCTACTGGTTCATTAGTCAAACCAAAAGGTACCACTGTGAAATCGTAATGTCCATATCAAGTTCTAAATGTAGTCTTCAGAATATATTCTTCCTTAATTCTCAACTAATGGTACCTTGACCTGAGATCAATTTTGGAGAACACTGTCGCTCCCTTCATTTGGTCAAATAGCTCATCAATCCTTAGGAGTGGATACTGGTTATTGATGGTCACCTTGTTCAACATTTGATAATCTATACACAGATGCAAGGTTCCATCCTTATTTTTCAGAAAGATAACTGGTGCTCTCTAAGGAGAAACATTGGTTCTTATAAGCCCTTTGTCTAGCAATTCCATTAACTGGTTATTTAACTCATAGAGTTCTATGGTGGTCATCTAATAGAGTGCCTTGGATTGAGGCTGAACTCCTAGAACAAGGTTAATAGAAAATTTGAATTTCCACTTTGAAGGAAACTTCGTAAGTTCATTAGGGATTACATCTTGGAACTCCTTGAGAATAGGATAACCATCTAAATATGGTTCCTTGTTGTCAGGGTTGCTGACATGCACAACATAAATTGTGCATCCCTTTCAACGAGCCTTATTGAATCTCATGAAGTTATTTTTATGGCTATATGGTTGAGTAGGTCTGGTTGGACATCTTCTGTCTATTTGCTTGATAAAGCCAGCTTAGTGGTAATAATGTGTAGTGGATGCATAAAGTTGAATTATTTTAATTATCTTCGAGCTCATATGTTTAATTATTGGTCCTAGCTATTGTATAGCTGACTTGTTTGGATCCACATCAAAATTATCCATTGATTGGGCTGACTAGTTGCGAATTTTATTAAGTCTTGATGAAGCCAACCTATGGCAATTGATTCCTTGTGAGCGGATATATTTAGATGATTGGTCATATCATTTGGATGGATGAAGAAGTTTTGTGTGTGTATGTTGCGAATGTCTAAGTTGTATTTGAGTGGTATCATGTGCAGTTTCACTTGCGCTTAAAGATTTTGTGTGTGAACTCGAGCAGAATAAAGCAAAAGTTCTTCATCAGTCATGAGGACAAAATTTTGACATTAGAGCTAAACAGGAACTATAATCAAGCATTGCTAGATGCTATTATCTTAGTTAATTTTTTTTTGGATCTATTCCAAAATTTTGTAAGGGCAGTAAGCCCTATTTTGAGCAGTGAGCTCTAGGCAGTGAGCTTGAATGCAAGTGCATTCCCATTTTGTAATACTTCTTTTGAGTATACTCAGAACTTATTGTGGATTGGCTATCCACCATGGTTTTTCCCCTAACAGGGTTTCCACGTAAAAATATTTGTGTTATGGTTGTGTGGTTTCTTGTTTTATGTTTCTGCATATTGATTCAGATTAAATGTGTTAAGTTGATTAAAGGTCAGGATAAAAGAATTAAATTTTGCAGAACACTAATTCAGCCCCCCTCTCAGTGTTGCTTGTTTCCAACAATTGGTATTAGAGCATGTTCCTCGAAAGAAGCCTAATAGCTTGGGGAGATCTTGGAAAGTATATTCAATGGATACAAGTAGTCTGCAACAACTCATGGTGGCCTTAAATGATCTTGACTAGTCAAAATATGAGATCTGGGAACTACAAGAAAGTCTTGAAAATGCAAAAAAATTTATCCAGTCATTGAAAGACAAAATCAATGAATCAAGGGAGAAAAGAAAGGAATTATGTGGTCAACTTAAGAAGAAGAAAAAAACTAGTGAAGATGAACAACTCAGTCAAGCCCTGAAGGAGAAAACAAAAGAATGTGAAAGGTTTTCCCAAGAGAACGTTTCCTTGAAGCATGAGACATAATCCATCATGATGAAGATCATCAAGGAGTTAGAGGACAGAAAGAAAAATGAAGAAAGGATTGCACAATCCTTGAGAGTTCAAAGTCTAAACAATGCATATGACTAGAAGATGAGCTAGAACAAACCAAGAATAATGAAGAGGAGCTTGAAAAATAACTTGATGATCTCAGAGATGAACTTGCTACAACAAATGAGTTTAAGGAAAAATTCAAAGCAAGCTCAGCCAAGCTTGATGAACTGATCAAAGGTCAAAGAATTGATGGTGATAAACAAGGTCTTGGATATGAAGAAGGAGAAAGCTCTAGATCTGGACAAAGGAGATTTGATCAAAGGAATTCCAGACAAAGAAAATTCAAACAAGGAAACTAGGTGAATGAATCCAGGAGGAATCATGTAATGCAACCCAATGCTCAAAGATTTAATGGCTGCTGTTATGCTTGTAACAAATTTGGTCATATGGCCTCTCAATGTTGAAGTAAGATGAACACAAGTAGACCATAATTTTTAGGCCAATGTTTTAATTGCTACAAGTATGGTCATAAGTCAACTAAGTGCAGAATTATGATGCATAATTTACATAGAGATATCAAATGTTATGCATGCAATAGATTTGGACATGTTGCTAACCAATGCAGATCAAGAAAAAGCCAGTCGAACAATTGGATTAGATAGAGGAATGTTTTTTGCTACAGTTGTAATAAATTTGGTCACACCTCCAGATTTTGTTGGAACATAAGAGGTCTGGTAAAACAAAACATGCAACTGGATGTTAAGGGAAAATGAAAGATCATTATGGATGAAATCAAGAAGCAAATGCAAAATAAATGGGTGAGGAAGAACCCCTCTACAGACACAAATGGATCTGCACCAGAAGAATCTTCTGGTAATGACTCTGGAAACTAATTGTAGGTCTCTACTAACAAGGGGAGCTGTCAAGAAAAGCTTCTAAATCCCCTACAAATGGATGGAACTAGAATTCAAATGAGTCCTGTAGGAAATCGATTTTCCTTTAGATACTGTGGAATGAAGCTAAGGTATCAACAAGGATTATTAATGCTCCGCACAAAAATTGTTTGTCCCAAAATTCAAAAGTTTGAAAACCTATAGAATTAGGGCAAGATAATTTATTGCAAAAGTAAAAAGTTAAGTTTGATGACAATAAAAGAACAGTTCTTACTCTCATTTGTCACATTGCATTCAAGTAAAAGAAGTCTGAAGCACTCTAAGGTAACCCTTGTTAAAAGTGGAAAGGAGTTTCAAGCTCGAAAAGGAATCTGCAAATCGACCTCCATTTTGTCTCCAAAAGGTATTTATACCAAAAATCTATAAATTTGTGTTCTCTCGATCATGTCTACCGCACTGTTGGTTGAAGTTAAAGATAGGCCGCATCCAAAGTGTAAGTGGGACCCATACAAATTGGTAGACACTGAGCCCCTAGGTGCATTTTATTCCGTGTCATACAGTGTTCCATACATCAAGGATATTAGGGCATATGTGCATGCGAATATTGAAGATTTGGGTAGTGCTCAACTACTGTAATTATACTCTAAACACAGTGATGGGTTTAAACTCTTCTGGTAGACTCCCTATAGTGAAGTCCATAAAGAATGATGATGTTACTAAAGCAATTGTCTCTCATTGGGATAGAAGGGAAATGACCATAAATGATATTAGCGAAATTGATGTTAAATTTGTGTCCATGATCATAGGGTATAAGATCTATCATTCGAGCCGAGAAAATTTAGTATCCAAAATTGCTATCTATACAACCTATGAGATGATTAAGCAAATTCAGACTATGATTTATGTGAAGTGCTCAGAGGTCAACTTCTTGAAAATTTGAAGAAGATCAAAAAGGAAAAAAAGAATGTCTTCAAGTCTAGAAACCTGTTGATCTGTCTATATTTTTACTTCTCAGGAGAAGTACCAGGATTCGGTAAAGTTTAGTGGAGAAGTGATACTTCGGTTGTAGTATAGATCTGGGATATACTATGCAGTCTTGGCAACCAGGAAACCAACAACACTATTCAATGGGGTCACTTTGAAAAATTTCAAAAACAGATGCATGCCAGAGAAAGGATTCCTGATGTTGTAGTAGAATAGTACAAGTACTCCATATGCTTCATGATTGATATTGATCAGTGTTACATGGAAGCTACTGATCCTAGGTCAGTTTGGATCATGTCGATGGGATATGAGGTAGATGGAAATATTTTGAAGATGTATGCAAAACATCTTTTAAACTCACCCTTAGATCCTAATGAAGAGAGGTTCGGTACATACACTGAGAAAAGTCTACAAGTTCACTTAGATTTAAGGAAACCAGTGTCCATCAGGAAAGTAAGGAAGGAAACTAAAATCCTTGCAGAGAATATGGGTATTCTAGTTGAAAAACTGAAAGAAATAAGAAGACAAAGGGATGAAGCTGAAGTTGAAGAAGCAAAGGGGAAGGAAAAAGCATAAAAAGTTGGTTAGGGAACATATTCAACCAGAGCAACCAGGAGTTCCCCTGCTACCCAGCCAAGTAAGGCAGAAGCCTCCGGAAGAAAGAAGAAGGACAAAAGTTCAAGAACTTACAAAGCTGCATTTGTAGAAGAAGAAGAAGAGATAGATTTAGAAGAAATAGTAAGAGAATTGAAGGCTACTGGGACTTATGTGGTCAAGTTGAACAAAATGAAGCCTTTCGGGAAAAGTGAAGAAGCTCAAAAGAAGCCTAAAATTGTCAAGCTCAACATGTCTGTGGAAGAAGTTGAAAATGCAGTAGTAGCTAATGGTAATATCAAACCTCTTTGTGATCTATTTAAAACTTTTGATGATTCTAGTAAAAGGACTCTTGAAGAAGCTACAGTTAAGCATTTAAATGCTTTCAATAAAACTCTTGTTGAGATTATGTCTGGCTTGCCTACAAGCCTATATAAAGCTTTGGAATCAAGAAGGGAAACTGCCAGAACTGACGTAGAGAATTTAAGAAAAAGGGTTCTTATTGATCTGTGTCCTGAGATGGGGATTGAAGAAATGGACTCACTTCTTCTAAGAGTCAAACATGAATTCATAACCAAATCAAGAATAAACAAACTTATGATTGGTGGCATCGAAGCTATGATAAATGAGACAAAGGAAATTTTGGAAGAATTTTTGTTAAAAGAAAAGGAAAATGTTGAAGAAGTCAATACTGAATAGACTGAAGGTCATGAAGAAATAAATGTGGAAGTAACTAAATCAGAAGTGTTGATGTTATTGCAGCTTCAGGCTTCATACTTAATTATTTGTGATTATTTAATGGAAACATATCTCTAAGATGGCCAACCTCCTTTGTAATTATTATTTATTATTTGTAATTATTTTTATGGTGGTCGACCTTGTCCTTGAAAAGGTGTGACCCATCTAAGCAACATGTATATATAGAAGGTCACTTTCTCTCATTTGTGGATCAAGCAAAGTTTGATATCCTTCTCCATTAAGTGCGAGTTCTTCAAGAAGAGTAGTGCAAATTCATATAGGAGTAGATTGTGAGTCTATTCAAGTGTAGATTGAAGGGAAAACTATTAGTGTGTGCTACAGCCATTGTTGGTGCTGATTATTGGCCTTATGTGTGGCCTCATTGTAAAGAGACTTGTTGCCATTGTTCATATATATAAGAGATATATTTGTTGTTGGGTTTTTCTCCCTCAAGAGGAGGGTTTTCCTAGGGTATCTGGTGTGTTATTGTGTCTGATTTTAAATTAATTTTATGTGCATTAAATCTGATCATAAAAATAACAAGAAGGAAATGCAAATGAAGTAGTGAAATAAGGGAGTGAAGATGAGGAAGTAGAGGTGTTAGGAGAAGAAAATGAAAATGTGGAAGACATAAATGTATTTGATTCTCTAGTATTTGAGGATACTCTGACTCCTCCCATTGTTGAAAAAGTTGAGACTCCTGCACCAACTAAGGAACAAGTTGAGGAGATTACTGAGGGTAGAGAAGTCCTTGCTAAAGAAAAGGAAACTCCAAAAACCATTCTAGAAGTTCAATCTGAATTCTGACAAGGGTAAGCAGCTAGAAATCAGCCCATATAAAGCAAGTGAATCTCTATTGGAGCAACACATAGAATTAGATTCTGAAATTGATGAGAATTCAATCAATTTATCTACGTTATCTCCAATTCAGATTCTGAAAGTCACCAAAATAGCTCAAGACAAAGCAAATGAGAAAATATTGAAATCCCACATCGAAGATACTGAGATATTAAAACTTGCCTCTGGAGTTCTGCAGAAACTATTTCCTATGCATGCTTTGGACCCATCAGGCTCCACCTCTGGTGAGTTAAAATGATTGATAAAATCTGTTGATTCTCATTTCAAATCCTTTGAGGACTAAGCCCTGGTTAAAGTGAGAAAGGAATTTAAGGAGGAAAGACTTGGCAACTTAATCTAGTTAATCTCCAAAGATAGGAAGTCATTAGGAATTTGGATTCAACACACTCAAAGTGGTATAACTGAAGGAGGAAATGTGTACAAATCTTGCTTAATCCTGTCCAAATTTACAACTACAAATGAAAAGAAGATAAAAGACATTGAGCAACAGTTGGCTATCATTTCCAACAACCTTGATCCCTTGGCTGGCAGTGTGTGTCTTTAGGATTGTTAGTTAGTATCCTTGCTTGATCAAATGAAGAATTTAAATTTTGAAGATTAAAGAATCATTAGCAGAGTAAGTGACTTATGGGGACTGATTAGTACAAAAATTGATATGATGGTGAATACTTTAAAGGAAGCAAAAAGTGTTGTCACTGCCCTTGATCCGGTAAGCCTGGAAGCAACAAAAACATTATCCTATCTTCTTTGTGGTCACATCACCATTTTTGAAAGTTTGAAGAGTATTTGGGACTCCACCCTTAGTGAATTGAAAAAGGTCTTTGAAGACATCTTCAAATTGCTATAAGTCTCTGAATAATACCTATATAATTTTGTATCCTCAATTTTTTCATTGATGTCAAAGGGGGAGAGAGAGTGCAGTGAAAAATGTCTTAATATTCTTAGGGGGAGTAATATTTTGTAGTGGTACATTATTTAGTATTTTGTGTACCGATAGTATGTTAATCTCGACACTTAGTCATTTTCACTAAGTGTTTCCATCAATTCCAAAGGGGGAGATTGTTGGCATATGATGCAAGTGGATGTGATTTTTATCTTCTAGTGTTGTCATTGATGGCAATTGAAGTCACCTTTTTGGTTCACAGTTATGCATTCAGTCACACTGGAAGAGGAAATGAAAATTGTGTGTTATCAACATAATAGGGCATCTGGTTTGATAGCTTCACCAGATCACCATTTTGGGTTGTGGATCGATGAATTTATTTTTTAGGCATGTGGAATTTATTATCATTGAATCTCGTGAAGTTTTTTTTGTGGCTATATGGTTGAGTAGGTCCAGTTGGACATCTTCTCTCTATTTTCTTGATAAAGTTGATTCAGTAGTAATAATGTGTAGTGGATTCATAAAGTTGAATTATTTTAATTATCTTCGAGCTCGGATGTTTAATTATTGGTCCTAGCTATTGTATAGCCGACTTGTTTAGATCCACAAAAATTATCCATCGATTGGGCCGACTAGTTGCGAATTTTATTAAGTCTTGATGAAGCTGACCTGTGGCAGTTGATTCCTTGTGAGCAGATATATTTAGATGATTGGTTATATCATTTGGATGGATGAAAAAGAAGTGTGTGTGTATTTTGCATATTTATAAGTTGTATTTGAGTGATATCATACACAGTTTCACTTGAGCTTAAAGATTTTATGTGTGAACTCGAGCAGAATAGAGCATAAGTTCTTCATCATTCATTAGGACAGAAGTTCGACATCAGAGCTAAACAAGAACTGTAATCAAGCATTGGTAGATGCTATTATCTCAGTTCATTTTCTTTTGGACCTATTCCAAACTTTTGTAAGGAAAGTAAGCCCCATTTTGAGCATTGATCTTGAATGCAAGTGCATTCCCATTTTGTAATACTTCTTTTGAGTATACTCAAAACTTATTGTGGATTGGCCATCCACCATGGTTTTTCCCCTAACAGGGTTTCCACGTAAAAATCCTTGTGTTATGGTTGTGTGGTTTCTTGTTTTATGTTTCTGCATATTGATTCAGATTAAAAGTGTTAAGTTGATTAAAGGTTAGGATAAAAGAATTAATTTTTGTAGAACACTGATTCACCCCCCCTCTTAGTGTTGCTTGTTTCTAATAGTCTCTGCATTCCCCAAATATCGATTGGATTTCCTTAATCATCCAGATAGTTGACTACCTTAACCTTATAGTTTACTATAGCCTTATGCTTAGTTAACCTATTTATTCCCAATATTACATTGTATAAGCCTAAAGGTGCCACATACAATTTGACCAGAGTTTGAGAGGTTGGAAGCTCTAACTCACTACAAAAAATACAAGTATCTACCCTCTGCTCTGCTCGATTACCATACTAGACAATCCATGAGCTTACCATGTATCTAGGTCTAATGTGTATCTTGGATATTATTCTAGGATCTATTAAACATTTAGTAGCTTTGATATCAATCAAAATAGAGACAAATTGGTTGTAGAGCTTACCCATTAATTGAATTTGAAAAGCCTAATACTCTACCTATCTATTATCTACTACATCGGGGATTTGGTGATGTTGAGTCTATTGATAGCTTCCTTCCTTCCATGAATTTAAGCGTTGAGGAAAAGTTGAGGCATAATTATTTCCTCCATAAGTATAACATCCATCACAAGGCCCTTTGCGACCTCCTGGCTTGTCCTCTCTAAAGACCTTCTGCTTATGGTCATCTTTACCCTTGCTTTTGTTTTCCTTCTTGTTTTTTCAACTGTTACCATATTCAACCTTCTCCTATGAATTTCTTCCCCTCTTGAGATTGTAGATTTGATGGCTCTTGTCTCCTTTATGAAATTTATTTTTCCCATACCATGACTTAGGATTTGAGTAGTTACGGAGATTGGATAATTGTTGTAGTTTTTGTTCTATTTGGTGGATTTTTGGAAGACTTCATTTATGGTAAGAGGTTCATGCATATCCACTTCAGCTCTTATGTGGGGCCTTAGTCCCATTATGAATTTCCAGATACGAAACCATTCATCTCCCTAATATTGTGGTACATATTTCAATAGGTTGGTGAAATTTTCCCAATACTAGATCACAGTCATGTTTCCCTGAGTTAGATTCTAAAATTCCATCACTTTCTTGTCATAGAAAAGCTATGGTAACCATCTCTTCTTGAAATATTTGAGGAAGAGTTCCCAAGTGATCTTAGCAGGTGAAGATTCCTTTCTAACTTCTTGTTATCCCACCAATTAGTTGTTTCACTTGAGAGCTGATATGTATCCCATGCCACTCTGGTCTATTTAGAAAGGTTACAAAGCCCAAAGTATTTTTCCATTTCTATAATCCAAGCCTCAGCTCCTACTCTGATAGCCTTACCATCAAAATTGGGCAATGCTACCCATTTGAGATCCTTTCCAAGATCTTCCTCAATTCATCCTCGTGGACCTACCTCTGGACCACCATCTCCTTGATTTCCTTTTGCATTCCTATGGTTCCAGTCCTCACGTGCCTCTTAGAATTCTTGCTCTATGCACGATCCATGTGAAACTCTTGCTAGTTTAGAAGCTCTAGAATTTTCTCTAGCCTCTTGTTAGGTCTATTATTGGAACCACTACCACCCATCTCTTTCTTGGTGGTCACCATATTGAATCACACTTAATTGTGCAACACATTCACGTTTATCGAATCTCAACACTGGGTTCTACAAATAATTGTTCTTATCCTACATCACATATTTCACACATGCATACATCCCTTACTCATATAAGACATACACATTCATGCATAATAAACACATTTTGGTGTCCTTCGTTTGAACACACCAAAAATATTATCTAATTTTATTTATATTAAAGGTGAGCCAATGGACCCTTATTTACAAAAGGCTCCTTGTTACATCATTTCATTTTCACGAAATTAGAAAGAGGACATTCCTTTGGGTTCTCATCTAAATTTATATCAAACTTTACAGAAGAGGATGGTTGAGCATGCAGGCTCTCCTTTTCCTCTTTAGTCCAAGGGTGCATTGGGTCCACACCCTAGAGGCCAATCTCAAATTGCGAAAATATTTTTGATCCTAGGTGTCTGCTTCTCCTCAATCTTCAAGCATCTCTCTAGCTTGAGTTGTGTAAGGGCCTGAGCTATAGTTTCATCATTTGGGATTTATTATTGAACCTTTGTCTTGGTGTTTTCTTCCTTTAAGTCATTCTTATGCGAGGTTCTAATAGTTTTCCCTTTCCTTCATCCTGCCTTTGACCTTCCCATACCTACATTCAATCCAAGTTTAGTCAATTCTTAGGAAAACTAAATTTTGGTCGAGGGTCAACTATCCCTAGTCAAACTATGGTAGAATCAAAAGGCCTATAGTTTAACCCTAAGCTCTGATAACAAATGTAATAACCCATCTTAAATTATTACTTAATTAATATTATTGTAAATGACACATGAATATATTCAAATTAAAGACATAACTAAGTAGCTATAGTCAATCATAGCAACACATGTCCATTTAAAACAAGTCAAATATTCTTATATTCAATTACAAAGTCAAATTATAATATCAGGTTTAACTTTTCTCCTAAGGCCACAAAGTCATCACATTGTACAACTTTACATCAAATACATAAAGTATTACATCAAGTTACATCTTAGACTAAAATAGTTTTGTGTACAACTAAGGTTCCTCTTGATGCTCGCCTTCACCAGTGGATGAGAACATGGTTGAAGCACTTTACCTCCAAACCATGAAGCTTACGATTCCCCAAAATTCTTCCAACTTGAAGAATACCTAACCCTACATGAAAATTTTAGCAAGAGAACAATTTGCAAGGTGGAATTTGGTGTGTGCCCATACATCAACATGCAATTTCTATCTACAAGTTAGAAAAGAAAATGCAAGATCTATGCTAGGAATGGTAGAGAGTGATATCATAGATTTCATACATACAAAATGAATTATATTGCTTGGACAAGCATATAAATGTGTTGCAACAACAACAAACAATAGGTTCTGGTAAAGCAAACCTATACTCTCTGAAATCCATTTCAAAACCTGTCTTGGAAGGTAAATTTCTACAATACAACATCTCATAACAACTATCTACCCTCTAGCAGCATCTACCCTAAGGTACTCTAGTGTACTTAGGTATCACTATTCTATTCAAGCAAAATAATATTCTTCTCACATATGTCTACCAAAAACAAGAATCAAATTACTAATTTACTCTCTAATAGAAATCAGACACATGATTCAAATAGATCAACTCAACAATCAATCATATCATTCATATGACCCATGTTTATTTTCAACATAAGAATTATCCATTTTAAAATGAATTAAGTAAAAGAACAAAAGAAGATATGTCACAAGTATGTGTATGTACATAGATGAAGTCTATGTGCATACACATATATGTGCCTACTTAAGTTATTGGTTTGTGCATACATTCTAAAATAAACCATTAAATCAAATTGAAATCATTAAATAATATTCCATTAGACATTTATTTTGTCAAAATAAGGAATACAAAAAAGTCTATATTAACAATTTCACACATAGTATTGTTTCTTTTGTATTCTCACAAAACTGTGATACACTAACATTGTTGTTTACATATGAACATTCATTGTTTTTAACAGAACCAGTACTGTTTCCTACTAAAAATTTATAAAACAAGTCATTTCATATAGATCGTTCGTAGTTTACAACTAATCAATGTTCTTGCAGCTAAGCAATTCAATGAACAAGACTGTTTCCAACTAAATAGTTTAATGAACAAGAGTATTTTCAGCTACACATATAACTTTACAACAAATCAATGTCATTTGCAACAAAACATTCACTGTTTACATCAATACAATGTTGTTTCAGACTAAACGGCTACAATTTATGTCAAAGCAATCTTGTTTCCAATAAATCAATGACTATTTAAAATAGTACTATGTTGTTTCAAGCTATTCAGATACTAAATGATAACATTACAATTTAATGTTCACTATTTTTAACAAAACAAGGTTATCTTATGTAATGATAGAAAATGTCTCCCCTAACATGGCCTTGGTTTAATGTTGCAATGTGTCTAACATATTCACATTAGGTCTTGGGCCCTTGTGAACTAAATGAGCTTATTGATGCCTTATTTAGAGTGTTGTAAAGTGTTGTAACACACTTTCACACTTTTCTAGGGTTTTATTAAATAGTTAGGCTTCTTTATGCTTTAATTGGCCTTATTTTACACCCACAAGCCTCATTTAATGCATATTTTCAAGGATGATCCTGAGAAAAATCAACATCTAATCATAATGTAGGTGTTTTTAGACTATGTGGCTCAGATTTGGTGGTCTGGGACTCATTTTCCATCTTGGGCATATGAGCCCCACTTGGGGTTTTGGGTCTCGATCTTGATTTTACACCTTTCTAAGCATTTTTGAATTTGGTCCCATAAATTATGCCTAATGGGACTCATTTTCCACCTTGGACGAATGAGTCCCGTGTGGCCCAAAATTAAAACTAATTCAAATTTTTGGTAGGATTTTATCCTCCTAGATCTGATGTTGGCTTATAGTGTTGTAATTTCAGGAATTCTTGCATAACTAATTATAAATACAAGTTTCTTTCACTCATTTTACACCTAGCAAGTTGAATGAGCATTCTTATAGAAAGTTTGAGTTCACAAGAGCATTCAAGTGTTTACAAGAGAATTCAAGAGCATTCAAGGGTAGATTATAAAGCATATTAGAGCATTATTCAAGCATCAAGCATCATGTCAAAGTCTTCATTCATCATGTTTTCTTTTGAGCTAAGAATTGTGATGTAGGGTTTTATGATTCAAGCTAGCATTTCACTCAAGATCTGTCACATTCAAGCAAGAGTCAAGATATACATCCATTGGAGCCATCTCATATATGTTTGCAACCTCTTATTGCTAGGGTTTGGTGAGTTGCAACATCATATTTTGTTCATTCATCATTCTCCTTTTCTATTTCATTTCATTTCAAGGTTTGATTACCAAAACGGGGTTTGACCAAGGAAAACCCCTATCGACTAACAAAACAATTTTTTTCCCTCTCTTTAGTGTGTGATTTGTAGGTTTATATTGAAGACACATTGAAGAGAAAGTTTGGAGAAAGTTGTCAAAGTGTTGAAAGTTGTCACATTGCATTGAAGGTACTTGGAGAACTTCTACAGGTTGTAAATCAGGGTTTTGAATCCAAAAATCAATTAGGAAGCACAAAGTAGAAATTGAAGCCTAGATTCAAAATTTAAAGTTCTAGTAAACCCTAACTAGACTAATTCACCAGTTCTGGCATATGAGTCCCAGTTTAGGTCAAAATTCAGGTTTTTACAGATTCAGATACCCATTTGCCAGATTCTTATTTCTGCATAGGAACCCAAATCTGCGATTGATTCACCCAGCCTGGCGTATGAGTCTCAATCAACATTAATTCAGTATTTTTAGCATTTCAAAGCTCCATCTAGTCATCTCCAGATTTCCAGGTGCATACATTTCATATTGCAACTTTCTAATTTTTTTTATTTGCATTTCTAGGTCATTTAGTGAAAGATTGCAATGAATTAGGGTTAGGAATTTTGTTTTGCATTGCATTTTTCTTTCCAAGTCTTAACTTGGTGGCGAACTCCTCATTAGTATACAATGAGCCCCTAGGACAGCCCTATTGCAAGATCTCTTTCTCCTTTGCATTGAGATCTCTAGGATTATCCTTGAATGAAATAATTGGAAAGTAGGTGTGCTCTATGTCCTAAACCATATGAAATAACCTAACCCATTTTCTATCATTTCATCTTACAATGAATAGATAATGAACAATGTTGCTTATGCCATTATCAATTATGGTCTATAGCTAACTCATTTTTCATTATCAAGGCAAAGCCATAAAAAATGCATTAACAACATCAAGCTAACCCAACTTCATACATGGGAGTAGAATGTCCATTATTCAACACTGAAAATTCATTGAGCAACTATATATGAATATAAGGAAACTAAATCAACATACTTGTCAATTTGAAAATGAGCAACCATTCAGTCAAGGGACAAAAATTAGAAGTTTTTGAGGTTCTTAACAGAACCTGTGCCTTTCAAAGTCTTTAAAAAAGCACTCACTAGTCACTCTAGGAGCGACTACCCCTTATATGTCTAGTACATATCTTTTTTAGCAAAACAGGGGTCATATTCAAGAATACCCATATAGGTTTGTTGGTTTTATACAATATATTTCAACATGCATAATCATATCTGTACTTATTTTAAAGAAATAGCCTGTCGATCATGAAGATCAAACCATACAAGGGTTAATGAATCCAAAACTTAAATACTCCATCATTCCTACTGAACAATGGCGGCATCATTATGGATACATTTGACACATTCTAAGAAATTTTTTTATCCCTTTACCATTATTGGCCTAGCCGATAATGAGAATTGATACATTAGAAAAGAAAACATAGGTTATTATGCCTCTCCATTTGGATTGACAATCGATCCTCTACAAGGTTAAACACACTAAAATACACATTCGATTGAAATGAAATTCCAATATCCATAGTATGGCTAGCATCATCATGCAAGTTTAAGTGACAACTACATCTTTAGTGGCTCTAAGCCTTAGCCTAGCTCTATAATCTAGCCGATAAGGCTCTAACTTAGATAATGCTCATGCAAGGCAGGTCATAGGCCATGCGACCCCAAAAAGATAGTCGATATTACACAACATTCGGCTCAAGGCAGTAACAACATAGACAAAGAATTACATTTTTACTGTGCTATTGAACCATTCGCAAAATGAAGAGAATACCACTAGCATGTTATGGAAATGATAATAAAATCAAGCTTGTTTATGAAAAGAAACCAAATTACCTTAATATTCAAGATTTTTGTGAAGCTTTCCTTTGATTTTTCCACTTCCACGAGCTCTTCCCTATTTTTTTCCTTCTAGCCAGTCGATTCCATTCACTGTAATTTTTTCAGTGTTATGAGTTCAGAATGGAAACACTATTTTTAAATGTTGTTGGGTGTTAGCATTATGGCATTATTTCCATAGCCATCGACCACTATCTTGATTCAAATATTTCCATAATCTTTATGGCAGACCACGTCCTTCGTGGGATGCCTTCATGACTTTCATTTTATTTTCAAATAGTTCGATATGGATGATATCATTTTTCAAATTCAATTTCAAAAGAATATCAATATTTATATGTATATATGTATATATATGTAATTATATATATATAGATTGTTTGCTTGAAGGAGTTTATGAGTTCCATATGCTATCACTAAATTAAATAAGAACTTTATTTCACTTCGAGCATCCATATATAATTTTCACATAATGAAACTCTTATCCTTTTTAATCATACTTTAAAATACGTACTTTCATTTTTTTCAAAACACAGAATTTAGGTAGATAATTTAATCTACAAGCCATTCATTTTCAATCATTGAGAAAATTCAAATCATGTAATTATGTTCTATATATGCAAAATAATTCAAATGCAAGTCATCATGCCATTTGTGGTGTGTGCACCCAGATTCCATTTGGTTTACCATTCGATCTAGATAAACAATCCTACTTCAACTGTGTTCTCATCCTTCAACCTATCACCCTGCAATTGCACACACTTGCACTTGCAAAATTCATCAGTAACATTCAATTCTTGATAACAAATAAGATAATTTCAAAAGATCACATAGTCAACATCAGTCAACTTCTTTCAATCTATTTTCAAAAATTCAAAAATTTCCATTTAATATATATTGAATTTCTTCAATAATTCAATTTACCATATTATAATAAATATGCAATAAAAATTGGGTTATGCAACCACAGTTCCAACACCTTAATCTACTCTTACCAGGTGATTTTGACCTTCCCTTAGACTTAGAACAATCCTTAGAATTGTCATTTTCACCTTTCTTTTTTTCGTTACCTTCCTCCTTAGATCTACCTTGTACATGCAATGCATCTTTAGACACCTTTGTAATCCTCCTCATTTCCTCTAAAAGTAGAGTGGAAATGAGGTCATCCAACTTCATATCATCTAAAAAAGAACCATTGATTGCAACAATAAGATTATCCCAAGATTTAGGTAGTGAACATAATAATAAAATACATTTATCCTACTCATCTATCTTTACATTAATTGATTGTAGCTGACTTAGGATTAGATTAAATGAATTCAAGTTTTTTGTAATCAGGTCGCCATTATTCATTTTAAGAGAATATAACTTTCTTTTCAGAAATAACTTGTTAATGAGACTCTTAGTTTGGTATATCTATCCTATTCCATTCCATAATTTATATGCAATAGTCTCATTAGACACATTTAATAGAAAAAAATCAAATAAACACAAATGAATAGTGTTGAGATCCTTTTTATCTAATTTAGTAAAATATTCATTTGACATATTGATGTAGGTCAACAATTGGGAAACGTATGGGCTTGCCAATTTTTGTAGCCTCACCTACACAAAATCGACACTGGAAAGTAATATTTAAATAAATCCTCAACACAATATTTTTCCTTTGCAATTAAATAAATTCTTGAGCAACACAAATCTGAAAATAAAACATAAAATCTCATATTGAATGCTTCTTCATCTGCAATAAACTTCTATAGGAAAGAAATTTGAGCTTTTCAGCTCACTTCTATAGGCAACAATTCTAAGCACACCAAAAATCAGCTTCAAGAAACCAAAAATTGCAAACTACAAGCATCAACAACATCCTATTTCATCTTATAGCACATTTTCCCCTGTGTTATTTCTCTGTTCATCACCTGCAACTTGTCCAAAACTAGGTGTTGGAAAAAAATTTCTCCCAATCTTGTAATTCATAACCAAATTCAGCAACCTCTCCTAGGCATTGGAATCTTTAATAACTCCCCTTCAATTTTTCTTGGAAAAAATCAATTTTGGAGCCTAAAATGGTCTCACAAACCTCTTCCTAGGATCCCCACTCCTAGGCACTAGGAATTACCTATAATTATTAATTTTTCCACTCTTCTTTATTCTCGAGAGTTACAAATAATAAAAAATCAATTTACACAATCTTGGGCATGGGACTTTGGATCCTAGTATATTTTTAATTTACATTTGCAACAATATTACAATTTAACTTCAAGGCATATTATTAATTTATGAAAATGGGGACCAAAAGAAAGAGCTAAAGATGAGAGAGGAAAAAATTCACATGCCTACAAAACCAACAACACACGAAAAATCAAGAACATAAAATAATTGTTTTTTGGTGAGTAGGATTGCACTTAACCCTTGATGATCCTCTATCAAACACTTGGGGTAAGAAAGAATGTTTCATTAGTGTGAGCCCATGAAAATTCATATGGGTTTGGAATTCCAAGCTTGAGAATCTTGGGGTCATCCACCCATGTTGCCTCTTCCATATTCTTCCCTCTCCATTTAATCAAATACTCCTTATATTCTTTTCATCTTGCTCTTCTTACCACTCTTGAATCAAAAACTTCATCTATTTCTTCACACTCCCTTGTTGGAAGTTGCTGCTACCAATTTTGTAAATATGAAACATCACTCTTATTTTCATGTGTTCCATCACCATAAAAATGATAAATATTAGATACATGGAGAAAGGGTGAAATATATATTCCCGGAGGAAATTCTCTTTCATATGGATTAGCTGAAAATTTCTTAAGTACCTTGCACGGTCCAGTCTTTTTATATTTCAGCTTGTTGTAGTAGCCTTGAGGAAATTTCTCCTTCTATAGGTGTGCTAAAACTAGCTCTCCCACTTCAAAATTTTGTTCTCTTCATTTCAAATCAGCTTGAGCTTTGTACTTGATTGTATTGGACTCTAACCACTCCTTATCCTCTTTGTGAAACTCATGTATATAGTCAACATAATCCTCTGCTACAACACTTGTCCTTCCCAAATATGCATTATCTCTTAACTCATGAACACATTTAGGATTATATCCATAAACAATCTGAAAAATACTCTTACCCGTGCTTCTATTGATGGAGTTATTGTAAGAAAATTCAGCTTGTGGAAGTATCACAACCCACTATTTTGGTCTTCCATCTATCAAGAATCTCAATAAATTTCCAAGAATTCTATTGACCACCTCTATTTTCCCATCCATTTGGGGGTGATAGGTTGAGCTATAATTTAAATGTATGCCCAAATTTTTCTATAATTTCCTCCAAAATTGACTAACAAACCTAGTATCTCTATCTGAAACAATAGTTCTTGGAAAGCTATGCAACCTTACAACCTCCTTGAAAAATAAATTGGCAACATGTGATGCATCACTTGATTTCTTGCAAGGAATAAAATGATCCATCTTTGAAAATATATAACCACAAAAAAAATAGAATGATTACCTTTTTTGGTTATTGGAAGCCCCAAAAAAAAATCCATACTCACTTCTTCCCATGGTTTATTTGGAATTGGTAAAGGCTAGTATAATTGCGTGTTTTAACTAGCTACTTTGGCATATTGACATATTGAGCATTATTGAACCATATTTTTCACATCCTTACCCATGCTTGGCCAATAATAAGTTTCACTCAGCTTCCCCAAAGTTTTATCCACTCCAAATTGTCCACCAAGTCTTCCATCATGTTTTTCCCGAATCAAATTCTCTCTCATTGATCCCCTTGGTATGCACAATCACTGCCCCTTGAAAAAAAAACCATCTTGAATGAAATTATCCAGCCACTTGGTTCTATTTCTCTCTATTGGAGACTTACAAGCTACACATTCTTTACTAAAATCAATAAATTTTTCAGACAAATCTTTCATCAAATCAAAACCCATGACATTCACTTGCATTTTATTCAACAACAAGCACCTCCTACTCAAAGCATCTGCTATCCGATTTGACTTATCACTTCTATGTTTGAGAATAAAAGAATAAATTTGCAAGAACTACACCCACTTCATATTATTTTGATTTAGCTTACCTTAGTTGTTAATGAACTGTAATGCATGATGATCAGTGTAGAGGAAAAACTCCCTTGGTAACAAATAGTGTCTCCACTTCTTGAGGGCTTGCACAATAGAGTAAAACTCTTGATCATACACTGAATATTTTCTCTTGGCTTCATTTAGCTTCTTGTTGAAGTAAGCTATGGGCTAACATTATTGACTAAGAACTCCTTCTATGGTTTTCCCACTTGCATCACAATCAACTTGAAACAATTTGTTTAAATCTGGCAATGCTATTATGTGTTGTTCAATTACCTTTTCCTTCAATATGTTAAAATTTTGCTCTGTTGCAATTTTCCACTTGAAGTCCCTTTTCTCTCCCTTCATTGTGTCAGTAATTGGTGCACAAATACTACTAATTTTTTTGATAAACTTCCTATAGAAGCTTGCAAAACCATAAAACTCCTAGCCTCAAACATGCTTCTAGGTGATGGCCATTCTAGGATTGCCTTAACCTTTTATGAATCCATCTATAAGCCTTCCTTTGAGATGACAAACCCCAAATATACTAGATCATCTTCCATAAAGACACATTTATTAAGATTTACCAGCAACTTTTCCTCTCTTAACCTTTACAAAATAACCCTCACATGTTCTAAATGTTCATCCTTTTCTTTGCTAAAAACCATGATGTCATCTAAATAGACAATTACAAACTTATCAAGAAATCATTTGAGCACCTCGTTCATCAACCTCATGAATGTGCTTGGGGAATTTGTGAGTCCAAATGGCATAACCAACCACTCACATAACCCCTCCTTTGTCTTGAATGTGGTCTTTCATTCATCTCCCTCTCTAATCCTTATTTGATGATACCCACTCTTCAAATCAATTTTGGTGAAGTACTTTTCTCCACTCAAGCAATCCATCAAATCATCTATACGAGGAAATTAAAATCTATATTTGATTGTAATCTTACTAATGGCTCTGTAATCTGTGGACATAAAAAATTCTCCACCCTTTTTGGGTTCCAAAACTACTCGTATTGCACATCGGCTCAAATTCTCTCTTATCAAAACTTTATCTAACAATCCTTGCACTTGTTTGTTTATCTCTTCATTTTCCTTGAGATTCTTTATATATGTTATCTTGTTTGGTAGGCTTGCTCCTAGTACCAAATCCATCCAATAACTCACACTTCTAATTGGTGGAAGTCCATATGGAAGTTCCTTCATCAAAATATCATCACAATCTTGCAATATTTTTTTGATTTCTTTGGGAATTTCGAGTTCTTTACTTTCTGCCCCAAATTATTGAGGTCCAAAAACAAAAGCATAGCATAGTTATTATTATTTTAACTCCAAAAATTGTTTACTAGCTACTATGCATACCTTGGTATCACTATTGAATTCATTTTTCTTCTCTTTCAATGGGTGCATGATATACTCTTTCTTGTCCTTTGTGATGGTGTAAGTGTTTTCTTCACCACCATTTATTTCCTTTCGATCATACTTTCATGGTCTACCCAATAGGATATGACATGAATCCATTGGAATGATATCACATAATATCTCATCCTTATAGTTACTAATCTAAAAAATTACCAAACACTACTCACCAAAATTTGATGTCATTTTTGCAGCCAAGTGACCCGGTATGGGTTTGGGTGTTTCATTCTTTCCAATTCAGCTTCTCCACCATCTCTTGGGACACCAAATTATTAGTGCTCCCGCTGTCCACTATTATAGTGCAACATTTTCCTTGTGATTTGCAAACTATTTTAAACAAGCTCCTCCTTTGTGTTGGTTCATGTGGCTCCTTCTAAAGTTTTAAAAGCACTATTTTTAACATAAGGAATTCTCCATCTTTTGGATCCACCGATTTTGTTTCATTTTCTGTTTTAGTAGTGTATGCTCTTTCAATGTTTATCTTTCCAATATCTTATATTTGAGGTCACTCAAAGGCCTAGTGATCCACTTCTCCACAGTTGAAACATACTCCTAAAAATCCCCTTCCTCTACCATATTTTCCTCTCCCTCTTAAAGTTTCACCTCTTCCTCTTGGAAAATCTCCTCTTCCTCTTGCATTTGTTTCATGATTTTTTTGCAACTAGCTTATTTTCTCTTCCTTTATGGAATTCCATCTTCCATTATTTTCTTTCCCTCTACCTCATGGAGGCTTTCCTCTTCCTCTAAAGCTTCCTTGTTGTCTTCTTGCTAATTTCTCCTCTGCTTTTAGTGCATATTGATAAGCTTCTTCTAAGTTATCCTTATCATGACCATGCCAAGTTCATCCTAGATATCGATCCTCAAACCATTTACATATCTTGCTACTTTCTCCTCATCATCTTCCACATGTCCAACATGTATGCTTAATCTATAGAACTCCTTTGTGTATTCTATGACATTCAAATCCTTTTGATCAAGTTGATGTGATAGTCCACAGGAAAGAATTTTTTTTTTTAGTTTTGTAACCATCTTTTCCCATGTTTTTATCTTTTCCTTACCCTTCCTTTGTATTTTAATATGCACTTGATCCCAACATAGAGATGTGTGTCCCTTTAACCTTTTGAAAGCATATTTTAATTTTTTTTTTATTCAGTAGATTTCCAAATCAAAATACTTGTCAATTTTAGCAATCCAGTTAATAAGCTCTTTTGGATTCATACTTCCACTATAACTTGATGGATCCATCCTTGGTTTACTCCAAAGCTTAGCCAACACTTGCAAGAATATTTCTTCACGTGCATCCTCTCCCTGCTATGTTGCAACCTTTGGAACTTCTTCCTCATATTCACTAACATCTTCAATAGGAACTCCTCTTAATTGAGAAGTCTTTATGGCTTGCAACCTTGTTGTGATTTCTGTCAACATACCCATGAGTGTTGGATTTTATTCTCCTTTTGGGGATATCCCTCTAGGGTGAGTGTAGGATCATGGGCGTCCAAAAAGTGGTGATATGACAAAAAGTGGCTAAAAACTTTCTTTTTATCTAAATTTGATGAAATGAAAGGGTTTATTGAGAAAATTGTCATCTTTCCACTAATATTTAAGATATGCCTTAATTTG
The DNA here is from genome assembly GCA_007258455.2 of Sequoia sempervirens. Taxonomy (NCBI): domain Eukaryota; kingdom Viridiplantae; phylum Streptophyta; class Pinopsida; order Cupressales; family Cupressaceae; genus Sequoia; species Sequoia sempervirens. The sequence goes on along the minus strand of VDFB02252616.1, from coordinate 24,205,887 downwards.
AATTTAATAGATAATTACTATTGATTTTGTACATGGGTGAGTGTAGGATCATGGGGGTCCAAAAAGTGGTGATATGACAAAAAGTGGCTGACGAATTTTTTATATTTGAATTTGATGAAACAAAAAGGGTTTATTGAGAAAATTGTCAGCTTTCCAACAACACAAGATATGCCTTATTTTGAATTCAATAGATAATTATTATTGATTTTCTACCTGCATTATGACTAAAGTTTTGATTGATAGGTTCATTGAAAAACATCTATAATTCTCAAATGATTTCACATTTTTCAAATCCGAAGGATGTGGCACATTATATGCTTCTTATACTATACAATAAAAAAATAAAAATTGAATTTCATAAATTTTTTACCAAGCTATGTGGTTAGACATTTAACAAGTTTTAAAAAATTATAATAAAAAATCATAACTAATTATTTACTTGTAAAAAAATTACAAAAAAATGTAGCACATCTAGGCATGTGTCCTCTACTTATATTGAAAATTAAAAAAATAAAATTTTTTGCTTGTACTTAGGTTGGTTAGACATACATCCGCTTTCTATTTTTTCCCAAAACTTTAGTACTATTACATTGAAATTTCAAATTTTCACTAGATAGATTTACTTTTTTCTAAAAATGGACTGGTATCTTAGAAACTACATTTAATTTGATACAAATTATGTTCTTACATATTTTTCAAATTATGTTAATAACCTATTTGAATATTTATGTCAAGTTTCCTAACTCTATTTTTCTAAATTTTGATTGCCACTTAAGGGCCTAGTTTGGACCCCCATGATCTTGCACTAACCCTCTAACCCATCCTCTATGTGTCATTTCCTCATCAAACTCCTACAACTCCACTCTAATACCCATTTATGCAAGTCAACAATTGGGAAACCTATGGGTTTGCTAATTGTTGCAACCTCAACTACACAAAATCAACACTAGAAAGTAATATTTAAATAAATCCTCATCACAATATTTTTTCTTTGCAATTAAACAAATTATTGAGCAATACAAATCTGAAAATGAAACATCAAATCTCATATTGAATGCTTCTCCATCTGCAACAAACTTCTACAGGAAAGAAATTTGAGCTTTTCAGCTCACTTCTACGGGAAACAATTCTAAGCACACCAAAAATCAGCTTCAAGCGACCAAAAATTGCAAACTATAGGTAGCAACAACATCCTTCAATTTCCAGGTAATGGAATTCGGGGTGCCTAGGTAAGATTTTCTCCTATGGCTCATTTTATCCTATGTTATTTCTCTATTCATCACATGCAAATTCACCAAAATTGGGCATTAGAAAAAATTTCTCCCAATATTTCTAGTCAAAACCACATTCAACAACCTCTCCTAGGCATTGGAATACTGTAATAACTCCCCTTCAAATTTTCCTAGAAAAAATCAAACCTGGAGCCCAAAATGGCCTCCACAAACCTCTTCCCAACATCTCCACTCCCACACGCTAGAAATTACCCACAATGATTAATTTCTCCACTCTTCTTTATTCTTGGGAGTTACAAATAATAAAAAATCAATTTACACAATCCTAGACGTGGGACTGTGGCTGATAGGTATATTTTTTAATCTGCAACATTTGCAACAATATTATAATTTAACTTCAAGACATTAATTAATTTATGAAAAAGGATCCCAAAAGAAAGATATGGAGATGAGAGAGGGGAAAAAGTCACATGCCTGTAAAACCAACACATCAAAAATGAAGATTTTTTTTTTTTTTAGTGAGTAGGATTACTCTTGACCGTTGATGCTCTTGCATCACATACTATATGGTTTCTTCTCTTTATTCAAAATAATTCACTAATATCTTTCTTCCAAGAGATCCTCCATCTTTAACTTCCAAAGCTCATACATAGTACCATTGAACTTTTCAATGTCCAACCAAGATGAGCTAGCCATGATCTCTTATCACACTGAATCTAAAACTACAAGAAAACACAACACACTCCCATTGTAGCAAAAAAACCCAATCAAAAACTCCAAAAAAGGAATCCCCTTCTCTAATCAAGCCAACTTGGCTCTGATACCAAATGTTGAAAAATAGGATAAAACATCACAGTGAAATATATGCAGATAATTTTATGCATCCAAATTAACAAATGGTAATAAATCAAAGTTAAAAATATATTACAATGAAGATGCAAACCATAACTCAAGAATTACGTGGAGAAAACTTGTTAGGAAAAACCTCCACACCCAAAGAGATCCAAGACTTGTATTAATCCTTCAAATGAGTTACATCAATACAAATTCTCCCTCTGAATCACTGTAAAACTACATTGCTTCAACAACCTGCAACTTAACTTGTTTTCCCTTCAAATCAAGCACTAAATATATAGGAATGAGAGAAAACACATGTCAAGAATGGTCTGTAAAACCATTTAGGCATAAATCACAAAGAAAATAGACTTCATCTTCCAACTTGTGATTTTATCCATTTTTTAATAATGTGCACATGCAACTAAAAAATATTCTTTGTATTTTTCCAAGCTCACATTTAACTTCCCTTTTTTCATGCTCTTTCTAATTTTACAATTAAAAACACTTTGCAAGTTGTTATAGTTGCATTTACCAACTTTCATGACAACTAAAAGATAATTACCAATTTCCAATTAATAATTTTTAAAAAAGAAAGGTTGAGACATTTTTTCAATAGAGGTGGCCGTACAGATGACATTTGTGCATATACTAGGGAATATTCCCCTCACCAGCCAAAAAAATAGGTCACCTAAAAGACTTTTGTGGTAGCCAGAATCTATTGTTTTCACTAGAATGTTCTTTCTGAGTGGAATATTCCATTGTCAGATTTGAGTGTCAATTTTTTTAACAGTGGGATTTTCCATTGTTAGTGAAAAGGTTGCTA